>CM062290.1:302470077-303670077 GCA_031216915.1 Pictodentalium vernedei | reverse complement strand
AGACTTGAGACCTTGATTCAGATTGAGGTTCACAGAGGGTAAATGTAGTGATGCTACCCTGCTCTGCAGGGTTGCATCACCAAATTCAACCTCTTGGAACCTCATTCTGCAAATGACAGTCTGCTTATTTCCAGGCTTGAGTTTACTGACTGAGTGCTTGATGCCCATATGTTTGTTTGTTTGTTTGTTGGTGGTTAACGTCACATATTTATGCACCATGGCTAATCGTGACACAACTTGGAGATGAAGTCAAGTTTAGTCAATCGTTGATCTACATGTTGCCCATTTTAGAGGACTTTCACCCCAAGCATTGTTGACTGGGTCCTATTTTACTAGTAAAGCGGAACTGGCTTGATGCCCATATTTGGGCTTTATGCTGGTGTGAAGGTGCTACAACATAAAGATTTCATGTTCTGTAAATGTACTTCATATTATCTTTGAAGTAACATACTATCTGTGCGGATTTGCCTTGTTACAATTTATGGGAGAGTGCCTATGGGCACTCTCCCATAAATTGTAACAAGGGAAAACACATGAAAAAATTTTGACAATCAACAATAATTTAGCACTCTCCTGTCTAAGAAGTAAATCTGGCTTCTAGATTTCAAAAGTAGACTCCAAGTCTGGCTCTTATTTTTAAATGCTCAGGTCGGTCCATGTCTACTCACAAAAGTAAAATTGCAGGTGAGATGGAACACAAGGGTCACAACTCGCCTCCAAATAGAAATTAAAATTTTTTAGTAAATTTTGTTTCTTAACATACCTGCCACAATTGTTTACAATTGGCTGTAACATAAGTGCAAGCCCTACTTCGGAACTAACTCAAGCTTTTAGAATCTTTTCCAAACGAGTTGGAAAAGTACTAGAGTGCAAAAGCACGAAAAAGATCGAAAAAAGGGTCGAGCGAGATCAGCGCTCGAAATTACAAGTACTCTCTCTGCACACCTCTTGCGTTTACCGAGCGCATGCGCAACAACCGTGACGTCAATTCCGTATTTCCGCCAACGAGAAGTTTGTGATTTAGCGGGGAGGCATCGATATCAAAGATATCCCCATGGAGGGTGGGCCTCCGGTAAACAATTGTGGTAGGTATGTTAAGAAACAAAATTTACTAAAAAATTTTAATTTCTTTTCAACCTACTCACAATTGTTTACAATTGGCTGAATAAACAATAGGAGGAGGTGAATCACATAACCAATACCAACAAGAGTAGCAGAACGAAAGCAAGGATGGCAGAGAACAAAAACGAAAACCTGTAATGAAGATAGAGAGAAGGCACCTGAAAAGAACAAGGCTGAGCGAAGCGCAACCTCGACAAAAACAATTTAACGAGGGTGCACAACAGCCTGAGCAGCAACGAGAGGGCCTAAAGAATAAAGGTCCTCAGATTGCTGCTGAAGGTGGCGGAGATAAAAGGAGGAGAAGGTAGACGCATTCCTCCAGTAAGCCGCATTCATAACATCACGGAGCGAAACAGAATTGGAGAACGCCCAGGATGTAGAAATGACACGAACCTCATGAGCATTAAGCCGGTTCGAAACAAGATCCGACGCAGACAAGCGAGAATAAGCCAGCTTGATTGCAAGACAGATCCACCTGGAAATAGAATGGGAAGAGATAGACTGCCTCTTAGGAATGAGAGGCAGAAAGAATCTCTTCCAACCCCTCCTGATGAACTGAGTGCGAGTAATGTAAGTCTTGATCGCACGAACAGGACAAAGAAGAGGCCTCCGGCCATCTACAGAGGGAAGAGCCCGAATGCAGATGGGAGGAGTTACTGAATCAGGAAGTTGATTCTTAGCCAGAAAAGAGCAATCAGTAGTGAAGGTGACACTGTTAGCCTCATTTCGGAAGAAGGCAGAATCAACAGATAGCGCATGAAGCTCACTGACTCGACGAGCAGAAGCAAACGCTAGAAGAAAAGCCATCTTATAGGTGAAAAAACACATGTCGGTCTCAGATAAAGGCTCGAATGGCACCCCCTCCAAACAGTGCAACACCCATGCCAAGTTCCACTTGGGTGTAAGACGCAAAACTCGAGGCCTCTTCAAAGAAAAGTGCCGAATAAGTTTGGAGAGAAAAAGATTACGACCGATGCACCGCTTTCCCACATAAGAGAAAGTATCAGACAGCATAGACCGATAGCCCTTAATCATAATAGGCTGGAGGCCCTTGGAGTCAAAAAGAAAAACCAGAAAATCCGCAATTTGAGCGATTGACGGATCACGGTAATTCACATTGTGATCTGCACACCAGCAGCAGAAAACCTTCCACTTGGCGGCATAAGTCATGCCAGTGGAATGTCGCCGCGATGCAGAAATGCACTCCACTGATCGTCTCGAAAAACCTCTACGTCGGAGACTGGACCTGATAAAAGACAGGCGTGAAGGGACAGGCTCGCCAGGTTGTTGTGATACTTCCTGGGATGACCCTGTGAAAGAAGATCGTGACGTAGAGGTAGACGAATCGGTCGATCGGCCAATAGAGGCCGCAGCAGATTGATCCACACCCTCTGTGGAGACAGGGGTGTGATCAGAATGATCCTGCAACTGCAAGCACGAATCTTCGCTAATACTTGAGGAAGAATCGGTGCAGGAGGAAAGGCATAGCCGATCCAACCTGTCCAGTCCAGAGACAGAGCATCTACTGCAAAAGCCAGAGGATCTGGACAAGGGGAGACAAAGGTCTCTACCTGATGATTCCAGCGAGTAGCGAAAAGGTCGACCTGAGGACGGCCCCACTGCTCGCAAATCGCCTGAAACACCGACCGATGTAGCATCCATTCGGTTGGAAGGACACTGTCGCGTCGGGACAGGGAGTCGGCTAGGACGTTGAGACGCCCGGGAATGTGTCGAATGGACACCCGAGCGTTCACATCCCGCGTCAACAGAAGAAGATCCCGAGACAGCCGATACATGGGAATCGAATGTGTGCCTCCTTGATTCCGTATGTAGGCCACTACTGTCGAATTGTCCAAAAGAAGTAGGACAACATGGTCCGACAGATGAGGGATCCAAAGCCGAAAACTCAACAGAAGAGCAAGGAGCTCCTTCTGGTTGATATGAAGGCCTACCTGCTCGCTGTCCCACTCTCCGTGAGTAGACAGGCCGAGAGGATCCAACGTCGCACCCCAGCCCCGATCGCTGGCATCCGCAGTAAGGATGCGATCGGCCAAAGGAAGATCCAACGGAACACCCTGTGTAAGCCAAGGAATATCTGCCCAAGTGCGGAGGTGACAAAGCAGAGACCGAGGAATAGTGAGTTCCAGGTCCAGCGGATCTACATTCGGACGCCAATGATCCAACAGAAAGTGTTGGAGAGGTCGGACAAACAAGCGACCGAGCGGAATGAGATCTGTCACCGAACCGCAAAGGCCCAGCATCCGAAGGAAAGTCCTGGCCGAGACTGAGGAAGATTGAAGCAGGTCCCGAGTCAAGGCGGAAAGAATCGTCGCCCGAGCTTGGGGGACCGACACTACATTGTGAAGAATGTCGAAATCCATCCCCAAATGACGGAATCGCTGAGAAGGAAGAAGATCCGACTTCTCGCGATTGACTCTGAAACCCAGCGACGCTAGCAGGCAAAGAAACTGCCGGACATCGAACTCCAGAACAGCAGCATCGTGGTGCCGTTGGAGGATGTCGTCTAGGTAGGCTGACGAAGTCACTGCCGACTGAGTGCGGTGGAAAGCAAGCACCTGTGACATCAGTCGGGTGAAGGCCCAAGGAGCCAGGTTCAAACCGAACGGGAGAGCTCTGAATTGAAAAACTCGATCCCGAAACGAGAACCGAAGGTATTTCCGTGACGCCAGATGAATGGGTACATGGAAGTAGGCATCCTTCAGGTCGATACTGGCCGCAAAATCGCCCTGATGAACCGAACGTCGAACCGACCGGAAAGTCTCCATACTGAAATGAGGAGCTATTATGTACTCGTTCAGGGTACTCAGATCGATGACAGGACGATATTGGCCGTTTTTCTTCGGCACCAAGAAAAGTCTCGAGTAAAACCCCGGTGAAAGGGTGTTCTTGACCACCTCGATCGCCCCTTTGGTGAGGAGATTGTCGACCTTCTGCACCAGAAGGTCCCGACGCAGAGAATCGGAAGGGACCTAGGTCGGAAGGGGCACCCGAGATAAACTGGGATGCCGATGGAAGGACAGTCGCAGACCGGATTGAATGACGTTGAGGACCCAAGAGTCCGACGTTATCTCTGTCCAACGGTCGTAAAACAGCGACAGCCTTCCCCCGACTGGAGGCGAATCGAGGTGAATCACTTGCGGCCTCGATGAGGCCCCTGAGAGGAGAAACCACCTCGGGAAGTGACAGAGTCCTGAGACTTTCCAGCCTGAGGCTGCCAGCGAGCCTGGCCACGTCGGCGCTTCTTATGAGCAGAAGGAGCAGACGTAGCCGAAGGCGTAGCTGACGTCGCTGACGAGGCAGACGCAGCAGCACGCTTGGCGGGTCTGGAACGACCCCCACCCGCAGCAGCAGGTTGGTCAAGCTGTCTCAGCAAAAGCTGGTCCTTCGAATGACGAAGAACTTCGCCACGAACAGCTTCCACGGAACCATGGAACAACTGAGGTCCCACCAAAGAGGCAGACCTCAGAACAGCACGTTGCTCAGAAGGAAGGGATGGTAAAGAATCCAACGCCGCATCCCGGCGTGCCAGCTCCAAATTAGCCGTGTTACAAACTCCCCTGGTGGAAAATATTCAGCCAGAGCAGCGACGACATGGTCCGCAAGAGATAACATACCCAGCATCTCTCGGGACAGGCCCACCATAGACTCAACTACCGACATCGGGAGAACTGCCGACTTAGGCTTAGTCAACCCGAGGGAAGAAGAATCCTCATCCACAGTAGTCATCCCTTGGAAGACTGGTGGAGAGACGGAATCGTACACACGAAACCGCGATGGAGGCATAAAGGCATCAGGTCTAGAAAAGAAGGAACCCTTGAGGGCCTTAGAACGCATTTTGGCGTCTAAGCCCTGGAAGGACTCAACAACCTGAGCCGATTGCAGAGGACGCAAAGCCCCGGAGCTAGAAGGCTCAACAGGGTTATGGCGCTCCACAGTTGACCGCGGCCAAACGGTCACAGAAGGCTGGTCGGTAGGTTGAACGTCCGGCAATAAGCCAAAGACGAAATCCAAAGCCTGCCCCAAGACTGACGAGGGGGGCCCATCACCTTCAAGATACTCGTCATCCTCCGTAGCAGAGGAGACGTAGCCCAACTCGGGCTGACCAGCAGAAACCTCCTGTGAATACTGTGCAGTATCCATGGGGCCAGGCGAGACATCTCGGCGACCGACCAAAGGAGGTTGTGTCTCAGGAGGCACAGGGAGGCCAACTTGAGGGTTGCCAGAAAGCAACCGGGTGAGCGCCAAAACGGCCTGGTGCAGGTCACCCTGAGAATCCATCGCAGCAGAATCGCCCGACGGAGTGTCCTCCCAATGGACCCTTCTGGTAGAAGAACCCAAATCCTCAGAAGAGACCGACAGCGAACGTCGATCGGCAGACAGAATAGGAGCACGGTGAGAAGACACCGGAGGATAGTCCCGATTGTGACGCCCAGGGGCCATCACTGACCTCTGCGAAACAGAAGGTCCTGCCTGCAAATCCTCTAAAGAGACCGACGGCGCACGTCGATCGGTAGCTGGACCTAGGACACGGTGAGAAGACACCGGAGGATTGTCCCAAGAATGACAGGAACCTGTCATTGGCCTCTGCGCAGCAGGCGGCCCCAACTGCCTATCCTCTGAGACCGACGGCAAGCATCGATCGACACCCAGACCCGGAACACAGTGAGGAATCACCGGAGGAAGGTTCCGAGAGTGACAGCTAACAGGGGCTGTCACTGACCGCTGCCGAACAGCAGGCCCTGGGTGCCAACGTCCCAACACCATCCCGCTAGGTGGCACACTAGCAGGGGGTGGTACGATAAACGATTCACTCGAGAGACGAGGAATCGCTGCCGAAGCGACTGGCCGGCTCAACCGACTAGGAGCAAACCTTGCCAGATGAGACGGAGCAGACAGCAAACCCACACAGCCCCGCCGCGAGGCTGGGGGAGGCTGAGAACACACAGACACACCAGCAGATACAGCCTCGGTCCCCCGAGACTGTAGACCATCCCCAGAGGAGATGGAAGAGCCACCATCAGACAGAATAGGATCTGGAGTAGCAACCTCCTCAACAACGGTCGACGGTGTAGGAGGCAGATCGGAGAGGGTTACCGAGCTGACCTCGGAAAAGCTCTCAACGAAAACAGATGCCTCAATAGTGACATCAGAAGACAAAGAGACCACGGTCTCCTCGTCAGGTATCACTGAACTAACACCGCCAACAGTTGCAGAGGAACTCGCCACAGAAGGCAGATCCGAATCCTGTGTGACAGAGTCACCACGTGCACCAGCAGAAATGTCTGCTACGGCACGGCTACCCTTACCCCGAGAATGAGGGGTTCTAGCTCTGGAAAGAACCACCTTGTTCACAGAAGCCCAGAATTTAGAGGACCAAACCCCGCAAATACCACAAGATTGGGCCTGAGTGCAATTGTTGCAAGTGACACATGTGGCATGAGAGTCGTCCACATGTTTCACTTGCAAACAAGAGGTACAATGAATAGTCTTAGGCATTATATCAAAATAATAATCAAGCTTCCCGCCGACGGAAAACAGCACTAAGGTTGTGTTCACACATGGGGGAAAGACAAGACAAAGTGTGAAGATACAAGCAATAAAAATACAAATTAACATTAAATAATAATAATTTGGTAGCTTGATAAAAGGATACAATCCAGTAGCACACTAAATATGGAGAATAAGTTGTTCACGAAGAATAAACAGCACAATTTAGCACGAGTCACAAAAATTTCCGACCATGTACAATGGCGAAAAATAAAGGAATTGACGTCACGGTTGTTGCGCATGCTCCCGGTAAACTCAAGAGGTGTGCAGAGAGAGTACCTGTAATTTCGAGCGGTGGTCTCGCTCGACACTTTTTTCGATCTTTTTCGTGCTTTTGCACTCTAGTACTTTTCCAACTCGTTTGGAAAAGATTCTAAAAGCTTGAGTTAGTTCTGAAGTAGGGCTTGCACTTATGTTACAGCCAATTGTAAACAATTGTGAGTAGGTTGAAAAGAAATACTGTCTGTACATTAACTACATGTCTCAACAGGCTACTAATGATAAAATATTGCAATAGTATGTCATCTACCTATTCTACTTATAGCTTTCCCCTATACTTTTAGTGTTCAACTGATTACAAAAAAATGGCCACTGACCGCTTACTGGTCATTTGAGCTCACAATCAGAGGATTCCAATTCCAATTGTAATATCATGCACTAGTAGACAAGTCAAGGCTTGCAAAGAACTACATTAAACTGAACATATTTTACAGTGTTTACAATCCATTCACTACTAGATAAGTCAAGGCTCTCAAAGAACTACATTAAACTGAATGTATTTTAAAGTGTTTACAGTCCGTTCACTACTAGATAAGTCGAGACTCAAAAGAACTACATTAAATTGAACATATTTCACAGTGTTAAACTCTGTTGACTCAGGTCCAATAAAAGCACCAGCTGTGCACACATGGGTGGTAAACATGACTCTCAGATCCACACCACCTAAGTGTGCGCAACTGGTAATTTTTACTGCGACCTGAGTCAATGGAGAGCTACCTTCACTTTTCCGGTATGGACTGGCGATCGCTGCAAGTATGCTCAATCGTAAGCTTTGCATGCCGTTTAACCTGAATATCTTGTAAAGAGGCGTCAAAAGAGATCAAGAATACAAACTGTGGTGGTTTTTCAACTTCATTGAATGGTATCATTTTACATTAAAAATTGAACAATTGCAGAAGATAATAAAATGCGGTTTATGAATGTCACAAAATTGCTTGTCAACAATCGATTCAACCAATGTTCCAGGAACCTTGCCATTGTTATCTGATTGCCCACAATCTGCCAATTGTGGTGGCCAGCTCCAATTGTCAGTTGAACACTGTATACTTTGAGAGGTGATATTGATGGTTGCTATACGATGGATGCAATGCGAGAGTTGTGTGCAATGTGATAAAAGTAAAAGTTAACATCTTAACATACCATCAGGGACCGACCTGGGCATGCGCCAGTGCGTATTTAGTTCTGAAACATCAGGACCTGGCTCTTAAATCTCAGAAATAGGCTTCTCAGTTGGCGCGTAACTTCTCAGATCATATTTTGATATTCTTTCAATGGATAATCGAGAGAGACACTCTTACATGTATTATATATATGATTATCATTTATCATTGTTGTAGAGTGTTTAAGTTAATACTTCAAGTCTTAATTACCAAGCATTAATCTTCACTGTGGTTTCTGATCAAGTCTTGGCTGCCTAAATAGGCAGCCAAGACTTGATCAGAAACCACAGTGAAGATTAATGTTTGTTACAGTGTACTAAATGAAAATGATGAGAGCTATTACATACTTGCAGTGTGTGTTACAAACAGCAGTGTGACTCCGTAAATTGAAATCTGGCGCATGAATTGAAAAAATAGGCTCCGAGGCTAGAGCGTATTTTAAATAGCCCTGATTGGTCCCTTACCATGATAACATCAACTAAAGATAAAACAGGAAAGAAAAGCAATAAAGGTAGAAAAATTAGGTATCTATTACTCACAGGATAGAATGATCAGCTGTGCAGCAACCAAAGGACCTTATGAATACAAGTCTTCTAGTGCCCTGCGAAGCTCAGAGTATTTGATTTGATTTGAAATCATCATGCAGTTTAGATTCAATTTGATTTTTTTTAAGCTTAAAAATTTTGAATTGTGGGATAGATTGACAACTGAAGCAACGATCAAACAATAGGGATGCTATTTCTCACCACTGTGCGACCCTTCGGTCGGAAACACACATTTACGCTTCTTATCATTTACTGACCTCATGGTTCATGTTTTTGTTGTCATTAGAAATGTTGCTGGGTTTCCCTTGAATCATTTCATCGGGATACAGGAACTACCCAGAATATGCATGGATAATAGGTTTTGAAATTTGCATGATAATGTTTGTGGGGTGAGATTTGGGATGCCTGAATTCTTTGTCGTGCAGCACAGAATATAAACTGTTTTATTGAGATATTTCCAATTTTCTAACCAGCAGGTTCTAATACATTGTGCTAACAGAATAATGATGGATGAGAATCATTGTGGAATATCTAGCATAGTGGCTCTGGGAGTCTGCGCAATCATGGAATGATTTGATAGTTATATGCATGTCATTTTTATGATGGTATACTGCTTGTCATTCCTGGTAAATGATTTACTAAGAATGACAAGCAGGATACGACCATAAAAATGACATCACAAGTGATAATCGCATCAACAATTATGCACTTGTAATTTTGGTATGGGAAATTGTGGTGAGCTTCTTGTAATATCATCATCTTGTATAAATCGCATTCATCTCCGAACTCAAATGTTTCATCGCGAACTACATCAAATATGATACAGGCATAATTATTCACATTCATAGTTGTGATATTCGAGATTCAAAATTCTATTCAATTTGAAATTCAATTCAAGATTAAACTTGGGATTCACAGGGCTCTAAAGTCTTTGGACTGTTGTCACAGGGTCTTTAAGTAAAATGTGGAGAAGGTAGACTGTTTTCTCAATACTAGAAGCAAAATTTTATGAAAATCGGATTCTCATAAAGATTTCTGCAGATATGTTTTTGAACAACACAACTGAATAAGCATTATGTAATTCTTTATAATTCTTAGCCTGAATAGTCTGCTTTCATAGGTCAGGAACAGAAACATAGTTAGCATTAGCCCATGAAGTGGCCAAGGCCTAAACTTAATGAGCTGTAATATTGTTGGAAATCCTGCCAACATTCAGTTCATGGACCCAGAGGAACAACCTAGAGGTCCAAGAGCTGAAAATTTACAGAGCTTCTAGCTCTTTTTCTCCAAAACTATAAATTTTATATATAGGTTGGAAAGTCTACCATGTTTTAGTATCTGTCCAGTTTCCCTATACTGTATACTTACCACCTCCTTTTGAGAAGAAAATTTATGATGTACATGTTTTGAGAAATAACAAGCCTATCCGTAACTTCTTTGCCCAATGCAGATATCAAAATTTATTATTTTAATTGTTTTTTTTCAAATTTTTCTAAATATTTTCAATAAAACCACACCATGTGATACTTATTGGAATGAGCTCATTCCAATAAGGTGTCACATGATATGGTTTTGTTGAAATTTTTTGGAATTTGCTAATTTTTTCAACTGCTTAATTTGCAAATTATGCGGGCGAATAAAGTCTATTCATTAGGTAAAGGGCTGATAACATTCTGAAAAAATTACATTAATATTCAAGGTATTTACCTGTTTTGTAACAATGTAATCTTTAGCTGTAGAAAACGTGGCGAGTTGAACAGCTGAACCAACAATAACACGTGCTAAAGCAGCACTCACACCCCTCCATAACCCAAGAAAGCCATGGTTTCTATGCACAGACTTCATGGCTTCTGTCATGCTAGAATGTTCATGTTGAAACCCAACAGCAATGTTTTGAGCAGATTTGGCTTGAAGATGAGTTTTTACCTAAAAATTATAATAAAACAACAATAAACAGACATTTGTTTCCTAAGGTACATTCCATTTACCCTACAGATCTTTTGAAATATCACATACTAACACATCTGACAAATGCCTATGATTTTTTTCACAAAGAGATTTTAAAAAATAATCAGTTACTCATTATTTACCAGATGTAAGATGTTAAACTACTACAGTTTGGGAAAGATTGCTCCCAGTTACTATACATGTTAGAATGGGGAAGAGTTGTTATTGGGAAAGGGGGTCTGTACCAGCAAATTCACCCTCTGGAGATCTCCATCTACAAATGACAGATTGCTTATTTCCATGCTTGGTAGTTGGTAAAAGAAAAGTTATTTTATAAAAAATAACACTGCATCACTTTTGGGATCTAGCTAGGTCTTCAATGGGGGGTGGGGGGGGGGGGGGGGTGGGGGGGAGGAGGGGGTGTAGATCTGTGAAAATTTCCAACTGGGGATGGGTACTTGAAGGGGTGTCCCCCTCACCTCATTTCCCACCCCCCAGGAAAGGGAAATTTTTCAAAATGCTGACTTTGAGTGACTGTACCGGTAGGTTTTAGGGCATTATGAGAATATTTCAAAGCAGTTTAAATGACTGCAGCTAAATATCTATATATTTAATTTGAGGTTTTAAGATAGCACAAAATGACAATGCCTTGTAGTACTGTAGCTTGTAAGTAGGCCCTATCTGCCTTCATTAGACATTGTGTCAATTACATGAATGTACATGTATGGAGAAGCTCAAAAAATCAGTATTCAATCCATAATTTATTAAGTAATCATCTCAAATATGATGTCATGCTGAGGAGTGAGCACACTAATCTAGGAATGAACTCAACGACTAACAACTATTCATTATACTTACAAAGTATGAGTAATGAGTTAACTACATGTAACTAACTCAGCATATATGTCACAATATGTGTGAGATATTAATTCAGCAATACCAAATACAAATCAAACTTTTCAGTCTGGCTATATCCGTACAGCGCCAAAAACTGTGCACAATTGTGGTAGTAACTTTAAAAGTTCCAGGACACAGCCTCACAGGGGGCATATTTTGAGTGCCAATACAAAGTGCAGTCTGTGTGTGCATTGCATACAGAAGAGAACAAAACGCTTAACATGACCACGGTTGTGCGATTAACCTCGAGCCGCTGAGTAGTTGGAAAATCTTGCATTTTTTGATCAGAATACTATCTGTGGGAGTCGGTGGTTGTAATTTTCACGGAAATGTAATACCACATTCGGAAAAAACCTCTGTTACAACAATGCTTCGAATTTTCAACTGCTGCAATTTTTGACTGAAAAATTTTCACACCACCCCCACCCTTCCCCTGTGTACTTACATCCCAGTTTACTTGGAAATGCTCAGTTCACCTAATTTCTATGTTTGGGCAAAGTCTGAATCGCCTTTTGGTTTTGAGAAGCTGCCATATGAAAGGTGGTTTATTTTGAGTCATTTCAATGAAACCTTTATAACCTATTGACAAAACAAAGGACATAAACACTATTTGATACTCCAACGTACATTTGTTATTAAAAAAACATATTACAAAGTTATACAAACATAAAGAAATTTAAATGTTATAGTAAATTTCCTTTCTTATTATACCTACCGCAATTGTTTACAATGGCTTGCACTACAGTAGAAGTCCCTAACTCAGAAAAATACTCTCTATTTTCTTCTTTCCCAAGCAATTTGGGAAAGAAAGGTAGTGCAAAAGCACCAAGAAAAAATAAGCCAAATCTGGGTCGAGTGCGGCCAGTGGACACCCAGTAGGGGACACTCTTCTCCTACTAATCCACGGCTTCCGGAACCAGTGTGCAGACGTATAACCAACATGCCATTCTATTGAATCCGCCAACATTGGAGTTATGTGATTAACTGGAAGGAAGGATCCTTACCCGAAATAGAAAATGGGAGGACCTCCACATAAACAATTGCGGTAGGAAAATAAGAAATGAAATTTACTATAAAATTTAGATTTCTTATCATCCTACCTTACAATTGTTTAGAACAGGCTGAATAGACAATAGGAGGAGGGAACCACATAACCAACCCCCACATAACTGACTGTGCTGGAACTGTGGACAGAAGAGTTCCCTAGGCCTATAAAACCATAGCATCACAAACATTAGTAAAAGACAATGAGAGATAAGGCATATGGCTCAATGCGACACACAGACAGAACTGTCAGTAACCAAGCACATGGCTGGAACTGACCTTGTAAGAAGCCTAATGGCTAGGGTAGAGGCCCAAAGAAAAAAGGTCTGCAGAGTGCTCCTGGAACTGACGCAGATAGAAGGTGGAGAAAGTAGAAGCATTTCTCCAATAGGCTGCCTGCATAACATCCAACAACATGACAGAGTTAGCATAAGCCCAGGAGGTAAACAAGGCATGCACCTCGTGGGCAGAAATATGATTTGTAAAACAATCGTCAGTCGCTAGACAAGTGTAGGATGTGCAAATAGCCAGACAAATCCATCGAGAAATGCAGGCATGAGGATTTCAAAAATCATGGGAAACGATTTGTTGTTACTGTGATTTTGGAGCCTTGGTAACGATCGGTAATGACTTTTTGTTCCTATTTTTTATTTATCGGTAACGATTTTATCCTATCAGTACCAATGAACGATTATGTTCAACTAACCATTTATACCGTACTGACCCATGTTTAAGCCCAGGGAGTGTTTGCAGTGAAGAAATTAAAAACTTGGGGCAGGCTTAAAGACGAGTAACAATGCATGCACTTGCAGGTCATTTTGGGATACGTCGGAATGGGAGACATTCAGATAAGCATCCATTGGGTATGATACGTCACTGTGAAAACCCCCCTCCAAATTATAGAATTTGCTTTAAAAATTCACATCAATATCTTAAACATATGTTTCGCATTCAGATTTCTCGTTTTTGCACATCATTTTAAAAAATAAAAAATTGGAAAACCATGTGTTGTTGTTTACATTTTGTAAAGGTACTCTCGAACCGGAAGGGGAAACTGACATCAGTATGTCGGTCAAAACCTCAATCCATCCCTTGAAACACACTCCCAATATACTCTGTTTAAAAATATCTGGTGTGTTGCTGTGGGGGAGCATAAAATAATAAATGAAAACAATCTCCTTCCGTATTTATGCCAAAACTGAATGCAAATATTGTATAGAAGTTGTCAGAACATAAAAACAAAATTACCAGTGTACAATTGGGACTTGATAAAACCAGAGTTGCCTGCCTTGTAAACATTCAGAAAATTGATTTTAAAAAAACTTTCAACTTCTGATGATGCCAGGTATTATGAATGATAAATAAACATGTTTTGTTGACCTATATTTATAAAGCATAGTCCTGATCATATTAATAATTACTTCTCAACTATCTGGGTTGTAACCATTTTTTTAAAATTTTAATTATCACGTTTTCATTTCCGAACACCTGTTTTAAGGTGGCCGGTTGTTCAGAAAAGTTGAACATCGCTAACGACAAATCGTTACCAGCAAATGACAGCATGGGTAACGACACTGTAGCAGAACGATCGTTACCGTGAAACCCTCATGCCTGAGAAATGGATTGAGGAGAGATCTCCTGTGTCGACCAGGAATAAGAGACAGAAAAAATCATTTTCTGCCTTTCCTAATGAACTGTGTCCGGTTGAGATAATGTGAATAGCACGAACTGGACAGAGCAAAGGAGCTTACCCTCAGCAGAAGGAAGAGCCCCGATACAGATAGGAGGTGAAGTAGTTTCTGGCATCTGATTCTTGGCCAGAAAGGAGTGGTAAAGTAACACTGTTGGCGGAGCTCCTGAAAAAGGCCAGATCAAGCGAGAGGGCACGAAGCTCACTAACCTTTCTGGCTGAGGCAAAAGCCATCAGCAGAGCAGTCTTGTATGTGAGAAATTTAAATTTTCTTTTCATATTATACCAACTGCAATTGTTTAAAACAGGCTTGCACAACAGTGGAAGTCCCTAACTCGGAAAAAATACTCTCTACTTTCTTCTTTCCCAAGCAATTTGGGAAAGAAAAGTGGTGAAAAAGCACCAAGAAAAAATAAGCCAAAACTGGGTCAAGTGCGACTGGTGCAGTCCCAGTAGGGGACACTCTTCTTCTTGTACTAATTCACGGCTTCTGGAACCAGTGCGCAGACGTATAAACAATGTGACTTATTCTATTGAATCTGCCAACATTGGAGTTATGAGATTAGCAGAGAGGAAGGATTCTTACCCGAAAAAGACAGGAGGGGCCTCCACGTAAGCAATTGCGGTAGGTATAAGAAAGGAAATTTACCATAAAATTTAAATTTCTTATCAACATACCTTACAGTTGTTTACAACAGGCTGAATAGACAACAGGAGGAGGGAATCACATAACCAACCCCCACATAACCACTGCGCTGGAACCGTGGACAGAAGAATCCTTAGGCCTATAAAGCCATAGCATCACAACCATTAGTAAATGACAATGGGAGATGAGGCGTATGACCCTGTGTGACACACAGACAGAAAGGACAGTACCAAGAACAGGGCTGGAACTGACCTTGCAAGAACCCAAATGGCTAGGGTTGATGACAGCCAGAGCAGAACAAAAGAGGGCCTAAAGAAAAAGGTCCTCAGACTGCTCCTGCAACTGACACAGATAGGTGGAGAAAGTAGAAGCATTTCTCCAGTAGGCTGCATGCATAAGATCAGACAACTGACGCAGTTAGCATAAGCTCAGAAGAAAAGCAAGAAGCTCCTTCTGGTTGATATGAAGAGCTGCTTGATCCTGGTCCCATACACTGTGAAGAGAAAGACAAGAGGATCCAACGTCCCGAGCCATCCATGATCACTGGCATCAGCCATCAGAACACAATCGGACATGGGCAAGTCCAACGGATCTCCCTGCATAATCCACTGATCATACGTCCAGGGAAGGTGATGATGATAAGATGCTGGTAACTGAAGCACCAGATCCAGAGGATCAACATTCGGCCTCCAACAACTGAGAAAGTGTTGGAGAGGTCTGACATGCAGCCGACCTAGAGGAATGAGATCCGTCACCAAACCGCAGAGACCGAGAAGCCGGAGAATACTCCGAGCTGTCGTGGACATGGACTGAGACAGAGTCAGGGCAAAAGCTGAGAGAATCACAGCTGTTGCCCGGGGAACTGCCACCGTATTCAGCTGAGTATGGAAGTCCATCCCCAGTTGACAAAATGACTGAGAAGGGACCAGGTCCGGCTTCTCTTCGTTGACTCTGAACCCTAGCGACGTGAGCAGGCTCAAGTGTGTCGACATCTGACCCCAGAAGAGCAGCATTGGAGTGCCTCTGGAGGATATAGTCCAGATACGCAGAAGTAGTCACCCTGCACTGACGGCCATGGAAGGCTATCACAGACGACATCAGTTGGATGAAGGCCCAAGAAGCCAGGTTGAGGCCGAAAGGCATGGCCTTGAACTGGTAAACTCACCCCAGAAAAGCGAACGTGAGATACTTTCGCCATGTCCGAGGAATCGGAACGTGAAAGTAAGCGTCTCGCAGGTCGATGCTGGAAGCGAAATCTCCCTGGTGAATGGAGCGGCAAACCGACCTGAAAGTCTCCATGCTGAACTTTGGAGCAATGATAAACTGGTTCTGGATACTCAGATCAATAACTGGTCGGAGTCGGCCGTGTGTCTTCGGCACCAAGAACAGGCGGGAATAAAATCCCACCGAATGAATGTTCTTGATGACCTCGATCGCCCCCTTTGACAGGAGTTTGTCCATCTCAGTGATAAAAAATTCCCGACATCTAACATCTATAGGAACTTGTGTTGGAAGAGGCACTCTCGACAGAGTGGGATGCCTCCGGATGGATATCCACAGCCCGGACCGAACAACATCTAACACCCAAGGATCGGATGTGATTGTGGCCCAATGGTCTGCAAACTCTGATATCCTTCCTCCAACCTGGGGCGAATCGAGGTGAGGACCTTCATTTCGAGACCCGGCGAGCCCCGTGAGAGGAGAAACCACCTCCTCTACTATATGAAGAATCCCGAGTCCTCCCTCTAGCCTGCCGATGCTTACCCTTACCCTGTAAGAAGTAGAAGCGGCGGCGGGGGATCAGTCCTTGGCTTCGAAAAGGAAGCAGAAGGGCGCTTGTTAGGCTTTGGATGGCCCCTGCCTCCAACAGAAGGCTGATCAAGCTGACGAAGCAGCAGCTGATCTTTGGAATGACATATGACGTCATCCCGGACAGTCGCCACGGAACCATGGAATAGTTGCGGACCCGTCAAAGAAGCAGATCGAAGAGCAGCATGCTGCCCCTCAGGAAGGGAACGGCTTGTGTCCAGTACAGCGCCCCAGTGAACTAATTCCAAGTTAGCCATGTTACAGGCATGCGTGTGAGTAAGATGCATGAGTGCCTTGAAAAACACATGCAAAGGAGCCTGTATGTTGTCAAACTTATCTGGAGGCAGATAAGCAGCAAAAGCAGAGACGACGTAATCTGAGAGAGAAAGCATGCCCAGCATCTCTCTCGATAAGCCCAACAGGGACTCCAGAGTCACCATAGAAATAACAGCCAACTTGAGCTTGGAAAGCCCGAGGGAGGTGGAGTCCTGATCCAAGACCGTCAAAGTCTGGCAGACTGATGGAATCATAGGAACGATAACGCACTGGAGGCAAAAAAGTGCCAGCCCTGGTGAGGAACGAAGTCCTCATAAGCTTGGAACTCAGCTTAGAGTCCAAAGCTGTAAATGCTTGAACCACCTGTACCGACTGGCATGGTCGAAGACGCCCGGAAGCGGGTTGCTCCCCAGGCTGTAGGTGTACGACCTATGATTGCGGCCTGGCTGACACTGTCGGCTGGTCTGACGGTTTGAGATCTGGAAGGAACTCAAACACAAAGTCAAGAGCTGCCCCCAAGTCAGAAGACTGTTGGCTCTCGATATCAGGTATGTCTGACCCATCCTCTGAGTCGGAGGATGCCCATCATGGGTAAATCAGCCGATGCCTCCCATGGTGTCGGCACACCTGAGGGATCAGAAAGCGGCCTGCTTCCAATCCCAGGAGGCATCGCCACAGGGGCGCCTGGAAACCACCAGTAGCCTCGCTGGAGGCAATGGGAAGGCTCCTGGAAAGAACCTGAGTGAGCAAGGAGAGGGCCTCCCTAAGCTCACGGCCCGTGTCGGCCGGTTCGACATGGGAACGAACCGGTAAAGTGGTTTCACAGCGAAGGGTCACGATCCTCAAATACACCTGACACAGGGCGACGGATGGCAGCCGAAACATCTAAAGGCAGATGCGACATACCCCGAGGATCTGCATTGCGGGAACTCTAGAGTTGCTGCGGACCTCTGAGGGACAGAAGGTCCAGGCTGCACAAAAAGCGTCGGCCCCGCAAAACTGGCCATGGGACCAGAGTGCGTGGAACGGAAATGCAACAGAGTCCATGATGACCCCACCATGAACATCTGAATCCAATGAGAAAACTGCTGGGCTCGATGACTGAGAGACCACAGCAGAGGATTCGGCCGGCAGCCCCTTCCAACTTCGCTGAGTTGAAGTCAGGGAAGGCTGTGGCCGATACCCCACATCCACACTACCAGACATCTCTGCAGATCCCTGCAGGGATAAGCCGTGAAAGGCTGAAATGGTGACCGATGACGTAGCAGACAGAACAACAGAAAGGTCCAGGCTGCACAAAAAGGATTCGGCTGGCAGCCCCTTCCGACTTCGCTGAATTGAAGTCAGGGAAGGCTGAGGTCGATACCCCACGTCCACACTACCAGACATCTCTGCAGACCCCTGCACGGATAAGCCAAGGCCTGCTGAAATGGTGACCGATGACGTAGCAGACAGAACAACAGAAAGGTCCAGGCTGCACAAAAAGGATTCAGCTGGCAGCCCCTTCCGACTTCGCTGAATTGAAGTCAGGGAAGGCTGAGGCCGATCCCCCACGTCCACACTACCAGACATCTCTGCAGACCCCTGCAGGGATAAGCCGAGGCCGGCTGAAACAGTGACCGATGACATAGCAGACGGAACAGCAGTAGCAGCAGATACGATGGGAGCTGTTGAAATCGGTGGAAAAGTGGAAAGAGCAATCGAGGTCGGCTCCAAAGGAGGAGTCACAACCCTAGTGACAGCCTCAGATGTCGACTGGAGAGGGACCACAGTCGCGGAACCAGGCATCTCTTCACCAGACAACTCAACAGCTCCCACAGTATCCACCACAGTTAAAGACCACGGAGGGGATATAACTCTCACAAGACGTGGTTGTGTCGGGAGGACCCGAACGACAGCGTACCCCCTTCCCATGGATGTGGGAGAAACGACCACGAGAATGCACCACATGCTTGGGCAAAAGCCATTGCACTCAAGGAACAGTCCTGGGCATAACAGAGGTGAGAGTATTAGAAGAAAAAGGTGAACTCAACAGATGTAGAAAGTAGAACACCCCCAACTACGAGAGAAAGGTGGCAGAAAATAAAGGACCGGCAGGAACACAACTGAACCCTGACGGCCGACAGGGACCCAAAAAACAGAAATTCTGTCCTCAACAGAGAGGAGAAATCCTGTCCATACAGCGCCCCCATTGACACCTAACTCCAATAATAATAATAAAATCCAAAAGGATAACATAAATTTATCGACCAAAAAATTTATGTCCGCGCCGCACGGTACGCGAAAGTCGCATGCGAACACGGAGAATATATAAAATACATTGAAAATGTGGATGAAAATAATAACGAGAATATATAAAACACAGTCCTGTTATTATATGATCCTCAGATCCATAATTCCAGTAACAGGTAACCATTATCAACAAGTTGAATTATCACTGTTTCTGAATGCAAATGGATGTCATGCCATGCGAGCGGACGAAAAAAGAATGATTCATTAGTTACTGCCTGAGCACTGGTTACCGGAAGCTGTGGATCTGTACTTGGAGAAGCGCATCCCCTACTGGGTGTGTGCCGGTAGCACTCGACCCAGTTTTGGCTTATTTTTTCTTGGTGCTTTTGCACCACTTTTCTTTCCCAAATCCCTTGGGAAAGATGAATATTGAGAGTATATTTTCCGAGTTAGGGTCTTCCACTGTAGTGCAAAGCCTGTAGTAAACAATTGTAAGGTAGGTTGATAAGAAACAGTTATGAATCCACAATTCAGAACAGGAAACATTGTTAACATCGAGTCAAAAGGTATCACTGTTGAAGAGCGTAACAATCTGCATCCTGTAAGATGGCATAAAAAAATAGAATGACATGTTATACGTCTGCACACTTGTTCTGGAAGCTGTGGATTAGTACAAGGAGAAGAGTGTCCCCTACTGGGTTGCACCGGTCACACTCAACCCAGTTTTGGCTTAATTTTTCTTGGTGCTTTTGCACCACTTTTCTTTCCCAAATTGCTGGGGAAAGAAGACAATAGAGAGTATTTTTCTGAGTTAGGGACTTCCAATGTAGTGCAAGCCAGTGTTGTAAACAATTGTAAGGTAGGCTGATAAGAAATTAACCGCCATTATCTGAGAGATATTTGCTTCAACGTCCAAACTTAAGTGTTATAAAATCACTCCCCGTTTGCAGAATAATTTAATTTCATTAATTTTGGTAAATTTGAATAAAAACATACATTTTCCACCTGACATTCAATTTATTAGCTGTCACTGCAGCTTCTGAATTGATCTGAGTGAGAAAGCAACATTTTGATTGGCCGATTATGAAAATGGGCCGAGTTACTGCTTTTGATGGATTCATGATGACAAGTGGAAAAATAGTCTGTCAATGGAAATCTATATGGAATACATGTTCTGTGAGCTCTGTCAAACAAGACATAATAGATTAAATGCGTGTACTGGATGTGCTGAGGCCCAATAGGCCTATAAACAAAGAAAAACTGGGGAGAGTCAGGGTAATTTCACGACAGGTTACAAGATTTTTTATTCAATTAACCCTTTACTGAACATGAAAAGCAGACGACACGTGTAAAAAAATTCTTGAATAACTATTTTTTTTCATTTTTTATCTCAAAAACACAGGTTATGACCCCTCATTGGAATGATCTCGACGAGCTCATTCCAATAAGGTGTCATAACCTATGTTTTTGAGACAAAAATTGAAACTTATTTGGCAATTTTTTAGATTAGCGCTGGCCGGTTTTGGCCGTTACATTGGGTAAAGAGTTAACAGGAGTTTACTCTATAATCTATATTCAATTAACAGATCAAATTTCTTCTTCTTCCGAATACTGCCCACATTCAACTTGTTGAATATTCTGGCAGGTGTGTGTGCGCATGTGTTTGTTTGTTTGTTTGTTTTTTGTTGTTTTTTTTTGTTTTTTGTTTTTTTGTTTTTGTTTTTTTTTTGTTTCAATTGTTTTAGTTAAAATCCTATATACAAGGTTATTTTAGGTGGTTTTGCACTTGAGTTTTGAATGACTCAAGCGTAGCTGCCGTTGCGATTTCAGAAGGCAGTTTGTTCCAATCCTTGACAGTATTAATGAAAAAGGACCATTTTCTGGAATCTTTGATTGCTGGTTGAATTTTATAGGCCAGTATGTGTGTATGGCGGTTTCGCCTTGTTGCGGGTTTAAGGAAGGCATCTTTGTCTATTGC
Organism: Pictodentalium vernedei; assembly: GCA_031216915.1. Taxonomy (NCBI): domain Eukaryota; kingdom Metazoa; phylum Mollusca; class Scaphopoda; order Dentaliida; family Dentaliidae; genus Pictodentalium; species Pictodentalium vernedei. Next base: position 303,648,884 of record CM062290.1, on the reverse strand, counting down.
TACAAGGTTGTTTGTGATCTTGTACAGCATTGTTAATCTGGCCTCCTTTCTTCTTCTTTGCAGGCTTTTCCATTTCAGCTCTTCCAGCATGGTGTTAACGCTGGATCTATTTCTATGCCGACCAGTGACGTAATCAATTAATTTGTTGGTGTAAGGATCCCATACTGTGGTTGCATATTCCACTTGTGGTCGTATTAATGATTTATAGGCCTGCTCTTTTATTGTTCCTGATTTTATGTTGAGGTTACGTTGTAGAAAACCTAGGCTTCAGTTTGCTTTATTGGTTATGTTGTTAACATGGTCGCTCCAGCTAAGATCCTTTGAGATGGTACAACCCAAGTACTTGGTGGATGTTTCGTGTGCCAGGACATGTCCGTGGAGAGAGTAATTCCAGTTTATTGGCTTTTTCTTGTTAGTAACTGTTAGGACGGTGCATTTCTCGGGGTGGAATTCCATTTTCCATTTGCTCTCCCATTCCGCTAGTTTGTCTAGATCTGATTGTAGTTTGGAGCAATCTGAGTTTGAAGAGACTGTCAGGTATACAATGGTGTCGTCAGCAAAGAGGCGTACAGTTGAGCCTAAGTCATGAGGCAGATCATTAATGTAGAACAGGAATAAGCTAGGGCCTAAGACTGATCCTTGTGGTACTCCAGATTCTACATTAGCCTTGTCAGAAATTTCTCCATCGACTGCGACAACCTGTGTTCTGTCTCGTAGGAATGCACTTATCCAGGTGTTTATCGGTCCTCTGATCCCATAATGGTGGAGCTTGTGGGTGAGGAGGCTGTGACTGACTTTGTCGAATGCTTTAGAAAAGTCGAGGATCAACAAATTTGTTGTTTGTTTGCTGTCCTCGAGGTTCTTGGATAGATCGTCGATACCTTCAAGCAGCTGGGTTTCGCAGGAACGTTTTTTTCTGAAGCCATGTTGCAGTGGGTACAAGATGTTATTTGACTCTGCATGCTTCATTATATGGCTTGTGACTATATGTTCTATAATTTTGCAACAGATACAGGTCAATGAGATTGGTCTGTAATTTGCTGGGATGTACTTTTGTCCTTTTTTGTAGGCCGGCGTGATGATTGCCGATCTCCAGTCGTCTGGGATTTCACCAAGCCTGATTGAGGTGGTAAAGATGGTGGTTAGTATGGGGGATATTTCGGACGCCAGTTCCTTTAGCACCATTGGTTTTATGTTGTCTGGACCGGCTGCTTTATGTGGTTTGAGATTTTTTAAGAGTTTTTCCACTCCTCTGTCTGAGATGGTGATGTTACCACAGTCCGGGTAGGTTTTTTCGGAGTCATGCATGTAATTTTGGTTCTTGAATTCCTGTCTATCGATAGTTGAAGCCGGTGAAAACACCGATCTGAACTGGTTGTTTAGGATGTTTGCCTTACTGATAGGGTCGGTTTCTAATCTACCATTTTTTCGGAGAGGAGCTACTCCACTTTTATCACTTTTCTTATGTTTTATGTATGTCCAGAATCGTTTTGTGATTGGATGTTCGCCTCCCTGATTGTCTGGTGTGACGATTTCTTCGATGTAATTCCAATAGGCTTGTCTCGATTTCTTTTGGATGACTTGTTTTAGTTCCTTAAATCTCAGTATGTCCTTTGGATGGTTTGATTTTTTTTTGACTTTGTACAGTCTGTCCCTTTTTCTTATTAATGACTTAATTTCTTGGGTAATCCATGGTAGCCAATCTTTACTTTTACAGGTTTTATGTGGGATGTGCCTTTGGGTGCTGGTGTTTAGTCCCTCTTTAAAGATGTTCCAGAGCCTGTTGATACCGGCTCCATTTGCACATTCCTTCTGTACTTCTCTGTTTACAGTTCTCATGTCTTGTTTTAAACTGTCCCATTTTGCTTTCCTGTATAAGGGTATTTTCCGAGGTTTTTGTATGTTCATTTCGGCATAGACGATGTCATGGTCAGAGATGCCGGGTGTTACCTCTGCTCTTAATATTTTACTGGGATGATTTGTTATTAGTAGGTCCAGGACGTTTTTGTTTCTGGTTGGCTCCATTACTAGCTGTGTTAGCCCGTTGTCGTCTAAAATGTCACTAAGTTGGTAATGCTGTTGAGAGTGTTGCGTGCCAGGGCGGAGAATTTTTTTGGTCCAGTTCCACCCTGGTAGATTGAAGTCACCTCCTATCAGCAGGCAAGGGTTGTTTGTTGTAGCTCTATTTACTGAGTTTGAAAATTCCGTTATGCTCTTAGTATCCGATGTTTTGGGGTTATAATAAGAGCAGACATACAGATCTTTGTTGCCTTTCTGTTCGATTTTACACCAGATAATTTCACAGTTGGTGTCCAGTTCCGGGATTTCTGAGCTTAGGTATTTGTCACTTATAGCAATGAGCACTCCACCTCCAGTTTTTGATTTTCTGTCTTTTCGGTAAACATTAAAGCCTGGTGGAAGTATTTGGCTATTTGTTATAGTTGGATCCAGCCATGTTTCAGTAGCAATGATGATCTTGGGTCTACTACTGTCGATTAGGTTTTGTATTTGGTGTTGCTTGTTTTTGACTGACTGACAGTTGACATTTAAGATGCGCATTGGACTGAAGACTTCCTTTGGTTTAGCTTCTCCGATTTTTTTCGGTGTTGATGAATGTATCGGATTTGGTATGGTTTGTTCCACACTGTCATTCATTCGGCTCAGTAGACTGAAGCTGTTACTGGTCTGTATGGCTGTGGAGCCATAGCATAATGAGTTATAGTTTGGGGTGTCACATACTATACAGTCCCATCTGACGGCTTCATTCTCATCTGCTATAAGATAGCTGTATGTTTTGCTGTGTACGTCTTGACAGTCTATATGATACCATTGGTCGCATGTATCACATCTGATTGCTCTGTGGTCCCAGGTTACCGGTTGGTCGCAGGTTCCACAAGGATAGGTGGTGCTGTCATTGTGGGTTGGCCCTGGGTTTGGGTTTATATCGTTCGCGTTTAGCAACAGTACGAGTGTTAGATACATGTGTGCTGATTTGGATTTATATTTGAAAGAGATGTTAAGTCTTTTTGTCCGTTTGTTAATAATTTGCATCAGTCCATGTGTTATGATATCGCCTTTGGTGTGATTTCCAGGTTCTGCAATGATTGTATATCGGACTGTGCTTTCTCTGTCAGGTTCGGTGTAAGACCGAATAAAGGTCGCGAGCACCAATGATACTATGATGGGTAGTAGGCACATTTTTTTCTGATGAGTAGTGTATTGAAGGTATGGCTAGGCTACTTTGAGCTGGTAATGTGTAGTAGAGGCTGATAAGATTAACTCACCTAAACCCTCCACTACAGGTCCCAGAGGTAGTGGTAGTCTTCCCTGATGATGTCAGAAGAGAGTCATCAGTTCTTCTTCTTCTACTCTAAGTTGCACCAGATCACAGTCCTGTTGTAAGTGGCAGCATTCACGGTACGTATCAATCAGAATTAGTTTGGTAATGGCAAGGCTGAGCAGTGGACTGGGATGAACACCGTCCCTTTGATTGATGGAGATATTCACAGACTTCCTTCTTTCTCCACATTTCACTGACCTACTTCTGAAGTAAAATTTACTGGTCCTGATGGTGTTTTTGTTCAAGTTGTTGTTCACGTCGAGTATTCTGGAATTTAGTTCTTTGACTTGTCTGGTGAGTTCGAAGTCATCAGTTCGAAATAAAGGTGACTGTTTGTGGCCTTTGCTTTTGTTGTACTGTGCTATTGATATTATTGGGCAATCTACTAGTTTGATCTCGGCTTTTGGGTGTTTTCCAATTATTTTTATAGCCCGTTTAAAACATCTTATGATTAGGTCAATTGTTTTGTTACCGTGATGCCTCAATTTGATGAATTTTCCTTCTTTTACTGTGAGATCACATGTTCCAGCCCACAGGTAGATGATTATGTTATTATATCTTCTAATGGCTTTTTCTATCCTTTCTTCAATTAGGTCGACTAGGGTTGATGTTTGAGCGCCTGGGATGCACCATGATTCAAGAGGAAATTCTTTTCTGGAACAGGCATTTCTGAGGGTAAAGCCCTTACTGTCTGATACTAGTATCTGAAGCCCGATGGTAATTGTGGCTGTTCTTCAATGTATTTACGCAATTTTTGACTCATCGGTGGTTTGATGTGCTTTCAGTTAGCTTACTGTTCGATAAGAGCCCGAATGTAAACAATGGGGCTGTCGTTTCCAGTTTTCGATGTAAAGGTTGGCATTTGCATGTTTCGGAGTAATTATGTCCAGTATAACACCTCAAGGATCGGAACAGTTGACGTAGGAAATATTTATTCGTAGTTCAGATGTAAATTCAACATTTTGGAGTAACTAAACTTTGGTTTAAACAAGAAAATCTAAAATTCGAAGAGAGACAGAAAATTTTTCGATGTTGATGTTGACGCATGCAATTTGTGATGGGGGTATGGTAAATGGTTTTGTGTTGGGAAATTATATTCAATTAACAGGGTTATTCATTTAAGAGATATCCAATTAAGTGAGCTCCACTGTAATAGGTAATAGGGGGCGTGGTGACGTTGCGGTAACCGGTTCTCGTCAGATCACCGAAGTTAAGCAACGACAAGCCCGGTTAGTCCTCGGGTGGGTGACCATCTGAGCGATCGATTTGGACTCCCATGTTGTGTCCTTGGGCAAGGCACTTAACCCCGATTGTCCACATGGGGGCACGATGACGCTGTGTACTAAGGTCTACTGCATGTCGATGGTGCGCATGTCTTCAATCAAACTAACCCCGCCTGTGCTGCAGTGTGGAATTACGATGTTGGGGAGCTGGCAGCTGCTCGTCATTGGTGGTTCTCTCCGGGTACTCCGGCTTCCTCCACCCCGTAAAACTGTCATGGTCATGATTAACCATCGTGCATAAGTGTGTGACCTTAAACACCAATAAATAAATAATAGGTAATAGACGTGTAATAAAATAACTTACCATGTAGAAAGGACTACCGACAAAGGCACCAACCCCTCCAGCAAAGGCACCTGCCAGAACACTTTTTGGAAAACTGACACGACCATCTGATTTCTTTGTTAGTCCATAATTCACAAAAACCTGGTAGGTTCCAAGTCTACAACCATTCATAAAGAACTGATACCAAATAGCTGGGACCAAACCATTCTGCACAGCCAAGAGACCATCTGTCCGAGCTATGGTATAAAAGCCATGAAAGGCATTACGATAGTGTACAGCATACTGCCCTCTAGCCTGTAGTTCTCCTTGCAATTGCATCCTGGTCTTCACAACCTCCAGAGGATTTGTGAAAAATCCTGCACCACATGCTGCCAAGCCACCAAGCAGGTATTCTACTGAGCCATGACTCATCATCTGAACACAATAGGGGAATGAGATTCCTCCCTCTCCTCATTAAAACCTGCCGTCACTGTCTATTAGCAATCATATTCGATTTCTCTAGGTACGAGGCAATCATCATCTGTGGTATGAGTACATCTAAAATAAACAAAACAGTATGTACATGTATATAACACTCCCCATTCATCAGAATATTGGTTATTAGAATATTCCTGTTAATTTAATAGTTTTTTAACTATGAGGAAAGCTTCTCTAGGATCAGTGTAAGTCCTATTAAAAAAAAAATGTCTTGTTTCTCAGGTAAGTTTCCCTCCCACATTTTTAATGATGATAGCGGGGGGGGGGGGGGGGGGGGGGGGGGGGGGGGGAGGGGGGGGGGATGGATGGAATTAATAAATTAACACCTAGCAGTATTCTGTGGAAACACCAATGTTTTTCAGAAGCAGACTTCATGTATAGTACACCAGTTACACAGGCTTGTAAAAATTTTAATTTTACTTAACCCTAAAAAGGGTTTTGCAAAAATAATTCACTTAACCATTCACAGTTTGCTTAACCCATTTGCATAAAATGATGTTTTGAAATGTTTCTGTTTTGCATTTTGCATGAACGGAAAATCGGTTATGCAAGTCATGATTTGTGTTACCTTTGCATGAGTCAAAATAAAGTTCATGCAATTTTTACAAGCCTGGTTGCAAATTTAAACAACTATATCTTGTTTGACAGAGCTCTATGAGCTCTGTCAAACAAGATATAGTTGATTAAATTTTCAGTCTTACAAGTGCAAAATATTATCACTGAGGAGTAGGGTTGCAATGATATGCTTCCCTAGCAATACAATTTGTATCACAATTCAGTGTTCACAATACGATATGTATCATGATACACATGATCTCTCACGGCATGCAACTACTGATGTCATCTACTTTGGGGACTGCATGTATTCATTTCCAGTCGCTAAGTTGTATTACAGTTTTGGATACTCTTTAAACAATAGGTAACTTCTCAATGTGATAACAAATGACATTAAGTAATAAATGGTTTTTATTTTATGCCCCACTTTCCAGAGTTTCTTTACTCTCAGAAAATATGTTTTAAACATTTAATCCCTTACTCTCAAGTGCCAAATAATAGTGATGGCTGAATAATAGTGATGGCTGGTGTTTTCACCAAATATTAATAATAGTGATGACGTTTTTACTCTATGTCTCATTACCAAATAAAAGTGAAGGTCGGAATTTTTCTCCAAAATTAATAATAGTGCCAACACTATTATTCGGCACCTTAGAGTATATCTTGTTTGACCAGAGCTCAGTGAGCTCTGTCAAACGAGATATAATGGATTAACCCTTTACCCAGCGTAACGGCCAAAACCGGCCAGCGCTATTCTAAAAAATCGCCTATTAATTTTCATTATTTTGTCCATTTTTTGTCTCAAAAACATAGGCTATGACCCTCATTGGAACGAGCTCGTTCCAATGAGGGGGCATAACCTATGTTTTTGAGACAAAAAATGAAACAAACTAGTTATTCAAGAATTTATGACCCTCATTGGAACGAGCTCGTTCCAATGAGGGGGCATAACCTATGTTTTTGAGACAAAAAATGAAACAAACTAGTTATTCAAGAATTTATTTTGCAAGTGTCATCTGCTTTTCGTGTTAGGTAAAGGGTTAATCAAACAAATATTTAGTACAATAGAGGGGTGCGTGGTGGCTCAGTAGGTAGAGGTGCAGGCTGCAAGCCGAGAGGTCCTCGGTTTGAATCCTACCTGCGGCAACCGCATTGTGTCCTTGGGCAAGACACTTCATCCCCATTGCCCGTGTGGGGGCACGATGACGCCGTGTACTAAGGCGTACTGCACGTCGATGGTACGCATGTCTTCAACCAATCTAACCCTGCCTGTTCCGCAGTGCGGAGTTACGATGTTGGGGAGCTGGCAGCTGCTCGTCGTTGCTCGGTGGTTCTCTCCGGGTACTCCGGCTTCCTCCACCCGTCAAACTGTCACGGTCATGATTAGCCATTATGCATAAATATGTGACCTTAAACATCACTAAATAAATAAATAAATAGTACAATAGAGGGAATTCACCAAATTTTGGTAAATTGAATAATGCCTTTGATGGCATATTTATCACTGTCAATGTTGGAATGCAAAAACAGGGTTTATCTGTACCGGTTTTCAAAATTCAAGAAGTTGTTTTGCCCGATATTATTTATATTTATTGTATCACGATACATAGTGAACAATGATATGCATTGAATCGTGAGCAATGTATCACGATTCAAGCGCATCATGGTTAATCGTTGCAGCCCCACTTCAGAGATTTCCAAGTGAAAAAAAGTGATGTGACAGATTTTCAATGATGTGGGAGGTGTCTCAGAAACGGCATTGTTTTTTAATAGCCTAATGTAAATGTATGTTTTGAGCGAAAAAAAACCAATGTAATTCACATAACAAAACACATACAAATTACACCAGTAGCCGGGTACAAATAAACTCATTAAGAGGAACCAAGCAGACATTATGTCAGAATGTATGTATGTGTACCAGTTGTACAGACAACTCAACAATACATGAACTGGAAATGCCAAGAACACAAGAGACGTGTCAACTGTGATCTATGTGGTTACCTCATATACCATCCGATTCTATTCAAATTTGATTTAAAATCAAACCTTAAACAAGTGATTTGATTCTTAGTTGATTCAAACAGAAAAAGTCTGATTCATAGAGCTCTACATAACTGCGATCTGGTTGAAATACTCTCTCCACTTTTACAATCACAGTACTGAATGCCCATTTTAAAGCACTTCCAAGGAGCTAGAATTTCAGTTTTGAAATTCATACACTTTCAAGGACCTGTACCAACCCTGCCATTTGTGATCAAAAGGTTTGTTCTCAACCCTTTCTTTGTTCCTTTGTGCTCAAGCAACTGTTTGTGATCTGTCAGGATTCGTGCAAGCAAGGACTGGTAAAATTCAAGGCTATTCAAGGTTGTCTCTCGACATATTTCAGCATTTTTCAAGGCCCTACAATAGCCAAATTCAAGGATTTTCAAGGCCTGTCTTCACTAACTAGGACCCTCCAGTCATTACCCCTCCTCCCACTTCCCTTAAAGGGAAGTGGAAGGAGGAGGTAATGAATGGAGGATCCTAATTAAAACAACACCTTCACGAACTCTGGCATATAAAAATATATAGTTATGATTGCATGCTTCTTTAGCATTTTTATTTTATGAAAATTCAAGGATTTTCAAGGCCTTCTGGCACATTTTCCAGGATTTCAAGGCCTTGGATGACCTTTAGTCAAATTTAAGGCTGTTCTTTGAATCCAAGGCCCCACAGGAACCCTGTCTGTTAACTGTGATAGAAAGGTAGCAGCTCTGGAAGATTTATTTATTTATTTATTGGGGTTTAATGAACCTTTCAACAGACAGGGTCACCTCGTGTTGGATAGTATTAAGGGTGGAGGAAGCCGGAGTATCTGGAGAGAACCACTGAGCAATGGCAAGCAAATGTCAGGCTTCCCAACATACTAACTCCACACAAACAGGGTTAGCATTGGTTGAAGACAAGTGCAAAATTGACATGCAGTATGCCTTAGTACACAATGCCACAGTGCTCCCATGTAGGCAGTGGGGATGACGCATCTTTCCCAAGGACACAATGCGGTTGCTGCAGGTGGGATTCGAACCGAGGACCCCCTCGGCTTGCAGCCTGCACCTCTTCCTACTGAGCCACTGCATGCCCCCCTCCTCCTCCCCCCCCCCCCCCCCAGAAGAAGATCTAGCTAAGAGTGTTTGTCAGTTTGTCTGTTTAAGATCGAACATCTGTTCATGATGATTTTTTAAACTGTTGCCATCATACATCTGTTTGTAGCGAAATATTCTTGGCAGCCACAGATTCACATGTATGTTCTCAGGCCACCAGTCTAATTCAGTAAAAAATTAAAGGTTTGCTTTTCCAAACAACTGATATATTCCAAACTTTTGAATCTGAAACATTGCATAAAGTCCTATTTTTTTATTTTTCTGTGAAACAAAGCTTGAATTGATTGACATTTTGATGATATTACAATTAGAAATGAAGATTCACCAGAGCCGTAGTTTTATCATTACACAGGGTAGTTCCACAAATTATGTTTAATATATTGATGTTTTAAAGGGGAATTATCTACTTATTGATTGGAATATCTATAACTGCAGCAGGAAAGAATACCTTTATATAGCTTTATAAGTGAAAGCACATCAAATTACATCAACGGTTGTCTGCATGCAAATTCCCACAAAAAGTGGGTAAACAACAGCCCATGAAAGCATTGAATTTTGAACAGGATTAGACTGATGGCCTGAGAGCTTACTTCACACACACACACACACACACAATGGCGCTTACTTTTTTTTAAGACCGATCACTTTCAAGAGAATTTTTAATTGTGAACCCTTTAACTTCTTGCATGCTGCTGGTAGATATTCCTGCCCAGGACATGATTTCTCTTGCCACTGAAATAAGTATAATAACGGCAGAATTTATCAAATTTTCCCTCTGAAAACTGCATGCATTTTTAAGCAATTATTTCTTGGGTTAAATGTAGAGACATTTTTTCTCAAATCTAGTCATGGCTACTTCAAAGCAGCCATGACTAGATTTGATGAAAAATATCTTGAAAAAACTCACCAGGTTAGCCCTTTAAGTAACACAAATAGTGGATAGCAATTGCTAAAACATTTCTTGAATAAGTAAAGTACTCTTATCATAAAAGCTCTATATTTCTCGATCAGATTGCAATCGGGTACAACATCAGGTTGAAATTTCATAATACTGAGACATCAAGACTAAATCAAACAAGAGGCCCCATGGGGCCTTAATTGCTCACCTGCCAAAGTGGTTCAAAGAAGTATTTGGGCATCACATTCAATTACATTCAGTTAGACATGGTTCATCAACACTTCAAAGGAATGAAGTCTTGAAATTATATGGAAAAACACTAAGCAATGGATTTGGACAATACTGAGCCTACCATGCCCCCCCCCCCCCCTGCCACACCCACCCCCACCCATAGAGAGCCCAAATATTAAGCCAGGGATTCAAATTGAACTAACTTGAATCTGATCCCCCCTGAGATGTTATATACCAAATAAGAAAGAATTCTGACTGGTGGATTTGAAGAAGAAGGTTTTTAAAGAAACAACCTCACATTGCATTAAGTTAAACTTTGGGCCCTAATAGTGAGCCAAAATATTAACCTCCCCAATCCCTGATAAGAAAGGGAGAGGAGGGCATAGGGTAAAAACATTTTTGCATAAATGCAAGCTCACATCAAATTTCTCCGAGCACTGGCAGAAATTGAGAGACAACCGTGTTCACTCAAGTGATGAGTGTCAGCTAAATATCAAAGAGATCCAAAAATGACAGCAAGAAATTACAGGAACCTGCTTGTGACATTCTGAATATTAGGCCATAATAAAATATATATTAGAGTTTTTTTTCAAAATTGGGGAGGGGGGGGGGAATTTTTATTTTTATTTCCTCAGAATACAAAAATTAGTGTAAGACTGTAGTGAAATTACAACATATAAAAAGCTTGATTTTTTTTTTTTGCAATCGTGGAATTTTACCACGAGGTAAAAATAACAAATTAAAGTTCGAACTTGGGGGATAGGTCCACCGGTACTGACTACTAGCAGTATGGAGCAAACAATATTGCGGTCACTGTTACGGTTCTCATTTTTATTTTCTATGAATTAACTCATTTTAAAATTTATATGTTGCTTCTGTGTGTTTTATTTAACCAACAACCTCACCCAAAACAGTGGAAAGAAGTGAAAATGTTCCAATGTTCATGTCAACGAAAAGCACACAAATGAATATTCAAAACTAATTTACTGAGTTTCTGAGAGATCACATGTCGTTCTATAATAATAGAGGTCACAGAGCACAATTAAAGTCGACTTTATTGATTATTCGTCTTCAAAAGTCAGTTATGAAATTTCATAATCATGCCAGCCCTTATGTATACTGTTAAGATTAAAAGTGTGTCATGTCCCATAATTAACTAAAATGTGCTATTATTTGGTGTCTACAAAAAATGTGTGCGATTGACATAAATAGAGATAATTACCATTATGTGGATGTACAAAATATGTATCCGAGTCGAGCTCCAGGTTCTAAGGGCAGATCACGACGAGTCAAAGACGAATAGTGATCTGCCCTTAGAACCCGGAGCTCGACTCGGATACATATTTTGTACATCCACATAATGGTAATAATCATTTTATCTTACAATATATTGGGGATAAGTCAAGAATGTAGACGAATATATAACAAACCATTTATTCGTACGGATGAACAAAAAGAAAAAAAATGGAACTCACGCGAAAGGAACGTGCTTGTATCCGACCCAGATACAAACATCTGTATCAGGGGGTCGGATACACGACAGTTGCAGAGTTAATACAGACAAAATACATGTTGATTGTAAGATAAATATAAGGTATTACTACCATGTGGGTTTCTGAGATGGTGTATTGAAGTTGAGACCTTGTCTCTCAGCATATACTGATGAGTCCGTTAGGATGAGTCAATATATGATCCAGAGGTGAGGTCGAAACTTGAGTACACCATCTCGGAAACCCTCTTCATGGGAATAACCAATTCATCTTACAATTTTCCTCCCTTTATTGACTTGTTCACATATATTTTGACAACCATTCTGTGTCTGTGAATTGATTTTTATGAATGAAGGTCATGATGTCATGATATTGCATTCTTGACCTATGCATGACAACGTAATCCTCATTCATTATTCTACTTGTACTACAACTGCCGAAGTTTATAGTACAGTAAAACCTGTCTTGAGAGACCACTGTCTTGAGAGACCACCTGTCTTGAGAGACCACATCTGCCAGGCACCGATTGGTTTTACTCTATAATGGACCTGCTATGGGAGACCACCTGTCTTGAGAGACCACATGTCTTGGGAGACCACATGTCTTGGGAGACCACTGTGACCTGGTACCAATTTGTATTTTTATGCCATAATGGACCTGTCTTGAGAGACCGCCCCTTTGAAGACTGAAACCGTGACAAAAACTTTTTACCTGTTCTGGAATTGGAAAATCCATTGTGGTTATACTAACATAATTAAAAGTATTAAAAGCTCTTAATTGGGTTTCAATTGCTAACTCAGTAAAGATTGAGATGTTTTTATAAGACCCCTGTGAAAAGATTAGGGCTATTGCTGAATAAACAATTTTATACATACCTGAAATGTGACAGATAGGAATAAAAATAAATTTGTGTTGAAAATCTTTTTGTAACAAATTGAAATGGACTGTTATAAAAATTATAAAAATAAATTAGTGTTGAAAATCTTCATTGAAGATTTTCAACACTAATTTATTTTTATAATTTTTATAACAGTCCATTTCAATTTGTTACAAAAACTTCATAAAAAAGAACAACAACAAAGTAATTACAAAAATCTATTCTTCTCCATTTCCGAATTTTGTGGTTGGTTATTCACTGACTTAGAAAACCTGAAATCTGTTAAGAGAGACCACCTGTCTTGAGAGACCACTTTTGTGTGGCCCAAAGGGCGGTCTCTTAAGACAGGTTCTACTGTAGTGTTCAGCTGTCTGTTTCTTTGGTTTTATTTTAAAAGTTTAACGCATAGTAGGCCTATGTAAAAATATCATAGTGGCAAAAAAATGATGTAGTCTAATTTATTTCGTTCAGTTGGTGATTTATTTGTCTTTTTAAGTACTGTTATCAAAAACGGTGGCCTCGACATTCATGGTGTAATCAGTTTATGAATCAATTGATCACACATGCGGTTGCTACCCTCAATACAGATTTGTATTCTGTCTAGACATTTTTCCTTGCATAGTGAGAAATACCTTCTTATTGTAAGATAAAACAGTGTTAATGAACAGCGGCCTTATATTTTGTGTTTTTCAGAAATTGATAGAAAAATTCACAAGCTTTTCCTTTTTCAAAAACACAATATGCTATTAAAACTGACGAATTATGAATTGAATTCAATACATGTATATCCAAGGGTGCAGGAAGTGGGGAGGACATCTGGGATGCTGCCCCCTTGCCCTGAGGCATGTTAGCCGTGCCTTTTTAGCTACAAGTGCACAAATGGGAAGCACTTCATTTCTGAGGACTGTAACCGAAAAACTTCTGTGTATTTATTTCAAATGTATTTTACTACATGTGTCAATGCCAATGGGGGGTGTATCAGGTATAATGACAGAGTTTGTTTGATAATCACAAGACAAGGAAGCTATACAATAGGTGGGGTGATTAACACAGCTAAATATTGTCCCTTGAGAGGAACAAGGTGACATCTACAATGCTTGAAGCATTGCAGGTGGCACTTTATTCCTCTCAAGGGATGAGATATATGGAATGTCAGTACTATTGTATGTCATGTTACAATTTATGATACATTGTAAACTCACAGTCTTAACCCTTTACCCAACGCAGACGATATAAAAAATTATTATTTTAAATATCATTTTTTTAAATTTTTCAAAAAATTTCAACAAAACCATATCATGTGCCCCCTCGTTGGAACGAGCTCGACGAGCTCGTTCCAACAAGGGATCACACGATATGGTTTTGTTGAAATTTTGTGAAAAAATAATATTTTTTCAACTGCTGAATTTGCATATTTCGCAGGCGGATGCGGTCGATTCGTTGGGTAATGGGTTAACTTACAGATAATACCAAAGTCAAGTGCTCTTTTTGATAATCCTTCCTCCAAACCCCTTTGCCCTATAGCCTGGCACTCTTGTATTAGGGTTCTGTCAAGATATAATGATGAATTTTTTAATTTACCTGCAGAAATCCAGTTATTATTAAATTTTGACCCCCTGAAATAAGCTGCAGGCTAATCAAAGTACATCTGTTCACCCCATTTTTCCTCTCTTCTTAATTTTAAAAATTTTCCTAGAATGAATTTGATTGGTAATGCACTTGCTAGTCCCCACAAAGTAGATCTTCTGTTTCTCAGGTCATTTTTTATAAAATTGCATGTGGATGGGCAAGCGTTTTTTTATTTTATTTTTTACTTTTGTAATTATTTCTTTGCCATCAAAAGTTCATGTTAGTGGTTTGTTTTATGTTTTAGGCATCATAATCTACAGAATAGTATGGGTGATGGTGTATTTCATCCCCTGAGTGCAAGAAGGTTTTGCAATGCTAAAGCATTGCAAAGCCTTGTTGCACTCATGGGACAAATTTATCGATTTTGTTAATTTGGGTAAAATATCAGACATAAATAATTTAATTATTGTTATGTGTACCCATACTATGTCTGGTACACATAATGCCAGCATCCCGGATTGGCCATCTGTCGTTCGTCCATCCGTCTGTCCATCCGGCGTCCGTATACATTTCTTTGGCATTCGATAACTTTAAAAATATTGCTTGGATTGTCAAGTTACTTTATATTTGTTTTCAGGTTACTGATATGCCGAGCTGTATAGTTTTTGGTGTAAATCTGATAATTTGATCCTGAGATATTAACTCTTTCTCCTTCAAATTGAAAATTCCTCCAATCCATTTCTTCGGCATTCAATAACTCAATAAATATCAATCCGATTATCAGGTTACTTTATATATGTATTCAGGTTACTGATGTGCTGTGCTGTATAGTTTTTTATGTAAATCTAATAATTTGATCCAGAGATATTAACCCTTTATCCATCAAATTAGGCACTCTTCCAATCCATTTCTATAAGTACCCATACCATGTATGGTATACATAATGTCGACATCCAGGGTGGCCCTACGTCATACAGCTTTCTACTAGTTGTGTGTATGGGTACACATCTGACCATTTCATCGGCCTATTTTTTTTAAAGTTTGCATTGGTTATAAAAAGAGAGCTTGTGCAGCCAAATGGAGCTTGCAGGAGGGCCTAAGAAACAGATTTTAAACCTTTTTAGGCTTTATTTGAATTATTTGAATTTTTTTCTGAAAATTTGGCTATTGAGTACTTATGACAGTATTGAAAAATGTTACTTGCCTGAATCTTGAGGAATCTTTTTTGACTCTGGTGGTAAGGAGAATCTTGAGTATAGGTAAAAAGTTCACCACTTATCATAAAATCTCACAAGAAAACTAGACATTCAAATTGATATGACACTTACAACAGAAAGTTACCTACATTGAAAACAATATATGTTATCAACATGTCATCAAACATCTGTTGTTTAACAAGTTCAGGGCTGAACTAGAGAAACAGAATTTACTGTGATCAGTAAATTTGAGTCTGTGTGAAGATTGTGAAAACATCAAAACAAAACTATACAGAAAGAGATTTTATGGAGACTTATTTTTAGGAGTAAAATATCCTTAAACAAATCAGAAATGGGCTTTTGTAGACAGCATTTAAAGAACTTCATACAAGAATGAGATACAATTAATCAATAAACCAGAAATAACTTCTGTGCACAGAATTTAATGTGTTCTGTAAAGGAATCAGAAATGACAGTTACATTGTTGTGTACTGTACTTGATGAGTTTCATTTAAAAAACACAAATGATTTGCAAATAAAAGTGTCAATGACACTGCAGATCAACTTGCTTCTGCATATGATTCTCGCAAGAAAAAACAATGAGAATCAACTTTGATTCTCACAAAATGCTCATTTGGTGACGATTTCAAAATTTATTATTTTAAATATCATTTTTTAAATTTTTTCAAAAAATTTCAACAAAATCATATCATGTGATCCCTCTTTGGAACGAGCTCGTTCCAAAGAGGGGTCACATGATATGGTTTTGTTGAAATTTTTCGAAAATTAATATTTTTTCAGCTGCTGAATTTGCATATTATGTGGGCGGATGCGGCCGATTCGTTGGGTAAAGGGTTAAAAGCCTGGAGAAATGTACTCACTTTTTTCTTCCTCATAATAAGGTAACACTTTCAAAACAGTAACTTCCATCAGCATGGTATTGTAAGAACATGTGTCTACATGTGCAGGTAGGTAGGGCTGCAATGATTAATCATGAAATGAATGCATCGCCATTCTTTCTCTGACGATACATATCATGATATGCTTGCACTGTATTATGATACATGTGAACCAAAAATTTCATGAATATTTCATTAATGACAATTCTAAAATGGTTACATCAATGACTACTACTTGCATCTATTATATGAAATCTGGTTTATAGACGTTTGAATTTACATAGATTTCAAGTAATTGTTTGCATTGAATAGAGCAAACCATTAACCTCACGCTTAAATCTTTATGTAACACTATGAGGAAACAAATGAAAGTGTCAATGACACTGCAGCTCAACTTGTCCAAGAAGGGAGTGAACTAAATAGAAAGATCCAGTAATGCCATGTCATTCACTCAAGTGTCTACAGAAAAGACCTACACCAAAGCTACATATGAAATTTGAAAAATATCGGATGAGGGATGCAGCCTGTAGGGTGTGCTAATGGAATTGTTGACAGTTTATATGCCAAATCCATGATGGCCGCTGTTTTTCAACAAAATTCAGAAAAATTTGATAGCTCCCATCAAAACATCACACCAAAGCTACATATAAACCAAAGCTACATATAAAATTTGACAAGGGCAACGCCCCCGGTCCCCCGACCAAGATGGCAAATTCAAGGGAGCTGTTAGGATGCAATTTGTTCGCAGAGCATGGCCATTTTTTAACTTGACCTGTATTTCCAACCAATTAAACCACATACTTAATTTCGTTTCAATCAAATGATCCAAAGTAAAGTTATCATCCGGACAACACAAAAACCGTATTTTCTAAGTCGAAAAAGGGGAATAAATCCAGTAAAAATCAGTGGAGCGTGCCCATTTTTGAACTTGACCTGCATTTCCACCCAAATAAGCGGCATACTAAATTTCGTTTCAATCAAATGATCCCAACTAAAGTTATCATCCGGACAACACAAAAACTGTATTTTTTAAGTCGAAAAAGGGGAATAAATCCAGTAGAAATCAGTGGAGCATGCCCATTTTCGAACTTGATCTGCATTTCCACCCAAGTAAGACACATACCAAATTTAGTTTCAGTAAAATCATCCAAACTAAAGTTATCATCCGGACAAGGGTGTGACGGATGGATGGATGCACGCACGCACGACAGACAGACGGACAGACGGACATTGCTGATTACAATAGTCCCCCGAAGGGTCGGGGGACAAAAATGACAGGGTGAGAGATGCGGCAAGTAGGGTCTTCTAATGGAATTGTCGACAATTAAAATTCCAAATCCAAGATAACCTCTGCTGGCCATGTTTTTTAACAAAATTCCGGAAAATTTGATTACTCCCATCAAGACATCACGCCAGAGCCACATATGATGTTTGAAAAAGATTCTTTGAGAGATGAGGCCATAGGGTATACGAATGGAATTGTTGAAATTAATATGCCAAATCCATGATGGCCACTGGCAGCTATGTTTTTCACCAAAATTCGGAAAAATACATAGCTTCCATCTAGACACCTGAAAGCCATGTATGAAATTTGAAGCTGATCAGGTGAGAGATGTGGCCTGTAGGGTTTGTTAAAGGAATGTGGATGAACAGAGGGACCAAAGTACGGACGGTCATATGGCAGGATAGATAAATGGACAGATGACGGATCGCAACTCATCCCAAAAGCTCATTCTTGATGTCAACTTGAGTTAAAAATTTAAATTCTGCACTGAGTGTCCTGGCCCTCTCACATTCCAAACTTTTTATTGGTCCCAGGTTAATATCTCTGATATGCATGCACATCCTGCTTTCCAAATTTTGGCTGGGGCCCACCCCTTTCAAACTTTTTGGCCCTGCCCACATTTTGGGCATTTCAGTTTTACATATGAGCCTTAGGAATGCATTAAAGGGTTAAAATTTTTATTACTAATATCTGTTATATAAGCAATCAATAACCAAAGGGTGAAACAAAAGACATTAGCACAGTGATTAAATATATGTATGAACTTGGGGAATGCATTAGGGGGTTATAAAATGAAATTTCCAACAATTCTGAAAAATGCACTCTGTGACCCCTGGGTTACCCCAGTGTTATGGACCCATATTCAGCACGTTTCGACCCATTTGGTATTGGCCCATTGGTAATGCCATGATTGAGGTATGAGTGTGACCCACTTTCAAAAAGTTTGGTCCTGCCGACTTTTTTGAGTGTAAAAATACATGTATGATCTTAAGAAATGCATTACTGGCTATAAAATGCGATTTCCAGCAATTCTGTAACATGCACTCCATGACCCATGGGTGACCTCAATGACCATGACTCATATTTTGAATGTCCATTGAATTTCAACTCAATCTGGTGTTGGTCCCAGATCCATAGGTCATACTATACATGAGATATGAGCATGACCTACTTTATTAACTTTTGGCTCCTCCCACATTTTTGAGTGATGAAATACATGTATGTATTGGGCCGGTCCTTTCCCGGAGATGTGCGCCAGTGCAAATTCGTTGATAAGCACACGCAAATTGAAATTTATGAGTGCTGAAAACTGCGCTTGCCAAAATTCAGTCTGCAACTGCAAATCAACAGAGTAACAAAAAATTACATGCTGCCAAGAATTAAATGGTATACAATACCAGAAGAATTATGGTAGTTTTTAGGCAGCAATCATATTACATTTATATGGTTAGTTCAGGGTTAATTATCCCAGATCTGTCTTTTTGTCATCCTTGAGTTATTTCAATGACCTCAGTTATCTCCGATCGGGTTGGTTTGCACTAGTTAATGATGACAGCACTCCGGGCATTTTGTGCTTGATTTCTCGCTGTTTATTTGTGACCAGTCAGTCTGTGAATTGCATCGAAACGACTGGGTCAGGTGGTGAATTTCCAATCAAAATTCCACCCGCCTCCCCAACCAACACCTTTGTAAATTCATTGCACTGATATAGCTTGTCCAGTGTCCTCGGTATGGGTACCGTTTAGGTTGTGTGGACGTTTTTTTCATACCGCCCACAACGTAGGCAACATTTTCCAAAATGAAACTCCCCATAGAGCAGTCATTATAATTATTCTACTACTCCTTTATTGGCTACACTGTACTTATGATACATATATCAAACAATAAAATTTACATTAGTAATTTACAGTGTAGTCCTAAAACACATACATTAGTTCTTATTAATTTCTCATTGCAAGTTTGGTTTTCCAATCCATGATGGCTGCATAAAAATAAATCTTCGACTGTTAAACTTAAAGTTTCTTGTAAGAGGAATTTAGGCTTTAAAGTGTTGCTGTATAATAGTTTTAACACGAGTCTGCACATGACATCTGCAGTTTACAAAACATACATCTATTCAATGTTTTGGAAATGAACAGGATTTCCCCGTTCACCACTGTCAATTGGAACTGCATTAATGAACACGGCAACTCTGTCTACTACGCACAAAGTGATTTGTCGACATTGTCAAATTCGTTCCATCTTAAGAATAACTACCAATCACAATGAATGTTTTAGCCATGCCTTCTATATGCTGATTAGGTAATACGGTTTGATTATGGTTCATGACCTTTAAATTTATTTGGTTGCACAGATTTTCTGATTGGTTGGGAAATTATATCTGCTAGCAGCCATCGATTAATTTGATCAACCAATCATATTTTACGTAGTGCACTATTTGAATACTGGATTGGATTAGTTTTATTTGCAAACTTCACCCATAATGGGCAAAATGTATAATAATACAAGATAACACAGATTCATAACAAATAATATACAATGCACAACAATCAGTATTTGATAGTATACACTACTATGACCAACTGCATTTTACCAAGGAGTTGTAAATGTCTTTCATACTCCTTGATTTTATGCAAGCGGAAAGATCAAAAATGGCCCAAAAACTAGCACTTAAGAGAGTGGATAAATACATTTCTTCCACTCAATACCCGACCAATAAAACTGAGGCCCGAACTAATCCAAAGAAAAAAGTTTTCTTTTCTTCTTTATTGTTATCGTCACCTGTTGTTTGATGGACTATTGATGTATGCTGGCCATATCCCTCCTCCAAATGTGCTATTGAAAACAATAAAAATTCACACCTGTGTGTGTGTGTGTGTGAGGGGGTGGGGGGGGGGAGGTGGGGGAATAGATTTATTATTTTATTTGAGTGGGGAAACTCCAGGAAGCAGGCTGAGGTAGGGAATTGGGATAAAAGCCTGTTTTACAAGGGTCAACCGCCTCCTGTAGAGCCACCCTTGCTCACAAGCCTCAGTCTGTAAAATGTCAATGAACTTTGTGTGAAGCCGACTGGGCATGTTTTAAGGCATTTTCAATTTCAGTTTGAAATATACATCAATGGGTATAATAAATAAATAAATAAATAAATAAATAAATAAATAAATTAAATAAAAACAAATTCGCTCTAAATAAATAAATAAATAAAATAAAAACAAATTCACTCTGCAAAATTTTCTCTGTCGCCACCACAGCATGAATGTGACTTGTTCTCATCCACTCCCACCCTCCAAAAAAAAAATATATATATAGACATAAATAAATAAAAGTTTACATTTTAAAAAATAACAAGAGCAATGTGAAGTGCAGCACATGCCCCCGTCCTGCAATATCATGGATAGAACTAAAGAAAACAAGAGGCCCCACGTGGCCTTAATCGCTCACCTGACAAAGTGACTCTAAGAAGTATTTTAGGTCACCTTCACCATGTCATGCCTCATCAACATTAACTGGTTGAGTGATAGATTTTGTTTGAAGTTCAACATTTGTTACCTAAAATTAGTTTTATTTAAAATCATTGGTGTGTGGCCAATCTCCAATGATTTTTAATAAAGCAAATTTATCTCTGCAGACAAACTGGTTTAGCTTGAAGCACAAACAAGGAATGTGAAGAGATAGCCTTGGACATCTCTCCCCAACTGTGGATATCTTCCATGTGCTACATGTACATATTTGCATGCAAGAAAACAAAAATTTTCACAAATTTTCCAAAATATTAGTTTTTTTTATCATCATTGGAACAAGCTCAAATAGCTTATTCCAATAGGGGTATGGGAAGATCAGGTATTTTTTGAGACAGAAATGTGAATATATAAATAATGGTGTTTTTTGTGAATGATGCTGGAGAATTTTGCGTAAAGATATGGTAAATGGTTTGTTCTAGATACAGAATGATGCAAAAGTATTTAAATTTGATTAGGCAAGTTGTTCCTATAATGCATTTAAAAATTGAAGAAACTGTTTTTTTGCTGCCCGAACTTTTAGATGTGTGTGTCTGTGTTTGTGTGTGTGTGTGTGTGTGTGTGTGTGTGTGTGTGTGTGTGTGTGTGTGTGTGTGGGGGGGGGGGGGTAAGAGTGTTCTTGCAAACAAAATTCCTGAATAAATGAAAAATTTTATTTTTTGTGTGAAAGACATAGTGCGTGAATGTTGATTGGAACAAGCTTAGAGAGCTCATTTTAATGTGAAGTCATAAAGCTGTGTTTTACGTACGAAATTCTGGAATAACTAAAAAATTGCTTTTTTGACTCAAAAAGCATGGTGTGCGACCTCTCATTGGAATGAGCTCAAAAAGCTCATTCCAATGGGGTATTTACAAGCAATAAGTACATGTATGTTTAAGAGACAAAAATTAAAATTTGAATAGCGATTTTTGCGAAGAATGCTGACAAGTTTTGGCAGTTATGCTGGTTTAAAGGTAAGATATGCAAAGTGGTTGTTTTTTAAAGGCGACATTTAATTAAGGGGAATTAACCCTTGATTACTGAGGTAACTTCTAAAAGTACTGAAATTTCATGAAGCAATGTGAATAACAGACAACAGTTGCCTAAAAATTTCATGAATAACTAAAATTTTTATTCTTTTGTCTCGAAAACATGGCATATGACCTTTGTTGGAATGAGCTGAATGCGTGTGTTCCAATGAGGGGTCATAAATTTGAACGGAGATTTGAGTGAATAATGCATTAGTACTGCTAGATTTGGGTAAACGGTTCACCCTGGATACCACCCCTTCTATAGTAGATCTTTTCTGCAAATTTTGTCTAAGATTCTATCAACTTTACAAATAAATACGTTCATGAATCACAATCAGATCCACCCCACAATGTTGCATACCAAATATCAAAAGATTCTGCCTGCTGGATCTGGAGAAGAAGATTTTTTAAGAAATATGCCTGAAATGCACTAAGTTAAAATTTGGGCTCCTATACGGAGCCCAAATATAAACCCAGGGGGCCGATTTGAACAAACTTGAATCAGATCCACCCCACAATGTTGCTTACCAAATATGAAAAGATTCTGAAGCTGGATCTGGAGAAGAAGATTTTTTAAGAAATTTGCCTGAAATGCACTAAGTTCGAATTCGAGCTTCTATAGTGAGCCCAAATATGAAACTAGGAAGCCGATTTGAACAAACTTGAATCAGATCCACCCCACAATGTTGCATACCAAATATCAAAAGATTCTGCCTGCTGAATCTGGAGAAGAAGATTTTTTAATAAATTTGCCCGAAATGCACTAAGTGCGAATTCAGGCTTCTATATTAAGCCCAAATCCAGGGGGCCGATTTGAACAAACTTGAATCAGATCCACCCCGCAATGTTGCATACCAAATATCAAAAGATTCTGCCTGCTGGATCTGGAGAAGAAGATTTTTGAAGAAATTTGCCCGAAATGCACTAAGTTTGAATTCGAGCTTCTATAGTGAGCCCAAATATGAATCCAGGGGGCCGATTTGAACAAACTTGAATCAGATCCACCCCGCAATGTTGCATACCAAATATCAAAAGATTCTGCCTGCTGGATCTGGAGAAGATGATTTTTTAAGAAATTTGCCTGAAATGCACTAAGTTCGAATTCGAGCTTCTATAGTAAGCCCAGATATGAATCTAAGGAGCCGATTTGAACAAATTTGCATCAGATCCATCCAACAATGTTGCATACCAAATATCAAAAGATTCTGCCTGCTGGATCTGGAGAAGAAAATTTTTTAAGAAATTTGCCTGAAATGCACTAAGTTCGAATTCAAGCTTCTATAGTGAGCCCAAATATGAATCTAGGAAGCCGATTTGAACAAACTTGAATCAGATTCATCCCACAATGTTGCATACCAAATATCAAAAGATTCTGCCTGCTGGATCTGGAGAAGAAGATTTTTAATAAATTTGCTTGAAATGCACTAAGTTCAAATTTGGGCTCCTATACTGAGCCCAAATATAAACCCAGGGGGCCGATTTGAACAAACTTGAATCAGATCCACCCCACAATGTTGCTTACCAAATATGAAAAGATTCTGCCTGCTGGATCTGGAGAAGAAGATTTTTTAAGAAATTTGCATGAAATGCACTAAGTTCAAATTCGAGCTTCTATAGTGAGCCCAAATATGAATCTAGGAAGCCGATTTGAACAAACTTGAATCAGATCCACCCCACAATGTTGCATACCAAATATCAAAAGATTCTGCCTGCTGGATCTGGAGAAGAAGATTTTTTAAGAAATTTGCCTAAATGCACTAAGTTCGAAATCGGGCTTCTATACTGAGCCCAAATATGAACCCAGGGGGGGCCGATTTGAACAAACTTGAATCAGATCCACCCTACAATGTTGCATACCAAATATCAAAAGATTCTGCCTGCTGGATCTGGAGAAGAAGATTTTTTAAGAAATTTGCCTGAAATGCACTAAGTTCGAAATTGGGCTCCTATACTGAGCCCAAATATTAACCCAGGGATCCGATTTGAACAAACTTGAATCAGATCCACCCCACAATGTTGCTTACCAAATATGAAAAGATTCTGCCTGCTGGATCTGGAGAAGAAGATTTTTTAAGAAATTTGCCTGAAATGCACTAAGTTCGAATTCGGGCTTCTATAGTAAGCCCAAATATGAATCCAGGGGGCCGATTTGAACAAACTTGAATCAGATCTACCCCGCAACGTTGCATACCAAATATCAAAAGATTCTGCCTGCTGGATCTGGAGAAGAAGATTTTTGAAGAAATGTGCCTGAAATGCACTAAGTTCGAATTCAAGCTCCTATAGTGAGCCCAAATATGAATCTAGGGAGCCGATTTGAACAAACTTGAATCAGATCCACCCTACAATGTTGCATGCCAAATATCAAAAGATTCTGCCTGCTGGATCTGGAGAAGAAGATTTTCAAAGAAATTTGCCTGAAATGCAGTAAGTTCAAATTTGGGCTCCTATACTGAGCCCAAATATAAACCCAGAGGGCCGATTTGAACAAACTTGAATCAGATCCACCCCACAATGTTGCATACCAAATATCAAAAGATTCTGCCTGCTGGATCTGGAGAAGAAGATTTTTTAAGAAATTTGCCTGAAATGCACTAAGTTCGAAATCGGGCTCCTATACTGAGCCCAAATATGAACCCAGGGGGCCGATTTGAACAAACTTGAATCAGATCCACCCTACAATGTTGCATACCAAATATCAAAAGATTCTCCCTGCTGGATCTGGAGAAGAAGATTTTTTAATGTTTTTCCCATTGCCTACAGTGTTAAAAAGTGCTGACTCAGCACTTTTTCAAAGTCCCGAAACTGTACCCTATGATAAAACCGATGGCAATTTTTTTTTACCAATCCTTTCTGTTGGTCCTAAGGAAGCTGCACACCAAATAAAAATTCTCAGTGCCGTGCAGTTTTGGAGATATGGGCGTTTTAAATTTTTTCTATTTTTAGCTCCTGCGGTTCCCACGGGGCTGCGGGAAAATTTTTTTTTGCATAAATCAAGTACTCATGACCCAATAAGCCCTCACATAAAATTTCGTTCAAATCAGCCTCTCGGTTTGGAAAATAGAAATTTTGGGCGGGGCAAAAAATTTTGCCCCTCCCATAACGACGTCAAGTATAGCCCCACAAACTTCTCTTGAACAAATCTGAGTCTACACCTCAAAAGGAAGCTGCACACCAAATATCAAGTCTCTGCTACTGCTGGTTCATGAGAAGAAGATTTACAAAGATTTTGGTGCCCCTTGGGGGCATGGCACCACCCAGGAGGAGGGGCAACTTCATTTGAACAAATCTGAATTGGCATTAGGTAATAAACATTTAGCCAACATTTGAATAAAATTGGGCTAGTGGTTTAGGAGGAGAAGTCGATAATGTAAAGTTAACGCCGGACGGACGACGACGGACGCCGGACGCCGGACAGAAAGTGATTAGTAAAGCTCCCCTTGAGCTTCGCTCAGGTGAGCTAAAAAACCAGGATCAGTCTTGCAGAACTTTAGTTATAGAGCGGAAACCAATTTCAAGTGCATTTAACATTGGAAATCAGTGGGACCTTGACCTTTGGCACATCATGGTCAAGATAAATAGGCTTCTTCCACTCATCATACCTAATCCACATATGTAGGTTGGTAAAGATCCGGTTGGTAGAACTTTAGTTATAGAGCAGAAAACAATTTCAAGTGTATTTAACATTGGTGGTCACTGTAACCTTGACCTTTGGCACAGCATGGTCAAAATAAATAGACTTCTTCCATTCATCATACCTAACACACATAAGAAGTTTGGTAAAGATCAGATTGGTAGAACTTTAGTTATAGAGCGGAAACCAATTTCAAGTGTACTTAACATTGGAGGTCACTGTGACCTTGACCTTTGGCACATCATGGTCAAAATAAATAGGCTTCTTCCACTCATGATACCTAACCCACATAAGAAGTTTGGTAAAGATTAGGTCGGTAGAACTTTAGTTATAGAGCAGAAACCAATTTCAAGTGTATTTAACATTGGAGGTCTCTGTGACTTTGACCTTTGGCACATCATGGTCAAAATAAATACGGTTAAAATTAGAAGTCCTGTCACGAACTGTGTGCTTATCTAGACTTAATTGCGCGTAGGAATTGCGCGCAATTGCCATATCGAATGGCATCCAAAGCACGGCAGGTTCTCCTGGTCACTCATAGCAAACACAGGTAATGTTTCTGCCAATGGACCTCCGGGTTACCCGGAGGTCCATTGGCTGAAACATTGCTTGTGCACAGACCATATGTAGAGAATTTGATAGCCTTACTGTGGTCATAACACGTAGATTAACGCGCAAATCGACGTGCTATTTGTGCACATTTCATGGCAGGACTTCTAGTTTTAACTGTAGGCTCCTTCCACTCATCATACCTAACACACATATGAAGCTTGGTAAAGATCTGGTTGGTAAAACTTTAGTTAACTGACGGAATGCAAAAAGTTACCGGACGGACCACGGACGGTGGACATAGTGAAAACATAATGCTCCCGAGATAATCTCTCGGAGCCTTAATAAATGAAATATCAGCAACTTACATGGTGTATGTCTATGTAATCGCCTGGTGGGCATGGTGGCTTAATCCCATCTGCCCACGTGGGGGCATGGTGGCATTGTGTACTAATATTTTTCTTGATCAATTTGATCACAAAAACACAACAATTTGGTTTCTCAAAATGACAAGGTCTTTGTACATAACCGAGCCGAACCCGCTGTTCGATTCTCAAACCTAAGAAATAGGCTAATAGTGTGCGTCTGACTCCTCAAATGTTCTGCTGTCA
Organism: Pictodentalium vernedei; assembly: GCA_031216915.1. Taxonomy (NCBI): domain Eukaryota; kingdom Metazoa; phylum Mollusca; class Scaphopoda; order Dentaliida; family Dentaliidae; genus Pictodentalium; species Pictodentalium vernedei. The sequence continues at coordinate 303,622,038 of CM062290.1, read as the reverse complement.
CTGCCCAAAAACATGCTAACGTCTTGTCTATTGAGGAACACAAGTTGACAAGACATCATTGTTAATTAAGCAGCAGGCAAACAGACATGCACTGCAAAGGCAATTACGGTAACCATAATCCATAATGCTCAGGACTGCAGTGGGTCACAGTATTTTCAAAATAGTCGCCCACTGATCAAACACTGCACCCACAGGAACTTAGCAGTAGAGAACACAACGCAGCAGCATTTTTGTTACAAACCACGTTGCACATACATGTACTGAAAATGTATATTTTCAAAAATAAAACTGCAAGGAAAGAGAAATAAAAGTATTGTTATCAATTCAGTTCTTTTTTACTTATTATTCTCCACCCACTCAAGTTATTGATTATCTGTCCCAAATCTTACAATTCAGTTAAATGATTGGTTTGCAGAGGGAGAGAGAAGATAGTAATTAAGTTTATAGCTGATTTGTTTTTCACCTTGATGAGACAGAAAAATTTCCAGCACAGTCAATCGGGCTAATTAGTCTATTTTCAGCACAACTGTTACGTAACAGCAATCAACAATACTGTTGTCAGTTTTAAATGAGAGGCGGTAAAGCTGAAGAATAGGGGACTTTTCCATTTACGTAAAAACAACGCACTTTTCTCACCTTTTTTCTACATTTTCCTATTACTAGTCATGTTTTCGATAAAATGACCTAAAGATATTCACTTTTACTGGCAATTATAACCGCCCAACGCATGTTTTTTACCGGTGCGATTTGTGACATTCGCGTTTATCTTTCCTCCATGTTTTTTGTGTTTTTCGGCGTCTGCTCTGTGTATTGGTTGTTTTTGGTACACTTGTTTGTTCTGTTCTCGACATGGTCTTGGGTCAGAGTAGTGAGGGTTAGCTTACCCGTAAGCTAACCCTAACCCTCACTACACTGACCCTAGACCTACAATCACCGGCCAAAGAGAAAGCGAAAGTTATGTAAACGCGCACCTCAAAATGGCGAGAATGCAGAAGAATCTCCAGCATCGTGACATTAAAAAGGTTTAAATTATCTCTAATCTTAGTCATAAGTGAATATCTTTCGGTCATTTTATCGAAAACACGACTAATAATAGGACAATGTAGAAAAAAGGTGAGAAATATGCGTTGTTTTTACATAAAATGAAAAGTCCCCTATTCTTCAGCTTTACCTGAGAGGCAGAAGCTCCTTAATAAAGGTGATGTCATCTAAATTTCTCAGTCAAAATAATGAAAAATGTTGGAACATTGCATTACAGGTATCGCAGAACTAAATATTTGGTTTAGAGTGAGATCTACCTTGAAATGTTGCATTCGGATATTGCATCATAGTCTAAAATAAGACTCCTAGAAAAAAACTTTTGTTGCTTGAGAAAACTGTTAACCCTTTACCCAAAGCAGACGATTTCAAAATTTATTATTTTAAATATCATTTTTTAAATTTTTTCAAAAAATTTCAACAAAACCATATCATGTGACCCCTCTTTGGAACGAGCTTGGCGTGTTTGTTCCAAAGAGGGGTCACATGATATGGTTTTGTTGAAATTTTTCGAAAAATAATATTTTTTCAGCTCCTGAATTTTCATATTACACAGTCAGATGCGGTCTTTTAGTTGGGTAAAGGGTTAAAGCATTTTATTACATTTTTACATCAAAACTGAATATTCCACAAGAAAAAAAAGATTTTCTAAGTATTATCTGAGTCTAAAAAATTCAGTTAACTATTTGTGTATTTTTGTTGGGAATTCCCAGAAAAAACTGAGTTCAAGGATGGTACTTCACTTCTTGGTGCATTTTTTCTCTTATTTGTTGCATGACCTCCCGTTTTCTGGCCAGAGAAAGGTGTGTAAAGGTCTGTACTTTATGTAGGTATTTAAATATTTAATTTTAAGTGATGCGATCATATTTTTTTCGACATAAGTGTTATAATGGTCGCCTGTGGGAAAATATTTAGTTCTGTGATACCTACAACACAAATGTCAAAAACACTAAGTTTTATCATCATCATCAAGAGGACCATGTTTCTCGAAGAACAAACCAAAAATTAATATCTAGGGGAATTTGAGTGAATGTTCTTGTCCAGGTGTTTAAATTTCTCCCAATTAGCGATGATAAATACTGTGCCCAAAAAATGTAATTGTTCCCAAATTTTGTGGTGTTATAATTTTTTTTCCATGTTTTGGCCATATTTGCTGACATAGTTTAGTCAAGTTTCCCTGATGTGATGCACGCAGTATAATTTAGGGCTTACCTGTTGAATCAAATAATGCAATGTTAGGTCTAAAAAAATCTCAGAGTTTGCCAGTGAGAAGCAACTTGCGTTGACAGTATCACATACGACACTGTCAACACAGATTGCTTCTCACGGGCAAACACTATATGAGTATTAATATCTATTCAGAGCTTAACCCTTTACCCAAAGCAGACGATTTCAAAATTTATTATTTTAAATATCATTTTTTAAATTTTTTCAAAACATTTCAACAAAACCATATCATGTGACCCCACTTTGGAACGAGCTTGACGAGCTCATTCCAAAGAGGGGTCACATGATATGGTTTTGTTGAAATTTTTCGAAAAATAATATTTTTTTCAGCTGCTGAATTTGCATATTACGCGGACGGATGCGGGCGATTCGATGGGTAAAGGGTTAAGATCTACAATATTCATATTTGTGGCATTTTCTATTAAATGTCATCCGTAATTTACCTTTGAATAGGCTTTAGGTTTGACACTGGAAAACTAATAAATCTTCTAGATAAATGTTTAGCTCAAGGAGGAGAAGCAATAACAGCTGTGAATGCCAATAACAAGAGACTGTAAACTTTGGTCTTCTGTTTTTTAAGGGATAAAAACCTGAAAAATATATGAAATATTTGCTGAGAAGGCAAAAATAGTGACAATTTTCTCTCCCACCAGGCTGCAACATGGTAGATCCACACATGTGTTTAGCGCTGTGGCCAAATTAGTCTAATCGAAAGGCCTGCTCTTGTCAGTCTGAAGCACAGTAATTTAGGCTGACAAAAATTTAGTGGCCATATTTCTTTGGGGGTGAACAAAAGGTAAATGAAATGATCATTCGCTCAATTTGCACAACCAAATGTGAAGAGAGGATTTGCACATGATCTGTTTGAGTGCATTGTTTAACATATAGTTCGGATTTCCTGCTCAATTTGTATGGAGCTGTTATAGCAGTATTACCTATGCAAAGATGGATTATGTATAAGGAAAATAGCAATTATAATGTTTCAAAGACATCCAGCCTCATAAAATGGGTTAAATTACATATTTAGTGACAGGTGACACACTGGAATGCATATGGAGTTCTTAATACAAAATGACAGGTATACAGGTTGTATAATATATCATGTTCAGACAGGTGAGCTAATCACACCTCCAAAGAAGTTATATAGCCAACATAAAAGTATTTGGAACAGTAGTTTAAAAGATTTTTCAAAAGTTTTCTCCATTGTCCCAAGTGTTAGAAATCTCTCTGGGCCTAAAACACTAGAAATTGATTTGAACAAACTTTTTGGATTTTGTGTAAAAATACATCCAATTGACTGGGGGGGGGGCTGCCATTTGAGTGATTTTGTTTGTCCCCCCCCCCCCCCCCACCCCCAATTTTTTTTTTTATTAAAATACCTGGTGACCACTCGTCCGTTCAACTTTGGTTCCTGATGATAACTTAAGTTGTAGTTGGCCAAATCAAATAAAATTTGGTACGTAGGTGTATCAATATAAAATACAGGTCAGGTTCAAATTGGGGTTTCATTTGACATATTTTGTCAGAGTTATGTCCATTTTTCTACTTCGAAAAATTCCATTTTTTTCAAATACCTTGAATTGCACACTTTTTTTTTGGGGGGGGGGGGGGGGGGGAGGGGGGATGTATGGCCAAGAAGCCTTTTATTTGCATCAAATCACCTGAAATTCTTTAAAATTCATTTTAAAGTAAACAGAAAGAAAAGAAAAAAAATCAGCCAACTTACAATTTCAACGACCCCACCCACACCCCTCCTCCCCACCAACCCAAGGTCAACTGTGTGAAATTGCTCCTTTTTTATGCATAAATCACTCCAAATCCATCAAACCTAGTTTTAAAACCAAAAAAAGTTCACTCAATGGAACCACACAGTGACATCATATTAACATACAATTTCCTTGATGAAGAAGGCTGTAGAGGGAGACGTCTGAACTCTGATTGAAGAGTATGAAGCAAGTTGAACCAAACCCTATACACAGACAAAAGAGCAGGCCTCGAAATGTTAAAACTTTTTTACCAGTCACATCTGATAGGTGGAATTTTTTCTTACCTGTCACCTCCAAATTTTCACCTGGATAAGGCTGGATACTCCAGTAAATAATGTGTTTTTTAAATATACTGTGTATAACTGTATTTAAAATTCATACTTTGTTGGGCTCTGCCCTTCATTGTTGGGCTATACCCTTCATTGATGAACAAATGCTGTTGGCCTACTAATGACATTATTTTTGGAACCCCACTCAAAGTGCAAACTTATTTTCACCAACACTAATTCATATTACCAAGACAAATTTACGACTCCCATAGCACTTTTACATTTGGTGCACTGTGCTGTCAAAATGACCCTAACGTTGGTCAAAATTCATAAAATTCCCCATGTATTGGTCAAAATGTCCCCTCACAATTGTCAAAACGTCCCCAAAGGAAAGAAATATTTGTGTTTGTACATTATCAAAGATGCCTCAAATGACTTTAGTTATTCATTTTCTTTTACTACGGTCAAAATATCCCCCAAATAATGAAAGTGTCAATGACACTGTACATAGCTTAACCCTTTACCCATAGCAGACGATATCAAAATTTATTATTTTAAATATCATTTTTTTAAATTTTTCAAAAAATTTCAACAAAACCATATCATGCGACCCCTCGTTGGAATGAGCTTGACAAGCTAGTTCCAATGAGGGGTCACATGATATGGTTTTGTTGAAATATTTTGAAAAATAATATTTTTTCAACTGCTGAATTTGCATATTACGTGGGCAGATTCGTTGGGTAAAGAGTTAACTTGCCTGTGTGTTGTGTTTGATGAAAAGGATAATGTTCAATGTTTATGAAAGGATTATGAAATACTACAAGAATTGTGATAAATGAGAATATGTTAATTTCTGTTCCCTGTGTTCTATGTTTTCAATAAAAGTAATTTGAGGTGTACTGAAGAATTGAGGGATGGGTTAATGTGGCCCTCACAGGTGATGTATGGCAACCAAAGTTATCAAGTTACAGTGTAGTTATTCCAAAACGAGTCATCCTATCAAGTTACAATGAAATCCCTTCATAAATATGGCCTGTAGACTGTCCTAAAGGTTTTTGGGCTTCGGGCCTGTGTAGCCATCATGGTTGACCCATCACAACCAAAAGGGGACGTCCTCATCTACACATTATACGGAGTCATCCTACAAAGTTACAATGGAATCCCTTTGTAAATATGACCTGTAGTCTGTGATAAAGGTTTTCAGGGTTTGGGCTCGGGCAGCCGTGACGGTTGAATGATCGCAACCAAAGGGGACATTCTCATCTTGACATTATCTCAAGTCATCCTACCAAGTTACAATGAAATCTCTTTATAAATATGGCCTGTAAACTGTGCTTAAGGTTTTCAGGCTTTGGGCCCCTGTAGCCATCACAGTTGAATGATCGTGACCAAAAGGCGATGTTATCATCTTGACATTATACCTGTAGACTGTGCTAAAAGTTTCTGGGTTTCGGGCTAGGGCAGCCATCACAGGTGACTGATTGCGACCAAAAGGGGACATTCTCATCTAGACATGACCTCAAACCTGCATATGAAATTTAGTGACGATCGGACAAGAACTACAGGGTGTAGACTGTGCTAAAGGAAAATGTGAACAGACTAACAGACTTCTGCATGTGTGATGGCAATAGCTTATCTTGACTTTGGAAATATTTGGGTTTTTTAAAACTGTTCCAGTCATGCAATAGAAGTTGTTTTTCTCTGTTCCGCACAATTCCAGCATGATCAATGAGCCGTGCCAGTTGACTCTTTTACAAATGCACTTTCGGGGACATTTTGAGCAAGATGTGAATGATGGAGGGTGTATTTATCTGCTTTGGGGGACGTTTTTACTTTGAGATGTGTGGCCAGCACTCCATAAGTATTAACTGATGGTTAACAAGACAAGCAATAGACTGGCTGAATAATCGACTGACTAATCAGTTGTTCAGTAAAAGAACAGACAGATATTGCTTATTCGTGTGTTTCAACAGACACTCAAACTTTTCACAAGGCAAATCCCAACTTGACATGACTCAAAACCAATAAACACTTATATGTTGGTGAATTTCTTTAGAATACTTTTCAGTTTTGGTTGTCAAAGCAGCTTGATTTGTATGTGTGAGAGGTTTGATGTGTTTATATTTATTGCCTAAGGTGTTTGTTTTTCAGTTTCATTTGTGTATTATTGCAAGCAACAAAATGGGAATGGAAAAGTGTCAAGAGAGGGCTTGCACATGCTCTGTCTAAGTTCTTAGCCAGTAGCAGTGCTGCATTGTTTAACATAAATATAGTTCGGATTGAAGCCCCCTGACATACCCTCCACCCCCCCTGGCCTTCCCCAATCCCCTCCCCTCAGTTCCCTGTACTTCTTTCCACTGAAGCATTTAGCTTAAACAATATTTTATTCTTTAAGAATGTCATATGTAACAAAATGTTTACAAAATGTAAAGAAGTAGGATGAGATATCTTATTTAACATTTGTTCAACAATGTAGAGTAACAAAATAATAGAGGGATTTGACAAAAAGCTGAAAGCTTATGTGCGTCATCTCCCTAGAAGCATTTGATTCGTGCCATTTATGAGCTACGTAACGTCAAAGTAGGGAAAGCAAGTAATGTTTCCGTTGCTTGATATGATGTTCATCACAGTCAATGTATTTTTTATGAAGAATAATAAATGAATATATTGATGGATTTGAACATTTTTAAACATTTACACGATACTGATGCTTTGATTTCAGAATCAAATCATTCACTAGCATTTATGTGACATGTCGCATGTGACAGTTATGTTTTATTTTACCACTCACCGCTCTATTTCTGACTGTCAGTGACAGGTGGACAGGTGAACATTTTGAGCCCTGAAAAAGAGTGATCAGAATGATTCTGCACTACCAAGATCAGATTTTGGACCAAACTTGTGAGACCATTCCAATTGAGATGAGACCATTCCATTACTGATGAGACCATTCCAGTCAACTGACAGTGTCCACAGCATAAGTGAGAAGATCTGGGCAAAGGCAAGCAAAAGTTTGGACCTAATGGTTCCAGCAGGTTGCAAAGATATCAATCTGGGGATGACTCCAAAGATTGAAAAGCGATTGGAAAACAGCTCTGTGAAGCATCTACTCAGTTGAAGTGACATGTCTTGTTGGGGCAGGCAGACAGCTAGATCATTTAGACGGCCTGGGATATGATGAACTAATATCCAAGAGCAGATGTCCCATGACAGCAGTAGATCTCTCATCTGTTTGTACATCGGAATGGAGTGCCACCCAGATTTAAGAAAACAGGCCACCACTGTAAATCTGGACCAGAGAAGAACTTGACAATTGGACAGATACGTGATCCATTGGAAGATCAGAAAGAGAAAAAGTCACTAATTCTGGTTCATGTTAGTGGTTGATCCAAGGTGAAGGCCTGCTTGATCCCAGTCCCAAACTTGTGGAATTAAAAGAGCAGAGGGATCTAACATCATGCCCCAATCCCAATCACTGGCACTGGACCATAAGAACCATACTTGAAATGCCCTACATCAACTACTGACCATTGTACCAGGAGAGAAATAATGATGTTGGGACTATTGAGCTAGGTAACTCGAGAATCTGGTTTAGACAATTTGCCTTGGGGCTCAATCGATTTAGCAGGAAGAGCTGGAAAGGCTGGATAAACTTCTGACTCAAGATAATGAGATCCGTCAGTGGACCACAGAGACCCAGCAGCAAGGAGAACTCCAGGCTGTAGTGAGATTGGAGCAAATCAGAATCATTACAAAGGCATTAAGAATCAATGCCCTTGACTCGAGGAAAGTGACCACATTGAGGTGGGTGCAAAAGTCCATCCCAAAATCGCAAAATGACTGAGAAAGGATGGGATCTGACTCCTTGTGGTTGGCTAAAACTTAGTGGTGTGAGCAGACTCAAGCTTGTCAACATCAAAATCCAGGAGGGTGAAATCTGGGTACCTTTGGAGGATGGTGTCCAAATGAACATTAATTGGTCACCTCAGTTTGATAAAATGTCAACATGTGTGTCATCAGTCGGGTGAAGGCACAAGGAGCAAGGTTCAAGTTACAACGGTATGGCATTGCCATGGTAAACTTGCCCCAGAAATGCAATCCTTCAGGAGATATTTCCATTGATGAATGGGAAGCTAATTTAGAAATAAGCATCTTTCAGATCAATTCTGGTGTTTAAGTCTCCTTGATTAACAGAGCAGCAGACCAATCTGAACATCTCGATTTTGAACTGTGGGACAATAATGGACTTGTTCAAGATTCTCAGATCAACAACTGGTCTAAGCCAGTTGCTCTTCACAGGGATGAGAAATCACAACATGAAAAAACAGGAATGGTGGAAAAATTAACTCCACCACCTCACCACTCAAAAGATATTTTCACTTTTATATGCAACATGCAAAGTCAAGCTAGTTTTTAAAACTCGTATTCCCATGAAAAAGCTGGAAATAACAGAAAAGCTAGGATCTCTCATTCCTGTCTTCTTCGGCACTAAGAACAGCCTCAATTAACAACCCAGATTCTTGAATCTCCATGACCACAATCGCATCTTTGGAGTTTGGAGAGAAGACTGTTGATCTCTCTCTCACTGACAATGGTGGAGTCTGAAGGAACTTGGGTTAGAAGAAGGACCTGGGATAATATCAGGTACTGGCGTAAGGATATCCAAAGGTCGACTGGATAAAGCAAAGGAATTCATTGAAGCCTCTTGTCAAGAGTGGATACTTGAATGAGGAAGATGGATCCACTGGAAACACCATATGACTTTGCTGAACATAAGAGAGAGGGAAGTTACTAACCTCCCAACTCTGGTCTGAAAGATGTCAAAAGAGTTAGAGGCCAGTCCAGCAGGAGAAGAACTGAAAGGAAGAGACTAGGTGATGACACAGATGAACTTTGCCAGGTTGAAGCCAAGGAATCTTGTTGGTCATCAACCTCATCAAAACAGCCAACACTCAACTTCACCTTTGCTGCAGTGGTGCACTGACTCTGGAGGATACAGATACCAAACTTGCGAAAGATGTGTCCGGAAATTTCAGATCTTTTTTTTCTTTTGTCATCACTTCAACGTGTACTGTATATAATGTTATTATCTGTTGTGTGTGGCAGGGTTCGAAAGCACTGATATCACATCGCTATTAGTGATGCAAAATTACTCTTTCAGCAATACAAATTCATACAATTGCTATACTTTGCTTATATTTTCATGAAAATGCTATTCAAATTTTGCATTGGTATATAATTTTGCTATTCAGTTTTGAAAAGTTATTTCAACTCCTGGTGTGTGATTAGATATAATTACCTACGGTATCTCAGATTAGGATTTACAATGTCCAGGTATATGCTTGGGTACTTTAGGAAAGGGGCTGGGGCCTCTGGAATTGGGAAAAATTTCGCATAGAGAAGGTCCAAATTAGGAAAATAAAAGATGGGTGAGAGATATGGCCAGCAGGGAGATCTAATGCTATTGTTGACAATTCTTATGCAAAATGAAAGGTGGGTGAGAGATGCGGCCTGCAGGGTGATCTAATGCAATTGTTGACAATTCATATGCCGATCCAAGATGGCTTGCAGCCACTTTTTTTTTAAAAATTCAGAAAAATTCAATAGCTCCCATCTAAACATCACACCAAAGCTACATATGAAATTCACAAAAGATGGGGTGAGAGATGCAACCTGTGGGGTGTGCTAATGGAATTGTTGACAATTTATATCCGAATCCAAGATGGCTGCTGGTGGCCATGTTTTTCAACAAAATTAAAAAATATTCGACAGTTCCCATCTATACATAATAATAATAATAATAATAATTGATTTTCTAGAGTGTAAAACCACAAAAAGTGCTCTAAAACGCTTGACAGAAATAAATACACTTTTCTGAAATGAAGAGTCACATCTGCTTTGGTTGCCTCTTAGAGAGGTTTAGGAGAATGCTTCAGTAAATAGGAAAGTTTTAAGATTTCTTTTGAAGACATTGAGAGTTTCTCAAGTTCTGACACTAATTGGCAGGGAATTCCACAATCTGGGACCCACGATGGAGAACACACGATCATGAGCCTGATTAGATCTGCTAAAAGGCACAACTAGTTGAATTTGTTTTTTAGATCGGAGACTGCGCGTTGGTTTATATACAGTGAGGAGCTCTTGCAGGTAAACTGGAGCCAGTTTGTGGATACATTTGAATACTAAGATCAATATTTTGAAATCAATACCCTGTTTAACTGGAAGCCAATGTAATTGTCTTAAAACAAGTGTTATGTGTTCAGAGCGTTTGGAACTAGTAATTATCCTAGCAGCAGTATTCTGAACTTTTTGAAGCTTCTGAATCAGGCACTGGGACAGCCCCACTAACACTGAATTACAATAGTCTAGTTGTGAGGTGATGAAGGAGTGCACAAGTTTTTCAAGTGCTGACTGGTTAAGATAAGGTCGCAGTCTTCCAACATTACGAAGCTGCCAGTAGAATTTTTGACATATTTTATTGATATGGATGTCTAGTTTTAAATTTGAGTCCATAATCAGTCCAATATTCCTGGCCGATTCACTGTTCATAGTGATGTTGTTTCCAACCAGAATCGACGTAATAGAAGGTGTAGGCACGAACCCCGGATATCACTAAGAATTCAGTTTTAGAGTCTTTCATTTTCAGTTTAAAGTCTATCATCCATTCCCCAACAAGATTTATGCAAGTTTCCATGTTACTGACTGCGGTGAAGGAGTCACTTGGAACAGATGGGTTGAATTTGATGTACAATTGGGTGTCGTCTGAATACAGATGATATGATATGCCATGCTTTTTAAGAAGGTGACCGAGAGAAGAAGTGTACAGAGTAAACAAGAGTGGTCCAAGAACTGAACCCTAAGGAACACCACACTTTAATGTCCTGCTTTCTGAACTGATCTTATTGATGTACATTTGTTGACTGCGACCTTCTAGATATGATGCAAATCACGACAAGACAGTTCCACAAATGCCATGCTGTGTCAATGTCTTCATGAGAATACCATGGTCGACAGTGTCGAATGCTGCTGACAAATCCAAGAGAACAAGCTGTACAGCCTTACCCTCAGACACTGATTTAACAATGTCATTGTTGACTCATAATAAGGCTGTTTCTGTACTGTGGCTGGCTTTATATGCAGACTGGAAGGGCTCTAAAAGATCATTTTCATGCAGACGATTTTTGAGTTGTAAAGCAACAACCCTTTCCAACAATTTAGACAGGAAAGAGAGGCTCGATACTGGTCGATAATTCTTCAGGCTGTCAGGATCAAGAGATGGTTTCATGATGAGTGGAGTAACAAGTGTTTTTTTTAATGCATTTGGAACAAACCCCTCATGTAGGGACATCAAACCAAAGCTACATATGAAATTTGAAAGAGATTGAGTGAGAGATGCAGCCTGAAGGGTGTGCTAATAGAATTGTTGACAATTTATATGCCAAATCTAAGATGGCCGCTAGCGGCATTGTTTTTCAATGAAATTTGAAAAAATTTGATAGCTCTCATCTCGTCATTGACCCAAAGCCACATATGAAATTTGGGACTGATCGCATGAGAGCTGCGGCCTGTAGGGTGAGCTAAAGGAATTGTTGGACAATTTATATCCAATATGGCTGCTGGTAGCCATGTTTTTCAACAAAATTCAGAAACTTTCAATAGCTCCCACCTAGACATCACACCAAAGCTACATATGAAATTTGAAAAAGATTGGGTGAGAGATGCGGCATGCAGGGTTTGCTAATGGAACTGTTGACAATTTATATGTCAAATCTAAGATGGCTACTGGTGGCCATGTTTTTTAATGAAATTCAATAGCTCCCATCTAGACATCACAACAAAGCTACATGTAAAATTTGGGACTGATTGGGTAAGAGCTCTGACCTGTAGGATGTGCTAAAGGAATTGTTGGACAATTTATATCCAAATTCAAGATGGCCATTGGTGGTCATGTTTTTCAACGAAATTCGAAAAAAATTGATAGCTCCCATCCAGACATTGCGGGTCATTGCCCCAAAGTCACATATGAAATTTGGGACTGATTGGGTGAGAGCCACGGCCTGTAGGGTGTGATAAAACAGGGCTTACATTTTAGAACCGTGGCCAGGCTGATGAATAAGCCAGGTAAAAAGGACCACCAGGCCTGATTTGTACTGTTCACGGCTGATTTCGCAGATTACATAAACTGTGGCAGATGCATTTGCCGGCTTGATAGATTGGTGACCAGGCTGACTGATCAGACTGGTGAGAAATGTTTTGAGGCTGATTACCAGGCCTGGGCTGATAGGCCTGGTGAAAATGCTGCCCTGATAAAGGAATTGTTGGACAATTTATATCCAAATCAAAGATGGCTGCTGACGACCATGTTTTTCAACGAAATTAAAAAAAAATTTATAGCTCCCATCTAGACATTGCTCCAAAGCCACATCTGAAATTTGGAACTGATCGGGAGAGAGTTGCAGCTGGTAGGGTGTGCTAAAGGAATTGTGGACAGATGGATGACGGACAGACAGATGGATGGATGATGGATCACAACCCATCCCAATAGCTCATACTTGAAATTGTCAAGTTGACCTAATAAAACGTTCCAAGAATATAAACGAGAGTGTCATAATGTTTGGCAGTCAAAAGGTTTGAGAAATCTAATTTCATTGAAAGAAATTTACTTGATCTCGACTGCATGATGATTGTTATTTGGCTAATGAGTGGGTGTATATCAGATTTTTTCTTCCACTCACCAATCCAGAAGAAATGTGAGGATACAAGAAGCAAATCTGCTGTTATGGACCACTGGGTTACTGCAGAATTGCTTCTGGAGTTCTCACATTTTTACTGGACTAGCAAGAATAAGTGATAGAAAGATGCAACCACACAGTGGCAAGAAGCAAATCACTTTTTGTGAAGGTTTGGTGATTGTGGTGGTAACACTTGATTATTGGTAATGTATCATGATACATATCATATCGTGGAAATAGCATCATGATACAAATCGCATCGTGAGAAAACAACATATCGATGCAGCCCTACAGGTAGGACAATAAACTCACCAAAATTGGAATGAAAGACTCCTTAGGGTTAAAACAAGTATCAGTACATATATAAATATGAGGTTCGTTTTAATTATTGAATTTAGTTTAAACAATATTTATTTCCAGTTCTCAAATATATACAATTATATCTATTATAGTAAGTGTGGATCCAATGGTAAGCTGTAAGCTTTCTCGAGGTTATTTCCACCAGAACACTTGGACATAATACAATCGAGAAGACAGGTACACATACAATCAAGATTACAGTCCAAACCCTACAATGGTGAATTATTCATAACACCTTCAAGTTATAGTTATGATTTGATAGTAGGTTTGGTAAAGGGGGAAATAAGAGATAACTGTATATGTTGTTAACTAAATAACGAAGATAAGGAGAAAATGGGAAGAAATGGTAGAAAAGAGTTTTTGTTTAAATGGGTATTAATTGGTAGAGTGCTGAATTATTTTTTTTCATCAAAATTTATTCCCACGTCTTTACCTTGTTACAATTCCCATAAATTATAACAAGGCAAATCCTTACACACTGTATAATTTCTCTTCAAAGATAATATGAAGCATATCCACAGAATATTAACCTTTAGGTTGTGGCACCTGCACGTCAGAATAAAGCCCAAATATGGGCTTCCAGCACTCAACCAGTTAACCCTTTACCTAACGAATCGCCCGCATCCGCCTGCGTAATATGCAAATTCAGCATTTGAAAAAATTTTATTTTTCAAAAAATTTCAACAAAACCATATCATGTGATCCCTCGTTGGAACAAGCTTGTCGAGCTCGTTCCAACGAGGGGTCACATGATATGGTTTTGTTGAAAAATTTGAAAAAAATGATATTTAAAATAATAAATTTTGATATCGTCTGCGTTGGGTAAAGGGTTAATAACTGCATGCTGCTGAACCACCTCCGTTCTGTACTTTGTTTCAGTTGAGGTAACTGGATAATTGTCGGTTTTTATGATAGTTTTTCTTAGGTAAGTAACTTTCAATAATGTTTATCAAGAAGTATTGACTGCTGACTCAGGACAGAAACATAACAATAAAAATGTCAGAATGAGACAATAGTATTCAAATAGGCACGTATATTTACATAGGAGAGAAATGCTACGAATTTCAAAAAACTAAATGTACTTTTCTACCATTTGCAGTGATAGTCAAGAACTACAATCCAGCCAATACAAATACAAAGGTCACATAGTATAACTCGCACCCAGTCAGATAGAGTTAGGTATTCTGTGATAGACCAAAACTAACAGCCATTTGTATGTAAAGTATCAGGAATGAAGTGTTTCAGCAAACCAGCTAGTATTTTACCAGATAACTACAGCACATGGAAAGCGAATTGCAACCAAACCATCTACAGAGCGGAACTATCACCCAATGTATCACTTCAAGTTCTGTACATTATGACATGCAGCACAAGCAATGCTCCGTCTAACGGGACTCCAGGTTCAACCCGGAGGTCCAGAGGTCGGAGTCTAGCCTGCTCTTACCGTGCTTTGCAACAGATTTGCGATTATTGCTTGGGCGGAATTTCCACTCCACGGGCGATCCATCCACAACACACCCTCCACGCACAGTGTCATGTAATATAAGTATAGTGAAGACAGTTATTTGAAAATACTGTAACATGGCGTCCTCTGCTCTCATGAATTTTGGGGATCGAAGCAACCCTTGTTAATACCATGGCAGGAGTGGCCTTGGGGGGGAAGAAGGATCTGGGTCAAAAACACAGTGAGGCACCATCATTTCAATTGATACTGATTTTTTGGTATCTCGATCTCGAGGAGTAACGATGTTGAGTGTCCATATTTACAGAAGCAGTCTATCCTCCGATCTTTTATGGTTATTCAAACATCAAGAGAAACGCTCAGATTTAAGAACAAACTGATGCACCACTTCAAATATAATTCGATTATCGCAAGCAATATAAAACTCACATCCATACAGCAAGGTATTACAGTCAAACATGAAAGGAAGTAAGCACAGTGTATCACTTCTTATTCGATTCTAGTTTGTGCATTTTAGAATAAAGTGTTCAGTTGTCTCGCGTTCACTGCATATGCAGTGTTTGGCAAGGTGGTCAGGTGGTTCACAAAGAGGTGCTCATTAAGATGACTGCATCGTAATTGTAGTCTGCAGTGATACCTGTGCTTTGCGGGATCTCGAATTGTAAAAGAATGGTGATGCTAGGCAGATGTTCTGATTTAGATAGTTTTTTAAATCTGTAATGAGGCTATTTTCTCTAATGTTGACAGGGATATCATTTTATAGTTTGGTTGTTGATGGGATAAATGATACTTGATAATTTTTGGTTCGACAGAAAGGGACAAGGTGATTTTGAGCATGACGTAAATCACGTATTTGATTCACTGATATTGGTGGGAGGATTCTATTGGAAATATAAGACGGTACAAGATTTTGATACATTTTAAAATTATCTTTTTCTCACCTTGACTGCAGTGCTTTCCAACCAGTTTCTTCATATAATAAGATTCTGCTGGCACTCAGTGTGGCACCAGTAATAATTCGGGCAGCTGGAATTTGAATATTTTCAAGATTCTGCAAGTCATTTTCTGTACAGATGTCCCAAACTGTATCTGCATATTCAAGTAAGGGCATCATGAAAGCAAAATAAATTTTCTCAAGAATTTTACGATCTAGAAGAAATTTATTTTTCCTGAGAAGGTCCACTCAAGACCAGGCTTTTGCGCAGATATGTTCTATGTGGTTATTCCAAGTGCATTTAGAGTTGAGGATTACACCAAAATGCTTATGTTCTTTGACTTCTTTAAAGGGGATATTGGTGATTACAAGGGGAGGGTAATCAACCGGGGCCCTCTTACATCCTATGATCATGCTTTCGTTTTTTCCATGGTTGAATTCTACTAACCATGAATGAGCCCACTGTTCTATTGTGGCTAAATCGTTATTCAAAATACAGGATGCCTGGTGAGGATCTTCAACAACTATGTAAAGAGTTGTATCATCTGCAAACAAGCGTATGCTGCTTGTTAGTCCTACAGTTATGTCGTTAATATAGATCAGGAACAGCAGGGGGACCGAGAATGGAACCCTGGGGGATGCCAGAAGCAACTTCTTTCCAGGAATATGAATTAGAATTTACTACAACTCTTTGTAGGCGATCACTGAGATAGAACTTGAAGAAAGTAAGGGACTCTCCTGTAATACCTATTTTATTCAATTTATAAATCAATCCTTTACGCCAGACCTTATAAAAGGTTTTACTGACATCACAAAATACAACCGGCACATCTTTGCTTCATCAAGTGCGCAGCTGAACGCATCATAGGTGTCGGTAAGTTGTAGAACTGTTGAGTCACTTGCAGTAAATCCTGATTGGCAACTAAACTAATTATTGAATTTGTACTGGTTCCACTCACAGAGTGAAGAGTATAACAGTACTATCAAATTCTAAATTATTTAAGGACTGAAAACTGGTTCTCACAGCAGAAGTTCACAAGAATCAAAACCAATTCTTGTATATGGGGACAAATATTAAACCCTGTTGCAGCTGTGGTACATTTGTTGTGGCCACTAAAGGCTACATAGGCTTTAATTGTAATCAAGTATCATGGTTGCCTGAAAACAATTGAGGCCTATATTTAACTTAATTACCATGACTGAATGTGCCCACTTGATTCACGCCACAGGGTACTTCCTAACAGGTTGCACGCTTTAATGTTTGTATGTTTTGTTAGGGGTTTAATGACACTTTCAATAACGTGGGTCACATCATGCTGAAATGCTATGTAATCATTTAGGAAAAGCTGAACTGTGCAGTTGTAAACTTTAGAGAGCTAAGGAGTCTACTGTGTAAAAGAGGAATGCTGGATGAAATGGCCCATGGACGAAATGGCCCAGATTGGATTTTGGTCAGAATGGCTCAGATTTTGAGACGGAATGGCCCAGATTTCGAGACCAAACATTATTGGAGAGAACAGCCCTTATTAAAAAAAACCCCAAAAACGCTCATTTATTAAAAAAAATATTTCTTATGCCCCATTATTTTTTTACAAAAGTACTTACGTGGTATTGAAGTTGATTATTATTACATTGAAGTTGACTGAAGGTTAGGAAATGTTTTTATAATTTTTGTAACATCTCAACATCTACAGGTACTATCACACCTGTAAAGTGTTTTTTTAGCACAAGTCACTGAAGATGAATGATGGTTAGCGAAAGAAAGAAAAGGGGTTATAAAAAGGTACTTGTTCTTCACTAATAATAATAATTATAATGTCATGTTATTTCAGCTGTAATACCGACTTCGAATATTTTGTAGGATAACCACAAGAAAATGTTAATGTCACTTATGACATTAACATTTGCTAATTTTGCTTGTGGTCATCCTGGACATATTTCAACTGACCTATACTGTAATCTAGTGTTTTCATCCCAGAACTTATTTCAACTGACCTATACTGTAATCAAGTGTTTTGTGGATAATATCAGCAGCTTAACCCTTTACCTAACATGAAAAGCAGACGACACTTGCAAACAAAATTTGTGAATAACTAATTATACCCAACGCAATGATGCTGCTGGGGTATAATGATTTTGACTGGTCCGTCCGTCAGTCCATCGTCAGTCCATCAGTCTGTCAGTCCATCAGTCCGTCAGTCAGTCCTACTTGTTTTCCGGACTTTTTTTCTACACGCTTCCAGATATTGAGCTGATTTTTGGTATGTGAGTCTAACATGGTGGCCTACAATCAAGTTTGCATTTTTTTCCGCTCCACTGATTTTTACCGAAATTACAGCCCTTGGACTCTGAAAAATTCATCAAAATTACAGTTTTACAGACTTTTTTTCTACACGCTTCCAGATATTGAGGGGGTTTTTGGTATGTTAGTCTAACATGGTGGCCTACAGATCAAGTTTGCATTTTGTTCCGCTCCACTGATTTTTACCGAAATTACGGCCCTTAAACTTTGAAAAGTTCATCAAAATTACAGTTTTCCAGACTTTTTTTCTACACGCTTCCAGATATTGAGCTGTTTTGGGGTATGTTAGTCTAACATGGAGGCCTGCAGATCAAGTTTGCATTTTGTTCCGCTCCACTGATTTTTACCGAAATTACAGCCCTTGAACTTTGAAAAGTTCATCAAAATTACAGTTTAGCAGACTTTTTTCCTACACGCTTCCACATATTGAGATGATTTTTGGTATGTTAGTCTAACATGGTGGCCTACAGAACAAGTTTGCATTTTGTTTCGCTCCACTGATTTTTACCGAAATTACGACCCTTGAACTTTGAAAAGTTCATCAAAATTACAGTTTTCCGGACTTTTTTCCAACACGCTTCCAGATATTGAGCTGATTTTTGATATGTTAGTCTAACATGGTGGCTTACAGAACAAGTTTGGGTTTTGTTCCGTCCACTGATTTTTACCAAAATTACGGCCCCATAGACTTTGAAAAGTTCATCAAAATTACAGTTTTCCGGGCTTTTTCTCTGCTTGAATTCTTTCAATACCGTTGAAACTACAGAACACTATTTTCTGCAGTATTCCTAGAATCTATGTTTATTTTTAAAAAATGATTAGAGCTTGAAATATCGGGGCACGTGGGGTATGTGAGCGTGCTCACTAAGGTTCTATATTTTTTTTCATTTTTTGTCTAAAAAACATAGGTTAAGACCCCTCATTGGAACGAGCTCAACAAGCTCACTCCAAAGAGGGTCATAATCTATGTTTTTGAGACAAAAAATGAAAATATAATGAAAATTAATTGGCAATATTTGAGAATATTGTTGGGGATTTTGGCTGTTACGTTGGGTTAAAGAGTTAAGAAAGAAGGGATTATAAAAAGGTGATTAACTACTCTGTAATCAGGTGTACAAAACAATGGTCAACAATTATCATTTTTTGACTTGTGTTTTTATTACAATCATTCTGAGTCAATTACAATTATCGAAGAAGGAAATGAAGTAGTTTAATTGCTTTGCTACTGTTAGAGCTTATCATGCTTAATTGATTGATGTTGGTCCATGAGCAGAAATTTGTTGGTCCTGTTTCTATATATTATTTATTTATTTTTTTTAATAATGTTACATTTGCAAATGGATGGGGGGGGGGGGGGGGGGGGGGGGGGGGGGGGAATTAAAATTTCATCTACACTCCATGCTAGGCATATTTCAATCAGAAACTAATAAAATTCTCTTCAAGTTTTATGTGAACAGAAACCAAGAAACAGAAGCGACTAATATATTTTTTTCTAGTTTATTTCAACTAATCCAATTTTTTGTTTCTTTCAGATGAACACAATAAAAAAGAGATTAATATATTTTTTTCTCAATTATTTCAGATGACCAGAAACTAATCTTTTTCTTTTATTGAAGACGGTTCACTTAAGTCCCGCTTCATAACTCCTTGTGGTGTGGACCGGTAAAGCAAATTATTCAGTTTACAAACAATTCGCGGCTGCAAATTATTCAGTATACGAATAAGTTGCGGCTAAATGTAAGCGGGCCCAACTCTGACCCCATTGTAATGATGAGTTCTTTTTTGCTAAATCCAAATAACTTTTGTAAAAAAAAATGAAAGTGTCAATGACACTGTAGCTCAACTTGTCAAGACAAAGACATGTACATGTATAGTATGTGACACAGCAATGACAAACATCTAGGTAATGACCTGATAACAAAGGTACATAGAAAGTATTGTAATGGTCTGTACATGAATACTGACCGTTGCCTGTAACAAATGTATAGGTAAAGTATTGTAAAGGTGGGTGACAGTCAGATGCTAAACTAGAAAAGAAATCTTTGAGTCCCAGAGTGGGTCTGACTGAACCCCAAAATATTTGTTCTCATAGCACAGTGATAACAAAGGCACCCCAAAACACACTCGTTCCTGTCCCAAGGTGAAAACAAAAGTACTCAAGAAGTTTTGTGAAGATCAGTTCATAAATACGAGCTGTATAGAACTTGTGACAAAAAACTGATTGGACCTAATTTCGGTACAAAATGGCCACTGGCAGCCATCTTGAATTTTGGACCGTACCCAGAAACACTCATTCTCATCCCAAGGAGATAACAAAGGTACCCAAGAAGTTTTGTGAAGATCGGTTCATAAATACAGCCTCTACCCTGAGCCGTATTGACATGTGTGCTTACATTGTGTAAGTAGCACTGAATAAATCAAAGTTCATCTAATTTGCATAATTTCGGCACGAAAAAAAACCCCTTACAATATGTGATGTATTCCATGTTACTAAACATTCATACAAAAATTTATTCAAATCAGAACTTTCATACAGAAGTTCTATACAAAAGACTGATTGCACTAATTTTGGTACAAAATGGCTGCTGGTGGCCATCTTGAATTTCGGACCACACCCAAAAACACTCGCTCTCATCCCACGGTGATAACAAAGGTACCCAAGAAGTTTCGTAAAGATTGGTTCATAAATATGGCCTCTAGTCTGAGCTGTATAGAAGATGTGTACAAAAAACTGATTAGACCTAATTTCGGTACAAAATGGCCACTGGCAGCCATCTTGAATTTTAGATCGCACCCAGAAACACTCGTTCTCGTCCCAAGGTGATAACAAAGGTACCCAAGACATTTCGTGAAGATCAGTTCATAAATACAGACTCTAGTCTGAGCCGTATTGACATGTGTACTTACTGTGTGTAAGTCACACTGAAAAAATCAAAGTTCATCTAATTTGCATAATTTCTGCACGAGAAAAAAACCCGTATTATATGTGATGCATCCCATGGTACTAAACATTCACACAAAATAATTATTCAAATCAGGGCTTTCATATGGAAGTTCTGTGCAAAAATCTGATTGTACCTAATTTTGTACAAAATAGCTGCCATCGGCCATCCTGAATTTCGGACCGGTCCCAAAAACACTCGTTCTCGTTCCACGGTGATACCAAAGGTACCCAAGAAGTTTCGTAAAGATCGGTTCATAAATACGGCCTCTAGCCCGAGCCGTATTGGCATTTGCACTTACAGTGCTGAAAGTAACCCAAAAAAAACATCAAAATTAGTCGAATTTGCACAATTTACGTACGAGAAAAAAACCCGTATTATATGTGATGTATCCCATGGTACTAAACATTCATACAAAAAAATATTCAAATCAGAGCTTTCATATGGAAGTTCTGTACAAAAAACAGATTTCTGCATCGTCGGTACAAAATGGCGGCTGGCAGCCATCTTGAATTTCGGACCGCACCCAAAAACACTCGTTCTCGTCCCACGGTCATAGCAAAGGTACCCAAGAAGTTTCGTAAAGATTGGTTCATAAATACGGCCTCTAGCCCGAGCCATAGCAGCTTGGCACTTACAGCTCTGAAAGTAACACTAAATAAATCAAAGTCAGTCTAATTTGCATAATTTACGCACGAGAAAAAAACCCGTATTATATGTGATGTATCCCATGGTACTAAACATTTATACAAAACTTTATTCAAATCAGAACTTTCATACAGAAGTTCTGTACAAAAAACTGATTTTTGCATCATCGGTACAAAATGGCCACTGGCAGCCATCTTGAATTTCAGACCACACCTAAAAACACTCGTTCCCGTCCCAGGGTCATAACAAAGGTACACAAGAAGTTTCGTAAAGATCGGTTCATAAATACGACCTCTAGCCCGAGCCATAACCAATTGTTGACGTACGGACAGACGGACAGACGGCCAGACGGACAGACGGACGGACGGACAGACGGACGACGGGCCATGACAATAGCTCAAATTTGACTTCGTCAAAGTTGAGCTAAAAATGATGGGGGCGTAAGAAATAAGAAATGAATTTTTTAATAAGGGCTGTTCTGTCCAAAAATGTGGGTCATTCTGTCTCGAAATGTGGGGCATTCTGTCTCAAAATCTGGGTCATTCTGAACCAAATCAATCTGGGCCATTTTGTCCATGGGCCATTTCGTCCTGCTACCTTATTGTGCAAAAAAAATAAGATTTCAATTTGATTCAATTCCATGTCTGTCCTTTCGAAAATCAAAGGAGGGCAGTTACCGGCTGTCCTTGATCTATATTCAGGTGGGCACAAGCCCTCCCAGATAGGCTGGTACATACCAAAATCATCAGTCTCAGGTTATTGAGGAGGGCAGTTACTTGCGCCCCTCAGCAAAAAATCAGGGGGGCTGTAAGGATATGGAGCAATCGCCCTCCCCAGAATGAGACGTTTGCAATTCTGACAGGGATTCAATACAAAGTTTGTTTTTTTTCGGAATTTATTTGGAATATACAATATGGATTTAAATCTATTCTTAGAGATCTTGGTATAGATACTATGGCTGACTCTTCCTAGGCCAAATCTTGCAGGGGCGAAATCTTACTGTTCTCTTCAGAACTGGAATGATGACTTCGGAGTGATGGGCCTACAGAATATTAGACATTCGGAATATCGGACCTCTGAGGTGTTACCTATCAAGCCTTCGAAATATCGGTACTTTGGAGTATTGCGCCTTGGGAATATAGATACATAGTTAGTGATGCAGACTGGACTGCCCTGGACCGTTCCAGTCCACAGTCCATCTCTGGACCTGTTTGGATGGGTTTACACTCCCTGTCCGGTATTTTCCAGTCTGGCACACTATTTAACGTCACGCCAACTATTGCAACTTTATCGCCAATATATACGAAGATACAATTAGCAACATTGTATTGATGGGTTCAAGTGGTCAATAGTCAAATATTTGATGCCATGAAAACATCGCAATCACTGTATTCACATATATTGATGTCACGATCCCCAAACTGCAGTGTCAATGATTCAGTTGAATGCAGCTTTGTGGGCGACCGCATGCTTTTGATGTCGCCAACGTGTGGCTGTGTGCTTTGATGTTGCCTACTTCTGATTTCTTGTCACTAGCGGCCAGTGGTCAATTTAATTTTTGAAAACTGAATAGCAGTTTACTAACTTGGATAAATTTTGATTAGCATTTACTATTATTTATATGTTTTTGTCATGTGAAATTGATTACCTATAGTTGAAATTTGATTCAGGAATCGCTATGTGAATCCAGTTGAATCGAGCCCTGCTCGCAACATTGTTGCAATGCCAGAAGTCTGCCAAAACAGATACCGGGGTAACTGCATGTGTCACACAAGCCTTTTCAATGATCAAAGAGTAGAAGAAATGATGACTGAAAGATTTTTTTATCTGTCAATCAAATCATAAGCACCCGATTGGTACACGGTTCCAGAGGACATTTGTATATTTATCACATTCATAATTATTCTGCCGATATTCTGACATTGCCATCATAATCATTACAGCTAATTTGACTGAAATCATTTGATAATAAATATAAACAGTTCTACTGTTCAATATGGCCAAGGTTCCCTGGGAAGGACTCAAGGAATGTGAATTGAACATAACTATTGAAGATTCGGGGGTTAATAACTTACTGCATTGGCTATTGCAGTGTGCCCTTGCCACCACCACTGCCGCCAGTGACAGACAATGCTACACACATTCATCAAACATTGTAAATGCACTCTTTGCAAAGCAGTTAATTTTATTTTTAATATCTAGGTTAACAACTTTGAAAAAATGGGGAATTTCATTAACATATGAGGGGACCGGACCGTTTTGTACCAGTCCAAACATGGGTTCCAGACCGGAATGACCTGGACCATACAGGATTGGACAACTTTGACAGGTAATCCTTTACAATAGCGGGTTTGGAGTTTTTCGCGAAATTAGGAAATTTCATTCTTCGAAGTGAAAGGGTTCATTTTTTTAAGGTAAGTGAATAATTTTATATGCATCTAGTATCATTAGGGTCAGTAGCAGCTTGGACTAGGGTTAGGTACTAGTATCATTAGGGTCAGTAGTAGGTGGGGGCCAGGATTAGGGTACGACACCCTAACCCTGGCCCCAACTGCTACTGACCCTAATCTGATGTTGCAAAACCCGTTGTTGTAAAGGATTACCCTTTGACAGAGGGCTGGACCATATTGAGTGGTCCTGTCCGGTCCGAATCAGTAGTACGTACTCTCATTTTTAAGTAGAAATGTCTGCTTGTGGAGCGAAACCTTGTATATTTTTTGCACGAAATTAGGCCAAACGAAACATCAAGGATGGTACATGAATGACAAATAGCGTTAAACACCTGTTTCAGCGACTGATTTTTTCCCTTTCATTTATGAAATAGAAACGGTTGGGTTTTTGGTTTGCCATTTGAAGAACTATGTACCTTATTGACAAATAAAGGTTTTCTACAAGGACTTTCAGGATTACCGCCACCGGTTACACTAAAAGATAACAGTAAACGACCAAAAACAACCGAAGAAAAAGTAATATCATTAAATCAATGGTTTCGCGCGCGAAAGTCGCTCAGGGACAAGCCCCTTTCGACCCTTCTCTGAAGTGTTCAGTTTTTCACAGATGCCGATCATGACAGGAAGCAGTAGAGGAGGAAAAAACCAAAGGAGGGAGTTTTGGTGCTCTTATTGGTGATTTTGTTGAGGTGTTGTCCCAACTCGGGCGAGGACCAGTGTGAGAGGGGGGGGGGGGGGGGGGTCCTCTCGACAAAGGTGTTACCTCTCCTCGAGGGTGAGGGGTTGTGTCGTCAGGCTAGAATAGTCTGTCACTTGTGTGCTTGCTTCTCTAGCGCCATCTTGGCAGGTATATTCTGCCCCAGGCTTAATTGAAGAGGGAGTGCTGATTTCTGCTGCGGCGGGAAGGAACAGTCAAGCAATTTTCAGTCAACGGCCCTCTTTCGTTGACCCACAACGACCTTCCAAATATCATGAATGCCCCCCCCCCCCCTCCCTCCCCCATTACATAATTCTGGCTACGCCCCGATAGATATATAATCCTCTTCCCATCTTTTTGAAATGGTGGGGGGGGGGGGGGCGGCGGGGAGGGGGGTCGACATAACGCTGGCATATTTCAATGGCTTGAACTATGGAAGTGGTTGTGGGCCCTTTCCCAGACATTTTTTTCTTCAAATTCTCAAGCTCTGTGGTCGATTCTGGTGCCTCCTGGGAAAATCTATCTGTACTGCTAGAATAATATTGAATATTGTTTAATTTGTTTTAAATAAATAAAAAAAAGTTCCAGCGCCATAGATGTGGAAAGTAAAATTAAACACAATAAATAAATAAAAAAATAAATAAATAAATAAATAAATAAATAAATAAATAAATAAATAAATAAATAAATAACGCAGTTTCTTTATTCATGTCTTCACTCTATTCTCCATTTCAGTTCATCGACCCCCCTGCCTCTCTCTCTCTCTCTCTCTCTCTCTCTCTCTCTCTCTCTCTCTCTCTCTCTCTCTCTTTCACACACACACATTGCATTTTTTACTTCTCTCTGTCATTAGCATTCTGATTCCATTTCCTCATTAAAATAAACAATATATTTCTCAGGTTTAATTTCTGGGACGATAAGTTGGAGCATATTTTAAAAAGATTGCGGTAGATAAATGGGATGTTACATAATAATTTAAGATCTTTATTATTCGCAATGTAGGACCTAACTTTTATTGTGATTTACGAGCGTTAAACGCGTTTTGTCTTATTTGTGTAACTTCTCTTTTACCTCGGATGTAGCAAAATGTGAACTAAATACGCCCCATAAATTAATTCTTTACTATACAGTTTTATGGAAAAAAAAACATTTTCGAAAAGGTTTCTCGAAACTTTAAAAAAATGCGCATAAACATGACACATTTTAAGTTGTTTATCATAAAAAATAACACTAGTCAAAAACAAACAAAAAAAATAATGATACTGAAATATAATTATATAAACAACAAATATAAAGGATAATTATCATATTGTTGACATATACCAACAAGACCATTGTTTTATGAACATGAAGCTGCACGCACGTTCACCAATCGTGTTTGGCTGTTGAAAATCTCCTCCTTTGCAAATTAATCGGTCCGTCGGAAACACTTCTAATTTAGCTGTTGGGAGCGCGGTGGCTCAGTTGTCACTGTTGGACTTCTATGCTGGAGGTCTCGAGTTCGATGCCCGTCCGGGACAACCTGTACTGTGTCCTTGGGCAAGGCACTTTATCCCGGCTGCATACACGGGGACACGATGATGCCGTTGTACTAAGGCGTACTGCATATGTCTTCAACCCTGTAACCTTGCTTGAGTGGAGCTTGAACAGAGTTAGAATGTTGAGGAGCGGACAGTTGCTCGTCGATGCTCGGTGGTTCTCTCCGGGTACTCCGGCTTCCTCCATCCGTAAAACCGTCACGATTAGCCATTGTGCAAAATATGTTACCTTAAACACCAATAAATAAATAAATAAATTTAGCTGTTCTTTTTGGAAGAAAGGTGCGATTTGTGGTTTTAAAATGGTAAGAAGCCATTAATAATCGCGAGTCTAATTTAACTTTTTAATGAGCATTTTTCCTGTTTCTGCGTTCCTCACATTAGGTGTTGTTCCTGTCCCTATTCCATGTCCTGTTCCTGAGAATAGTACAGCCCCATATTTATTATTTCGGGGAATGAGGCCCGTGATATGAATTCAATTAATGATCGAATCTGCTGCTTTATTCAGTAAGACAGTAATATGCAGGACGGGTGGTGTTCCAAATCCTTAGTCTCCTAAGCTTTGACAGACTGGAGTTCAATAAACTCCAGCCCAAAATTAATTAATAAATAAATCCAGAAATGATGCAAATGAAATTATTACTTACGTTCAACATAACTGTAATTTTTCGAAATTGTACATAGGTAAGTGTTACACGCCTTTTGGGATGAGCCCCGAGACGTTCGTTTTAATCAAATCAACGAATGATACAGTATTTTTATCGAAACATACGAAGCATGATACATATCAAATAGCGACGAATGACATGCATAGGATAAAGCTGGGAGCAACTTACAACATCCATAACTGGGCTAGTGTGGCTTAGTCTGCTGATAGGTAAGGATATTTTGATAAGTATGTGTGTCCTCCTAATTCACAATAAGATTTCAATGACGGGTTGGTAAAGATAACGCAATTGGATTTACTCCTATTCAATCGAATGTACACCCAAGTCCTGTTTTCGGAAAATGGGTTACATAGTAACCCCGTGCCACCATAGAAACCAGTAAACGAAATGTACGATGGAAATACGACTCTCCCTAACAACACGCACTGCGCATGCGCACTAACACCACGTATCAGCATGGGGAAGATGCCGCAAGGTGGTCTCTCAAGCGAGTTACCACACATGACGCAACTGGGTCACGTGCATTAAAATTTCATACACTTATTCGAGATTGTGAAAACAGACATGCCACCTTAGACATGTGACAGCCAATCATATACAGTCACCGAGGGTCGAAAGGGGCTTGTTCCCCATACCGTCCCTGCGTGCCTTCGGCGTGCGAAATCATTTTGTTCAGACATGCCAGAACGAAAGAAACTACTCAGCCGTGTAATTAATTGCGGCATTGTTTAACACGGCTCTGATTAATGTTTATTCAATGTTCACATAAACAACAGAACCGAGGCTTTAAATAACGCTTTGGCGTTAATCTGGAGAGGGAATGAAAGGGAAGCTAAAACACCTCGACAAACATTGGTAGAAATTAGTTTATTGATCAGCAAACGTTAATTTGCAATGCTCCAACTGTGCTCAATTTTGTAATTATTCGTTGAAAGGATCAGCTATAATAATTAAATTATATTAAAATTATTCTTAAAGACAGCAAAACTTCTTAAAGTATATTAAGAAGTTTAATAAAAAAAAAATCTTATAATTTTACAGTTGTTCATTGAAAGGCGGCACTGAATTAATTAGCGGGTGACACAAAGGAGAGGGCTAGTGTGCTTATCGGACAGATTGGGAAGCAAAGGGGTACGGGATGTCATCAAGCAGTTCGCCTCAGAGTGTTTGAAAGGAGAGACATGTCGTGTACGCTGCCCACATGAACACAGAAATTGAGACCCCACAAATTACACTACGAGGTGGGGTCTCAAAACCCCACCACGTGACTTCAATTTGTCTATAATTAACTTGTTTTTTTTTTGCAAGTGCGGTAATCAGGTTTATTCTTCCACCAAATATAGTTTCAGTTCATTGTTGTTTAGTGATTGTTAGGTATTGCACTTAAGTATAAACTGAATACGTAATCTCCATACATGTTTTTTGATAATAAAAAGCATTAATATGGCACAAAAAACGATCAAAATATAGAGTTTGAATCGTGTTTTTAATCCCGCATGAATATGTCAAACTGTGTGATGGGATGTTCGGCTGACGTCGGTTTATCTTTTGATCTCTCAGTCACCGGCTTTTAATTAGATCAAATTTTTTCACAGTCAGTGAAAAATTATTTTTACTTTTACTTGAAATATTAAAACGATAGTTCAATATTTGAAAAAGTTATTAAAAGCTATTGCTATTCCGAATGGAAGGAAAACTGGCCAAGATGGGGGGGGGGGGGGGGGGGGGGCAGATGGACAAGCAATCAATGATATAGGCCTATTTGTGCGTGTGGGTTTATGGGAGTCTGGAGTCCAATTGTCTCGTTTCGAGGATGGGGAGGGGGGGGGGGTACTATTTACTTCACCAGTTTGGAGTGGTATGGATGACTGAATCTTACAGTGCCAAGACACTGACATTTTTGATGTGCTGGCAGCACGCAAAAATCAGGGGGTGGCGCCAGAAAATCTCAGATAGAGGAACTAAAATCTCCTGCCTGAAAGATCTATTTTAATTTTTGGGATTTCAAGACACGTGTGGGGGGACAAAACCAAAAAATTATAATACGATATTTCGGGGCATGTTTGAGCTAGGGTTATGATGTGTGGTGATCTGGCTTGTCGATGGGCCTGTCATTATTGGGGCATTGGGTTAAGGAGGCATTTGGGAGAACAGAGCTAATCAACGCCTTCCCATCTCAGAACCGCGACAAATCATCGTCCGGCCAAAGTGTTAATAGTTATAACGAATAGTTTCAAAATCATTAGCAAATATATTATAAGAATAAAAAATTATAAGAATTAATTGTATTAAGAACCACATCAAAACTTTTGGTACATTAAGTTCCATAAAAAAGACTCTTATCATTTTGCAATTATTCATTGAAAGGCGACACTGGAGCTTAACAATGAATAATCGCAAAAGTATTAGCAAATATATTATAAGAATTCATTATATTAAGAAACATATCAAAACTTATAATATATTAAGATCGATAAAAAATCGTATAATTTAGCAAGTATTCATTGAAAAGCACCACAGTGCTTAACCATGAATAATAGCAAAATTATAAAAAAAATTAAAGAAAATCGTTACAATTGGCCAATGAATAATCATAAAATAAGTGCACAAATACATGATAATAATTTATTTCAAGATCGAAAGATGTGCTATGTTGTACATTTAAAAACTGCTGTGCTAACTATTTATTATCTTGTGCTATCATTAACCCTTTGAATCCTAGCGGCCGTTTTTTTTCCGGCCAGGAACATAACACGTCATAATTTCATTGAATAGGTGCATGTGTGTGGTAAGCCAATCAATATTTTCAACGTGCAGCCCCAAGGCTGCACGTTGAAAATATTAATTTGTCTCCCCCTAAATAATGAACATGGACTCTTCCACTTGCTGTCATTGAACTAATATGGAAGATACCACCAGGGTTCAAAGGGTTAAAGTTGTTTTCCATCCCATGTTTTGATGATTTTGAAACCCTTGCCGGACGATTTAGGTAAAATTCCAAGCGGACGATTCGGCTGGAGGACGAAACGTCCGTATCCTGTTAAAACCAACTATTGGAGAAAGTATTATATATGCTAAGCTTGAGGGACTCAATTTGCTATAAATTCGTGAAATGGCACAATTAAGATTGTGCGTAATCTCCGCCACAAACTCAGAAGGCGAACACGAAAACGCAGACCGTCCAGATAATTATGCAAACGTTGTGTCGTTTGTCATAGGCTTTAGGCCTACGATGTACAATACATGTCACCTTTTCGTTTTCGCATACCGCTTGAACACCTGTCCACTGACCGCCTGCTTGGCTGGGCCCAATCAAGGCTTTTAGAAGGCTTAAGCGATACGTCGCCTGAGCTCACCTCGTCTAACTGGCCACTCCTAGATTTAATAATAATAATAATATACACATTTATATAGCGCCAAAATTATAGTTTCAGAAGATGTAGAACCATATTCTAAGGCGCTGTACATGTTACTGAGCTCGTGCAAATATACAAACGGAATATATACAGTATCTTACAGTCCAGAACATCACTTATAGGCTTTTTGAAACAGGCATGTTTTGAGATCTTTCTTGAAAGGGTTGACATTTGACTGTCTTTTAGGTGTTCTGGTAAATTATTCCACAAGTGAGGGCCATCAAATGAGAATGACCTACCTCCAAATGTCTTACACCTATGTTTTGGAACATGTAGTAGCATTTTACCATCGCACCTCATGTTGTACTGACACACATTCTTGGTATTAAGGAGTTCTTCTAAGTAGGCTGGTTGTTGTTTTGTGTCTTAAAAACTAATAATAAAGTTTTGAAAATTATTCTGTACTTGACTGGCAGCCAGCGCATATCCCTCAGAACAGGAGTGAAGTGTTGAGATCGTGATACCCTGCATACCACTCGGTCTGATGCATTTAGTACCATCTTCAGGCGAGAGTAATGATATGGAAGGTTTAACAGTAAGGCATTACAATAATCCAAATGTGAAGTTACAAAGGCATGAACTAGGGTTTTGTGGAGTCTTTCGTGAGGAACTGTCTTATCTGTTTAACTTTGTATAGACCCCTGAAAGCCTTATTGCACATATTTGTAACATGTCTGTCTATAGACATGATAGAGTCGAAGAAGGTACCAAGATTACGTACACTGTTACTTGCACTGATGGCGGAATCTCCTATCTTCACTGAACTGATGTCAACTTTAGTGAGTTGCTGTCGTGAACCCATTATTAGGAATTCAGTCTTATCATCATTTATCATTAATTTGTTTGAAACCATCCATGTGCGAATGTCCGAAATACATGATGCAATAGTTTCTAGAGCTTTAGTTTGATCCTTGATTGATGGTCGAAAAGAAAAATAGACCTGTGTGTGATCAGCATAACCATGGACATCAGGCAGGTGAGATTCAATGATGGTGAACATTTTTGAAATATAGAATAGAAACAGAACAAGGCAACTGCCCTGTGGGACTCCACACTCAAGATGGAAGTCTTTTGACAGATTACCATTTATTGATACACGCTGCTGTCTATTCTTGATGTATGATGATAGCTAGCTAGCAGCTACACCATTAAGTCCAAAATCAGAATTCATTGTCTATAGCAGAGTTGTATGACAAACAGTGTCAAAAGCAGCACTAAGGTCTAAAAGAACAAGCAATGTTACCCTTCCCGACTCCATATTAAGGAGGATGTCATTCTGAACCTTGAGCAATGCCGTTTCAGTCGAGTGAAATTTTCTGAATCCAGACGTGTTGGCCGGTAATGGAGCATGCATATCACTATGTAACATTAGCTGGTCAATTGCGGCTTTTCACACAGCTTAGAGACGAATGGTAAGTTACTCACTGGTCGGAAGTTTTAAACATAAGTTCCGCACCTTGTTTCTTCAGAAGAGGATTAACAATTGCTATTTTCCACGTATCGGGCACATATCCTTCTAGCAGAGACATGTTGATCATTTTTGTGATTACAGGAACCAAAGAGTCTACACATGATTTGACAATAGATGTTGGCATTGGGTCAAGTTGACATGAGGCATTTGAGGATTTTTTTTATTAATTTGGTTACCTCGTGGATTTCTAATGGTCGAAAAGTTGAAAGCTATTTTTCTGATGGTCTCTGTTGATGTGAATTTTGTCTACATTTATGTTCTGAATTTTTTCCTGAATTAATTTTATTTTTTTGATGAAGAATTCACCAAATTGATCAGCTACCTTTGATGGATCATCGTGTGGTGGAAAGGACACACTTTGTTTTTCTGTACACAGATTGTTAACAACTTTAAACAGTTTTTTGCTGTCACCATTACAAGCTTCAACACATGTTGTGTAGGAAAATTTTCTGGCATCTTTTAGTTTGTTGGAGAACTGATTACGAATAGTCTTAGATGATGCTTCCTCATTGTAGGATTTAGATCTTTCCCGTCTCTGATTTCGACGATTAGCTTTTAGAGTTCTCAGTTCATTGGTAAACCAGGGTATATTTGGGCGAATAATTAATGTTTTTGTTTTCAGTGATCCAGTAGACAAGACAATGTGTTGTTGTATGATTTTGCCAGATCATCCAGGTTAGCACACTGAGAATTACACAAATTTGATTTTTCGCTGTCACATTTAAGCTTGTTAATGTAATTTGATTGAATTTTCTGAGTGTTACGTCCTTAGTGTCAGTGATGGTTTTCGAACACCAAGTGTGCACTCAACAAATGAATGGTCAGATAACCTGAATGGGATAAATGGCTCAGAAAGCTGAAAGTCATTATTACATCTTGTGATGATAAGGTTAAGAGTGTGTCCAGAGGTATGAGTAGGCCCAGTAACATGTTGTTGTAAACCAAATGTTTCTAAGAGGTTCATAAACCTGTTAGCATCACTGTCATTGTTGTCATCCATATGTATATTAAAATCACCGATGATGTGGAGTTTTTCAGAACACACAACAATGGATGCTAGGTACACGGAAAATTCTTCAAAGAAAACACCGGTCGAGACAGGATGATTTTTGGAGTAAGGTGGTCGATATACACCCACAGTTCGGATGTTGGTGTCAGCCCCGCATATAGTCCACTCGGCATATTCAAAAGAGGATTTATCTCCTTGGGTTGAGGTTTTAATTTGTATATTCTCTAGGCACATGAGACCAATTCCACCTCCAGTCCTAGCATTAATCCAAGGGGCACTCTTGAAAATATATCCTTCACAGGAAAGTCCTGAAACAATTTCACTATCCTGATCAGTTAGCCAAGTCTCATTAACCAAACAGAAATCCATTTTGTTATTGACGATGTGTTCTACAAAATCAGGAACCTTATTCCTCATTTACAGTAGAAAAGTTGACACTTGAGGTAATCGGGGAATGAATAGTAGTATCTGTGCTGATTACATGAATGTTGTTGGTATTCACACCCGAGTTAATAGGCTATGGTCTTATTGCTTGTTTGCGTTGAATTTTTAATCCCTTTAGTTGGTATACTTTATCTGAGCTGTTGTTGGTAAAACAAAATTCAGGTTTTAGCATTCTTTGTTTTATCGAGGCTTTAAAAACATATGCTTTAGGCCTGTGGTCGACATGATCCATTGTGTTGCTGATTGAATGGAGCGCATCTGAGGTGTAATTAAACAAACACATTTAGGATGAATAAGGCCAAATAAAACGAATTACACAACGCGTCAATTCTATATTGAAACACACGGAAAGGGTACCACTACCGCGGTTTTTAATTAAACTTTTAAACCAAAATTTATACACAATAAATATACCGGAATTTGTTCGTTGTCCTCGTGTGGGTTTTTTCAGTTCATTATATAGGAACAGCAATAAAGACTGTCCTCGCGTCGAGGGGGAAAAGTAATTTTCACGGGGAAACCTAAGAAAACCCTCCACATCAACGCGAAGCTCTAAATGACGATGATATGGTGAGGTATCCCGGGGACATAGATAGGGGACTACACCTCCTCCAAAGAAACAAGTTTGTCGGAAAATATGTTGTTAGCCCAAGGCCTTGTCCATTCGTGCATTAAAAACTGCCGTGGAGAAAATGATTGATTGGGGTGAGATTTGAGGAAATTGAGTCTTTTAGAGAGCACAGTGGCGGAGCCAGGATTTCAAATTTGGGAGGCGGGGTGAGGGGGGGGGGGGAACACAGCGAATTTTGGGAGAGGCATAGCAAATTTCAATGTCACGACACGATATGCCAAAGGCATATCCCCGATACCCCTGGGGATGAGAGTGCGGAGGACATTGAGAGGGGAGAGGTGGTTGATGATGTTGATAGGACAGATGAGGTAAGGAGGGCGGTAAAGAGAAAGAGGGGGCCGGTGGCGCGCAAAACAAGGCGAGTTGTAGATGATTTAGGAACCGGGCAAAGAAGAAGAAAATTAGTTGTAGCGGGGAGTAGCATTGTACGTGGGATTGACAATGTGGTTTGTGGTCCTGACAGTTCTAATCGAACAGTCCTGTGCTTTCCCTGGGCGAAAGTTAAGGAGGGACCGGGTAGATGGTATTGTGGCAGGGTCAGCATCGGATCCGGTAGTGGTGGTCCATGTGGGGACTAACAATGTCAGGGACAGAATGCCAGTAAGTTTGGTGGAGTCGTACAGAGGTTTAGTCAGTAAACTCCTCAGTAGGAATGCAAGAGTATTGTATCCGGGGTCCTTCCTGTCCTAGGAGTGGGGACGAACGGAACTCAAGGATTTTGGCGCTGATTGAGGAGTTGGAGGACTATTGTGTTGACCTGGAAATGCCCTTTATCGACCATTGGGCGTTTTGGGACAACGCGAACATGTACGGGCGTGACGGGATGCATCTTAGCAGGATGGGGACACGGGTAGTGGGAGATAAAATTTCTACGGGTAGCGGAGCCTTTTTGGAGAGGAGCGGGATAGGAGGCCAGAGGCAAGTATAGCAAGAGTGGACACAGGTGGGGTGAAAAAGAGTGAGGGGGAGGGGGCGGTCAGAATGAATTTATCAAGGCTAGAAAACAATGGGATCAGTATGAATCTCGGTACCCTGAAAGTGGGTTACAGCAACATCCGGGGTAGCGAGCGGAAGGCCAGAAAAAGGGTGAGGGAAAGGAATATACATCAAAGAGGATTTAAAACCGTCACTGATCACAGACCTGGAAGATGTCAGCACCTCGGCTGAGGTATCGAAAGAAATTGGATGGGTAAAGATCAATCTAAAAAACAAAAGTAGATTGCCCTTGGGATTGTGTACTGTGCGGTGGAGGGAAGCAAACCCGAGTGGAATGACTCGATATATACTCAACACTAAGGTCCAATATCACAAAACTAGAAAACAGGCGGGAGGGGGGGGGGGGGGGGGGCTCGGTATAATTTTGATAGGTGACTTTAATTGACACATAGGTGATAAGGAAGAAGGCACAATAATAATAACTCTTTGGCCAGCCGCTGATTTGTCGCGGTTCTCGGACGAGAATGCCTTGCTTACCCCTGTACTCCCAACTGCCTCCCTATTCCCATGCTTCTCCTCTCCTCCCAACACTCGGAGACGGACTGCTTGATGAGACCCCTTGCCCCATTCTTCCCAATCTCTCCGATTAGCATATTGACCCTCTCCTTTGAGTCTCCCCCTAACCACATGGCCTTCATTCACCCATTCCACTTCCCCATTATACTCCCAGTGAATCTTATTCTTTTAGACTGGTACTTTGGGCATTCT
The DNA here is from genome assembly GCA_031216915.1 of Pictodentalium vernedei. Taxonomy (NCBI): domain Eukaryota; kingdom Metazoa; phylum Mollusca; class Scaphopoda; order Dentaliida; family Dentaliidae; genus Pictodentalium; species Pictodentalium vernedei. Next base: position 303,586,330 of record CM062290.1, on the reverse strand, counting down.
AGAAGAAAGTGTTCCAGGGTCTCTATCATGCCCAAATTACACATCTGGCACCCCCTTTCACTGTATTTCCCAATTTTTCCCCTCAGCTCCAGGGATCGCGACCTCATCTTGAACAACAGTGACCCCAAGGTGCCATCAAGGTACTCTTCAAAACCTGGCTTCTCTTTATCACGCAGGCCACCCAAAGACCTCTTTGATTTGACCCCCTCTCGCCAATTACGGTTACAATCCTCCATGACCCTTTCTCTGACGATTTTTTAACCCTGGTTTGCCCCAACGTCCAGGTCCGAGATATCCAATGAGTAGTTCTCTACTAGCTCCCTCACTTGGACCATCCACCCCGTCTTGATATTTGAGTTGAAAATTCTTAGGAACATTATTTTACACCATCGGCAGTCGGGGAGATTTACCAAATAATTAAGATAACCGAGTTTCAACAGGTCTATCCTGTCCTTGATCCCCATCCATCCAAGCTCACCCCTGATTGCTTCTAGCGCTGCGGCATTACTCGACCCCGTTATCCATAGGCCTGCATCGTTCTGCAGGATTTCCAGGCTCTTTACGGCCATCTGGTTTAAGGGTACTACTTCCGTACCGTATGTTATACTTGGCAGACCCACCATTTCCCAAATGGTTTTCCCCACGAAAACCTTATTGAAACTGTTTCTCCCTATAAGTTTCATTTGGTTAATGATTCGCTTCCCCTTCAGAATCAATTTATTTGTGTGGTTTCAGTAGATGCCTCTTCCCGTAATGTTTATATTTACCCCCAAATACTCGTAATCACCTGCTTCCCCTACACTAAGAAGTTTGCTGCTACCTTCCGGAATGCAGAACTCACCCACTCTCCACCTTCGAGTGGGGTCCACTTTGCAACCCACAGGTATAACTTTGCTCTTGCTTTCATTAAGTTCGAGTCTCCATTTGCCCCCATATTTCCCAACAATTCCCAGCATTGTCATTAGCCCCCCTTCGCTTTCTGACACTAACACCATATCGTCTGCAAAAAATAGCCCTGGGATCTTCAAGTCCCCAACTGCTACCTCCTCCTCGCTATGCAGGAGTTCATCTCCTAAATCTTTGATGTACAATGCAAACAGGATTGGCGAAAGGATACACCCCTGTTTTAAGTCTATCTCCATAGGCACGCGTTTTGTTGTAATGTTTCCCAGGGTAAGTTCACTCTGTACGTCTTTATATAATGCTTTCATAATTCCAACAAACTCGCCTCCTAAGCCCAGAGCCTCCAGCTTGCGCCACATACCCTCCCTCCATACTCTATCGTATGCCTTTTTGACATCCAAAAAGCCCATAAACAGCTTTTTCTTTTTTGCTTTCGCGGATTCTATCATTTGGGATAGCGTGAAAAGATGGTCGGTAACGCGCCTTCCCTTCCTGAAGCCATTCAGGATTTCTCCAAAAAACAACCTTCTCTTCAATCACCTCCTCTAGTCTCCCATACAGGACTTTACAGAAAACTTTTCCAATGTTGCTACTGAGATCCCTCGACAGTTATCCAAAACGTCTTTTTCCCCCTTTTTGTGAATAAATGTCACTTTGCTTTCTCTCCACTGGCACTCCTTTGGGACCTCTTGATTTTCTATGGCTAGATTGAATAGGGCAGTTAGGCTTTCCACAAATTCCTCTCCCCCTTTTTGATAAACTCGTTTGGAATTTCCACCCCTTAATTTTGAGATCACATTTCGCACCCACTCCGTTTTAATTTCGCTACACACGAAGTTCCATAGGTTTTCCTCGACCTGATTCGGACACTCGGTTGGGCCCCCCATGCCCCATCGCTTATCGTTTACCTTTTCCCAGTGCTTGACTAGTTGTGATGCGACTTGATCTTGGTCGTCTGTAACTCTGCCATCTACTTTAATACTCGGTGGGTTACTTCCTTTGTTACGTTTATTCGCCCATTTCCAAAATACGTTCGAACTCGACCCCCTGTCGTTCTTATCGTCCTAATAAGACCGCTATTTCGCACTCTCCGATTATCGTCTTTAATCTTATTTACTTTATTTCGTGCTTGTTGGTATTCTTCCTTTGCTAATGTGGCCGCATTGCTTTTCGCCCCTTAAGTTTTCTACTTCTCCTGTATGCAGCGCATTTAGCTTTTCTTCCCTTTATGGCCCTTTTCAGTTCTTCATTCACTCTGTACCCATGTTCCCGTGTTGGCACCCTGATCTTTCCTACACTTTCCTTCCCTGCCTCCACTAGGCTCGAAACTATGTCGTCGGCCATCTTCTGGACATTGCGACCCTTGGGTACGGTTGCAAGCTTTGGATTCAGTTTTTTCATTGAATTTCGTTCGCCCAGTCAGCATCCTTTTTGAGTTCCCAAATCTCCTTAAAGTTTCCTTTACTTTTTACTAGATTTTTTTGCCCTGATCGCCACTTTAATCAAGTTGTGATCACTATCCACCTCCATTTTACCCTCATCATCCACTTCTATCCTTATCACCCCCTCCATAAATTAATATCTGTGAGAATGTAGTCGATTATTGATTTTCTGCCGTTCCCCTCCCAGGTCCATTTCCCCTTACACCTCGCGTCCCTGTTCAGAATCTTCAGACCGAGCTCGTTTGTGAAGTTCAACAGCTTCCTTCCATCCCTGTTGACTTTCTTGTCCCCACCCTCTATGCCTTCTTCCTTATCGCCTATGTGGCCATTAAAGTCACCCATCAGAATTATACCGAGCCCCTTGTTTTGTAGCTCTGTGATATTATTGGCCCTTAGTGTTGAGTATATCGAGTCATTCCACTCGGGTTTGCTTCCCTCCACCGCACAGTACACAACCCCAAGGGCAATACTTTTGTTTCTCAGATTGATCCTTACCCATCCAATTCCTTTCGATACATCAGCCGAGGTGCTAACCTCTTCCAGGTCTGTGATCAGCGATGGTTTTAAACCCTCTTTAATGTACATGACTACCCCCCCCCCCCCCCCACCCTTTTCTGGCCTTCCGTTCATCCTACACCTATCCACACGCACCCCTTACTTGGTCTACCCGTTCCGCGTGTCTTATCCACGTTTCGCTTAAGCCCATGACGTCAAACTCCTCTGCCTCGATCAATGTAGCAATTTCACTTACTTTCCGGTGGAGACCCTGGATGTTGCTATAACCCACTTTCAGGGTATCAAGATTCATTGGCTTCCGCCTATTGGTTCCATTATTATCTAGTCCCTGTGTGTTTGTATATCCTATTTTGGGTACTGGTGCTTTCCTTGGGATGCTATTCCTATTGAAGTGGATTTTTGGTCCCCTTTCCTTATCCCCCTTATCCATTTTTTTACAACTATGGTTCGTAACGCATTTCCTGTGTTCATTCCTCCCTTCTCTATTCCCCCTCCCCTCCCTGTACCAAAAAAGGCTCCACCACCTGCAACATATTTCTTCCTAAAACCTCTGTACCCCTTGGGCTAAGATGGAGACCATCCCTTCCATATAGGTCCTTTCTGCCCCAAAATGTCCCCAATTGTCTACAAATGGTATCCTAAGTTCCTTACAATACTCCCCCAATTCCTCATTGGCCCCAGTGATCCGCGAATTACGCTCGCCCCCACCACCTAGTACTGGGAGAAGCTCCGAAACCACTACCTGTGCATTCTTGGCATTCAGTTGAGTTATTAAGTCCTTGTAAGTCTCAATAAGCTGAACTGATTTTCTCTCCCTGATGTTGTTGGTCCCCACGTGTACAGCAACGACTGGGTCTGGGCCTGACCCACTTTACTAATCCACCCACCAGTGGCGTAGGAACCGGGGGGGGGGTAAGGGGGGTATTTATCCCCCCCCCCAAAAAAAAAAAATTTCCCAAAACTTATAGACGTATAGCCTATTGCTCATTGACAAATGCAGACCAGACTCGAATTCAATGCGGGCACTGTACGAAAAAGGAAAATCATTCCGTTTATAAAATAGTCGATCGCGATGCCAACTAGAATCGGCGAGAACTCTACAAAATAACATGTCAGAATTTTTTTTGAAGCGTGCCTAACTCTTTACCTAACCGTGAAGTAGTGTCAAAAACAGACGGGTGAAATGCACGGAAATAATGCAATTAATACATATCGATTTTTCTTTTCATACATACGTAAGGACTTGGGGTATATTATCGGGTCACACGGTTCAACATTTTGCCAAAATTACAACACCCTGTTAAGAAATCCCACTTTTTCAAATAAAAAAATAGGGAAAATTACACCCCAGTGGCCACCAGAATGCACCATTTGATACCTCAATTGGAAAACCCCCCTCATCAAGCTCGTGCCTGCGGCACTCGCGGCAGATGCCTTCGGCATCTGCGGCATCTGCCCAACCAGCGCCACACGACCCTATACCCCCCCCCCCCCAATATTTTTTCGTTCCTACACCCCTGCCATCCACTCTGTCCCTTAGGTCCTCCACCCTAGCCCCCGGAAAGCACAAATTGGTCCTGCTGACACTGTCGGGCCCACACACCACCCTATCTAAACCCCGCACTATACTAATCCCTGCAACCACCAACTGCCTCTTTCCTGTCCTACTACCCCTGTTACCACCTCTGTTCCCACTGGACCGGCTCGCAGTCTTGCACCGTCACACTAACCTCCAGACCTACCTCCACCTCTTCAGACCCCACCTGCTCCTCAGAATTCTCAAAATTACCTAACACACTGAATCTATTTTGGACACTGCACTCCACTTATTGCCCACCTCCAACTACAAGTCTCATTGTCCTCGTTTACCACCTTCCTTACCTTCCCTCTGACTCCTGCCCTGACAGACGCCACATTTTCATCGCTATCTCCCTCACTATCCGATTCTAAACGAATACGCATTTTGGCCCCCGACTCACACTACTAGCCTGGGGATTTGGCAATCTAGCCTCTACTTCTCCCCAACCCTCAACCCGACGCACCTTCCTATTCCCAAAAGACCCGCTATCCACGTCAAAAGTCCGCTTCCTACGACCCACCACCTTCCAATCCCCATCGAATGCCACGCTAACTGGGGTAACACCAGACTTTCCTGCCTTCCCCAGATCCCCCCTCACCCCCCGCACCTCTTCCTCCAACTTTACATAGGCCTCTGACAGCTGCATTAACTCTACGCAGATAGCGTACAGTTAATGCAGCAAACATCTTAGTGTAGAAGAGACAGGTGACTACGGGTATCTGGGGGTAAATATAAACATCACAGGAAGAGGCATCAACCGAAACCACAAAATAAATTGATTCTGAAGGGGAGGCGAATAAACCAAATGAAACTTATAGGGAGAAACAGTTTCAATAAGGTTTTCCGGCGTGGGGAAAACCATTTCGGAGATGGTGGGTCTGCCAAGTATAACATATGGTACGGAAGTGGTACCCCTTAACCAAATGGCTGTAAAGAGCTTGGGACCCCCTCAGAACGACCGTTCAACGACGCAGGCCGATGGATAACGGGGTTGAGTAATGCCGCAGCACTAGAAGCAATCAGGGGTGAGCTAGGGTGGATGAGGATCAAGGACAGGATAGACTTATTAAAACTCGGTTATCTTGACTATTTGGTAAATCTCAGCCGATGGTGTAACGTAATGTTCCAGAGTATTTTCAACTCAAATTCCAAGACAGGGTGGTTGGTTCAAGAGAGGGAGTTAATAGTGAACTACTCATTGGAGACCACGGACCTAGGGCAACCGAGGGTAGAAATATCGTCAGAAAAAGAGTCATGGAGGATAGTAACCTTAATTGGCGGTAGCAGGTCATATCAAAGAGGTCTTTGGGTGGCCTGCGTGATAAAGATAAGCCTGGTTTTGAAGAGTACCTTGATAGCACCTTGGGGGGGGGGGGGGGGGCACTGTTCAAGCTGAGGTCGCGGTCCCTGGAGCTGATGGGGAAAATGGTGAAAAACAGTGAAAAGGAGTGCCAGATGTGTAACTTAGGCGTGATGGATACCCAGGAAGAACACTTTCTTCTAGAATGTCCAAAATAGCCGTCTAAAAGAATAAGATTCACTGTAAGTATAATGGGGAAATGGGATGGGGGAATGGCGGATATGCAGTGAGTGACTAAAAGGGAGGATTGATATGCTAATCGGTGAGATTGGGAAGAATGGGGCAAGGGATGTCATCAAGCAGTTCGTCTCAGAGTGTTGGGAGGATAGAAGAAGCGTGGGAATAGGGAGGCAGTTGGGACCACAGGGGTAACCAAGGCCTTCTCATCGAGAACCGTGATAAATCGGCCTGCCGGTGTTATTATTATTACTAGCGTGATTGGGTGGAGATTAGAAGGCAGCCGGGTAAACCAAGCCTGCAATATGTCTGTTTTTGTAATTTCAGGTGAAACGACGGACCCAGACCTTTTCACTGAAAGATGCACTGTACTTTCATATTCTCGCTTGAAAATCGTTTATTACCATGCTGGGTCCAATATCGTTCTTTTATAGCGCGCGCAAAAGCAGCCCGAAGGGCTGCTTTGAAGCAAGCCTAATAGACAACGTGTACGTGAAATTGGAAAAACCAAGGAATGCTATGCCATCCAATCTAAACCGGAAACCGGAAGTAAAAACATGGGGAACCCCAGCTCTCGTTTTCAGAAGCGAACAAATCGAATGACGCCCCCTAAAAAAGCGAACGGTGTAATTGCGTGTTATTGGAACAAAGTGAACCGAAAACAGACAGGTCAATGGTGTCGTCGCATGACTTCCCTAGCAACCACATCACCCCTTAGCAACCGGCTAACTACTGGTCCGATTTTGACCAAATTCGGTATACGAACCCAAAATGCATTGCAAATAAAAACAGACATATCAATGTTGACGTCTCGTGACTTCCCTAGCAACCAGAGCGCGTCCTTAGCAACCGGCTAACTACTGGGCCGATTTGGACCAAATTCGGTATAGGGATCCAGAATGCATTGCAAATGAAACAGATAGATCAATGATGACGTCACGTGACTTCCCTAGCAACCAGAGTGCCCCCTTAGCAACGGACTAACTACTGGTCCGATTTTGACCAAATTCGGTATACGAACCCAAAATGCATTGCAAATAAAAACAGACATATCAATGTTGACGTCTCGTGACTTCCCTAGCAACCAGAGGGCGCCCTTAGCAACGGGCTAACTACTGGGTCGAATTGGACCAAATTCGGTATACGGACCCAGAATGCATTGCAAATGAAAACAGATAGATCAATGGTGACGTCACTGACTTCCCTAGCAACCAGAGCGCCCCCTTAGCAACGGACTAACTACTGGACCAATTTTGACCAAATTCGGTATACGGACCCAAAATGCATTGCAAACGAAACAGACAGGTCAAGGATGTCGTCGCGTGACCTCCTAGCAACCAGAGTGCTCCCTTAGCAACGGGCTAACTACTGGTCCGATTTTGACCAAATTCGGTATACGGACCCAAAATGCATTGCAAATAAAACAGACATATCAATGTTGACGTCTCGTGACTTCCCTAGCAACCAGAGCGCGTCATTAGCAACCGGCTAACTACTGGGCCGATTTGGACCAAATTCGGTATACGGATCCAGAATGCATAGCAAATGAAAACAGATAAATCAATGATGACGTCACGTGATTTCCCTAGCAACCAGAGCGCCCCCTTAGCAACGGGCTAACTACTGGGCCGATTTTGACCAAATTCGGTATATGGACCCAAAATGCATTGCAAACGAAACAGACAGGTCAATGGTGTCGTCGCGTGACTTCCCTAGCAACCATAGCGCCCCCTTAGCAACGAGCTAACTACTGGTCCGATTTTGACCAAATTCGGTATACGGACCCAAAATGCATTGCAAACAAAAATACATATCAATGTTGACGTCTCGGGACTTCCCTGGCAACCACAGCGCGCCCTTAGCAACGGGCTAACTACTGGGCCGATTTGGACCAAATTCGGTATACGGTCCCAGAATGCTTTGAAAATGGAAACAGATAGATCACTGATGACGTCACGTGACTTCCCTAGCAACCAGAGCGCCCACTTAGCAAAGGGCTGACTACTGGGCCGATTTTGACCAATTTCGGTATACGGACCCAAAATGCATTGCAAATGAAAACAGACAGGTCGAAGTTTACGTCTTTTGATTTCCCTAGCAACCAGAGTGCCCCCTTAGCAACGGGCTAACTAATGCGCCGATTTTGACCAAATTCGGAATACGGACCCAAAATGCACTGCAAATGAAAACAGATAGGTCAATGTTGATGCCACGTGACATCATTGGCAACCAGGGCTCCCCCTTAGCAACTACTGGGCCGATTTTGACCAAATTCGGTATGCGGAGCCAAAATTTATTGCAAAAATCCAGAAGCACAGGATTAGCAGTTTCATAATTACTCTCAGAATTATCTGTTGTTATAACTATAAACAATACAGGTACGTCGGTATTTTTTTCAGTGAAATTAATGAAAACGGCTTATTGAAATTGGAACCTAAAGCTCTAGGCCTATTTACTTCAACCGACAAGTCTGTGCTGTCTTGTGAAGTGTGTATGTCTGTGCTGGCTTGTGTAGTTTGTGTGTCTGTTGGGCAATCGCCCAGAAACCTGGTCCAAATCGTCCACAAACATGGACCGAATCATCCAATAGTCAGGTCCGAATCGGCCAGAAATATGGTCAGAATCGTCCATAGATCTGGGTGCGAAACGTCCTATATAAAAATCTGGTCCGAATCATGAAACTACATTTGTGATACTCAGTTTTATTATTTTAAAGATGGCCTTTTCAGTAAAACTGCATTGGAATATTATCATCGTCCCTTTTTTGCACAGCACTGCTGTATTTTCTTGTAGTGGCTACTAAACGTTGGTAATAGTAACAATAAATGCTACACGCTATTTGTGAAAAAATAAAAATGAACGCAGCAATTTCCGTAACTCATCAGATAAATTGCGGAAAACAACGACGCCATAAATATATCTTCCAATCAAAGCAATGATAAAATTTTCTTTCAATCAGAGGATTGGAAAATATCTTCCAATCAAAACGCAGATAAAAGTAGTTATCTCGAAATTTGGTTGGTCCCCTATTCTTTACCAGTAAATGTAGGCCTGCAGCACATTAGGCCTAATGCATCACTTTCGCTCGCTTTTAGGTTTGCCTAAATTTCATATTATATTGTAGGTCTGATATGTTTTAGGGGATAATAAATCTACAAGACAGCATGTACATGCATTAGTTCACAACGCAAAATGTTTTGTTGGACGACCCCTTAAACACTGTTTTAAATTTTGTTAAGTTTATGTCATTATAATTTGAAAAACACTGTGAGTTGCGCGTGCTTCTTGGTTTTACCAAAGTTCATATTATGTTGACAGTGCCTCCCCATGGCAACCTGACTGGCAGATAATAGATAGCAACGGAGCAGAGAAAATGAACTGATGAACTCCTCTTCTTTGAGCTGTGCGATAAGACGACGTGTCAGCCAACTGACGGAATCGAATCGAGTCCAGTGGACTGCAGGCCACCATGGACATCTCTGATTCTTCGAAGGGGTCCGAGGTGGAAATTAGAAAACTGAGAAAAAAGCTTCGTCAGATTGAAAACTTAGAACGTCTTGATAGACCTCTGTTAGATGAAGAGAGGGCGAAGGCATGATTTTTTTTTGTTTTTGTGTATCGTCACTAAAGAGCAGTGACTGAGATATTGGCTCATCCGTCTTGCCTAATTTCGATGACTATCGCATGGGCGACTATGTTGGGGATCTTGACGTATTTCCCGAATGACTGAGAAGTTCGCGTGTTACGATGGGGGCGAGGTAGTTGGTCTCATCAATGACCAAATGGGTCTAATGTCCCCAGTGGGTGAACACGAGAGAGAAGTCCTTCCTGGCAAAGTTTTTCCCCCAAAAATATAAACATGCGATTTCGTTTTTCAGCACACTCAAAGTTCAAACATATTATTCACAGTTCACAAACAAACCATTGACATTGTCACAATAACATTGTCACAAACGTTGATTATTTTCTTGACCAAACAACTACATTGTTGAAAAGGATATGCTCCAGGATTGCCGATGTGAACTTGGGGGTGGGGGTGGAACTGCCACACCCCAACTGTGAAATTTGGGAATGAAAAAAAATGCGCTGAGGTAATATCTAAGTGAACATTTCATTTTTACTTTCTTTTTTTCTTTACTCTATGTATCGTTTCAATACCTTCAGAGGTCTGTGGGGTGGGGGTGGGCTGCAACAATGCATCCACCCAAATAGTTTGAAGTAGAAAATTAAAATAAAAGATAGAAAAATGAGCTTGAGAAAATAAACTATGGGTAAAAAGTAGAATGTGAAAATTGTCAGACCTTTTTTGGAGGGGGTATATATATGAGGCAGATGTGGGGTGGGGGGAGGGGGTAATTCACATGATGATTTCGCCATTTATATAATATCAATGGATATGAAAATTCAAAATTTAAATATATTCAAATCATCCTTCATTGGAAGAAACCTGTTGTCTCTTTTAGAACTCGTTAGAATGGTCTGTCCATTTTTATCATGCAATGCAGCTTGGCTGTGGAGCTTTTGAGATGGAGATGGGGAGATCTGCTGTAACTTTCAAGACTCTTTTCAAAACAATTTGCTCAGCATTCTTTTATTCTTTCCCAAAATTTTACACTGTGAATGTAAAATATTTCCGAAAGTCAATCACCATATTTCTTAGGAAATTGTAAGATGAAAATTTATTTATGGCTCCATACCGTTAAAACTAGAAGTCCTGCCATGAAAAGCGCCCAAATAGCACGCCGTTCTGCACATTCATCAGTGCATTATAACCATAGTAAGGCTATGATATGGCCCACACACAATCAATTTTTCAGTCAATGGACCTTCTCTATTCCCCCTCCCCTCCCTGTACCAAAAAAGGCTCCACCACCTGCAACATATTTCTTCCTAAAACCTCTGTACCCCTTGGGCTAAGATGGAGACCATCCCTTCCATATAGGTCCTTTCTGCCCCAAAATGTCCCCAATTGTCTACAAATGGTATCCTAAGTTCCTTACAATACTCCCCCAATTCCTCATTGGCCCCAGTGATCCGCGAATTACGCTCGCCCCCACCACCTAGTACTGGGAGAAGCTCCGAAACCACTACCTGTGCATTCTTGGCATTCAGTTGAGTTATTAAGTCCTTGTAAGTCTCAATAAGCTGAATTGATTTTCTCTCCCTGATGTTGTTGGTCCCCACATGTACAACAACGACTGGGTCTGGGCCTGACCCACTTTACTAATCCACCCACCAGTGGCGTAGAAACCGGGGGGGGGGGGGGGGGGTAAGGGGGGTATTTACCCCCCCCCCCCCCCCAAAAAAAAAAAAAATTTCCCAAAACTTATAGACGTATAGCCTATTGCTCATTGACAAATGCAGATCAGACTCGAATTCAATGCGGGCACTGTACGAAAAAGGAAAATCATTCCGTTTATAAAATAGTCGATCGCGATGCCAACTAGAATCGGCGAGAACTCTACAAAATAACATGTCAGAATTTTTTTTGAAGCGTGCCTAACTCTTTACCTAACCGTGAAGTAGTGTCAAAAACAGACGGGTGAAATGCACGGAAATAATGCAATTAATACATATCGATTTTTCTTTTCATACATACGTAAGGACTTGGGGTATATTATCGGGTCACACGGTTCAACATTTTGCCAAAATTACAACACCCTGTTAAGAAATCCCACTTTTTCAAATAAAAAAATAGGAAAAATTACACCCCAGTGGCCACCAGAATGCACCATTTGATACCTCAATTGGAAAACCCCCCTCATCAAGCTCGTGCCTGCGGCACTCGCGGCAGATGCCTTCGGCATCTGCGGCATCTGCCCAACCAGCGCCACACGACCCTATACCCCCCCCCCCCCAATATTTTTTCGTTCCTACACCCCTGCCACCCACTCTGTCCCTTAGGTCCTCCACCCTAGCCCCCGGAAAGCACAAATTGGTCCTGCTGACACTGTCGGGCCCACACACCACCCTATCTAAACCCCGCACTATACTAATCCCTGCAACCACCAACTGCCTCTTTCCTGTCCTACTACCCCTGTTACCACCTCTGTTCCCACTGAACCGGCTCGCAGTCTTGCACCGTCACACTAACCTCCAGACCTACCTCCACCTCTTCAGACCCCACCTGCTCCTCAGAATTCTCAAAATTACCTAACACACTGAATCTATTTTGGACACTGCACTCCACTTATTGCCCACTCCAACTACAAGTCTCATTGTCCTCGTTTACCACCTTCCTTACCTTCCCTCTGACTCCTGCCCTGACAGACGCCACATGGTCATCGCTATCTCCCTCACTATCCGATTCTAAACGAATACGCATTTTGGCCCCCGACTCACACTACTAGCCTGGGGATTTGGCAATCTAGCCTCTACTTCTCCCCAACCCTCAACCCGACGCACCTTCCTATTCCCAAAAGACCCGCTATCCACGTCAAAAGTCCGCTTCCTACTACCCACCACCTTCCAATCCCCATCGAATGCCACGCTAACTGGGGTAACACCAGACTTTCCTGCCTTCCCCAGATCCCCCCTCACCTCCCGCACCTCTTCCTCCAACTTTACATAGGCCTCTGACAGCTGCATTAACTCTACGCAGATAGCGTACAGTTAATGCAGCAAACATCTTAGTGTAGAAGAGACAGGTGACTACGGGTATCTGGGGGTAAATATAAACATCACAGGAAGAGGCATCAACCGAAACCACAAAATAAATTGATTCTGAAGGGGAGGCGAATAAACCAAATGAAACTTATAGGGAGAAACAGTTTCAATAAGGTTTTCCGGCGTGGGGAAAACCATTTCGGAGATGGTGGGTCTGCCAAGTATAACATATGGTACGGAAGTGGTACCCCTTAACCAAATGGCTGTAAAGAGCTTGGGACCCCCTCAGAACGACCGTTCAACGACGCAGGTCGATGGATAACGGGGTTGAGTAATGCCGCAGCACTAGAAGCAATCAGGGGTGAGCTAGGGTGGATGAGGATCAAGGACAGGATAGACTTATTAAAACTCGGTTATCTTGACTATTTGGTAAATCTCAGCCGATGGTGTAACGTAATGTTCCAGAGTATTTTCCACTCAAATTCCAAGACAGGGTGGTTGGTTCAAGAGAGGGAGTTAATAGTGAACTACTCATTGGAGATCACGGACCTAGGGCAACCGAGGGTAGAAATATCGTCAGAAAAAGAGTCATGGAGGATAGTAACCTTAATTGGCGGTAGTAGGTCACATCAAAGAGGTCTTTGGGTGGCCTGCGTGATAAAGATAAGCCTGGTTTTGAAGAGTACCTTGATAGCACCTTGGGGGGGGGCACTGTTCAAGGTGAGGTCGCGGTCCCTGGAGCTGATGGGGAAAATGGTGAAAAACAGTGAAAAGGAGTGCCAGATGTGTAATTTAGGCGTGATGGATACCCAGGAAGAACACTTTCTTCTAGAATGCCCAAAATACCAGTCTAAAAGAATAAGATTCACTGTAAGTATAATGGGGAAATGGGATGGGGGAATGGCGGATATGCAGTGCGTGACTAAAAGGGAGGATTGATATGCTAATCGGTGAGATTGGGAAGAATGGGGCAAGGGATGTCATCAAGCAGTTCGTCTCAGAGTGTTGGGAGGATAGAAGAAGCGTGGGAATAGGGAGGCAGTTGGGACCACAGGGGTAACCAAGGCCTTCTCATCGAGAACCGTGATAAATCGGCCTGCCGGTGTTATTATTATTACTAGCGTGATTGGGTGGAGATTAGAAGGCAGCCGGGTAAACCAAGCCTGCAATATGTCTGTTTTTGTAATTTCAGATGAAACGACGGACCCAGACCTTTTCACTGAAAGATGCACTGTACTTTCATATTCTCGCTTGAAAATCGTTTATTACCATGCTGGGTCCAATATCGTTCTTTTATATGTTGACAGTGCCTCCCCATGGCAACCTGACTGGCAGATAATAGATAGCAACGGAGCAGAGAAAATGAACTGATGAACTCCTCTTCTTTGAGCTGTGCGATAAGACGACGTGTCAGCCAACTGACGGAATCGAATCGAGTCCAGTGGACTGCAGGCCACCATGGACATCTCTGATTCTTCGAAGGGGTCCGAGGTGGAAATTAGAAAACTGAGAAAAAAGCTTCGTCAGATTGAAAACTTAGAACGTCTTGATAGACCTCTGTTAGATGAAGAGAGGGCGAAGGCATGATCTTTTTTTGTTTTTGTGTATCGTCACTAAAGAGCAGTGACTGAGATGTTGGCTCATCCGTCTTGCCTAATTTCGATGACTATCGCATGGGCGACTATGTTGGGGATCTTGACGTATTTCCCGAATGACCGAGAAGTTCGCGTGTTACGATGGGGGCGAGTAGTTGGTCTCATCAATGACCAAATGGGTCTAATGTCCCCAGTGGGTGAACACGAGAGAGAAGTCCTTCCTGGCAAAGTTTTTCCCCCAAAAATATAAACATGCGATTTCGTTTTTCAGCACACTCAAAGTTCAAACATATTATTCACAGTTCACAAACAAACCATTGACATTGTCACAATGACATTGTCACAAACGTTGATTATTTTCTTGACCAAACAACTACATTGTTGAAAAGGATATGCTCCAGGATTGCCGATGTGAACTTGGGGGTGGGGGTGGAACTGCCACACCCCAACTGTGAAATTTGGGAATGAAAAAAAATGCGCTGAGGTAATATCTAAGTGAACATTTCATTTTTACTTTCTTTTTTTCTTTGCTCTATGTATCGTTTTAATACCTTCAGAGGTCTGTGGGGTGGGGGTGGGCTGCAACAATGCATCCACCCAAATAGTCTGAAGTAGAAAATTAAAATAAAAGATAGAAAAATGAGCTTGAGAAAATAAACTATGGGTAAAAAGTAGAATGTGAAAATTGTCAGACCTTTTTTGGAGGGGGTATATACCGGTATATGAGGCAGATGTGGGGTGGGGGGAGGGGGTAATTCACATGATGATTTCGCCATTTATATAATATCAATGGATATGAAAATTCAAAATTTAAATATATTCAAATCATCCTTCATTGGAAGAAACCTGTTGTCTCTTTTAGAACTCGTTAGAATGGTCTGTCCATTTTTATCATGCAATGCAGCTTGGCTGTGGAGCTTTTGAGATGGAGATGGGGAGATCTGCTGTAACTTTCAAGACTCTTTTCAAAACAATTTGCTCAGCATTCTTTTATTCTTTCCCAAAATTTTACACTGTGAATGTAAAATATTTCCGAAAGTCAATCACCATATTTCTTAGGAAATTGTAAGATGAAAATTTATTTATGGCTCCATACCGTTAAAACTAGAAGTCCTGCCATGAAAAGCGCCCAAATAGCACGCCGTTCTGCACATTCATCAGTGCATTATAACCATAGTAAGGCTATGATATGGCCCACACACAATCAATTTTTCAGTCAATGGACCTCAGGGTAACCCGGAGGTCCATTGGCAGAAACATTGCTTGTGCTTGCTATGCGTAACCACAAGAATCTGCCGTGCTTTGGATGCCATTCGATATGGAAATTGGGCGCAATTCCTACGTGCAGTTAAGCCTAGATAAGTGCACAGTTCATGACAGGGCTTCTAGTTTTAACTGTATATCTCTATTATCATTTTAGTGTTTTAACAATATGCATGGGTGGTGGACAGTGGTGCTTTCAAGGGGTGACACTCCCCACCCTTTCTCTGAGTGGTAATGAAATTCCACTACAATATATCAAGACCTGGAATGGCTTCATCTTCATGAATAGCCAATAAAGTAACCACACACTCCGCATTAAAAATCCATTTTAGCTGTTTGTAACTTGCATATCCCTGCCCAATCACCTTTCCTGAAGGTAAACCCCCCAATATGAGTGTAGGACATGCAGCCCCCCCCCCCCCCCAACAATGCACCTGGGTTGGCCATCAATGATGTGTTGAGTGCCCATTCAAAATGGCCAAATGGCGAATCAATGCTCAGCTATGGCTAATGCATGCCACATTCCATTCCTCAACTCTGTAATTCTGAAAGCATCACTGGTTGTGGATCCAGGGATGGGGGTACAGTGGGGGGGGGGGGGGGGGGGGCTCCTCCTCTGACACACACTTTTCTCCATAGATCTGTTTCGTAATTATAGTTTAATGATTTGAGAGTGTAAATTGAGTTGGATATTGATTTATGTGATATACATTTGTATTCTCCAGAATGCAATCAAATTTAGTAGTATTTGGCCAATAATTTTGACCTCTGGCTGATTCGATCAAACATTTTCGCTTTAAACCATGATCTTTCAATTCAAAGTATATGGGTCTGGAGTAGGGCTGGGTGGTTTATCGGTTTTTCAGTTTGTTTGTTTTTTTTTAAACTGAAACCGAACCTCCACCCTAACAAAAAACCGAGACTTTCGGTTTCAACAAATTTCCCAGAATTGGTAAGTTTATGACCTCTCCATCACCTGCATTCCGTAAGTCAAAGGCTAAAATGTCGGGCGAAGGTAAACACTGTGCTGTTTATGCTTACTTCAAGGTGATTGACAACAGATCCCCCCAAAACAGTGGTAGCTAATTTCTTTTTTCTTAATTGATATCTACAGAACCACCACCAGAGGGAATATGAAAAATTAAAAAGTCTTACGCAAGAATCTACACATGCGATTCAACAATCGTTAAGTAAATTTAATAAACTGAGCACAGCCTCATATTCACTCATATTCGACCAAATAGGTATTGAAAGTTACCTGACAAGATATGGTGTAACAGTAATATAGATTATCTTTGACCCCAAATCATCTGCATATGGTGCGTAGTAAATTAGATTGGAGGTAAACATAAAATTTATTGAGTTTTAAAACCACAAAGTTCACATGGGAAAAATGATGGGTAAATTATTTTAATTAACCGACTTCTGGCACATTCTCTGAAGTCACATGCTCAGAGATAACGCTGCGCATTGGCAGTTCTGTTTTTTTGTCAACAATAAAATGGTTACCTTAAAATAGAACATATACTGTTCAATGGATGGCAGGTAACTAATGAAAGTTTTTTAAAACTTTTTGCGAATTGTTTGTATACTATTTGAACTTACTTCAAGGAATCGCGCAGTACTGCAGGTCTGTCATGTATAAACTGTCAAGTGTCAAGTTAACGCTGCATTCTCAATATGCAGTTGTTATAATCAACACTTGTTTTCCCATGTATTTTGTGTACACAACAAATCCCAAGATGCAATATTGCAAACTTTCAAATACCATTATGCAGCCGTCTTTCTTCAAAAACATCAATTGCCTGTCTTGACTGAGATGAAATCAATGCAGGTATCAGCCAAGAGGGCGAAGTGAAGTTGGCATTATCTTCACCTTGGCATTGCTCAGTTCACCCAGCTTCTATGTTTGGGCAAAATCAAAGTGAAAAACGAACCTCTATAGTCAAAATTAGGAGAGTTACTGTGAAAACAATGGGAGGGAGTGAGTTACCAATAAAAGTGATTCGTATATCATGACTTACGTCAATAATAGTTATCAAAGTCACAAGAAATATGACTTGTGTTCCTTTTATTCCACTGTCATTTGAAGCAGGAACCATTAAGAAACAGGGGCAGTCTATTTTGAAGCAATTTGATAATTACCGGAATAAACACAACAATTGCCTATTATCCACCAAAACCAAGGTGAGAATTTAGTGACTCCTTAAAAAATAAGGAAATGTTGATTTTTGGTAAAATGTAGCTTTTCTTGTAAATGTTTGCATCTTCACAAGGCTCCAGTCTCATTGACAGAACAAGGCAGATCCCACCAGTGGTGGAGTCATGGTTTGAAATCCTGGGGGATCATGCTGGTGAAGAGTTAGGGGGGGGGGGGGGGGGAATCTCAGGACTGAGGGTACTGTATTTGTACTGAGGGCAGGAAATCAAAAAGAATCTTTTCAAATTTTCAAATTTGGGGATGGGAGGAGCAAGTGGGATTTGGGGGGGGGGGGGGGGACTGGTCTCCCTACATACCCCATGGCTCAATCGCTGTAACCCACTACAGTAGTCCACCACATTATGCCCATTAGTGGAAAAGAGTGGTGGACACTGAGTTACCCTGGTGACTCAACATGCCGTATGATCCTCATGCTTTGGATGACAAATACAGACACATTTTATGTATACATTACCCTCTAAAATGTGGATTTCTACAATATATTTTGAAAAACCGAACCGAAAACCAAGTTTTTGTACAAAACCGAACCGAAATGCAAATTACGAAACCGCCCAGCCCTAGTCTGGAGATTGTTTAATTAACTGGCAGAGTGCTAAATTAGTTTTTTAGTGTGTTTTGTACAGTGGGTATTTTTATACTGTACCAATGACACAGACTTGGCTGGTGCTGACTCTTAAATATCTATATATTTGTGCTTGTAAATCTCAGTTTTAATGATGCCAGACACATAATTATGAGAGAAATGGTGGATCTAAGGAGGAAATAGAAGGATGAGAGGAAGAAACAGTGGCAGGAAATGTTCAGGGCTGTAACTTATAATTTTTTTACGAAATTATTTCATATTGCCTATTTTTGAGGCATGGCCCTGATGTCATTCTTTCCTCTCTCCCTTTCCTTTATTCCCCCCTAGCTATTCTCCCATGCTTTTGGCATATTTTTTGTAATGTTCATTACTAAAATTTCTTGGGAGTTTTGGCTTGGTAACTGAATAATATTCTGTTTTTTCCCCATCTTTACGTCCTCATCCTAGGGTGTTTAGGCATTTTGGTCTGCATCTACCATCTGATGTTCTGCAGTTTCTTCTCTGGAAGTCTCTGTTTTGCATCAGATAATGTTTAAATTGGTAACTGATTTTGGGCCATGTTACCAGTGCCTGGAGTCTGTTTCTGGTTTTTGTACACTTTTTGTTAACATTGACAACGGTTACTTCTGATAGTGATTACTTGTCTTCTGTCTTGTTCAGTTCATAGCAAGATACATTAATATTGTCCGTAAGTGATACATTAATTTTTTGAGATGATTTAAAAATTTTGTCCACACTTTGGCTTTTTTGGGGATCCATTTGGGCTCATCGTTCCCTTTGGGAACTTGGGCTCTTCTGAAAAAATTTTTTCAAAATTTTATTTTTTTTTAATTATTTTTTCTACATGTTATAATGGATTATTTTATTATGTATCTTTGTTTTCAAGGGTTGGTGCGAGTACTGTGACTGTAATTTTTCACAGTGAAAGAATATTTTTCAAATTGTAATCAGAGGAAGTCCTCTTCTGATTCTCATAGTTACTGTATTAATTGTAGTCAGTGTACTCGCATAGACCCATGTTCAGTGTGTATCATTTGGGATGACAAACGTTGGAATCGTGTGTCACGGAATGTTGTTAGCGGGGAGAGGTCCATGCCGGTCTTCTCTCCGCAGGGTCACTCTAGTTTTTCAATCTCTTTTTTAGAGGAACAAGAACAGGGTGATGTTTCTGTGATGTCTTCTCAAAGTGTGTTTCCGTCGTCACAATCAGATGAAGAGCTAGCGGCAAAAGTGCTCATGCAGATACACCAATTGCCTAAGAGGTCCCAAGTAGGATGGACGGCTTTGGAGTCTGCTAGCTCGCCCGGTGTAGCGACCATTCAATGAATGGCTCGGCTTCCAGGTTCGACCGTTGCGGTCAAGGAAGGAGATGTGGGTGATGCGAGCACTATAAAAACACAACGTGCACACCCAGTGACAACGGAGATGAGGATGGATCGGAGGAAGCCTAGTCCAGTTCCTAGTCGTCCAGCTCTGCACGGACTGCGAGCGAGAGAGGTCCCTCTCTCGTACAGCAACATCTGGGGCCCAGATGTTGTTGTACATAACGTTCCTCATTCAGAGCAAACGTCCGCCACTCGGGACACTCCGTTGTATAGACAGTCCGCAGAGACTGCTCTATTGGCTTCATAATCCTCATGACAGCACACACGACCGCACTTTGACTACGTGACCAGTGAGATCCAGCCAGCTTCGCCGACCAGGCATTCCACGGCGATCAGGTCATGCCATCCGGTAGCCAGGGAAACGAGGCCTTCATTCTCCGGACATTCGCATAAAAAGAGTATGCAGGAGTCAGTGTCCAGGGAGCTACCAGCGGCTAAATCCCATAAGACCGCAGCTCCACAGGCCTCTTACGGACGTGCTATCGCAGATAGCGCAAATAATCGCAACACCCCAGCAACCGACAGAAACTCTGTTGGAGCAGGAATTATCCGAGGAAGCTGGGTCGTTACCTTCTGCTGAAGGATCAGGCACGGACGGCCGAGATGTACAAATGGTCTGACGGGATGGCGAAAAGGACACGGTGGAATTGGAATTCTCCCTTTCGGAACAACATAAAATTGCCGTAGAGTTCATCTGGCATTATCTTCCAGATGTTGTTCCTCCGAACCAAAATGCTGTGCAGTCAGATAAGAGACTGATAGCGCCGCTGGACACTGAATTCTTTAATCGGTTTAGGGACACCATCCCTGAATTTCTGACACAGTCCAGAAATGTCTTGGACATTTGAACTATTGAATGACGCTATATACAAACTTGCTACCAAAATGGGCAGGTCCGGTTTCTTATCGTCTAATGCTTTACATCTACCGTTCATCAATTCAAGGAATAAATTTGAAACGGCAGGACAAGATATTCCGAGAGTTCCTCTGCATCTAGATGACCAGGCTGAAGATCTAGAATTATCTATACTGTCGTTTTTGTCACTTCCAACCATGACGTTGGAAACGACAATATCGTCTAACAGGGCTAGCTTAGATGCATTATCGTACGCAGATCACCTTACCAGAGCGTTGTCATTACGTCTCGAAGGAAAAGAAGTCCAGGATGTACAGACCTCCTTAAGAGTTCTTTCGAGGGCCATAGCTTTTTACACGTATAACTCTGCCCTTTCAGTGGCAAATCTGGAGTTGGTTAGACGTGACGCGGCCCTGGCTACATCCACGCGCGTGGATAGTAAGGTGAAAAACTTTCTCAGAGTCGCTCCGGTCTCCGGAGAGCTTCTCTTCGACGGTAAGCTTTCAGCAATTTATAATCAGATGACTAAGAAAGCTTCAGATTTTCTGCTATTTAAATCCGCTTCCAAAAAGTCGGATACAGCGGAGAAGAGTAGGACAGGAGCTTCTGGGGCAAATACGTCCAAGGGAAGTTCCTATAGAGGTTGAATGGTTCCTATGCATCCTCTAGATCTTACTCTAGAGACCATCAAGGCAGCGACTCAGGTAGGGGCCGTAATACTGGCCGAGACAACCGGTCAGATGCCCCTAGGTCGACAGGGCGAGGTACGGGCCGTGGAGACATGGTTTCTTCTTCCGCAGGCCTCGCAGGTCCAGGAGGTGATGGCTTAAACCTCTATCATGTTCAAGTGGGCGGAAGACTGTCAAGTTTCTGAACCAATCGGGAGTCAATTACGGACGATCCTTGGGTTCGAGGGGTGATTTCGGAAGGACTAAAACTGTCCTTCAAAGGAAAAGTTCCATTAACTCGAAGTCCAAGATGGACTCAGCTTCCATCAAATCCGCAGAAGAGAGGCTCGCTTATATCAGAAGTCCAGTCTCTTCTGGACAAGAACGCGATAGAGGTCGTAGAAAACCAGGAATCTCCAGGTTTTTAGAGCCATCTTTTTCTGGTTCCGAAACCAGACGGCTAGTTCCGTCCAGTCATAGATTTGAGCTGGATAAACAAGTTGATCATGGCTCCAAACTTCTATATGGAGACCATTCGATCAGTCAGAACGAGCATTCGGGTGAACGACTATGCTACGAGCATAGATCTCAAGGATGCATACTTTCACGTCATGGTACATCCGGCGTTCAGAAAGTATCTTCGCTGTGCCATCCTAGGAGTCTTGTATCAGTTCCAAGCAATGTGCTTTGACCTGAATCTAGTGCCCTGGGCTTTCACTCGAATAATGGACTCGGTAATGACTTATTTCCGAGCTCATTCGTCTGCTGTAACATCGGCCTACCTGGACGACATTCTTCAGAGGTATGGCAACGAGTTAATGCTTCAGAACGATGTGCAGAATCTGCTTCTATTGCTCCGACGTCTCGGTTTCATAGTAAACGAGGAGAAGTCTGATCTGGTGCCGTCCAAGTCATTCACCCACCTGGGAACGAGCTTCGAGGTGCACAACAATCTCGTTTGTCTGCCGTTAACCAGAACGAAATTAATCATTTGTTACGCTCGCTATTGTCTTCACTCAGACAAAGTTACAGCAAGAGAATTCATGAGACTGATAGGTTTGTGCGGAGCTGCCGTGGACCTTATTCTGATGGGGTGGCTACGCACTCTTCCCCTCCAAATCTTTCTGACTCAGAATTGGAGGGTAAAGATTCATTCGCTCGATGTGGACATCCTCTTATCAAATCAAGTGAAACAAGAGATTCAGACTTGGGCAAATATTCATTGGTTAACTCTGGGAGTTCCACTGCAATTGCCGGATCCGAGTTTTACAATTATGACGGATGCCAGTCAAACAGGTTGGGGCGCAACATTGAGCCCAACGGATTCGAAGTACCAGGGTCTTTGGAATCTGCAGTTCCTAAACAAGCATATAAACATCAAGGAAATGATGTCAATTTGGCTTGAGCTACGTCATTGGATAGACATTATTCAGAATGCACACGTGTAAATTCTGTCCGATAATACGATGGTAGTAGCATATATTCGGAACCAGGGAGGCACTCATTCCATTCCGTTATTCAATTTAACGGAAAGAATCCTTCTGTTTGTACTAGAACATCAAGTTCTCCTATCGGTTTGTCATATTCCGGGTCGTCTAAACGCATTAGCAGACTCCCTTTCACGGAGGGGTCACTTGTTGTCAGGATGGACTCTCAACAAACGAGTATTCAATCAGATTTGCTACCAATGGGAACGGCCAATGATAGACTTATTTGCGACGCATCTCAACAATCAATTGCAGACGTATGTGTTACCATGTCCGGATCCGCGAGCATTTGCAGTAGACGCTCCATCGATCTCATGGGACGGAATGATAGGATATGTGTATCCTCCAGCGCCGTTGATTCAGCAGATATTGCTCAAAATAAAACAATCTCAGTGCAACATTCTGCTGGTAGCATCTCTGTCTCCACAGAGACCATAGATAAATCTACTCAGGTGTCTGTTGTGGGACATGCCGTGGAAGCTTCCTCCACAGGAGGATCTCCTTTCGCAGGGGAAACTGCGGAGACTGCATCACAACCTGCAAGGTCTCAACCTTCATGTATTTCCATTGTGCAGTCCTTCTTGCATGGCAAGCATTTTACAGGACGAGCAGTGGACACGATTTCTAACTGTAGGTGGGCCTCCACTTCACTAAACTATGCTGCTAAGTGAAAGTTCTTTTGTCAGTGGTGTAGGGATCATTCTGCAGATATTTATGCCAATTTTATGGTCCCTCCATTCCAGACATTGCAAATTTTCTAGTCTACTTGTTTGATGAGATCAAACTGCAGCCTGTTACCATTAAGGGTTATAGGTCTATGCTATCAGATACCTATGCACATCATGATAGTTTACAGATTGGATCTAATGTCTCTTTATCTAAATTAGTTTTTGATAAATAGACTTAGAACCCTTAGATTAATTCCTAAGTGGAATTTAGCTTGGGTTCTTCTTAAGCTAAAAGAAGCACCATTTGAGCCTCTTGACACAGTGGACTTCAGATTCTTATAAGACAGCTTTTCTCTTAGCCTTCATTCGGCTAGAAGAGTCAGTGAGCTTCATGCACTATGTGTGGACGATTCTCACTACCGTAGTGTCAGAAACACTATTACCTTCACTACTGATGTTGGATTTTTGGCTAAGAATCAGGCTCCTAATAAGTATCTGGAACCTATTGTTATTAAGGCTCTTCCGTCTTCAGACGGGCATAGGCCTTTACTCTGTCCGGGCAGAGCTATATGCATTTACAAACGTAGATCTGAGTTTATCTGAAAGAATCGTAAACGTTTCTTTCTGTCTCTTATGCCTAGTAGAAAGGACATTTCGGTCCATTCTATTGCTAGGTGGATTCAGTTAACTATCCGTACTGCTTATAATAAATTATCTTCATCTCAGCAGTGTGTGCTTAAAATTTCAGCTCATGAAGTAAGAGCTCTATCTACATCTTGGGCTTACGCTAATAGTATTGCTATTACAGATCTCATGAAGGCTGCATATTGGCCTCAGCCTTCCACTTTCACGAATTTTCATCTTAGAAATATTGAGTCCATTTCTGGAGATCTACATTGTTTAGGTCTGTTATCTGTTGCTCAGAATGTCGTCCACTAAACAGTTGTAACTATAGTTATGCAGGTTTTCTGTTCCGGCAGTGACTCTGTCCTGCTGCCCTCTTCGCTCTGGGCTATTTGACCAAGGGGAGGGGGGGGGGGGGAGGGTGTTCCCTTAGGTCACCTGCTTTATAGTAAAAAGCAAGGGAATACTCTGGAGGTCAGTAATTCTGAGTCGTCGCCAGGATGGTTTTAAAGTGTAAAGCTAATGTTTAACTCTTCCATGTGATATTTTTAAAGTGTAGCTCGGTGTGAAACATTTGTATATGTCACGCGTCATACGGGCGTTAATATAAATCCTCAGACACTTTTAATGAGTATAAAGAGTCTCATTTCTCTGGACTTCCTTTATTTATTGGCTTTCCTTTAAAAATAATTAGTATAACGGGTTATACTGGATGTTAATAGAGATCATTGATGTTATTGTGCTCAGTTACAATATGGTGTTGTGTCTTTCTTCTTTGATGAAAATAAGAAAGATACATATAAAGCCTACTTCTCCTTTTCTCCTTGAGGGGATAATTCTGTTAGATGTAGTTTAGCCTATTGGATTTACCTTTATGTCCTAGGCCCTCCAACCTTTTTACTATTCAGCTAAATCTGGGTCATTGGTACAGTATAAAAATGTTAAAAAATTTGTAGTAATTTGTATATTTTTTATACTTACCAATGACCTAGACGGGGATGGCCCTCCCATGAGTTGGGAACTCATACCTCCCCGCTGAGTACATAATGCTTACCAGGCACTGGTTGGAAGAATGACAATTGGTGCCAATTTCGAGACCTCCTTGACACTGTGCATGCGCAGTAGAGTAAAAGTATGGAGGACCTTCTAGGACATGTTATTTTCGGTTTTTGATGCAAATTTTGGGGATTGGGGGGCCAAATTTGTGTTTGGCCCTAGATGCTTAAGAGTTAGCACCAGCTAAGTCTGGGTCATTGGTAAGTATAAAAAGTATATAAATTACTATAAATTTTTTAACATTTTTATACAACAACCAATGGCCCAGACTAGCTGGTGCTAACTCAAAAATGAATCCAGGGCCAAACACAAATTTTGCCCCCCCCCCCCCCCCCCAATCCCCAAAATTAGCATGCAAAACCAAAAATTGAATGTCCTATCTGGTCCTCCATTCTTTTGCGAACTGCCCATGCGCAGTATCCAGAAAAACACTGAAATTGGCACCATCATTTTTTGTTTGTCCCTCCAGTCAGTAAATACAAACTGACATCTGTGCTTTTAAATCTCAGTTTTAAAGATGCCAGTCACAAATCAAAGGTAGAATTGGTGGATCCAAGGACATAATTGGATGATGGAAGTGAACAACAGTGGTTGGAAACGTTCAGGGCTGTAACTTTATAATTTTTATCAAAATTATTTCATGTTTCCCAATTTCGGTACATGGGGCTGAACGTCATCAATCTTGCTAATGATTTATCCACTGTTAAGTTTTCCTTCCCTATCCTTACTTGAAGCCCTCCTGTTAAACTCCCAACCTTCGTGGCTTATTTTATTGAATTTTTTTTATAAATTTCTTGGGGGTTTGACGTCTTATACAGACTGTTTATTCTGTATATTCCCATGGTTACGTCCTCACCCTAGGGGTGTTTAGGCATTTGGGTCATGCATCATGTATCCGATGTATCGTTTTTTCTTCATCTGAAGATCTTGCTTTACATCGGATAGTTTAAAATCTGTTACTGACTTCAGGCCTTTTTATTCAGTGCCTGGGGTCTTGTTTCCGTTTTTTCCTTGTACCATTGTTTACATTAGAAACGTCTTATAAATATATGTAGTTTCCTATTTTTTTTACTGTAGGATTGTGGTAAGATACATATGTTATTCCGGTAGTGTAGCAATTATTTTTGGAATTTTGTCCACACTTAGGCTCTATCAGGATGCCTTTGGGCTCGTCTTTCTCCCTTTGGGAACATGGGCTTTTGTCAAAATTTTCTTCGAAAATGTTTTTGAAATGAATTTTTCGATTTGCATTTTGAATGTTGTTTATTATGTATCTTTAACATATATTTATTGTGGAGTTGGTGGGAGTACTGTTGACTTTGTTTTGATTAATTGTGAAAGCTTTTTGCTGAAAATGCAAGGCTAGGAAATCTACTGCAGATTTACATGCTTGTTGCCTTGCTTGTAGTCGATGTGCTCCCACTAATTCTTGTCCTACATGTGTCGGATGGGATGACAAATGTTGGACACGGGTGTCATGGTATGTTGTTAGTGGCGAGAGACCAATGCTGGTCCTCTCGCTGCAAAGTCAATCAAGTTTCTCATTTTTTTTTTCAGAGGAACAGGAACATGGTGATGGTTATGTGACACCAAGAAAAAGTGTGCTACCGTCATCGCGCCCTAATGAGCAAACAGAGCTAGCTGCCAAAGTGCTCATGAATATTAGATGGGATAAAGCCACTGGCCGGTGGTTTTAGTCCTTTGTCTGCAGCCAGCTCGACCGTTGAAGCGGTTACTCCAGCTGTGGGTACCGTGATGCCGAGTGTGTCCGTTGCGGTCGATAAAAGTGGATTGGGTGGAGCGAGCACCTTAAAACATACACATGCTCACCCAGCGATGACGGAACAGAGGAAGAAGCCAGCAAGTACCGTGGGAAGCTTGGCGAGGTCTGAAAGGGCCTCGAGCGTGAGAGGTACCTCTCTTTCCCAACAACATCTGGGACCAGATGTTGTGATGAAAAACTTGTGTGAGTCGGGGCAAACGTCCACACCTTCCGTCTGGGACGCTCCATATAGATTGCAGCCGGCCTCGGTTATAGTTACAGCTTCTTCCACGTCATCTACAAAGCACACACGACCGCACCTTAGCTACTTGACTTTGGATGTTCAGCCTGCCATGCCAAGAAGGGACCACTCATCGTCTGCGAAGTCAGACCATCCGGTAGCTAAGGAAATGAGGACTCCTTCATCTGGACATTCGGAGAAAAGAGCCATCTCTGACACACCTTTCCCAGGAGCAGCAACTTGCGAAAAACAGAATACCGCTGCTCCTCAAGCCTCCGTACTGGACTTGCTGTCGCAGATTGCGCAGCTGATTGCAGCATCCCAGCAAGGGCAAGAGCAGCCTACTACAGTCTCAGAACCTGAGCTGTTGGAATGTGCTGGGTCCGTCCAGTCATCTGTTCAATCAGATGCAAGGGACCGAGATTCAACTGATTCTCTCGGATGGTGAAAGGGATTTGGAAGAAGATTACCCTTCCCTTTCGGAACAACACATACTACCCTGAAATTGTTCCGGCGAATCAGAATGCTGTGACGACTATAAAGAAACCGCTGGCCTCATTGGACGCAAATTTTTTCCGGACAATGGAGGAAGTCCTTTCTTTTCCGGTTCAGTCAAGGCAGGTGTCGCAGGCCTTCGGTCAGTTAGACAACGCCGTATTTAATCTCTCCACTGGAAAGATAAAAGGCGGTTCTTGACATCATCTTCCATAAATTTACCTGTTTCTTGGACCACGTTCATTTAAAACGGTCGGGGAAGATGTTAAGAGAGTTCCTCTGCATTTGGATGAGCAGGCCGATGATCTAGAGGTATCCTTGTCTGGTTCATTTACAATTCGCTCAGACACAATTGAGACAGCAATTTCTTCTAATAGAGCGAATTTGGACGCTATGCTGCACGCAGATCACCTTACAAGAGCTATGGCGCAACGTCTCAGAGTAAGGAATTTGAGGATGCTCATACCTCTCTAAGAGTTCTTTCCAGGGCAATTATGTATACCACATATAACTCTGCCCTAACGGTGGCTAATCTGGAGTTAATCAGACGTAATGGTGCCCTTGCGTCGTCATCTTTGATAGATGACAAGGTGGAAAACTCTCTCCGAGTCACTCCTGTTTCCGGACATACTATTTTTGACGGCAAGCTTCCATTAGTCTTTTATTAGGCTTCTAAGAAATTCTCTGCTTCTAAAGTCGGCGTCAAATCGACCCACTACAGCAGAAAAGAGTAAAGGAGGACACCCCAGCCAGAATACTTCAAAAGGAGACTCTTCACGAGGGTATAGAAAAATCTCCTATAATTACTGTAGAGGTCGTCAGTACAGCGACTCGCAGGCCATGAAATTTCACGCGAACGATCGTTTCGTTCGCGGGGTGGTTACGCAAATCTAAAAACCCGCGAACGATGTTTCGTTCACGCAAAAAATATGTGAACAAAATTTTTGAATCTGAATTCTTTGTTGATCAATGGTATGTCAGCGTGGTACCCTGATCCAGGGACCAGCCGTGAGGGCGACTATGGTGATTAAGTCGCCTTACTACTCACCAAGTCGCATTGAAAAAATGTCAGGGCGCTTTTATGGACTTTTTTACTTCTGTTTTATTCTGTTTCAATCGGATCTTCAAGTCTCGAAGCGAAATTAGGTGACGTGCGGCCAAGTTGCGGGACTCGATAAAATAACCCAGTTTGAAAATAGAATACGTTGCTTGGATGCCGAAAAGTCTCGACTGAAAATGTGCACACACGCAACAGACGTATTTTCTAACACTTTATTTTTATTTCATTTTGCTGACGACTGTTGGCCAGTTTATTTCCCCCCAAAAACGAATGGATTTGAAGCACGTGAAAAAGACAAGAAAAGTTTTGTGCAGGGCACAAGCGTCCACAAGAAGGATAATGGAAAAAGTGCCTACCAAGCAATCATCTTCTGATCCTGTTCACACTTTCGGACTTAAAAAAAATTATTAGCTCAGTAGACTTTGGACAAAAGTGTGTGTGATGGGGGGGGGGGGGGGGGGAGTGAAGAGGGGATGTAGGTGAGGATTGGGGAGTGGTCACAGAGAAGTGGGTATGTACACAGGGGGTGTTCAATCAATAATTACTTTGTTTACAAGAAAAAAAATACAAATTGCAGCAGCTCGAATTGTCACAGGAGCAACTGTAAGTTAAACCTACAACTTATGTCAACCAGTGAATTACATGTATTTCATCTCATACATGTATCATGTTTTTATCGAGTAACCTTTTGTGTAACCAAATGGGTTACGCAACCCCAAAACACGTGAACGGAAAATGGGTTCCGCAAATTTTTGAAATTTCGTGGCCTGGACTCGGGAAAGGGGCGTAGGTCTGATCGAGACTATCGGTCAGACGCCCCTAATCCGACGGTTCCAGGCTCTTGGCGGGGAGGATGTGATTTCTCCTTCCGTAGGCCTCACAGGTCGTACAGGTGATGGTCAGGACCTCTATTGCTTACCAGTTGGCGGAAGGTTATCAAACTTTGCGAGAAACTGGATAGCAGTCACGGAAGATCAGTGTGTGAGAAGTGTAGTCTCGGACGGCTTACGGCCATCATTCCGAACGAAACCACCACTAACAAGATGTCCGCGTTGGACAAATCTTCTGTCAAATCCTTGCAAAAGAGAGTCTCTCATAGCGGAGGTACAAGCTCTCTTATCAAAGGAAGCAATAGAGGTCGTTGAGAATCAAAATTCTCAAGGTTTCTGCAGTCACCTGTTCCTTGTACCAAAGCCAGACGGCTCGTTCCGACCGGTTAAACAAGCTTATCATGGCTCTGAAGTTCCATATGGAGACCATTCGGTTGGTGATGGCGAGCATTCGAGTGAACGACTATGCGGCAAGCATTGATCTAAAAGATGCATACTTTCATGTCATGGTACATCCAGCATTTAGAAAGTACCTACGGTTCGCCGACAAGGGAAAGTATATCAGTTTTGAGCGATGTGCTTCGGTCTGAACCTGGCTCCCTGGGCATTCACTCGAATAAGGAACCCGGTAATGTCTCACTTCCGAGCTCATTCGTCTGCAGTAACGTCAGCTTACTTGGACGACATTCTTCAGAGATATGGCAACAAAATTGTTCTTCAGAACAACAATGTTCAGAGTCTGCTTCAATTGCTCCGATGTCTCGGTTTCATCGTAAACGAGAAAAAGTCGGATCTAGCTCCATCCAAGTCGTTCATTCATTTGGGAATGAGCTTCAAGACTCAAAACAATTTGGTTCAGCTGCCGTTACCCAGAGCAAAATTAGTCAGTTGTTATGCTCGCTTTTGTCTACACTCAGATGCATTAACAGCCAGGGAATTCATGTGACTGATGGGTTTGTGCGGAGCGGCTGCAGATCTTATTCCGATGGGCCGACTACGCACGCGTCTCCTCCAGATATTCTTTACACAGAACTGGAGTGTGAAGACGCATTCGCTCAAGACCAGTATTGTTTTAACTGGTTGAGTGCTGAATTATTTTTCGTCATCAAAATTTGTTCAAATATCTTTGCCTTGTTAGAATTTATGGGAGAGTGCCAATAGGCACTCTCCCATAAATTCTAACAAGGCAAATCCTAACAGACTAAATAGTTTCACTTCAAGGTGATATGTTGAACATCCACTGAATATGAAGCCTTTAATTTGTGGTACCAACACGTTAGAATAGAGCCCAAATATGGGCTTCCAGCATTCTACCAGTTAACAGACCTAACAAAACAAAAGGTCCAGATTTGGGCAGATATTCAGTTGTTAACTCAAGGAGTTCCACTGCAACTGCTGGATCTGGCTTTCACGATTATGACAGATGCGAGTCAAATGGGTTGGGGCACGACCCTGAGCCCCGCAGACTTGAATTGTCAGGGTCTTTGGGACCCTTGGTTCCTAGAGAAACACATAAACATCAGGGAGATGATGTCAATATGGTTAGCGCTGCAACATTGGATTCACATTCTAGTGGATGCTCATGTTCAGATTTTGTCGGACAACTCGACAGTCATAGCGTATATCAGGAACCAGGGTGGCACTCATTCGATTCTGTTATGCGATCTAACGGAGATGATTCTTCTATATGTCATGGATCATCATGTTCAACTTTCTGTCCGTCATATACTGGGTCATCTGAACGTATTAGAAGACTCACTATCTCGGAAAGGTCGCCTATTGCCATTGGAGTGAACGCTCAACAAGGGAGTATTCAGACAGATTTGCTACCAGTGGGATCGACCCATGTTAAATCTGTTTGCCACAAACCTGAACAATTAGTTGAAGACGTTTGTGTTGCCATGTCAAGACCATCGAGCATACGCAGTAGACGCTCTGTCAATTTCATGGGGCGGAATGATAGGATATGTGGTTCCTCTAACTCAGTTGATTCAGCAGATTCTGTTAAAGATCAAAGAGTCTTGTTGCAAAATTCTTCTAGTAGCACCTCTGTCATCACAGAAACCATGGATCAATCTTCTCAGGTGTCTGTTATGGGACGTTCTCCAGAAGCTTCCTCCATGAGAGGACCTTCTTTATCAGGGGAAGTCACGCACATTGCATCACAACCTGGAAGGTCTCAACCTTCACGTATTTCCGTTGTGCGGTCCTTCTTGCACAGCAAACAGTTTACAGGACGAGCAGTGGATGCAATTTCTAACTGCAGGAGGTCCTCCTCTTCGTTGATTTACGCAGCGAAGTGAAAGGTTTTGTTCCATTGGTGTAAGGATCAGTCAATAAACGTCTATGATCCGTCCATACTGGATATTGCCAACTTTCTGGTCTACTTGTTTGACGATCTTAAACTGCAGCCCGTCACTATTAAGGGCTATATGTCTATGTTATCAGACACTTACGCTCATCATGATAACTTGGCAATTGGATCTAATGCTTCATTATTCAAACTGGTTAGAAATTTCTCTATTAATAGACCTAGAACCCTCTGTATAATTCCTAAGTGGAATTTGGCTTGGGTTCTGTTGAAGCTTAAAGAAGCTCTGTTTAAGCAGTTGGACATTGTAGAGTTCAAATTCTTGACCTATAAAACGGCATTTCTCTTAGCCTTTGCATCTGCTAGAAAAGTTAGTGAAGTTCATGCCTTTTCTGTTGATGAGTCTCACTATCGTAGTGTGGATAATACCATTACTCTAACTACGGAAGTGGGATTTTTGGCTAAGCATCAGGTTCCAGATAAACGACCTGAGCCTATTACCATAAAGGCTCTGGCGTCTACGGACAACCGCAGACCACTGCTGTGTCCAGTCAGGGCTATGTGCATTTATAAACGTCGATCAGATTTTATAAGAAAAGGAAGGAAACGTTTCTTTCTTTCATTAATTCCCAACAGGAAAGATATTGCTGTTCATTTAATTGCTAGATGGATTCAGTTGGCAATACACATTGCCTATGAAAATCTATCTTCAGATCAACATTCTGTAAATAAGATTTCATCGCATGAGGTTAGAGCGCTGTCCACTTCCTTGGCTTTCTCTAACAGTATAGTCATTACTGATCTCATAAAGGCTGCATACTGGCACAGCCCTCTGCATTTACCAAGTTTTACCTGAGAAATTTAGAGTCCATCTCCGGTGACCTCAGATGTTTAGGACCTCTTTCTGTTGCTCAGAATGTCGTCCATTAAAGTTACATCTGCTGTTATTTAAGCAGCCCATTCCAGCAGTGACGCTGTTCCGCTGCTCTCTTCATTCTGGGGTCATATACCTCAGAACAATGGGAAGGAGGGGGGGGGGGGGTGTTTTTTTCCCTTATAATCATCTGGCTTTACAGTGAAAAGAAAGGGAAGACCTCCTTCGGTGTCAGTAGTCCTGAGTCGGTACTGGAATGGTTTTAATGTGTTGCTCGGTGTGAAGCAAATAATATGTCTCATTTATGTATTGTTTTAAAGTGTAGCTCACTGTGAAGCACTTGTATATGTCACGTGTCAAACGGGTGTTAATATATAATCCTCGGACACTTTTAAATGAGTATAAAGAGTCTCATTCTCTGGACTGTCTTTATATTTTTACTTCCCTTCACCGAATTATCATAATGGGTTATGTTGGCATTAAATGGATAGTTATATATTATGTAATGCTCAATTACATTGTTGGTGTTATGTCTTTCTCGTTTCTAGTAAAAGAGTCATATATAATTCCTTTCTCTCCTATTCTCCTGTAGGAGATATCCATTATGAAGTGATTGAGTAATTGGATTTTCCTTTATGTCCTAGGCCCTCCAGCCTTTTTAAGATTCAGCTAGTCTGTGCCATTGGTTGTTGTATAAAAATATTATAAATTCAAAGTAATTTGTATATTTTTTATACTTACCAATGGCCCAGATGGGTATGGCCCTCCCATGAGTTGGCACTCATACCTCCCCACTGTTTACAATATTTAACAGGCATTATAGAAAGAATGATGGTTGGCACCAATTTTGGTGTCTTCCTGGATACTGCGCATGCACAGTTTGCAAAAGTATGGAGGACCAGATAGGACATTCAACTTTCAGTTTTGCATGCAAATTTGGGGGATTGGGGGTGCAAAATTTGTCTTTGGCCCTGGATTAATTTTTGAGTTAGCTCCAGCTAGTCTGGGCCATTGGTAAGTATAAAAAATATACAAATTACTTTGAATTTATATTTTTTGAAAGATTCTATTGCTTCAGTGACCATTCTAAGGTTTTGAAGAGAAGCCTCAGTTTGACAAGATTTTTGTTCATAAATAATTGATTTGTTGACACTTTCCAATAAATTGTAACAAACAGGACTTTAGGAGAATCCATATGGATTGTCGTGAAAATGGTTGCAAGTATCCATACCTGCTATCCCAGGATCCCAGGAGGCCACCATGGTTATACACTAATAACACATGTTAGCCCCTTACTATTTATTTATTTGTTAGTGTTTAAGGTCAAAAACCTATGCACAGTGGCTAATCGTGACTGTGTCAGTTTTACGGTCGGAGGAAGCCGGAGTACCCGGGGAAAACCACCGAGCAACAACGAGCAGCTGTCAGCTCTCCAACATCGTAACTCTGAACTCTGCACCGTGGCACAAGCAGGGTTAGATTGGTTGAAGACATGCACACCATCGACGTGCAGTACGCCTTAGTACACAGCGTCATTGTGCCCCCATGTTGGCAATCAGGGTTAAGTGCCTTGCCCAAAGCCCCTTACTGAACATAGCTTAATTTTTAAACCATAAACTGAATTTGATATTTTAAAAAAAAAATATACAATATTTACCAATAAAACCGTACAAATATGGATGTCATTGGAACCAGCTCATTGAGCTGGTTCCAATGACATCCATATATGTACAATTTTATTAACAAAGTGTCAGGATATTTCAGGTCTCTTTCTTTATTTTCACGCGAGCCCTAGCAAAGGTGCAGCAAGAATCTACATGGATTCTCGCTGGTTTTGTTGCGTGAATCTTTGCATGAATCGATTTTTGGATTCTCGGAGAAATATAAGCCCTGAACCTGCCTGAACAAAACAATTTGATCTAAATCATTTTTGTTCCGTGGCTTATTAAACTTCATGTTTATGCACTTGGGGAAAAGCCACTAAAGTGACTTTCATTACTTTTCAAAAGAGCCATGATAGTGGCTTTTAGCACCCAACCAGTTGAAAGAAATAGGCTGACCCATGATGATGCCATTCCACACTAACTGAAATGGTAATGGACCAAATTTAATAGTGTTCAACCTATGATCAGAATCGGCCACCCCAGTCAGCCGATTGTGGGCAATCTGATGACAACAGCAGCGGCTCCTGGAATCAGTTCAGCTGATTGTTGCCAAGCATTTTTTTGTGATGATTCATTAACCACATTTTATTATCTTCTGCAATTGCTGAACTCTTAATGTAAAATTATGTCAGTGATACCATTCAGTAGATTCGAAAAAACACAATGTGTATTCTTAACCTCTCTTCACACCCCTTTACAGAATATACAAATTAAACCACATGTAAAGCTTACAATTGAGCGTGCTTGCGGCAATCACCAGTACATACCGGAAAAGCGAAGATGGCACTCCATTTACTCAGGTCACAGTAAAAATTACCAGTTGCGCGCACTTGGGTGGTAAACGTGGCTCTGAGAGCCACGTTTACTGCCCAAGTGTGCGCAACTGCTAATTTTACTGGACCTGAGTCAACAGAGTTCAACACTGAAATATGTTCAATTGAATGTAGTTCTTTCAAGTCTCGACTTATTAAGTAGTGAACAAACTGTAAACCCATAAAATAAGTTCAATTTAATGTAGTTCTTTCGAGCCTTGACTTGTCTAGTAGTCAGGGTTTCCGCTAGATGGGTTCATCGACCAGACCCATTCCCCCTGCCGATCATGCTATGATCAGTCAGAAAAGCTGGTGGTTAAAATGTAGAGTACAATACTGTATCGTAACGACACTCAGGATCCTTTGTTTCCATGTAATATAGGCATGATTATGTTGTATACTATGCCTACTATTACTGGAGACAACCTGATACTTTATAACCCCCAGGAAAACAGCATGGATATGGACAGGAATGAATCGGCAAGTGCTAGAGATTTCATAGCAGTGGAAAAAGCTGTTGATACATCTCAGATAACATTGCAAGAAACTCCATGTCCAACCGAGTGAGTTGTTAACAATTCTTTATACAATGTAAATGTTTTTTCTCTTTACTCTAGCCTCCCAAGTTTTGTTGAGATTAAATTCTTGCATGCTGATGGCAGACATTCAAATCCTATACGTCGCCTATAAAATTTCGGACTCAGATTGTCGTGTTTGGTCCGAAATCACTGGCTTTTATTTCAAGCGATAAATGATGTAATTGCACGTGCATGATGTCACACATCCGCATCATGGTTCATTTCGAATATTTTGTCCTCTCTGCATTTTCAATTATTTACGTTGGCACGTATTGGGTTGTATAAAAAAAATTGAGGTCAAGCGTCGCAGTCACTGTCAGGATTCGTGGATTTTGTGTTGTTTTGGGTTTGTATTTTTATGAAACCTCTGACCAGGTGTAGTATTGTGTGTCTCGTGGGAATTTAGAGAATTGTAGGAGGAAAACATACATATTTTTCACTTCAGTTATTCAGCATTCTAGCGACCAGAATGCCCCCAGAGGCCACCAGAGAGCACCTAAGAGAGCACCAGAGACCCCCCCCTCTATACGCACATACCTTCGGCACATGCGGCAGATGCCTTTGGCATCTGAGTTTCACTTTCTTTAAACTAGCAGACCCACAAATTTTCCCCTAACGGAAACCCTGTAGTAGTGCACAGTATTACAATCAGAATAGGCTTTGGAATCGGCTGATTGTGAGCTCAAATAACCTGTAATCAGTCAGCGGTCATTTTGGGTAATCGGTTGAACACTAAAATTTAAAGGACTGATGAGTGTCACACATAATTGTTAGGTCTCTTATTGGTACTGGTGGTTCATGACTGTTGAGGAGCATATACCACAAACAGTTGACATATCTTATTTATTCTTTATAGGTTTCACGTAAGTACTCGATTCGAGATCGTCTCAATGGGATCCTGCTAACACTTAGCACTAGTCTTGAAGATTCCACAGAGAATAAGGCTGATGAAGATGATGCTTATGATGAGGGTGACATTCAGGAAAACAGCATGGATATGGACAGGAATGAATCGGCAAGTGCTAGAGATGTCATAGCAGTGGAAAAAGCTGTTGATGCATCTCAGATAACATTGCAAGAAACTCCATGTCCAACCGAGTGAGTTGTTAACAATTCTTTATACAATGTAAATGTTTTTTCTTTTTGTTGTAGCCTCCCAAGTTTTGTTGAGGTTACATTCTTGCATGCTGATGGCAGACATTCCTGCCTAAGATAGGAAATAGTTTTGGTGATTTTATTCTTATACATGTAAAAAATGTTTGGAATCTGATATTATTGTGTCTGTGGAAATATTGCCCACCTGTGGAGAGGCACCAGGCCACGGCGGCCATATAGTAAGCAGGAAACCAATCTGTATACATTTTGCACTAATAAATAACTATGCCTTAAACTTGTAATCTCTCTAAATAGTCTAGGATATTTGTAAATAGATGGGGAAGCATTATGTTGTGTAATAACAAAATGGCATTTAGTAAACTTGTTCTATACCCGATTTTATTAGAAAAGGCTCTGGATTTAGACAAGGAAACAGAGAATTGAAAGAAAAGAACATCATGTCAACTAGTGGCTGGTTATGCAGATGGCAAGACAGAAATGCCGTAGTAATTAGTTAATACAAGAAAATGCACAGAGAAAAGAAAGATGCTGATCAGCCGGCTGCAGAGAATGGGATTGGAACAGTTTTGCCTGATTATAGAACAAATGTGGCAGAAGTAACCAAGAAATGATAATTCAAATGAATAATGTCTGGGGGTGGTGTAGGGGGTGGGCAGTGCAGGGGAAATCTATTGTTGGAGGCAGTATCACAAATGCTGATCGTCACCAGCTTTATTGGGGTTGGTATACAGTCTTATTATTGCTTCAAAAGATTGGAGGGGGGGGGGGGGGTGGGGGGGGGGGGGGGTTCTTGGCTCTCTTCAATAGAAGTCATTCAGTCATTCAGAGAATGATAATGCCAGTGACTAAAATCATTTTTCAGAAGGCAGGGAGGTTCGAAGAACAGCTGATATAAGGGGAAGTAACTGGTTTGGTATATATAAATATGCAATCACATGTGCTTTAAATTCTAAAATGTTGTATAATTGTGATAATTGTGTTTTTGATTTACTGTGTGAATGGATAATGTATACATTCATGTATGATGGGGAGAAATTTCTTCTTTTTTTTTCTTTTCATTTTTAGCTCAACTGTTTACAGTAAGGGCTATAGTAATGACTTTTGTCCGTCCGTCCATTCGTCTGTCCATCTGTCTTTTTCTGTTAACATTTAGAGTTTTGGTTAAAGTTTGTGGTTAAAGTTTTTTACTGAAGGTTCAAGTGGTTTTTTTTCTTTTTCCTGTTTAGTTGACATTTGGAGTTTTGGTTAAAGTTTTTTTTTCAACCTTCAAGTACAGACTATACCCGGCATTTCTTCTCTGATCGTCACAAAATTTCATATGCAGGTTTTAGGTCATGTCTACATGAGAATGTCCCCTTTTGGTCGTGATCGGTCAACCGGTATGGCTGCCGGAGCCCAAAACCCGGAAACCATTAGCACAGTCTACAGGTCGTATTTATGAAGGGATTTCATTGCAACTTCATAGAATGCCTCTGTATAATGCCTAGATGAGAACGTCCCCGTTTGGGCATGATCTGTTAACCGTGATGGCTACCCAAGCCCGAAACCCAAAAACTTTTAGCACAGTCTGCAGGTCATGTTTAATATGGACGGATTTCATTGTAACTTGATGCGATGGCTCCGTATGATGTCTACATGAGAATTTCCCCATTTGGGCGTGATCTATCAACCGTCAAGACTGCCCACGCCCAAAACCCGAAAACCTTGAGCACAGTCTGCAGGTCATATTTATGGAGGGATTTCATTGTAACTTCATAGGTTGACTTCATATAATTTCTACACATGAGAAAGTCACCCTACCAAACCACCCCCCCTCCCCCCCATAATCTTTTTTTTTTCTTCTTTTCTCCAATATGCATTTTGAATTATTCCACTTTTCCTTTCAACTCTGGTGCTTGTCGTACATAAATCAAACACCTAAACACACAAATGATACAAATTTTTACTATTTTATTGATACAATAATCACAATACACACATTCAGCATGGGATTGACACCTCAGTCTGATGATCACTGATTGGTATTCTGATTTCGTACTGAGCCTGGCAAGATTACTTGCATGTTCATGAATTCTGCTTGTTTGTATATTCTGTATACTTGAATATTTTTGTCCAAAAAAAGCATTATTTAATTAAGCGGGATCCCCTGTGCTATTAATTTCTGTAATGGGCATTTCTGTTTTTGACATTTTTTTGTTAAAAACATTCAACAACGAAAGTGTTGGAAACGGAAAATCGGTACATGTATCTTCAATTTAGCCTCACAGTAACAATACGGAAATGGGCCGATCGCTACCATGAACAATTTTAACTTGTGTACAAGAGATGTATTATAGCATTTTGCAAAAGGTTGTTATTTATTGCTTTTTTCATGTTTTACAGTGCAAAATGCAATGTGATACTGCTTATTTTAATCCCAGGACATGTTTGCAATGAATAGACCTGCATGAACACAAACTTAACCTTTGTCCTAAGAACGCTATTTTCAAAGAATATGTAAAATGATATTGCACTGACTTTTCAGTGAGTGATCAGCTAACCAGTTCGGTTTGGAAAACTACTGTTTGCAATTTTTTCAAATATCTGATAAATTCTTGCCCTCAAGTTAATTTATTTAATGGAATCGGAAGCTTTAATACAAATAATATATAAAACATAAGGGTACTTGGGCCTAATCGACATTTCTAGTTCTGTTAACCCTTTACCTAACGAATCGCCCACATCCGCCCACATAATTTTGAAATTAAGCAGTTGAAAAAATTAAATATTTTTATACTTTACCAATGACCCAGACATAACTGGTGCTAACTCTTAATTATTTAGGGCCAAACCCAAATTTTACCCCCAAATCCCCCCAAACTTGCATCAAAAACCGAAAATTACATGTCCTATATGGGTCCTCCATACTTTTACTCCACTGCGCATACGCAGTGTCAAGGAGGTCTCGAAATTGCCGCCAAAAATCATTCTTTGTTTGGCCCTGAAATCAGTAACACATCACTGATATTTGTGCTTGTAAATCTCAGTTTAAATGATGCAAGACGCATAATTATGAGAGAAATGGTGGATATGAAGTGGAAATATTAGGAGGAGAGGAAAAACAGTGGATTCAAATGTTCAGGGCTGTAACTTATAATTATTTTACGAAATTATTTCATGTTGCCTATTTTCGAGGCATGGCCCTGTTGTTGTCATTCTTGCTATGAATGTTCCATTGTTTGATAAGTGTTTCCTCTCTCCCTTTCCTTTATTCCCCCCTAGCTATTCTCCCATGCTTTTGGCTTATTTTTTGTAATTTTTATTACTAAAATTTCTTGGGAGTTTTGGCTTGGAAACAGAATTATATTTTTATACTGTACCAATGACCCAGACATAGCTGGTGCTAACTCTTAAAAATCTAGGGCCAAACACAAATTTTGCCCCCCAATCCCCAAAATTTGCATCTAAAACCGAAAAAATCATGTCCTAAATGGTCCTCCATACTTTCCCTCCACTGCGCATGCGCAGTGTCAAGGAGGTCTCAAAATTGGCGCCAATTATCATTCTTTGTTTGGCCCTTCATCAGTTCACATCTGAATGATATTTGTGCTTGTAAATCTCAGTTTAAATGATGCCAGACACATAAATATTAGAGAAATGGTGGATCTAAAGAGGAAATAGAAGGAGGAGAGGAAAAATGAGTGGCAGGAAATAATCAGGGCTGTAACTTAAAATTTTTTTACGAAATTATGTTATGTTGCCTAATTTCGAGGCATGGGCCTGTTGTTGTCATTCTTGCTATAAAGTTACACTGCTTGTTCAGTGTTTCCTCTCTCCCTTTCCTTTAAGTCCCACCTTGCTATTCTCCCATGCTTTCGGCATATTTTCTGTAATTTTATTACTAAAATTTCTTGGGAGTTTTAGCTGGGTAACAGAATGAATTCTGTTCTTTTCCCCATGTTTACGTCCTCACCCATGGGTGTTTAGGCGTAGTGTTCTGCATCTACCATCTGATGTTCTGCAGTTTCTTCCCTGGAAGTCTCTGTTTTGCATCAGATAGTGTGTTATTGGTAACTGATTTCGGGCCATGGTTATCAGTGCCTGGAGTCATGTTTCTGGTGTTTATACACTTCTTGTTTACATTGACAACAGTCTCTGTGGAGGGGGATTTCTTGTCTTTGTATTAGCCTCATCATAACAAGATACATTATTATATGTAAGTGTTGCATTAATTTTTTAAAATATTTTTTAAATTTTTGTCTACACTTAGGCTTCTTGGGATCCATTGGGGCTCAACGTTACTTTTCAGAAACTTGGGCTTTTCTGAAAAAATATTTTTTCAAAATTTTTTTTTGATTTCAATTATTTTTTCTATGTTAATGGATCATGTTATTATGTATCTTTGTTTTCAGGGGTTGGTGCGAGTACTAGGACTTTTTGTATTCTTTTCACAATGAAAGGATATTGTTCAAATTGTAATAAGAGGAAATCTTCCTCTGACTTTCATAAGCATTGTATTAATGGTAGTCAGTGTACTCGCATTTAACTCTTGTTCAGTATGTGTCAATTGGGATGACAAACATTGGAAACGTGTGTCACGGTATGTTGTTAGCGGGGAAAAGGCCATGCCGGTCCTTTCTCCACAGAGTCACTCTAGTTTATCAATCTCTATTTCAGAGGAACAAGAACAGGGTGATATTTCCGTGATGTCTTCCAAAAGTGTGCCTCCGTCGTTACAGTTAAATGAAGAGCTAGCGGCAAAAGTGCTCATGGAAATACATCAATTGCCTAAGAGGTCCCTAGTAGGATCGACCGCGTTGGTGTCCGCTAGCTCGCCCGGTGTAGCGTCCATTCATCGAATGGTTCGGCAGCCGGGTTCGTCCGTTGCGGTCCAGGAAGGAGATTTGGGTGATGCGAGCACTATAAATAGACAAAGTGCACACCCAGTGACGACGGATCAGAGGAGAGAACGGAGGAAGCCTATTAGTCCGGTTCCTAGCTCGTCCAGGTCCATCCGGGCAGCGAACGAGAGAGGTCCCTCTCTCGTACAACAACATCTGTCGAAGACACTGTCGATAAGGCTTCCTCATCCTCACGGCAGCGCACACGACCGCACCTTGGCTACGTGACCATGGATATCCAGCCAGCTTCGCCAATCAGGGATTCCACGGCGACCAGGTCACGCCATCCGGTAGCCAGGGACACAAGGCCTGTAGACTCCAGACGTTCGCATAAGAGAAGTATGCAGGAGTCAACGTACACAGAGCTTCCAGCGGCAAAGCAACGTAAGACCGCTACTCCACAGGCCTCAGTGACGGACGTGCTATCCCAAATAGCACAGCTTATTGCAGCATCCCAGCAAACGACAGAATCTCTGTCGGATCAGGAATGATCCGACGACGCTGGGTCGGTACGCTCCGCTGAAGCATCAGGTACGGACGACTGGGAACTTCATAGGGTCCGACAGGATGGCAAAAGGGATTCGGAGGATTTGGAGCTTTCCCTTTTGAAACAACATAAAGCTGCCGTAGATTTCATCTGGCATTATCTTCCAGAGGTTGTTCCGTCGGACCAGAATGCTGCGATGCCGGATAAGAGACTGATAGTGTCATTGGACACGGAATTTTTTGATCGGTTCAGGGACATCGTCCCTGAGTTTCCGACACAGTCCAATAATGTCACAAGAACATTCGAATTATTGAACGACGCTATATATAAGCTTGCTTCCAAAACAGGCAGGTCTGCTTTCTTGTCCGCAAATGCTCTAAATCTGCCTTTCATCAATTCAAGGAATAAATTCGAAACGGCAGGACAGGGCATCCCGAGAGTTCCTCTGCGTCTAGACGACGAGGCTGAAGACTTGGAATTGTCTATACCGTCGTCTATATCAATTCCAACCATGACGTTGGAAATGACAATAATGTCTAACAGAGTTAACTTAAACGCTTTATCATACGCAGACCACCTTACTAAGGCGTTATCATTACGTCTTCAAGGGAAAGAATTCCACGATATACAATCTTCATTAAGACTTCTTTCAAGGGCAGTAGCTTATTCCACGTATAACTCTGCCCTTTCAGTGGCAAACCTGGAGTTGGTTAGACGTGACGCAGCCCTAGCTACATCCACGCGCGTGGATAGTAAGGTGAAGAACTCTCTCAGAGTCGCTTCGGTCTCCGGAGAGCTTCTCTTCGACGGCAAGCTTTCAGCAATCTATGATAAGATAACTAAGAAAGCTTTGGATTCTCTGCTATTCAAATCCACTTCCAAAAAGTCGGATACAGCAGAAAAGAGTAAGACAGGCACTTCTGGGACAAGTACGCCCAAGAGAAGTTCCTATAGAGGTTCTTATACGTCCTCTAGGTCTTATTCTAGAGACCGTCAAGGCAGCGACTCACGTACGGGACGTTATTCTGGCCGAGACAATCGGTCAGACGTCCCTAGGTCGACGGGACGAGGTGCGGGTCGTGGAGGACATAGTTTCTCCTTCCGCAAGCCTCGCAGGTCCAGGAGGTGATGGTTTGAACCTCTGTCGTGTTCCGGTAGGCGGAAGATTATCGAGTTTTATAAACGAGTGGGCATCAATTACAGACGACCCCTGGGTCCGAGGGGTAATTTCGGAAGGACTAAGAATATCCTTCAAACGAAAGCCTCCATTAACTCGAAGGCCAAAATGGACTCAGCTTCCGTCAAATCCGCAGAAAAGAGATGCTCTTTTATCAGAAGTACAGTCTCTTCTGATGAAGAACGCGGTAGAGGTCGTAGAAGACCAGGAATCACCGGGTTTCTACAGCCATCTGTTTCTGGTTCCGAAACCAGATGGCTCGTTCCGTCCAGTCATAGATCTGAGCTGGATAAACAAGTTGATCGTCCCTCCGAAGTTCTATATGGAGACGATTCGATCAGTCAGAGCGAGTATTCGGGTGAACGACTATGCTACAAGCATAGATCTCAAAGATGCATACTTTCACGTCATGATACATCCGACATTCAGAAAGTATCTACGCTTCGCAGTCCTAGGAGTTGTATATCAGTTCTGAGCGATGTGCTTCGGTTTGAACCTAGCGCCCTGGGCTTTCACTCGAATAATGAACTCGGTAATGATACATTTCCGAGCTCATTCATCTGTGGTAACGTCGGCCTACCTGGACGACATTCTTCAGAGGTACGGCAACGAGTTAACGCTTCAGAACGATGTGCAGAATCTGCTTCTATTACTCCGACGTCTTGGTTTTATAATAAACGAGGAGAAGTCGGATCTGGTGCTGTCCAAGTCATTCACTCATCTGGGAATGAGCTTCGAGATGCACAACAATCTCGTTCGTCTGCCGTTAACCAGAGCGAAATTAATCAGTTGTTACGCTCGCTATTGTCTTCAATCAGACAAAGTCACAGCGAGAGAGTTCATGAGACTGATAGGTCTGAGCGGAGCTGCTGCGGATCTCATTCCGATGGGGCGGTTACGCACTCGTCCGCTCCAAATTTTCTTGACTCAGAATTGGAGTGTAAAGATTCATTCACTCGATATAGATGTTCTCTTGTCAAATCAAGTGAAACAAGAGATTCAGACTTGGGCAAACATTCAGTGGGTAACTCAGGGAGTTTCACTGCAGTTGTCGGATCCGAGTTTTACGA
Organism: Pictodentalium vernedei; assembly: GCA_031216915.1. Classification (NCBI taxonomy): domain Eukaryota; kingdom Metazoa; phylum Mollusca; class Scaphopoda; order Dentaliida; family Dentaliidae; genus Pictodentalium; species Pictodentalium vernedei. The sequence goes on along the minus strand of CM062290.1, from coordinate 303,541,984 downwards.
TTATGACGGATGCCAGTTAAACAGGTCGGGGTGCAACATTGATCCCAACGGATTCGAAGTGCCAGGGTCTTTGGGTCCGCAGTTTCTAGGCAAGCACATAAACATCAAGGAAATGATGTCAATTTGGCTTGCACTACGTCATTGGATGAACATTATTCAGAAAGCACATGTCCAAATCCTGTCCGACAATACGATAGCAGTAGCATATATCCGGAACCAGGGAGGCACTCATTCCGTTCCGTTATTCAATTTAACGGAAAGAATCCTTCTGTTTGTTCTAGAACACCAAGTTCTGTTTTCGGTCCGTCATATTCCGGGTCGTCTGAATGTATTGGCAGACTCCCTTTCACGGAAGGGTCGCTTGTTGCCATCAGAATGGACTCTCAACAAACAGGTATTCAATCAGATTTGCTACCAATGGGAGTCGCCAATGATAGACTTATTTGCGACACAACTCAACAATCAGTTGCAGACATATGTGTCACCATGTCCGGATCTCCGAGCATATGCAGTAGATGCTCTATCGATCTCGTGGGACGGAATGATAGGATATGCGTATCCTCCAGCGCCGTTGATTCAGCAGATATTGCTAAAGATAAAACAATCACAATGCAAAATTCTGTTGGTAGCATCTCTGTCTCCACAGAGACCATAGATAAATCTACTCAGGTGTCTGCTGTGGGACTTACCGCGAAAACTTCCTCCACGAGAGGATCTTCTTTCGCAGGGGAAATCGCGTCAACTTCATCACAACCCGCAAGGTCTCAACCTTCACGTATTTCCGTTGTGCGGTCCTTCTTGCACGGCAAGCATTTTACAGGACGAGCAGTGGACGCGATTTCTAACTGTAGGAGGACCTCCTCTTTGCTAAACTATTCGGCGAAGTGGAAGGTCTTTCGTCGTTGGTGTAGGGATCATTCTGTTGATATTTTTTATCCCTCCATACCAGACATTGCAAACTTTCTAGTATACTTGTTTGACGAGATCAAACTGCAGCCTGTTACTATTAAAGGTTATAGGTCTATGTTATCTGATACCTATGCACACCATGATAGTTTACAAATTGGATCTAATGTCTCTTTATCTAAATTAGTTAGAAACTTCTCGATAAATAGACCTAGAACCCTTAGATTAATTCCTAAATGGAATTTAGCTTGGGTTCTTCTTAAACTAAAAGAAAAGCCATTTGAGTCTCTTGAGACAGTAGATTTCAAATTCTTGTCTTATAAGACAGCATTTCTCTTAGCTTTCTCTTCTGCTAGATGAGTCAGTGAGCTTCATGCACTATCGGTGGACGATTCTCACTATCGTAGTGTCGGGAACACTATTACCTTTACTACTAATGTTGGATTTTTGGTTAAGAATCAGGCTCCTAATAAATATCCAGAACCTATTGTTATTAAGGCCCTTCCGTCTTCAGATGGGCATAGGCCTTTACTCTGTCCGTTTAGAGCTTTACGTATTTATAAACAAAGATCTCAGTTTATCAGAAAGGGACGAAAACGCTTCTTTCTGTCTCTGATGCCTAATAGAAAGGACATTACGGTCCATTCTATTGCTAGATGGATTCAATTAACTATCCGTACTGCTTATGATAATCTATCTTCAACTCAGCAGTCTGTGCTTAAGATTTTGGCTCATGAAGTAAGAGCTCTTTCTACATCTTGGGCTTACGCAAATAGTCTATTACAGATTTAATGAAGGCTGCATATTGGTCTCAGCCATCCACATTCATGAATTTTTATCTCAGAAATATTGAGTCCATTTCTGGAGACCTGCATTGTTTAGGTCCTTTATCTGTTGCTCAGAATGTCGTCCACTTAACAGTTGCAACTATAGTTATGCAGGCTTTCTGTTCCGGCAGTGACTCCGTCCTGCTGCCCTCTTCGCTCTGGGCTATTGGACCCAGGGCAAGGGGAAGGGGGGGGGGGAGGGTGTTCCCTTAGGTCACCTGCTTTATAGTGAAAAGCAAGGGGATACTTCCTCCGGAGTCAGTAATTCTGAGTCGTTACCGGGATGGTTTTAAAGTGTAAAGTTAATGTTTAAAAATTCATTCACGTCATATTTTTAAAGTGTAGCTTGGTGTGAAGCTTTGTATATGTCACGTGTCAAACGGGCGTTAATATATAATCCTCGGGCACTTTTAAAAGAATATAAAGAGTCTTAATTCTCTGGACTAACTTTATTTATTGGCTTACTTTAAAAATAATTAGTATAAAGGGTTATACTGGATGTTAATAGAGAACATGAATGTTATTATGCTCAATTATGGAGGGTGTTGTGTCATTCTAATTTATCATAAAATAAGAACGATACATGTAAAGCCTAATACTCCTTTTCTCCTCGAGGGGATGACTCTATTTTATATAGTTGAGCTTATTGGATTTTCCTCTATGTCCTAGGCCTTTTTACTTTTCAGCTATGTCTGGGTCATTGGTACAGTATAAAAATGTTAAAAAATTTATTGTAATTTATATATTTTTTATACTTACCAATGACCCAGAAGGGGATGGCCCTCCCAGGAGTTGGGAACTCATACCTTCCCGCTGAGTACATAGCGCTGACCAGGCACTGCTTGTAAGAATGATAATTGGCGCCAATTTCGAGACCTCCTTGACACTGCGCATGCGCAGTGGAGGGAAAGTATGGAGGACCATTTAGGACATGATTTTTTCGGTTTTAGATGCAAATTTTGGTTATTGGGGGGCAAAATTTGTGTTTGGCCCTAGATTTTTAAGAGTTAGCACCAGCTATGTCTGGGTCATTGGTAAGTATAAAAAATATATAAATTACTATAAATTTTTTAACTTTCTGTTTTTTTCCCCATGTTTTCGTCCTCACCCTAGGGTGTTTAGGCGTTTTGGTCTGCATCTACCATCTGATGCTCTGCAGTTTCTTCTTGGGAAGTCTCTGTTTTGCATCAGATGGTGTTCAAATTGGATACTGATTTCGGGCCATGTTTACCAGTGCCTGGAGTCATGTTTCTGGTTTGTTTACATTTTTTGTTTAGGTTGATAACTGTTACTTCTGATAGTGATTACTTGTCTTCTACTTAGTTTAGTTCATAGCAAGATACATTAATATTGTCCGTATGTGTTACATTAATTTTTCTAAATGATTTAAAAATTTTGTCCACACTTAGGCTTTTTTGGGATCCATTTGGGCTCAGGGTTCCCATTGGGCTCTTCTAAAAAAATTTTTTCAAAAATTTTTTTCTTTTTGAATAATTTTTTCGCAATGTTATAATGGATTATTTTATTATGTACCTTTGTTTTCAAGGTTTAGTGCGAGTACTATGACTGTTTGCTTTTTTCACTATGAAAATTATTGTTCAATTTGTAACGGGAGGAAATCTTCCTCTGATTCTCATGATTTCTGTATTAATTGTAGTCGATGTACTCGCACTAACCTTTGTTCAATGTGTATCATTTTGGATGACAAACGTTGGAGGCGTGTGTCATGGTAGGTTGTTAGCGGGGAGAGGACCATGCTGGTCCTCTCTCCACAGGGTCACTCTAGTTTTTCACTCTCTTTTTCTGAGGAACAAGAACAGGGTGATGTTTCCGTGATGTCGTCCAAGAGTGTGCTTCCATCGTCACAATCAAATGAAGAGCTAGCGACTAAAGTGCTCATGGATATACGGCAATTGCCTAAGAGCCCAAGGGAGTTCCTGCTTCGCCGATCAGGGATTCCATGTCAACCAGGTCACTCTATCCGCTTGCCAAGGACACGAGGCCTTTCCAGTTGGGACATTCGCATATTATATAAATGCAGGAATGAATGTCACTGGAGTTTCCAGCGGCTATTGGCTCCACAGGTCTCTTTGACAATCAAGAACAGAGTAATGTTTCTGTGATGTCTTCGAAAGTGTGCTTCCGTCGTCACAGTCAAATGAAGAGCTTGCGGCAAGAGTGCTCATGCAGATACGTCAATTGCCTAAGAGGTCCCAAGTAGCATCGACGGCTTTGACGTCCGCTAGCTCACCCGGTGTAGCGACCTTTCAACGAATGGCTCGGCACCCGGGTTAGTCCGTTGCAGTCCAGGAGGAGATTTGGGTGTTGCGAGCACTATAAATACAACGTGCACGCCCAGTGACGACGGATACGAGGATGGTACGGAGGAAGCCTATTTGTCCAGATCCGCACAGGCTGCGAGCGAGAGAGGTCCCTCTATCGTACAACAACATCTGGGTACAAATGTTGTGGTACAGAATGTTCCTCAGTCGGGGCATACGTCCACCGCTCGGGACACTCCGTGTTATTGACAGTCCAGAGAGTCTGCTTTATTGGCATTTTCATCCTCACGGCAGTGCACACGACCGCACCTTGGCTACGTGACCAGTGATATCCAGCCAATCTCGCCAACCCGGAATTCAGGGTGACCAGCTCATGCCATCCGGTAGCCAAGGATACGAGGCATTCATACTCCGGACGTTCGCATTAAAAGTATGCAGGAGTCAGCGTCTTAGGAGCTTCCAGCAGCTAAATATTGTAAGACCGCAGCTCCACAGGCCCCCTTTATGGACGTGCTATCGCAGTTAGCACAAATTATCGCAGCATCCCAGCAACCGACAGAAACTCTGTCGGAACAGAAATTATCTGTAGAAGCTGGGTCGGTACGTTCCACTGCAGGTGCAGACACGGACGACCAAGAATTTCAAGTGGTCCGACTGGATGGCGACAGAGATACGGAATAGTTGAATTTTCCCTTTCGGAACAACATAATTGCCGTGGAGTTCATCCGGCTTTATTTTTCTGACGTTGTTCCTCCGGACCAAAATGCTGCGTTGTCGAATAAGAGACTGATAGCGCCACTGGACACAGATTTCTTTAATCGGTTCAGGGACTCGTCCCTCAGTTTCCGTCACAGTCCAGAAATGTCTCAGAGACATTTGAACTATTAAATGACGCTATATATAAACTTGCTACCAATCGGGCAAGTCCGGTTTCTTATCGGCAAGTGCTCTTCATCTGCCTTTCATCAATTCATGGAATAATTCGAAACGGCAGGACAGGGCATTGCGAGAGTTCCAATGCGTCTACACGACCAAGCCAAAGTCCTAGAATTAACTATACGGTCGTCTATGTCAATTCCAACCATGATGTTGGAAACGTCAATATCATCTAATACAGCTAGCTTAGACGCATTATTGTACGCAGTTCACCTTACTAGAGTGTTATCATTATGTATCAAAGGAAAGAATTCTAGGGTGAACGATCCTCCTTAAGAGTTCTTTCTAGGGCCATAGCATTCTCCACGTATAACTCTGCCTTTTCAGTGGCAATTTGGAGTTGGTTACACGTGATGTGGCCCTGGCTACATCCACGCGCATGGATAGTAAGATGTATAACTCTCTCAGAGTCGCTCCGGTCTCCGGAGAGCCTCTCTTCGACAGCAAGCTTTCCGCAATCTATGTTCAGATTATTAAGAAAGCTTTAGACTCTCTGCTATTCAAATCCACTTCTATAAGTTGGAGTCAGCAGAGAAGAGTAGGACAGGCACTTCTCGGGCGAATACGTCCAAAGGAAGTTTCTATAGAGGTTCCTATGCGTCCTCTAGGTTTTACACTAGAGACTGTCAAGGTAGCGACTCAGGTAGGGTCCATAATTCTGGCCGAAACAACCGGTCAGATGTCCCTAGATCACCAGGACGAGGTGCGGGCCGTGGAGGACGTGGTTTCTCCTTCCGCAAGCCTCACAGATCCAAGAGGTGATGGTTTAAACCTTTGTCGCATTCCAGTGGGCGGAAGACTGTCGAGTTTCTCAATCAATTTTGATTTTATTATGGAAGATCCTTCGGTTCGAGGAGTTATATGTGCTTCAGTCTGAATCTAGCACCCTGGGCTTTCACTCGAACAATGAACTCGGTATTGACTCATTTCCGAGTTCATTTGTTTGCGGTAACGTCGGCCTACCTGGACTATATTCTTTAGAGGTACGGCAACGAGTTACCGCTTCAGAGCGATGTGCAGAATCTGCTTCTTTTGCTCCGGCTTCTCGGTTTCATAGTAAATGTCGAGAAGTCGAATCTGATGCCATCCAAGTCGTTCACCCTCCTGGGGATGAGCTTCAAGATGCACAATATCGTTTGTCTGCCGTTAATCTGAGCAAAGTTAGTTTCGATAGCTATTGACTTCTCTCAAACAGGGTTTCAGTGAGAGAATTCATGTGATGGATAGGTTTGTGTGGAGCGGCCGCGGGTCTCATTCCAACGGGGCAGCTACGCATTTGTCCACTCCAAATCCTTTGGACTCAGATTTGGCGGGTGAAGATTCTTTCGCTCGATACGGACATCCTCTTGTCAAATCAAGTGGAACAAGAGATTCAGACTTCGGCAGACATTCAGTGGTTAACTCAGTGAGTTCCACTGCAATTGCCGGATCCGAGTTTTACAGTTACGACGGATGCCAGTCAATAGGTTGGGACGCAACATTGAGCCCAACGAATATAAGTGCCAGGGTCTTTGGGATCCTCAGTTCCTTATCAAGCACATAAACATGAAGTATTGATGTCAATTTGACTTGCGCTACGTCATTAGATGGACGTTTTTCAGAATGCTCGTGCAAATTCTATCCGAAAATAGGAAGGTGGTAGTATATATTCTGAATCAGGGAGGCACTCATTCCATTCCGTTGTTCAAGCTAACGGAAAGAATCCTTCTGTTTGTTCTAGAACATTAGGTTCTTCTATAGGTCCATCATATTCCGGGTTGTCTCAACGTATATAGGACTCCCTTTCACGGAGGGGTCGCTTGTTGCCGTCAGAATGGTTTCTCAACAAACAAGTACTTAATCAGATCTGCTACCAATGGGAGCAGCCAGGATAGTCTCTTTGCAACGCATCTCAACAATTAGATGCAGATGTATGTGTCACTATGTCCAGATCCTCGAGCATTTGCAGTAGACGCTCTATCCATCTTATGAGACGGAATGAGAGGATATGTGTATCCTCCAGCGCCGCTGATTCAGCAGATGTTGCTCAAGATAAATCAATCTCAATGCAATTCTGTGGTAGCATCTCTGTCCCCACAGAGACCATGGATTATTCTTCTCAGGTGTCTGTTGTGGGACATGCTGTGGAAGCTTACTCCACATTTTGGTCCATTCTATTGCTAGATGGATTCAATTAACTATCTGTACTGCTGATCTGTATTATCTTCAACTCAGCAGTCTGTGCTTAGATTTCACGTCATGAAGTAAGGACTCTATCTACTTCTTGGGTTTTCGCTAATAGTGTTGTTATTACTGATCTAATGAAGGCTGCATATTGTTTTCAGCCTTCCACTTTCACAAGTTTTTTATATTAAGAAATATTGAGTCCATTTCTGGAACATCTGCATTGTTTAGGTCCGTTATCTGTTGCTCAGTATGTCATCCACTAAACAGTTGCAACTATGGTTATGCAGGTTTTCTGTTCCGGCAGGGTAGCTCTGTCTGCTGCCCTCTTTGTTCTAGGGTATTTGTCCCAGGGCAAGGGAATGGGAGGGGGGGGGGGGGCAGGTCTTCCCTTAGGTCACCTGCTTTATAGTGTAAAGCAAAGGAATACCTCCTCTGGAGTCAGTAATTCTGAGTCGGCACCGGGATAGTTTTATAGTGTTAAGCTAATGTTTACTCATTCATGTAATATTTTTAAAGTGTAGCTTGGTGTGAAACATTTGTATATGTCTTGTTTCACACGGGCATTAATATACAATATTCGGACCCTGTTAATGAGTATAAGAGTCTCATTTCTTTGGACTTCCTTTATTTATTGGCTTTCCTTTAAAAATAATTAGCATAACGTGTTAAACTGGATGTTAATAGAGATTATTGAGGTTATTGTGCTCAATTACAGAATGGTGTTGTGTCTTTCTTTTTGATACAAATAAGAAAGATACATGTAAAGCCTATTTTTCATTTTCTCCTCTAGGGGATAATTTGGTTATATGTAGTTGAGCCTATTTGCTTTCCCTTTATGTCCTAGGCCCTCCAAACTTTTTACTATTCAGCTAAGTCTGGGTCATTGGTACAGTATAAAAATGTTAAAAAATTTATAGTAATTTATATATTTTTTATACTTACCAATGACCCACACGGGGATGGCCCTCCCATGAGTTGGGAACTCATACCTCCCCACTGAGTACATAATGCCTATCAGGCACTGGTTGTAAGAATGATTTTTGGCGGCAATTTTGAGACCTCCTTGACACTGCACATGCGCAGTGGAGTAAAAGTATGGAGGACCATATAGGACATGTAATTTTTGGTTTTTGATGCAAATTTTGGGGGATTTGGGGGTAAAATTTGCGTTTGGCCCTAAATAATTAAGAGTTAGCACCAGCTAAGTCTGGTTCATTGGTAAGTATAAAAAATATATAAATTACTATAAATTTTTTAACTTTTCAGAATATTTCAACTGTTATGGTTTTGTTGAAGTTTTTGGAACAATTTATAAAAATAGTAATTAAAATAATAAAATTCCATTTTCTCTGCGTTGGGTTAAGGGTTAAATGGTTAACTTATTTTTTTCAAAATCGCAGCTTATTGTCTCTTCACTTGTTTAAGAATTTTTCAGCAAATCTAGTCAAGGCTTTTTATGGAAAACACTTTGAAAATACTCAGCACATTAAGAGTTCATCAGCCCAAGTTTTGTGACTGGTTAGAAGATTAAGTTCAAGGCAGGTCTTCAGCTGAGGGGGAACACTAGAAGCATATGATTCTCCCATCCCAACCAAAGTAACCCAATATCATTTAGTGGAACTCCTTGTGAATCAAAGTGGTACTGCTAAACACAGGTTGTAAACTTTGTTGACCTAATTTTGATTATTCAAATGTGGACTCTTAAACCTGCTGAGTATTTTTTTAAATAGTTTCCATCAGATCCAGTCACGGCTGCCGTCATCTGCCATGACTAGAATTGATGGAAAATTCATAAAAATTAAACTCATGTAATCAGTCATTGGTCAAAACATTGATTCAATTTACAGGAGAAAATTGGGTAATAGGTGTGCAAACTATATCTATTTTATTGACAAGGGATTTCTTGACCTGTTCAGGAATATCACCTGCAGCATGCAAGACATTAAGGTTTAAAGTGCTAAACTGTTTCATAATGATTAAAGTGCATGTATTTCTGAGGAATTGATATATAGTAGTCTCGCCATTAAAGAATACACATTGTGGAAGTAAATGGTATATATCACATGTAAAAAACAGTTGTTGATGCGATACCCAAGTACTCTGACGTGAAAAATTTGTAGTAAAAGAAAGCTATTGGAAATGAATACATGTAGTTCTAAGTATTTGATAGTTGTAGTTGCATGCCATGAAAGATCATGTGTGTCATAATGAATTGTCATACATATTGTATCATTAGGGAAGCATATCATTGCATCCCTAACTACTTACATGTATAATGTCCTGTTTAGAGGTACAATGCTGCCCACCTAATTGGATATCATTTAATTGGATAACCCTGTTAATTGAATATGACTTGAAAGTGCAAATCTTTTAATATATCTTCAGTACTAATTTACCCTGTTAGTTGTGTATAAGTTGTAGAGTAAACTGTTAATTGAATAATGAATCTTGTAAAATGTCAAGAAAATACCTTGACAATCATCAAATTTCCCTTCGTTACAGACATTTTTGGCCACAGTATTCTGTACTGGTATTTTATGTATTATATCTTGTTTGACATTCGACAGAGCTACAGGAGCTCTGTCAAACAAGATAGAGTAGAATAAAAAAATGCTCAGTTTTAAACATCTTGGGAATACAGGAAAATGACCAAATCCCTGTTAATTGAATAACCCTGTTAATTGAATAATTTCCACTGGAAAAGTGACTAACATGTTTCACTGTATATCATTGCAATATTTAATACATGTTGATATTTTTATACTGTACCAATGACCCAGACATAGCTGGTGCTAACTCTTAAAATATAGGGCCAAACACAAATTTTGCCCCCCAATCCCCCAAATTTGCATCTAAAACTAAAGAAAACATGTCCTGAAAGGCCCTCCACACTTCGCCCCCATTGCGCATGCGCAGTGTCAAGGACGTTCCGAAATTGGCGCCATTAATCATTCTAAGTTTGGCCCTTCATCAGTTAACATCTGACTGATCTTTGTGCTTATAAATCTCAGTTTAAATGATGCCAGACACATAAATATTAGTGAAATGGTGATTCTAAGGAGGATAGAGAAGGAGGAGAGGAAAAAAATGTGTGACAGAATATTATCAGGGCTGTAACTTAAAATTTTTTAATGAAATTATGTTAAGTTACCTATTTTCAAGGCAGCAGCCATTTTGTTGTCATTCTGATTATTTAGTTACACTGTTTTTTAAGTGTTTTCCTCTCTCCCTGTCCTTTAAGTTCCCCCTTGCTATTCTCCCATGCTTTTGGCATAGTTTTTGTAATTATTATTACTAAATTTTCTTGGAAGTTTTAGCTGAATAACAGAATGAATTCTGTTCTTTCCCCATGTTTACGTCTTCACCTACGGGTGGTTAGGCGTTGTGTTCTGCATCTACCATCTGATGTTCTGCAGTTTCTTCCCTGGAAGTCTCTGTTTTGCATCAGATAGTGTATTTTTGGTAACTGATTTCGGGCCTGGGTGCCTGGAGTCTTATTTTAGTGTTTTTACACTCATTGTTTACATTTACAACAGCCCTCTGTGTGAGGGGGGGATTTCTAAAAAATAATATCTTGATGTTATTTTAGTCATAACTAGATACATTATTATTGTTCGTAAGTGTTGAATAAATTGTTTAAAATATTTTAAAAATTTTTGTCCACACTTAGGCTTGGGATCCATTGGGGCTCAACGTTACTTTTCAGAAACTTGGGCTGTTCTGAAAAAATATTTTTTCAAAATATTTTGATTTCAATTATTTTTTCTACATTAATGGATCATATTATTATTATGTATTTTGGTTGCCAGGGGTTAGTGTGAGTACCAGGACTTGTTTTCTTTTCACATTGAAAGGATATTGATCAATTGTTTTAAGAGGAAGTCTTCCTCTGACTTTATTATCATTCTATATGTGGTCAGTGTACTCGTATTAACTCCTGTTCTGTATCGTATGATTTCGATGACAATATGGGAAGTGTATGTCACGGTATGTTGTTGGGGATTTGGACACTCCGGTCCTTTCCCCGCAGGGTCACTCTACTTTATCAATTTCTATTTCAGACGATCAAGATTAGGGTGATGTATCTGTGATGTCTTCCAACAGTGTGCCTCCGTCGTCACAATTAATGAAAGGCTAGCGGAAAAGTGCTCATGTAAATACGCCAATTGCCTAAGAGGACCCTAGTAGGTTCGACGGCCTTTGACGTCCGCTAGCTCGCCCGGTGTAGCGTCCATTCACCGAATGGTTCGGCAGCCGGGTTCATCCGTTGCGGTCTAGAAGGAATTTTGGGGTGATGCGAGCACTATAAATTAACCTAATGCACACCCAGTGACGGCGGATCGGAGGGAGAACGCAGGAAGCCTTTTAGTCCGGTTCATAGCTCGTTCCGGTCCATCCGGACGGCAAGCGAGAGAGGCCCCTCTCTCGTTCAACAACATCTGGCCCCAGATGTTGTGGTACAAAATGTGTCGCAAGCGGAGCATACGTCCGTCGCTCGGGACGCTCCGTTGTATAGGCAGTCCGCTGAGACTGCTAAGGCTTCCTCTTCTCGTCAGCGCACACGACCGCACCTTGGCTGCGTGACCGCCGATATATTACCAGCTTCGCCGATCAAGGATTCTTCGGCGACCAGGTCACACCATCCGGTAGCCAGGGACACGAGGCCTGCAGACTCCGGACGTTCGCATAGGAAGTGTGCGGAGTCAACGTACACGGAGCTTCCGGCGGCAATGCATCGTAAGACCGCTACTGCACAGGCCTCGGGAACGGACGTGCTTTCCTTAATAGCACAGTTTATCGCAGCATCCCAGCATCAACTGAATCTGTCGCATATATTTTATCCGACGATGCTGGGTCGGGACGCTCCGCGGAAGCGGGTACGTACGTCCGAAAGTTTCATCCGGTCCGACGGGATACCGAAAGGGATTCAGAGGATTTCGAGCTTTCCCTTTCGGAACAACATATGCTGTTGTGTATGTCATCTGACTTGGTCTTCTACAGCTTCTTTCGTTGGACCAGAATGCTGCGATGCCGGATAAGAAACTGATAGCGTCGGTGGACTTAGAAATTTTTGGTTCGGTTCAGGGACATCGTCCCTCAGTTCCGACATGGTCCAATAATGTCACACAAACTTTCGAATTATTGAACGACGCTATATATATTATTATTTTATGCTTGCTAACCAAGCATTTCTGGTTTCTTGTTCGAAGAGTTATGGAGATGTCTTTCAAAAGTGTGTCTCTGTCGTCATAGTTAATGAAGAGTTAGCAGCAATAAGTGCTCATGGAATATGTCTATCGCCTACGGAGTGACATTCGCTAGCTCACCCGGTGTAGCGTACATTCATCGAATGGTTCGGCTGCCGGGTTCGTCCGTTGCGGTCTAGGAAGGAGATTTGGGTGATGCGAGCACTTTAATTACTTTAGTACTCACCCAGTGACGGCAGATTGAGGACAGATCGGAGGAAGCCTGTTAGTCCGGTTCCTGGCTTGTCCAGGTCCGTCCGGGCTGTGAGCGAGAGAGGTCCCTCTCTCGCCCAACAACATAGGGGACCGCATGTTGTGGTTCAGATATTTTACATTCGGAGCATATGTCCGTTGGTCGGGACGCTCCGTTATATTGACAGTCCGAGAGACTGTCTTTAATGCTTCCTCATCCTCACAGCAGGGCACACGACCGCACATTGGCTACGTGACCTCGAGTATCCGATCAGTTTCGGCATTCATTGATTCCACGGCGAATAGGTCGCGCCATCCGGTAGCCAAGGGACACGAGGCCTATACACTCCGTTCGCTCGCATATTGGTAGTATGCACGGGGTAACGATCACGGAGCTTCCAGCGGCAATGCATCGTAAGACCGCTTCTCCTCAGGCCTCAGTGACGGACGTGCTATCCGAGTTAGCACAGTTGTTTCGCAGCATCCCAGCAATTGACAGTTTCTCGGTCGAATCAGGAATTATCCGACGGCGCTGGGTCGGTGCGGTCCGCGGTTGCATCAGGTACGGACGACCGAACGCTTTATAGGGTCCGACAGGATGGCGAAAGGGATTCGAAAGATTTCGAGTTTTCCCTTTAGTAGTATCGGAAGATGCCTTTCATATCTTCTGGCATTATCTTCCAGTGATTATTATTTCGGACTTCATTGCTGCGATCTTGGATAAGAGACTTATAGCGTCATTGGACTCGGATTTTTCGATCGGTTCAGGCACATTGTCCCTGACTTACCGACGCAGTCCAATATTGTCATTACAACATGTGTTTTATTTTTCGACGCTATATATATATATATACAAGCCTGCTACTAAGCATGATAGTTTAGTTTCTTGTCCGCGTTGCTCATTTCTGCTATTTTATCATTTATACAAATAGTTTATTTTGGCAGAGCAGGGCATACCGAGAGTTCATATGCGTCTAGACGGTGTGATTAAAGACTGCATATATTCTTTTTCGCCGTTTATGTCTTTTCCAATTTCAATGTTGGGAACGACATTATGTATAGTAGACTTAACTTAGACGCTTTATTATACGTAATCCGCCTTACTGAGGCGTTATCATTACGTCTTCAAGAAAAGATTTACGGGATATTATTCTCAATGTAATTTCTTTTGAGGGCAGTAGTTTGTTCACGTATAACTCCGCCCTTCAGTGGCTGATTGGAGTTAGTTAGACGTGACACAGCCCTAGCTACATCCACACGCGTGGATAGTAAGGTTAAGAACTCACTCAGAGTCGCTTCGTTCTCGGAGGAGCTTCTCTTCGACGGCAACTTTTCGGCAATCTATGAATTGCTCGATTTACACGTTCTCTTGTCTATCTAGTGTTACAAGAGATTCAGACTGGGGCAAACATTCGGTGGTTGACTCAGAGAGTGCCGCCGCAGTTGCCGGACCCGAGTGTGGCTGTTATGACGGTTGCCAGTCAAACAGATTGGGATATAATACTGATCCCTACGGATTCGAAGTGCCAGGGTCTTTGGGTTCCGCAGTCTTTTAGCAATCAGCTTTCTTCCGCGGAATAATGTTTTTTAGGCTTGCTTTATGTCATTGCATGAACATTATTCAGAAACGCTTGCCCAAATTCCTGTCCTTTAATTCGACAGTAGTGGCGTATCTCCGGAACCAGGGAGGCACTCTTTCGTTTCCGTTATTCAATTTAATGGAAAGAATCCGTCTGTTGGTTATAGTACACCAAGTTCAGTTTTGGTCCGTCATATTCCGGGTCGTCTGATTGTTTTATCGGACTCCCGTTCTCTTACGGGTCGCTTGTTGCTGTCAGAATGGACTCTCAACAAACAAGTATTCAATCAGATTTGCTATCTATGGGAGCGCCCAATGATGATTTATTTATGACACAGCTTGCTAATCAATTGCAGACGTATGTGTTGGCTTGTCCAGATCTCTGAGCTAATATTGTTAACGCTCTATTGATCTATAGGACGGAATGATAGGATACGCGTATCCTCCGGCGCTGTTGTTTTAGCAGGTATTGCTAAGATAAACAACCACAATACATTTCTGTTGATAGCATCTCTATCTTCACAGAGATCATGAGTAATTTACTCTCTTGTCTTCTGTGGATCTTAACGTGAAATCTTCCTGTATGTGAGGATCTTTTTCACTGGGTAAATCGTGTCATCTTTATCACAACCAGCAAGGTCGCAACCTTCATGTATTCCATTGTGTGGTCCGTATTGCATTGTAAGCACTGTACTGGACGAGCTTTGGACGCGATTTCTTACTATAGATCCTCTTCTTCGCTATTCTATGCAGCTAAAGTGGAGGCTCTTCCGTCGTGGTGTAGGGATCATTATGTTCATATTGTTGATCCCTCCATACTACTCATTGCTATTTTTTAGTATACTTGTTTCACAAGATCTACTGCAGCCTGTTATTATTTAGGTTATAGGTTTATGTTACCTCATACCTATGCACTCTACGATAGTTTACAATTGAGTCTTTTGTCTCTTTATCTAAGTCAGTTAGTAACTTTTTGATAAATAGACTTAGAATCTTTAGATTAAATTCCTATACGGATTTTAACTTCGGTTCTTATTTAGCTAAGTAATCATTTGAGCCTCTGGAAACAGTAGTTTTCAAATTCTGACCTTTTAGACAGTAATTCTGTTGGTTTCTCTTTTACTGTAGAGTCAGTGAGTTTCATGCACTATCGATGGATGATTTTCACTTTCATAGTTTCGGAATCAATACTTCCGTTACTATTTAGGTTGGATTGTTGCATAAGAGTTAGGCTCCTATTATCCGGAACCTATTATTTTAAGGTCCTTCCGTCTTCGTATGGGCATAGGCCTTTACTCTTTCCGGGTACAGTTTATGTATTTATAAACAGATATCTGTTTATTACAAAGGGCGTAAGCTTCTTCTGTCTTTGATGTCTAGTAGAAGGACGTTACGCTCCATTTTATTGTTAATGTATTCTATTAACTATCGGTACTGCTTATGGTATATCATTGACTTAGCAGTTGTGCTTAAGATTTCGGCTCATGAAGTAAGAGTTCTTCTACTTCTTGGGCTTACATTAATAGTGTCGCTATTATAGATTTTTGAAGGCCGCTCATTGCGCTCAGCCATCCACATTCATGAATTTTATCTCAGAAATATCGAGTCCATTTCTGGAGGCCTCTATTGTTAGGTCTATTATCTACTGCTCAGAATGTCATTCACTTAACAGTTGCTACTATAGCTAGGTAGGCTGTCTGTTTCGGCAGTGTCTCCGTTCGGCTGCCCTCTTCGCTCTGGGCTATTTGACCCAGGCCAAGAAAAAGGGGGGGGGGGGGGGGAGGGTGTTCCCTTGGGTCACCTGTTTTACTATGAAAACAAGGGGATACCTCCTCCGGAGTTAGTAATTCTGAGCTGTTATTGGGATGGTTGTTTAGTGAGAAGTTTAGGTTTTTAAAATTCATTCAAGTCTTAGTTTTTAAAGTATAGCTTTTGAATATTGCATATGTCAACGGACATGATTATGCAATCCTCAGACACTTTTAGGAGTATAAGAGTCTCTATTCTCTAGACTTACTTTATTTATTGGCTTACTTTAAAAATTATTAGTATAGGATTATATTGGATATTAATAGAGTACATGGATGTATGAAGCTCAATTTTGGAAGGTGTTGTATCTTTCTAATTTATCTTAAATAGGAAAGATACATGTAAGGCCTATTACTTCTTTTTCCCTACAGGGGATGACTCTATTTTATTTTATTGAGCGTATTCCATTTTGCTCTATGTCCTTGGCCCTCCAGCCTTTTTACTATTCAGCTATGTCTGGGTCATTGGTACAGTATAAAAATGTTAAAAAATTTATAGTAATTTATATATTTTTTATACTTACCAATGACCCAGACGGGGATGGCCCTCCCAGGAGTTGGGAACTCTTGCCTCCCCGCTGAGTACATAGCGCTTACCAGGCACTGGTTATTAGAATGATTAATGGCGCCAATTTCGGAACGTCCTTGACACTGCGCATGCGCAGTGGGGGCGAAGTGTGGAGGGCCTTTCAGGACATGTTTTCTTTAGTTTTAGATGCAAATTTTGGAGATTGGGGGGCAAAATTTGTGTTTGGCCCTATATTTTAAGAGTTAGCACCAGCTATGTCTGGGTCATTGGTAAGTATAAAAAATATATAAATTACTATAAATTTTTTAACTTTCAGCTTAACTTGACAAAGTCAAGGAAAGCTATTGCCATCATGCAAGTGGAAGTCTGTTTGTCTTTTAAGTCTGTAAGTCTGTTCACATTTTCTTTAGCACAGGCTACACCCTGTAGTTCTTGTCCAGTCATCAAGAAATTTCATATGCAGGTTCGAGGTCATGTCTAGATCCGAACGTTGCCTTTTGTTTCGCGATCGGTCAACTGTGATGGCTGTGTGTCGGGCCCGAAACCTTTAGCACAGTCTACAGGTTGTATTTATGAAGCGATTTCAATGCAGCATGGTAGGTTGACTTTGTATCATGTCTAGATGAGAATGTCCTATTTTGGTCGGGTTCTGTCAACTGTGATGGCCGGAGGGGCACATTACCTAGATTCCTTTAGCACTAGCACAGTCTGCAACTTGTATTTATGAACAGATTTCATTGTAAATTGGTAGGATGACTCACAATATGTTTTGATGAGAACATCCTATTTTGGCCATGATCGGTCAGCCATGATGGCCACACATGCATGTGACCTAGATTTGTTTAGCACAGTGTTACACGTGATGCGGCCCTGGCTACATCCACGCACGTGGATAGTAAGATGTATAACTCTCTCAGAGTCGCTCCGGTCTCCGGAGAGCCTCTCTTCGACAGCAAGCTTTCCACAATCTATGTTCAGATTATTAAGAAAGCTTTAGACTCTCTGCTATTCAAATCCGCTTCTATAAGTTGGAGTCAGCGTAGAAGAGTAGGACAGGCACTTCATATTTATGAAGCGATTTGATTGTAACTTGGATGGATAACTCACGATGATGTCTAGATGAGACTACCCTATTTTGGTCACGATCAGTCAGCTGTTACCACTGCCTGGTCACATGACCTACATTCCATTAGCACTGTCTAGAGGTTGTTTTTATGAAGGGTTTTCATTATAACTTAGTAGGATAACTTGGTATGATGTCTAGATAAGACTATCCTATTTTGGTCACAATCGGTCAACCATGACTGCTGGACCATCATGTGACCTAGATTGCCTTAGCAAAATGTACGGGTCATATTTATGAAGGGATTTCATTGTAACTGGTAGGATGACTCATTTTTAAATGATTTTACTGTAACTTGGTAACTTTGGTTGGTATACATTAACTGTGAGAGCCACATCAACCCAGGCCTCAGTTCTTTAGTACAGTCTACACCTCAAATTATACTTATTGAAAACAGCATCTAGGGAACAGAAATTAAAATATTCTCAGCACAATTCTTGTCTTGTTTCAAACATTCTCATTTATCACAGTTCTTGTCTTGTTTCATAATCCTTTCATAAACATTATCCATTTCATCAAAAGCTACACACAGCCAAGTTAAGCTACAGTGTCATTGACACTTTCATTAGATATTAAAATTGGACATATGAATCAGTCAATTGGTTGATTTATTTTTAACTGAATCTTTTTGCAGAGTGATTCCAGAGCATCCAGAAAAAAGTTTGAAGAAAGAATCGAAAACAGCTTCTCACAAGCAACCGAAAAAAGGTATTTGGTACAAATATGAGTAAACATCAGTATTATAGTTCTATGAGCATTGCCCCTTAACAGTTATACCATGGTGGCCATCTTGGATATTTTTATACTAATAACCAATGGCCCAGACTAGCTGGTGCAAACTTGATATTATCAAGGGCCAAACACAAATTTTTAACCTCCAATCCCCAAAATTTGCAATTTTGGATACCAAAAATTGAAAGTCCTATCTGGCCCTCCATACTTTACCATCTGCGCATGCGCAGTGGTCAGGAAGAGACCGGAATTCGCACCAACATCATTCTTTGTTTGGCCCTAAAGTCGGTAACAATGAACTGACATCTATACTTTAAAATCTCCTTTTTTGAGGATGCTAGACACAAATCAATGCAAGAATTGGTGAATCCAAGGCTGTTAATGGATGATGGAAGTTCAGGGCTGTAACTTTATAATAATTATAAAATTATTTCATATTTCCCATATTTTTATACTGTACCAATGACCCAGACATAGCTGGTGCTAACTCTTAAAATATAGGGCCAAACACAAATTTTGCCCCCCAATCCCCCAAATTTGCATCTAAAACTAAAGAAAACATGTCCTGAAAGGCCCTCCACACTTCGCCCCTACTGCGCATGCGCAGTGTCAAGGACGTTCCGAAATTGGCGCCATTAATCATTCTAAGTTTGGCCCTTCATCAGTTAACATCTGACTGATCTTTGTGCTTATAAATCTCAGTTTAAATGATGCCAGACACATAAATATTAGTGAAATGGTGATTCTAAGGAGGACAGAGAAGGAGGAGAGGAAAAGAATGTGTGACAGAATATTATCAGGGCTGTAACTTAAAATTTTTTAATGAAATTATGTTAAGTTACCTATTTTCAAGGCAGCAGCCATTTTGTTGTCATTCTGATTATTTAGTTACACTGTTTTTTTAAGTGTTTTCCTCTCTCCCTGTCCTTTAAGTTCCCCCTTGCTATTCTCCCATGCTTTTGGCATAGTTTTTGTAATTATTATTACTAAATTTTCTTGGGAGTTTTAGCTGAATAACAGAATGAATTCTGTTCTTTCCCCATGTTTACGTCTTCACCTACGGGTGGTTAGGCGTTGTGTTCTGCATCTACCATCTGATGTTCTGCAGTTTCTTCCCTGGAAGTCTCTGTTTTGCATCAGATAGTGTATTTTTGGTAACTGATTTCGGGCCTGGGTGCCTGGAGTCTTATTTTAGTGTTTTTACACTCATTGTTTACATTTACAACAGCCCTCTGTGTGAGGGGGGGGGTTTCTAAAAAATAATATCTTGATGTTATTTTAATCATAACTAGATACATTATTATTGTTCGTAAGTGTTGAATAAATTGTTTAAAATATTTTTAAAATTTTTGTCCACACTTAGGCTTGGGATCCATTGGGGCTCAACGTTACTTTTCAGAAACTTGGGCTGTTCTGAAAAAATATTTTTTCAAAATATTATGATTTCAATTATTTTTTCTATATTAATGGATCATATTATTATTATGTATTTTGATTGCCAGGGGTTAGTGCGAGTACCAGGACTTGTTTTCTTTTCACATTGAAAGGATATTGATCAATTGTTTTAAGAGGAAGTCTTCCTCTGACTTTATTATCATTCTATATGTGGTCAGTGTACTCGCATTAACTCCTGTTCTGTATCGTATGATTTCGATGACAATATGGGAAGCGTATGTTGTTGGGGATTTGGACACTCCGGTCCTTTCCCCGCAGGGTCACTCTACTTTATCAATTTCTATTTCAGACGATCAAGATTAGGGTGATGTATCTGTGATGTCTTCCAACAGTGTGCCTCCGTCGTCACAATTAATGAAGGGCTAGCGGAAAAGTGCTCATGTAAATACGCCAATTGCCTAAGAGGCCCCTAGTAGGTTCGACGGCCTTTGACGTCCGCTAGCTCGCCCGGGGTAGCGTCCATTCACCGAATGGTTCGGCAGCCGGGTTCGTCCGTTGCGGTCTAGAAGGAATTTTGGGGTGATGCGAGCACTATAAATTAACCTAATGCACACCCAGTGACGGCGGATCGGAGGGAGAACGCAGGAAGCCTTTTAGTCCGGTTCATAGCTCGCTCTGGTCCATCCGGACGGCAAGCGAGAGAGGCCCCTCTCTCGTTCAACAACATCTGGCCCCAGATGTTGTGGTACAAAATGTGTTGTAAGCGGAGCATACGTCCGTCGCTCGGGACGCTCCGTTGTATAGGCAGTCCGCTGAGACTGCTAAGGCTTCCTCTTCTCGTCAGCGCACACGACCGCACCTTGGCTGCGTGACCGCCGATATATTACCAGCTTCGCCGATCAAGGATTCTTCGGCGACCAGGTCACACCATCCGGTAGCCAGGGACACGAGGCCTGCAGACTCCGGACGTTCGCATAGGAAGTGTGCGGGAGTCAACGTACACGGAGCTTCCGGCGGCAATGCATCGTAAGACCGCTACTGCACAGGCCTCGGGAACGGACGTGCTTTCCTTAATAGCACAGTTTATCGCAGCATCCCAGCATCAACTGAATCTGTCGCATATATTTTATCCGACGATGCTGGGTCGGGACGCTCCGCGGAAGCGGGTACGGACGTCCGAAAGTTTCATCCGGTCCGACGGGATACCGAAAGGGATTCGGAGGATTTCGAGCTTTCCCTTTCGGAACAACATATGCTGTTGTGTATGTCATCTGACTTGGTCTTCTACAGCTTCTTTCGTTGGACCAGAATGCTGCGATGCCGGATAAGAAACTGATAGCGTCGGTGGACTTAGAAATTTTTGGTTCGGTTCAGGGACATCGTCCCTCAGTTCCGACATAGTCCAATAATGTCACACAAACTTTCGAATTATTGAACGACGCTATATATATTATTATTTTATGCTTGCTAACCAAGCATTTCTGGTTTCTTGTTCGAAGAGTTATGGAGATGTCTTTCAAAAGTGTGCCTCTGTCGTCATAGTTAATGAAGAGTTAGCGGCAATAAGTGCTCATGGAATATGTCTATCGCCTACGGAGTGACATTCGCTAGCTCACCCGGTGTAGCGTACATTCATCGAATGGTTTGGCTGCCGGGTTCGTCCGTTGCGGTCTAGGAAGGAGATTTGGGTGATGCGAGCACTTTAATTACTTTAGTACTCACCCAGTGACGGCAGATTGAGGACAGATCGGAGGAAGCCTGTTAGTCCGGTTCCTGGCTTGTCCAGGTCCGTCCGGGCTGTGAGCGAGAGAGGTCCCTCTCTCGCCCAACAACATAGGGGACCGCATGTTGTGGTTCAGATATTTTACATTCGGAGCATATGTCCGTTGGTCGGGTCGCTCCGTTATATTGACAGTCCGAGAGACTGTCTTTAATGCTTCCTCATCCTCACAGCAGGGCACACGACCGCACATTGGCTACGTGACCTCGAGTATCCGATCAGTTTCGGCATTCAGTGATTCCACGGCGAATAGGTCGCGCCATCCGGTAGCCAAGGGACACGAGGCCTATACACTCCGTTCGCTCGCATATTCGTAGTATGCACGGGGTAACGATCACGGAGCTTCCAGCGGCAATGCATCGTAAGACCGCTTCTCCTCAGGCCTCAGTGACGGACGTGCTATCCGAGTTAGCACAGTTGTTTCGCAGCATCCCAGCAATTGACAGTTTCTCGGTCGAATCAGGAATTATCCGACGGCGCTGGGTCGGTGCGGTCCGCGGTTGCATCAGGTACGGACGACCGAACACTTTATAGGGTCCGACAGGATGGCGAAAGGGATTCAAAAGATTTCGAGTTTTCCCTTTAGTAGTATCGGAAGATGCCTTTCATATTTTCTGGCATTATCTTCCAGTGATTATTATTTCGGACTTCATTGCTGCGATCTTGGATAAGAGACTTATAGCGTCATTGGACTCGGATTTTTCGATCGGTTCAGGGACATTGTCTCTGACTTACCGACGCAGTCCAATATTGTCATTACAACATGTGTTTTATTTTTCAACGCTATATATATATATATACAAGCCTGCTACTAAGCATGATAGTTTAGTTTCTTGTCCGCGTTGCTCATTTCTGCCATTTTATCATTTATACAAATAGTTTATTTTGGCAGAGCAGGGCATACCGAGAGTTCATATGCGTCTAAACGGTGTGATTAAAGACTGCATATATTCTTTTTCGCCGTTTATGTCTTTTCCAATTTCAATGTTGGGAACGACATTATGTATAGTAGACTTAACTTAGACGCTTTATTATACGTAATCCGCCTTACTGAGGCGTTATCATTACGTCTTCAAGAAAAGATTTACGGGATATTATTCTCAATGTAATTTCTTTTGAGGGCAGTAGATTGTTCACGTATAACTCAGCCCTTCAGTGGCTGATTGGAGTTAGTTAGACGTGACGCAGCCCTAGCTACATCCACACGCGTGGATAGTAAGGTTAAGAACTCTCTCAGAGTCGCTTCATTCTCGGAGGAGCTTCTCTTCGACGGCAACTTTTCGGCAATCCATGAATTGCTCGATTTACACGTTCTCTTGTCTATTTAGTGTTACAAGAGATTCAGACTGGGGCAAACATTCGGTGGTTGACTTAGAGAGTGCCGCCGCAGTTGCCGGACCCGAGTGTGGCTGTTATGACGGTTGCCAGTCAAACAGATTGGGATATAATACTGATCCCTACGGATTCGAAGTTCCAGGGTCTTTGGGTTCCGCAGTCTTTTAGCAATCAGTTTTCTTCCGCGGAATAATGTTTTTTAGGCTTGCTTTATGTCATTGCATGAACATTATTCAGAAACGCATGCCCAAATTCCTGTCCTTTAATTCGACAGTAGTGGCGTATCTCCGGAACCAGGGAGGCACTCTTTCGTTTCCGTTATTCAATTTAATGGAAAGAATCCGTCTGTTGGTTATAGTACACCAAGTTCAGTTTTGGTCCGTCATATTCCGGGTCGTCTGATTGTTTTATCGGACTCCCGTTCTCTTACGGGTCGCTTGTTGCTGTCAGAATGGACTCTCAACAAACAAGTATTCAATCAGATTTGCTATCTATGGGAGCGCCCAATGATGATTTATTTATGACACAGCTTGCTAATCAATTGCAGACGTATGTGTTGGCTTGTCCAGATCTCTGAGCTAATATTGTTAACGCTCTATTGATCTATAGGACGGAATGATAGGATACGCGTATCCTCCGGCGCTGTTGTTTTAGCAGGTATTGCTAAGATAAACAACCACAATACATTTCTGTTGATAGCATCTCTATCTTCACAGAGATCATGAGTAATTTACTCTCTTGTCTACTGTGGGTCTTAACGTGAAATCTTCCTCTATGTGAGGATCTTTTTCACTGGGTAAATCGTGTCATCTTTATCACAACCAGCAAGGTCGCAACCTTCATGTATTCCGTTGTGTGGTCCGTATTGCATTGTAAGCACTGTACTGGACGAGCTTTGGACGCGATTTCTTACTATAGGAGATCCTCTTCTTCGCTATTCTATGCAGCTAAAGTGGAGGCTCTTCCGTCGTGGTGTAGGGATCATTATGTTCATATTGTTGATCCCTCCATACTACTCATTGCTATTTTTTAGTATACTTGTTTCACAAGATCTACTGCAGCCTGTTATTATTTAGGTTATAGGTTTATGTTACCTCATACCTATGCACTCTACGATAGTTTACAATTGAGTCTTTTGTCTCTTTATCTAAGTCAGTTAGTAACTTTTTGATAAATAGACTTAGAATCTTTAGATTAAATTCCTATACGGATTTTAACTTCGGTTCTTATTTAGCTAAGTAATCATTTGAGCCTCTGGAAACAGTAGTTTTCAAATTCTGACCTTTTAGACAGTAATTCTGTTGGTTTCTCTTTTACTGTAGAGTCAGTGAGTTTCATGCACTATCGATGGATGATTTTCACTTTCATAGTTTCGGAATCAATACTTCCGTTACTATTTAGGTTGGATTGTTGCATAAGAGTTAGGCTCCTATTATCCGGAACCTATTATTTTAAGGTCCTTCCGTCTTCGTATGGGCATAGGCCTTTACTCTTTCCGGGTACAGTTTATGTATTTATAAACAGATATCTGTTTATTACTATGGACGTAAGCTTCTTCTGTCTTTGATGTCTAGTAGAAGGACGTTACGCTCCATTTTATTGTTAATGGATTCTATTAACTATCGGTACTGCTTATGGTATATCATTGACTTAGCAGTTGTGCTTAAGATTTCGGCTCATGAAGTAAGAGTTCTTCTACTTCTTGGGCTTACATTAATAGTGTCGCTATTATAGATTTTTGAAGGCCGCTCATTGCGCTCAGCCATCCACATTCATGAATTTTATCTCAGAAATATCGAGTCCATTTCTGGAGGCCTCTATTGTTAGGTCTATTATCTACTGCTCAGAATGTCATTCACTTAACAGTTGCTACTATAGCTAGGTAGGCTGTCTGTTTCGGCAGTGTCTCCGTTCGGCTGCCCTCTTCGCTCTGGGCTATTTGACCCAGGGCAAGAAAAAGGGGGGGGGGGGAGGGTGTTCCCTTGGGTCACCTGTTTTACTATGAAAACAAGGGGATACCTCCTCCGGAGTTAGTAATTCTGAGCTGTTATTGGGATGGTTGTTTAGTGAGAAGTTTAGGTTTTTAAAATTCATTCAAGTCTTAGTTTTTAAAGTATAGCTTTTGAATATTGCATATGTCAACGGACATGATTATGCAATCCTCAGACACTTTTAGGAGTATAAGAGTCTCTATTCTCTAGACTTACTTTATTTATTGGCTTACTTTAAAAATTATTAGTATAAGGATTATATTGGATATTAATAGAGTACATGGATGTATGAAGCTCAATTTTGGAAGGTGTTGTATCTTTCTAATTTATCATAAATAAGAAAGATACATGTAAGGCCTATTACTTCTTTTTCCCTACAGGGGATGACTCTATTTTATTTTATTGAGCGTATTCCATTTTGCTCTATGTCCTTGGCCCTCCAGCCTTTTTACTATTCAGCTATGTCTGGGTCATTGGTACAGTATAAAAATGTTAAAAAATTTATAGTAATTTATATATTTTTTATACTTACCAATGACCCAGACGGGGATGGCCCTCCTAGGAGTTGGGAACTCTTGCCTCCCCGCTGAGTACATAGCGCTTACCAGGCACTGGTTATTAGAATGATTAATGGCGCCAATTTCGGAACGTCCTTGACACTGCGCATGCGCAGTAGGGGCGAAGTGTGGAGGGCCTTTCAGGACATGTTTTCTTTAGTTTTAGATGCAAATTTTGGAGATTGGGGGGCAAAATTTGTGTTTGGCCCTATATTTTAAGAGTTAGCACCAGCTATGTCTGGGTCATTGGTAAGTATAAAAAATATATAAATTACTATAAATTTTTTAACTTTCGGGACATAAGTCTGACAGCAATCATTCTTGCTAATGATTAATCCACTGTTTGTTATTACTTCCTTCCCTATCCTTCCATGAAGCCTTCCTGTTAATCTCCTAAGCTTTTTGGCTATTTTTTATTGAAATTTTTTATTAAATTTCTTGGGAGTTTAACATGTATTACAGAATGTTTATTCTGTTTATCCCTATGGTTACGTCTTCACCATAGGGGTGTTAGGTGTTTTGGTCTTGCATCTTCTATCCAATGTATCGTTTTTTCTTCGTATGAAGATCTAGCTTTACATCTGGTAGCATTTAGATCGGTTACTGACTTTGGGCCTTTTTGTGTGTCTGATGTCTTGTTTCTGGTTTTTTCCTTTGACTTTGTTCACATTGTCAACTTCCTTAAATATATGTGGTACTTAGTATTATATTACTGTAGAATCACTGTATGATACATTGATTATGATTCTGGTAGTGTGGTTCATAAAATTTGGATTTTGTCCACACTTAGGCTCTATCGGGATACACTTGGGCTCATCATGTTCCCTTTGGGAACTTAGGCTTTTTTAAAAAAAAATTTCCCAAAATTTGTGGTTTAATGTTTCGAATTTAGTTTTGATTGCTATTATTCATGTATCTTTATCATATATTTTATTGTGGAGTTTGTGGGAGTGCTATCGAATTATAAAGTTTATTGCTCTTAATGCAAGGCGAGGAAGTCGACCTCGGATTTGCATGCTTGTTGCCTTGCCTGTAGTCGATGCACTCCTATGGATTCTTGTCCTACTTGTGTACATTGAGATGACAGATGTTGGAGATGGGTGTCACGGGACATTGTTGGTGGTGAGGTTCCTATGCCGGAACTCTCACTGCAAGATAATTCAAGTTTTTCAGTTTCTATTTACAGAGGAACAAGAATATGGTGATGGTATTGTGACATCCATCTAAAGTGTGTACCGTCGTGACGTCGTCGCACTCTGATGAGCTGCAAGGTGCTCATGAATATAAGCAGGGGATAAGGCCTTTAGTTGCAAGCACCTCAAAATCAAAAGCTTACCCAGCGACGACAGAAATAAGGAGGAAGTCAGCAAGTTTCTTTTAGGGAGGCTCGGTGAGGCCTAACAAGGCCATGAGCAGGAGAGGTCCCTCTCTAACTCAACAACATTTGGGGCCAACTGTTGTTTTGAGAAACTTGTACCAGCTGGAGCATATGTCCATACTCTCCGCTCGGGACGCTCCGTCTAGACTGCAACTGGCCTCGGCTACAGTCATCGCTTCTTCCGCTACGTTACAAACCACACACAACCGCATGCTAGCTACCCAACTTTGGATATCCAGCCAGATGCGCGAAGACAGCCAATCTTCGCCTGAGAAGTCGGACCATCCAGTAGCTAGCGATCCAAGGCTTCCAGCATCAGGACGTTAGGAGAAGAGATCTATCTCTGGATCTTCATCCCAGGAGCAGCAAGCGGTGAAAATACAGTAGACCACTGCTTCTCAAGCCTCGGTAATGGACTTGCTGTCGCAGATTGCACAGCTGATTGCAGCATCCCAGCAAGTGCAAGAGCAGCCTCCTGCAGACTCCGGTGGTGAGCTGTCAGATGGTGGCGGGTCTGTCCAGTCACTGAATGTCATCGCTGAATCATTTGGATGATGACAGGGACAAGGAAGTGGATTACCCTTCCCTTTCGGAACAGCATATGGTAGCGATGAATTTTATTAGCTCACCTGACTGAAAGTCAGGCTGAGCTTTTCTTATCACTCTTCGTCCGTCGTCCTGCGTGAAGGTGGTGTTTGAGCCTCTTTCTCCTAAACCACTGGCCACATTTTAATTAAATTTCATGTATATGGTGGTTATATAGGGGCATTTTGATTTTTATCCATATTTGGTTTCGGCTCATATTGAGCAGAGGTGTGGGGAAAAAATGGCCAAATTTTTTGAAAATCTTCTTCTAATGAACCACCAGTAGCAGAGACTTGATATGTGGTATACAGAGTCCTTTTGAGGTTTAGAATCAAGTTTGTTCAAGAGAAGTTTGTCTGGCATTATTTGCCTTCGTTATGGGAGGGGCAAAAAAAAATTTTGGCCACGCCTAAAATTTCTATTTTCTGAACCGTGAGGTCGATTTGAACCAAATTTGATATAAGATGATAATGGGTCATAAGTAGTTGATTGATGCAAAAAAAAATTTTCTCATTGCCCCGTGGGAACCTCGGGAGCTAAAAATAGGAAAAACCTTAAAACTGCCATATCTCCAAAACTACACTGCACAGAGAATTCTTATTTTGTATAAAGCTTACTTTTATCCAGTAGAATAGAATGGTTAAAAAAAATCCCTATCGGTTTGATCACAAGGTACTTTTTTCAGGACTTTGAAAAAGTGGTGAGTCAGCACTTTTTAACACTGTAGGCAATGGGAAAAACATTAAAAAATCTTCTTTTCCAGATCCAGCAGGCAGAATCTTTTGATATTTGGTATGCAACATTGTAGGGTGGATCTGATTCAGGTTTGTTGAAATCGGCCCCCTGGGTTCATATTTGGGCTCAGTATAGGAGCCCGATTTCGAACTTAGTGCATTTCAGGCAAATTTCTTAAAAAATCTTCTTCTCCAGATCCAGCAGGCAGAATCTTTTGATATTTGGTATGCAACATTGTGGGGTGGATCTGATTCAAGTTTGTTCAAATCGGCTCCCTAGATTCATATTTGGGCTCACTATAGAAGCTCAAATTCGAACTTAGCGCATTTCGGGCAAATTTCTTCAAAAATCTTCTTCTCCAGATCCAGCAGGCAGAATCTTTTCATATTTGGTATGCAACATTGCGGGGTGGATCTGATTCAAGTTTGTTCAAATCGGCCCCCTGGATTCATATTTGGGCTCACTATAGAAGCTCGAATTTGAACTTAGTGCATTTCAGGCAAATTTCGTAAAAAATCTTCTCCAGATCCAGCAGGCAGAATCTTTTGATATTTGGTAAGCAACATTGTGGGGTGGATCTGATTCAAGTTTGTTCAAATCGGCCCCCTGGGATTATATTTGGGCTCAGTATAGGAGCTCAAATTTGAACTTAGTGCATTTCAGGCAAATTTCTTTAAAAATCTTCTTCTCCAGATCCAGCAGGCAGAATCTTTTGATATTTGGTATGCAACATTGTGGGGTAGATCTGATTCAAGTTTGTTCAAATCGGCTCCCTAGATTCATATTTGGGCTCACTATAGAAGCTCGAATTCGAACTTAAGTGCATTTCGGGCAAATTTCTTAAAAAATCTTCTTCTCCAGATCCAGCAGGCAGAATCTTTTCATATTTGGTATGCATCATTGCGGGGTGGATCTGATTCAAGTTTGTTCAAATCGGCCCCCTGGATTCATACTTGGGCTCATTATAGAAGCTCGAATTCGAACTTAGTGCATTTCAGGCAAATTTCTTAAAAAATCTTCTTCTCCAGATCCAGCAGGCAGAATCTTTTGATATTTGGTAAGCAACATTGTGGGGTGGATCTGATTCAAGTTTGTTCAAATCGGCCCCCTGGGTTTATATTTGGGCTCAGTATAGGAGCCCAAATTTGAACTTAGTGGATTTCAGGCAAATTTCTTAAAAAATCTTCTTCTCCAGATCCAGCAGGCAGAATCTTTTGATATTTGGTATGCAACATTGTGGGATGGATCTGGTGCAAATTTGTTCAAACGGCTCCCTAGATTCATATTTGGGCTCACTATAGAAGCTTGAATTCGAACTTAGTGCATTTCAGGCAAATTTCTTAAAAAATCTTCTTCTCCAGATCCAGCAGGCAGAATCTTTTGATATTTGGTATGTAACATTGTGGTGTGGATCTGATTCAAGTTTGTTCAAGCCAAGTCCCTGGGTTCATATTTGGGCTCACTGTGGTAGCCCGAATTATAACTTAGTTCAAAATGAGGAATTTTCTTTAAAAATCTTCTTCTCCAGATCCAGCAGTCGGAATGTTTTGATATTTGGTATGCAGCATCCTTAGGGGTGTGAGATTTAAGTTTGTTCAAGCCATGTCCCTAGTTCCATATTTGGACTCACTGTGGGAGCCCGAATGATAACTTAGTTCAAAATGAGGAATTTTCTTTAAAAATCTTCTTCAGATCCATCAGTCGGAATGTTTTGATATTTGGTATGCAGCATCCTTAGGGGGTGAGATTCAAGTTTGTTCAAGCCATGTCCCTAGGTCCATATTTGGACTCATTGTGGGAGCTTGAATTGTAACTTAGTTCAAAATGAGGAATTTTCTTTAAAAATCTTCTTCTTCAGATCCAGCAGTCGGAATGTTTTGATATTTGGTGTGCAGCATCCTTAGGGGGGTGAGATTCAAGTTTGTTAAAGCCAAGTCCCTGGGTTCATATATGGGCAGCCTGAATTATAACTTAGTTCAATATGAGGAATATTCTTTAAAAATCTTCTTTTTTTTAGATCCACTGGTCAGAATCTTTGGATATTTGGTATAAGCTTTTTTTAAGAGGAGCAGATGCAACTTGTTGAAATCAATTCTCTGGGTTGATATTTAGGCTACCATGTCAGGTGAGTGCCCTCAGGCCCCTTGGGGCCTCTTGTTTATCAATACTATACTGACTTTGTTCCACCTGATCAGCAAGCTGCGACTACTAGAGAGAAACCGCTGTCATCTCTAGAAGCAGATTTCGTATGGAAGAAAGAGGATGTTCTTTCCTTCCTGAAACAGTCTAGACAGGTTCAGATGCATTCAGCCATGTTAATGACGCCATATTCAATCTCTCTAGTGCTAATAGGAAGGCAGTTTCTTATCGATATCTTCCATAAATATACCGTTCCGTGGACCACATTCATTTAAAACAGTTGGAGAAGATGTCCTGAGAGCTCCTCTGTGTTTTGATGAGCAGGCCGGGGATGTAAATATGTCCCTACCTGCATCATTCAGTATATACTCAGAAGTGATGGAATGTGCTATTTTATCCAATAGAGCGAATCTGGATGTGATGCCCTTCGCAGATCACCTCACCAGAGCTATGGTGCAACGTCTTGATGGGAAGGAATTTGAGGATGTTTGTTCCTCGCTTAGAGTTCCTTCCAGGGCAGTTATGTATGCCACGTACAACTTCGTCCTGACAGTGACAAATTGGGAGTTGATCAGACATGATGCTGGGTTTGCGTCTTCATCACTTATAGATGACAAGGTGAAAAGCTCTCTCCAAGTCGCTCCGGTCTCCAGATATACTCTATTTGATGACAAGCTTTCGTTAGTCTATGAACAGGCTACAAGAAAGCTTCCAGTACACTGCTACTGAAGTCTGCGTCTCAACAACACGCTTCAGCAGACTGGGGTAAGCGAGGCTGTTCCACTTCAAAATCAACTAAGGGAACTCCTCGCGAGTGTATAAGAAACCCTCTTACAATTACTCCGGAGGTCGTCAGTATAGTGACTCTGGAAAGGGGCGCAGGTCTGATCCAGACTATAGGTCAGATGCCCCTAAGCCGATGGGACGAGGTTCTTCGCGGGGAGGATGTAGTTTTTCCTTCCGTAAGCCTTAAAGTCGTACAGGTGATGAATAAGACCTCTATTGCCTACCAGTTGACGGAAGATTATCAAACTTTGAGAGATACTGGATTAAAGTCACGGAAGATCAGTTGGTAAAAGTGTTGTCTCGGAAGTCCTACGGATATGATTCCGAACAAAAACCCTCACAAGATGTCTGCGTTGGACAAATCGTCCGGCATATCCTTTCAAAAGAGAGTCACTCCTAGTGGAGGTACAGGCTCTCTTATTGAAGGAAGCAATAGTGGTCGTCGAGAATAGACTTCTGTTCCTTTCTACTTAGTGGAAGGTTTTCAACCTCGCAAAAAAGTGGATGAAAATTGCGGAAGATCAGTGGATGAGAATGAAGTCTCGGCAGGCCTGCGGCTATCAGCACAAGCAAAGTTCCACTTACAATAAGTAAGACAAAAATTAATCTTCCGACAAATTCTCCCAAGAGAGTCTCTCCTTGCGGAGATACAGGCTCTCCTATTGAAGAAAAGCAATAGAGGTCGTCAAAATATTCTGTAGGTTTTTTCAAATCACCTGTCTTGTTTAGAATAGAGCTGTTAGAGGGAAAGGTGCGTCTTTTCCCTCTTGGTGTTGTATTCCTTGGCGTCAAGACATTTAATATCATTGTTGATGTCATGGTAGCCTTATGTACTGTTACAGTGTTCTTTTCTTAGCAGCTAGTGTTTTAAATCTCCATTTAGTGAGCTTTCAAAGGCCACAAGTGGCACAGATATGTCTTCAAGTAGATGAAGACTCATAAGTGCGTAGCTGCCTTGAGATTACTGTCTCTTTTGGAATTACAGCCATTGGAATAGTGGCTCATCATTCCCTACCTTGCATGACAATGGTTGTAAGTCTCCGTTAGTGAGCTTCTATCTAGGTTGCCAGTTACACAGAGATATCTGTCTTCACGGACAGGAAGACTTCTAGCTATGTTAGCTAGGCTCTGACCGCTGTCTTTTGGGAATAAAACTGATAAAGGTACAGTGCTTTACGGTTTCTTTTCGTAGGTGTCATAGACTTCAGTCCTATTGTTTACACCATATTAGCCCAGCTAAAATCATGAGTGAGATTTTTTCAGTAATTATGCTGTGACATAACTGAATTTATTATCTCTTGGGAATTTAGGGCTGTTAAAATAGTGGCTCTTCATTTCCTACCTTGCACGATAATAGTTGTAAGTCTCTGTTCAGTCAGCCTTCAAGGTCGCAACTTACACCGATATATCTGTCTTCACGGAGATAAAGACTTACAAGCTACACGGCTAGTATTGTAAGTCTCCTTAGTGAGCTTCTAAGGCCACAGTTATCAGCCTTTTATTTCCTTCACATATAGGAAGACCTTTTGCTGCTTCAGCTAGGCTGAGCTCGTTTTTCTATAGGACATGATACCGTATGTTAGAGGAGGTTATTCTCTTCCTACGGGTATGGTTTGGTGTTAGTTATATGAGGCGATAATCTCTATTGATGACACCATATTTACCTAGTGTGATTATGTCTATACCGTGTATTTGTTCATCATGTCCCTCTCCGTCCTTAGTGGCATTATGGAGTCGGACAGACGTGAGGAAGCCCTGTTGTTGCTATTCTATTTGATGACTAACACAAGAGCGATTCAAGTAATGCGGGTGAGGGGGATTCGATCTGAATTTTTTGTCAAATTTGGATCAGTTATGGAACTGCCAACAGGCCGTCTCTGCATATGTTCTCCATTTTTGGCATCATTTAGTATGTTCTTTCTCCGAACAATCAATGGTTGTTACAGACCTAGGAAAAATTGAATTATTTCGGGGACGGTCCGTGAGGAGTCTGTTAATCATAGCTCATTCCAAGTTTTAAATCGGGGTTTCTTGAAGATACAGTACACATCTCATATATTTGAACGGTTCATTGGAGTGTTATTATTGGAATCAGTTGTACACATGCCTGTTTGCTCTTCAGATACTTTTCATTGATATTCAATTGCACAAGTGTATGGTCGTACACTTTATATCACCGGTTTTCATCCTATCTACATATTCCGACTCCGGTATACATTAGAAGCATGCTCTATTAATTACCGAGATTGCCACAATAGCATTAGCTTTTGAAGTGGCATTAAGCACCAATAATTAATAATAATTATTAACAGGATGCTTATTGAGCGAATATATTTGGATTATTTAGTATCGCTTTTCACTGATTCCAGAGCACTCCCCTCTTTGTTTTGAAGAATATTCCTTCAAAAAAGGGGAGGGGGGGGATTTTTCTTCACCTCATCTAGCTTGATAAGTATGTAACTATGGGTGAAGCTGTTTTGTCTGAAGATTATTACTGATCCTTGATACAGCTTGTTTATTATATATATATGGCGTATGTTTGTGGGGGTTGATCTCTCCATCTCAAATACACCATCATAATTTACAGGACTTAGTCCGGAATAGCCTTAAATTGAGGGCTTGTTACACACATTTAGCATAATCTAATTCTTAAGTCCTAAGCCCTCTGCCTTTTTACGATTCAGCTAGTCTGGGCCATTGGTTATTAGTATAAACATATGATAAGTTTTAAGTAATTTGTATAGTTTTTTATACTTACCAATGGCCCAGACAGGGATGGCCCCCCCATGAGTGTGCACTCCTACCTCCCCGCTGAGTTATTATTAGTATGCTCATCTACAAAGAATGAGGTTGGCGCAAATTCCGGTCTCTTCCTGACCACTGCACATGCACAGATGGTAAAGTATGGAGGGCCAGATAGGACTTTTAATTTTCGGTATTGTATGCAAATTTTAGGGGGTGGGGGGGGGGGTGGTTCAAAATTTGTGTTTGGCTCTTGATAATATCGAGTTTGCACCAGCTAGTCTGGGCCATTGGTTAGTATAAAAAATATACAAATTACTTTAAATTTTATCATTTTTTGTGATTTTTACTTGTCTGAGGAGTAACTTTAAAAACAAATGACCAAGGCCTAAAAAAGTTAAAAATCTGTTTCTCAGGCCCACCTGCCTGGCCCTTTTGACTTCTGCATGCTCTCTTTTTATAACCATTTTTAGCTCAACTTGACAAAGTCCGCTGGCATACGTATGTACGTACATACGTACGTACGTATATCCACAATTTCCTTTGGCACACCACACAGGTTACATTTATGATCAGATCGCTTTGAAACTTGGTTTGCTTGTTTGGGGTGACCTCAATTTCCACCAAAAAGTTTCGCCACAGCCAATGTTCTTAGAATTTAGTTTAGTCAGACCTCAATATTTCCCTTTGGCACAGGGCACATTTATGATCAGATTGCTTTGAAACCTGGCATGCTTGTTTGGGGTGACCTTTAGAGGGGAGCTATCGATTCTCTTCCATTTCCATCAAAAAATGTTGCCACGGCCAACGTTCTTAGAACTTAGTTTAGTCAGACCTCAATATTTCCCTTTGGCACACCCTACAGGGCACATTTATGATCGGATTGCTTTGAAGCAAGGCATGCTTGTTTGGGGAGACCTCTAGATTGGAGCTATCGATTTTCTCCCATTTCCGTCAAAAAATGTTGCCGTGGCCAACGTTCTTCGAACTTAGTTCAGTCAGATCTCAATATTTCTTTTTGGCACACCCTACAGGGCACATTTATGATCGGATTGCTTTGAAACCTGACATGCTTGTTTGGGGTGACCTCTAGATGGGACCTATCGATTTTCTTCCATTTCCGTCTGTCAAAAAATGTTGCCGCTGACAACAATCTTTGAACTTAGTTTAGTCAGGCATCAATGTATTCCTTTGGCATGCCCTACATGGCACATTTATGAGAGAACGGTTTGAAAATTTGTATGCTTGTTTGAGGTTACCTCTAGATGGGAGCTATCGATTTTCTTTCCTGTGATGAACATAGTAAAAACTTAGTGCAGTTAAGCATTAATATTTCCCTTTGACACACCCTGCAGGGCATATTTATGATTGGATCACTTGCAAACTTGGTGTGCTTGTGTGGGGTGACATCTATATAGGAGCTGTCGATTTTCTTCTATTTCTGTCAGAAAATGTTGCCACTGACCTTTGAACTTATTTTAGTCAGACCTCAATACTTCCCTTTAACACACCCTTCAGGGCACATTTATGATCGGATCACTTTGAAACTTGGTATGTGTGTTTGGGGTGACCTCTAGATGTGAGCTATTGCTTTTTTTCATTTCCATAAAAAATTATTGTCATTATCACCAGCCTTTGAACTTACTGCATTTGTGCATCAACTTATCCCTTTTGCACTCTCTGCAGGGTATATTTATGAATATCCATTAAAAACAAACATTGCCAAAAGCAATGACCTTCTACTTAGCGCATTTGTGCATTAATATCTTCCTTTGGCATGCCTCAGAGGGTACATTCATTATCAGGTATTTATTTATTTATTTATTTATTTATTTATTTATTATACCCCCACTTCGAAGAAGTGGGGGCTATATAGGAATCGCCCTGTACGTCCGTACGTCCGTCCGTCCGTCCGTCCGTCCGTACGTCCGTCCATACGTCTTTCCGGACATGAAATTCTTGTGCGCGCAACTCCTCCTACATTTATCAATCAATTTGGACAAAACTTTTCAGACATCATCACTACTAAGTGAACATGCGCATATTCCAAGATTTTTGATCTGCGACTATTTTAACCAGGTTTTCTCCCTTTGACTTAGATTTATTGTGTCTTTCCATCCGAACAAATTCTTGTGTGCGCAACTCCTCCTACATTAATGAACCGATTTTGATGAAACCTTTCGAACATCATCTCTACTAAGTGAACATGTGCATATTCCAACTTTTTAATCTGCGACAATTTTAACCAGGTTATCTCTCTTGAACTTTGATTTAATATGGGTTTCTACATGAAATTCTTGTGTGCGCAACTCCTCCTACATTTATCAATCAATTTGGATGAAAGTTTACAGACATCATCACTACTAAGTGAACATGCGCATATTCCAAGATTTTTGATCTGCGACAATTTTAACCAGGTTATCTCCCTTTGACTTAGATTTATTATGTCTTTCTGTTTGAACAAATTCTTGTGTGCGCAACTCCTCCTACATTAATGAACCGATTTTAATGAAACCTTTCAAACATCATCTCTACTAAGTGAACATGTGCATATTCCAAACTTTTTGATCTGCGACAATTTTAACCAGGTTATCTCTCTTGAACTTTGATTTAATATGGGTTTCTGCATGAAATTCTTGTGTGCGCAACTCCTCCTACATTTATCAGTCAATTTGGATGAAAGTTTACAGACATCATCACTACTAAATAAACATGCGCATATTCCAAAATTTTTGAGCTGTGGCAATTTTAACTAGGTTATCTCCCTTTAACTTAGATTTATTATGGGTTTCTACATGAAATTCTTGTGCGTGCAACTCCTCCTACATTTATCAATCAATTTTGACGAAACCTTTCAAACATTATCACAACTAAGTGAACATGCGCATATTCCCAAATTTTTGATCTGCGGCAATTTTAACCAGGTTATCTCCCTTTAACTTGGATTTATTATGGGTTTTCAAATGGGATTCTTGTGTGTACAACTCCTCCTACATTAATGAACTGATTTTGAATACATGTTGCACATTGTAAATGTGTTTTTCCAAATGTATACCATATATGTGTGGGCTCTTTAAGTATTCAGTGCTGTTCTGTGGAAGGCCACATGCAAATACAAATTTCAACAACAAAAAATGATCTTTATGTATACATTTCCTTATGGCCTTCACCTACATGATCAGAAGTGCATTCCTCTAAAAACCCAAAGCGGGGGTATTAATCACCTTCAGTGATAGTTCTAGTTTATTTATTTATTTATTTATGTTTAAGGTCACATAATTATGCACAATGGCTAATCATGACCGTGACAGTTTTACAGGTGGAGGAAGCCGGAGTACCCGGAGATAACCACCGAGCAACGACGAGCAGCTGCTAGCTCCCCAACACGTAACTCCACACTGCAGCACAGGCAGGGTTAGATTGGTTGAAGACATGCGTACCATCGACGTGCAGTACGCCTTAGTACACGGCATCATCGTGCCCCCCCCCCCCCCCCCCCCCCCCCCCCCACGTGGGCAATGGAGATGAAGTGTCTTGCCCAAGGACACAACGCGGTTGGCACAGGTGGGATTCGAATTGAGGACCTCTCGGCTTGCAGCCTGCACCTCTACCTACTGAGCCACCGAGCTCCCCATTATCAGGTAGTTTTGAAACTTTATAAGCTAATGCAAGGTGACAAAGATTGGAACTATTTGATTTTCTTTTTATTTCTATCAAAAACTGTTGCTGTTAGAAACAATTTTTGAATTTATTGCATTTGTGCATCAACATTCTTTGACATGGCTTACAGGGCACATTTATCATAGGATTGTTTTTGAACTTGGTGTGCTCATTAGGCAAGACCTTTAGATAAGCGCTATTGATTAGCATTCATTTCTGTGAAAAAAGTTGCTATTTACAATAACCTGTGAACATTCTGCATTTGTGTATCAACATTCTTCCTTTAGCCAGTCTTGCAGTTTACATTTAAAAATGCATGGATTATTCTGACGTGCGCACACAATGTTGTTATGTTGAAATTTCATCAAATAACATTGGTACCAATGATCTTCAATTTTGCCATTTCATTTATAACTTACCAAGTTCATGTTTGTCAAGTTGAGCTACAGTGTCATTGACACTTTCATTTTTATAACTATTGCAAACTTAAAAAAATAAAAATTAAATGGTTTATGTGTGATATTTTACTTAATAAAACTGATAAATATGTCCCTTGAGTGCAACTTGGCTTTGCAATGCATTGCAAATCCTTCTTCCACTCAGGCGATGATATACACCACCACCCATGCTCTTCTATAGATCATGAGGCCTAAAACAAACCAAGAACATGAACTTTTGATGGCAAAGAAATAATGACAAAAATAAAAAATTAAATAAAAAAAATGTTCACCCAAATGTAATTTTACAAAAAATGGCCGGAGAAACAGAAGATCTTCTTTGTGGGGCCCAATCTTAAATTCCTTGTGATTTTTGCTGGTCCATGCAAGCCCCTGAAAATGGATCTTGTAGTAAACTGAGATTTGAAATGTGCGAGGCAAAGTGGTTAAATTTACATTAAGCAGCTGGAGAGTGCTGCCACCACCCAACAGTGCACTTATTCCACTTGAGATCTATACAGGACAGAATATTTTTATACTGTACCAATGACCCAGACTTAGCTGGTGCTAATTCTAACAAAACCAGGGCCAAACACAAATTTTGCCCCCCAATCCCCAAAATTTGCATCCAAAACAAAAAGAAATCATGTCCTAAAGGACCTCCATACTACGCCTCTACTGCGCATGCGTAGTGACGCAGACGTCCCGAAATTGGCGCCAATTATCATTCTCTGTTTGGCCCTTCATCAGTCAACATCTCACTGATCTTTGTGCTTGTAAATCTCAGTTTAAAGGATGCCAGACACGTAATTTTTGGAGAAAATGTGATTCTAAGGAGGATAGAAGGAGGAGAGGAAAAAGAAGTGACAAAAAATAATCAGGGCTGTACTTAAAATTTTTTGATGAAATTATGTTAAGTTGCCTATTTTCGAGGCATGGGCCTCTTGTTGTCATTTTTGCTAATTGTTGCACTGCTTATTCAGTGTTTCCTCTCCCCTAGCCTTCTAAAGTCCCCCCTTGCAATTCTCCCATGCTTTTGGCATATTTTTGAGAAATTTCATTTCTAAAATTTCCTGGGAGAGTTGCTTGGTTACAGAATGTTTTCTGTTATTTTCCCCATAGTTACGTTTTCACCCATGGGTGTATAACGTTTGTGTTCTGCATCTTCCATCTGATGTTCTACAGATTCTCCCCTGGGAGTCTCTGTTTTGCATCAGATAGAGTGTAATTGATGACTGATTCCGGGCCAGTTTTTTCAGTGCCTGGAGTCATGTTTTCTGGTGTTTTTACACTGTTTGTTTTCATTGGCAACAGCCTTTTTTGAGGGGGGCTGTTTGCCTTTGCTGTAGTTTATCTCACTATAAGATACATTTATATTATCCGAAAGTGTCTCATTAATTATTTAATATAAATTTAAAATTTTTGACCACACTTTGCCATCGGCTCAACGTTACTTTTCAGCAACTTGGGCTTCGCTGAAAAAATATTTTTTCAAAATTATTTTGTTTTGCAATTGTTTTTTCATTTATTAATGGATCATGTTATTATGTATCTTTGTGTCAGGGGTTTTTGCGAGTAACTAGGACTTATTGTTGTTCTTTCACAATGAAGGGACGTTGTTCAAATTGTAATAGGAAGAAATCTTCCTCTGACTTTCATGATCATTGTATTAATTGTAGTCAGTGTTCTCGCATTAATCCCTGTCCTATATGTGAACATTGGGATGAGAAACATTGGAAACGTGTGTCACGATATGTTGTTTCTGGAGAAAGAGCGATGCCGGCTCTTTCTCCGCAAGGTCACTCTACTCTCTCAGTTTCTATTTCAGAGGAACCAGAACAGGGTGATGTTTCCATGTTATCTTCTTCAAGTGTGCGTCCGTCGTCACAAATGAATTCAGAGCTAGCGGCAAAAGTGCTCATGGAGATTAGACAAATGTCGTCCGCTAGCTCGCCCGGTGTAGCGTCCATTCACCGAGTGGTTCGGCAGCCGGGTTCGTCCGATGCGGTCCAAGAGGAAATTTTGGGTGATGCGAGCACTATAAACATAATAGATGCACACCCAGTGACGGCGGATAGTAAGTGAGAACGGAGGAAGCCTTTGAGTCCGGTTCCTAGCTCGTCCAGGTCCAGCCGGGCCACGAGCGAGAGAGGCCCCTCTCTCGTACAACAACATCTGGGACCAGATGTTGTGGTACAAAATGTGTCTTTAGCGGAGCATACGTCCGTCGCTCGGGACGCTCCGTTGTATAAGCAGTCCGCAGAGACTGTTAAGGCTTCCTCTTCTCGTCAGTGCACACGACCGCACCTTGGCTGCGTGACCGCCGATATATTACCAGCTTCGCCGATCAAGGATTCTTCGGTGACCAGGTCACACCATCCGGCAGCCAGGGATTCGAGACCGATGGACTCCGGACGTTCGCATAGGAAAAGTATGTGGGAGCCATCTGATGCGGAGCTGCCCTCGGCGAAGCAGCGAAAGACTGCGCCTCCGCAGTTCTCGACGCCGGACATTCTTGTGCAGATAGCACAGCTTATCGCAGCATCCCAGCAGCCGACAGAAACGGTGTCGGATCGAGAATTATCCGACGGCGCTGGGTCGGTACGCTCCGCCGAAGCATCGGGGGCGGACGACCGGGAACATCATGAGGTCCGACCGGATGGTGAAAGGGATACGGATGACTTGGAGCTATCCCTTTCGGAACAACATTAAGCTGCCGTGGACTTCATCCGGCACTTTCTCCCTCAAGTTGTTCCGTCGGGCCAGACTGCTGCGCTTCCGGACAAGAGAATTATAGCGTCATTGGACTCTGAATTTTTTGAGCGGTTCAGGGACATCGCTCCCGAGTTTCCGTCGCAGTCCAATAATGTTGCAAGAACATTTGAATTATTGAACGACGCTATATTCAAACTTGCTTCCAAAACGGTGAAAGCAGGTTTCTTGTCCGCTAATACTCTCAACCTGCCTTTCATTAATGCAAGGAATAAATTCGATACGGCAGGACAGGGTATACCGAGAGTTCCTCTGCGTATGGACGACGAGGCGGAAGACTTAGAGCTATCATTACCGTCGTCAGCTTCTATTCCAACCGCGGTGTTGGAAACAGCTATTGCGTCTAACAGAGCCAATTTAGATGCCTTATCTTACGCAGATCACCTTACTAAGGCGTTATCACTGCGCCTTCAGGGGAAAGAGTTTCAGGATATACAATCCTCTTTAAGACTTCTTTCAAGGGCAGTAGCTTATTCCACGTGTAACTCCGCCCTTTCAGTGGCAAATCTGGAGTTGGTTAGACGTGACGCAGCCCTAGCTACATCCACACTAGTGGATTCTAAGGTGAAGAACTCTCTTAGAGTCGCTTCGGTCTCAGGAGAACTTCTCTTTGACGGCAAGCTTTCCGCTATTTATGATAAAATTACAAAGAAAGCTAAGGATTCTCTGTTGTTCAAATCTGCTCCTAAGAAGTCGGATACAGCAGACACGAATAAGACAGGCACTTCTGGGTCT
Organism: Pictodentalium vernedei; assembly: GCA_031216915.1. Classification (NCBI taxonomy): domain Eukaryota; kingdom Metazoa; phylum Mollusca; class Scaphopoda; order Dentaliida; family Dentaliidae; genus Pictodentalium; species Pictodentalium vernedei. The sequence goes on along the minus strand of CM062290.1, from coordinate 303,500,631 downwards.
AATGCGCCCAAGAGAGGTTCCTATAGAGGTTCCGGTGCGTCCTCTTGGTCTTATTCGAGAGGCCGTCAGGATAGCGACTCTCGTTCGGGACGTCCTTCAGGCCGGGACAATCGGTCGGACGCCCCGAGGTCGACGGGGCGAGGTGCGGGTCGTGGAAGACGTGGTTTCTCCTACCGCAGGCCTCGCAGGTCCAGGAGGTGATGGCTTAAACCTCTATCGCGTTCCGGTTGGCGGAAGGTTGTCGAGCTTTTCACAAGAATGGGCGTCGATTACAGACGACCCTTGGGTGAGAGGAGTGACTTCGGAAGGTCTAAAGATATCCTTCAAACGAAAGCCTCCATTAACTCGAAGTCCAAAGTGGACTCATCTTCCGTCAAATCCGCAGAAAAGAGACGCTCTGTTATCAGAGGTGCAGTCTCTTTTAATGAAGAACGCGGTAGAGGTCGTAGAAAACCAGGAATCTCCGGGATTCTACAGCCATCTGTTTCTGGTTCCGAAACCAGACGGCTCGTTCCGTCCAGTCATAGATTTGAGCTGGATAAACAAGCTGATTGTCGCTCCGAAGTTTTATATGGAGACGATTCGATCGGTCAGAGCGAGTATTCGGGTGAACGATTATGCAGCGAGCATAGATCTCAAAGATGCGTACTTTCACGTCATGGTACATCCGACATTCCGAAAGTATCTACGCTTCGCAGTCCTAGGTGTGGTGTATCAATTCCGGGCGATGTGCTTCGGATTGAATCTAGCACCCTGGGCTTTCACTCGGGTAATGAACTCGGTAATGATCTAGTTCCGAGCTCATTCGTCTGCGGTAACATCGGCCTACCTGGACGACATTCTTCAGAGGTACGGCAACGAGTTAACGCTTCAGAACGATGTTCAGAATCTTCTTCTATTGCTCCGACGTCTCGGTTTTATAGTAAACGAGGAGAAGTCGGATCTGGTGCCGTCCAAGTCATTCACTCATCTGGGAATGAGCTTCGAGACGCACAACAATCTCGTTCGTCTGCCGTTAACCAGAGCGAAATTAGTCAGTTGTTACGCTCGCTATTGTCTGCACGCAGACAAAGTCACGGCGAGAGAATTTATGAGACTGATAGGTCTGTGCGGAGCCGCCGCGGATCTCATTCCGATGGGGCGGTTACGCACACGTCCTCTTCAAATTTTCCTGACTCAGAATTGGAGTGTGAAAATTCATTCGCTCGATGTAGACGTTCTCTTGTCAGATCAAGTGAAACAAGAGATTCAGACTTGGGCAAACATTCAGTGGTTAACTCAAGGAGTTCCGCTGCAGTTGCCGGATCCGAGTTTTACCATTATGACGGATGCCAGTCAAACAGGTTGGGGTGCATCATTAATCCCAACGGATTCGAGATGCCAGGGTCTTTGGGATCCGCAATTCCTGTGCAAGCACATAAACATCAAGGAAATGATGTCAATTTGGCTTGCGTTACGTCACTGGATGGACATTATTCACGATGCTCATGTCCAAATCCTATCCGACAATACGACAGTAGTGGCGTATATACGGAATCAGGGAGGCACTCATTCAGTTCCGTTGTTCAATCTAACGGAAAGAATCCTTCTGTTTGCGTTAGAACATCACGTTCTTCTTTCGGTCCGTCACATACCGGGTCGTCTGAATGTGCTAGCAGACTCCCTTTCACGAAAGGGTTGCTTGTTGCCGTCGGAGTGGACTCTCAACAAACAAGTATTCAATCAGATTTGCTACCAATGGGAACGGCCAATGATAGACTTATTTGCGACACATCTCAACAATCAGTTGCAGACGTATGTGTCTCCGTGTCCGGATCCAAGAGCATTTGCAGTAGACGCTCTGTCGATCCCTTGGGACGGAATGATAGGATATGCGTATCCTCCAGCGCCGTTAATTCAACAAGTATTGCTAAAGATAAAACAATCTCAATGCAAGATTCTGTTGGTAGCATCTCTGTCGCCACAGAGACCGTGGATAAATCTACTCAGGTGTCTGTTGTGGGACCTACCGCGGAAGCTTCCTCCACGGGAGGATCTTCTTTCGCAGGGGAAATCGCGCCAACTCCATCACAACCCGCAAGGTCTCAACCTTCACGTTTTTCCATTGTGCGGTCCTTCTTGCATGGCAAGCACTTTACAGGACGAGCAGTGGACGCGATTTCTAATAACTGTAGGAGGACCTCCTCTTCGCTAAACTATGCGGCTAAGTGGAAGGTTTTTCGTCGTTGGTGTAGGGATCATTCTGTAGATATATTCGATCCCTCTATACCAGACATTGCAAACTTTCTAGTATACTTGTTTGACGAAATCAAACTGCAGCCTGTTACTATAAAGGGTTATAGATCTATGTTATCTGATACCTATGCACATCATGATAGTTTACAAATTGGATCTAATGTCTCTTTATCGAAGTTGGTTAGAAACTTTTCGATAAATAGACCCAGAACTCTTACATTAATTCCTAAGTGGAATTTAGCTTGGGTTCTTCTTAAATTGAAGGAAAAGCCATTTGAACCTCTTGGGACAGTAGATTTCAAATTCTTATCTTATAAGACAGCTTTTCTCTTAGCTTTCTCTTCTGCTAGAAGAGTCAGTGAGCTTCATGCACTATCGGTGGATGATTCTCATTATCGTAGTGTTGGGAACACTATCACCTTCACTACTAATGTGGGTTTTTTAGCTAAGAATCAGGCTCCTAATAAATATCCGGAACCTATTGTTATTAAGGCTCTTCTGTCTTCAGACGGGCGTAGGCCTTTACTCTGTCCTGTTAGAGCATTACGTATCTATAAACAGAGATCTCAGTTTATCAGAAAGGGACGGAAACGTTTCTTTCTGTCTTTGATGCCTAATAGAAAGGATATTTCAGTCCATTCTATTGCTAGATGGATTCAGTTAACTATCCGTACTGCTTATGAAGATTTATCTTCTTCTCAGCAGTCTGTGCTTAAGATTTCTGCTCATGAAGTAAGAGCTCTTTCTACTTCCTGGGCTTATGCTAATAGTGTTGCTATTACAGATTTAATGAAGGCTGCTTATTGGTCTCAGCCATCCACATTTACGAATTTTTATCTCAGAAATATTGAGTCCATTTCTGGAGACCTGCATTGTTTAGGTCCGTTATCTGTTGCTCAGAATGTCGTCCACTAAACAGTTGCAACTATAGTTATGCAGGCTTTCTGTTCCGGCAGTGACTCCGTCCGGCTGCCCTCTTCGCTCTGGGCTATTTGACCCAGGGCAAGGGGAAGGGGGGGGGGGGGGGGGGGCGGGTGTTCCCTTAGGTCACCTGCTTTATAGTGAAAAGCAAGGGAATGCCTCCTCCAAGTCAGTATTTCTGAGTCACTTCCGGGATGGTTTTAAAGTGTAATATTAATGTTTAAATTCATTCATGTCTTATTTTTAAAGTGTAGCTCGGTGTGAAGCATTTGTATATGTCAAGTGTCAAACGGGCTTTAATATACAATACTCGGACACTTTTAAATGACTATAAAGAGTCTCAATTTTCTGGACTACTTTATTTATTGGCTTGCTTTAAAAATAATTAGTATAAGGGTTATACTGGATGTTAATAGAGAACATGAATGTTATTGTGCTCAATTATTAAGGGTAGTGTATCTTTCTAATTTAATATTAAATAAGAAAGATACATGTAAAGCCTAATACTCCTTTTCTCCTTAAGGGGTTACCTCTTTACTATATAGTTGAGCTTATTGGATTTTCCTCTATGTCCTAGGCCCTCCAGCCTGTTTACTATTCAGCTAAGTCTGGGTCATTGGTACAGTATAAAAATGTTAAAAAATTTATAGTAATTTATATATTTTTTATACTTACCAATGACCCAGACGGGGATGGCCCTCCCTGGAGTTGGGAACTCTTGCCTCCCGCTGAGTACATAGCGCTGACCAGGCACTGCCAGTAAGAATGATAATTGGCGCCAATTTCGGGACGTCTGCGTCACTGCGCATGCGCAGTAGAGGCGTAGTATGAAGGTCCTTTAGGACATGATTTCTTTTTGTTTTGGATGCAAATTTTGGGGATTGGGGGGCAAAATTTGTGTTTGGCCCTGGTTTTGTTAGAGTTAGCACCAGCTAAGTCTGGGTCATTGGTAAGTATAAAAAATATATAAATTACTATAAATTTTTTAACTTTTTGCTTAGAAAAATGAGAATATTTAGTGCTTCTTGATTACCTGAATTATGTTCTTCTCATGTTTTTTTTTTAGAAAAGAAAGATTGGCGGAAGAGTTCATTCCGTGTAAAGTATTTAGAAGGACATAATGATTTGGTTACTGCTGTGGAGTTTGATGGATCAACGTTAGTAACTGCAAGGTTAGTTTCACACCTTCTGTCTAATTGTCTGTTCTTGAATCAGAACATCATCTTTGGGTTGTCTATACTGCATGGAGAGTAGATCACCACTAAAACCCTCATGGAGTGGTGTTTTCACCAAGACAATAACTCCTTTTCTATGAAAAGTATAAAGACTGTCAAGCAATGTTTGAGCCAGTGGACCTTTGGTATGAACCTGGAGGTCCTTTGGCTGAAATTTTTCTTGGCATCTTATGCATTATCCGGTGGCTTGATAGTTTTTGTGTATGCATGGAATGCATGGAAATTCTGCTCCACAGTAGGGCCATCGTAAGCTTCGATATTCGATTTAATTTCGAATCTTAAGTTGATATTTGCTTCGATTCGAAATCAGCGGCACGATTCGTTTCCTTTTCGAATCTTTACATGGGAAAATAGCTTGGTATCAGTCATTGTCATTGTCTCACAAAACATAGAGTTTAAATGGAATTTGTACGTAAATAATGCTGAAAATAAAGACAAGAGTGTATCTGACCCATGTGACCTCCCATGCTAATTCCAGTCTTACTAGTTTCTACCACTCTTGAAAAAAAGTTAAAGTTTCCAAACAATGTTGAAGATGACCTGTTGCTACTGGCATGTCCTGTCGATAGGTCTGCATGGTATTCAAATTTCAATATCGGTATTGAAAAAAATTCCGCAATATACTGGTATATTGTAGACTCAGAATCTGAATGATGTTATGAGTACCTGTGACTGATAGTCACTTATATTGATGCTTATGTTCAGATTGCTGAACTACTTAACAAATACAGGGGCAAAATTGCGACGCAAATCCATGAATCAGTTCGCTTAAAGATTCACCCAAATCTCAAAGTGCACGAATCTTAATAGATTTGCATAAGAAATACAGTTTTTGATTGTGGAACACTTGTTACTTCCTGTGTTATGGTATGGCTATTTTATGGCCACAGTATATGTATAAAGTCATCTTTAACTAGCTGGTGTATAAGTCACACTATCACCGAGACAGTCCAGACATGAGGAAAAACAATTAAGTTCTATGACTTTTCTGTTTGAAAAAAAATAGCCCACAATTCGTTACTGTAGTGTTTATTGTTCCTTTGTTCATGAATATTAATTAATATAGCTGTTTATGGAGTATGAGCACTTCGCACCCTGCATTTTCCTCTCCATTGTTTAGTTCTTCTTATGATCTATTGTATTTTAAGTGTTGATAGATATGGTCAGAGGTATGCTTGTGTTAGTAATTAATATTCACGTAAGTGGCCATTATTAATGTCTGAATGGATTATTATTGTGTAGGCTTCCTCTTCCTTTTGTTTCTGTTTCTTCACTGTGTATGTACATACCGGTACCCCCAAAACTGCACCTGATATGATGTGTCTTTAGGGCAGTTCTTAAAAGATATAAATCCTAGGTTTATTTGAATTCATTACTTATTTCGGGGAACATCTGTAAATAAAATATTTGAAGTTACAAAAAAAATAGTTAAGTTTTAGATTTCTTGTTGTCATTGTTTTAAAACAGGGACAAAAAGTGGCAGGTACGTCCAACCCACATCTTCATTGCCATTGAACAGCTTTTTAATTTTCATAAGTTCAAAGTCCACAACGACAGTGTTGATTGAAATGTTGATCAACTTGGCTTCGAGCTTTATCTGTTTTTGAGAGGGATAGAATAAATAAAACAAACACTCCCTATAATGAGCTTGTGAGTATTTTTGTTTTCCACGTGGGAAAATGTGAGATTACATACATAAATGTACACAAATGTGTCAAAGCATTCATTCCCTGAATTTGATGCACCACCTAAATATTCAACTTTCAGTTTCAGTTTCAAATTGCTGGTATGAGTATACTTATTTGTAACTTACGCAGCTGAAGTACACTGCAACCTGTGTTTTCATTGGTCGATTGAAGATTGATTGACATGGAGTTGTCAGCCTGGGAAGAGTTTCAAGTAGTATTCATCTGTTTTCTATGATTGATATTTGGGGAATGACAGACACGATAGAATACAGTGACTGTTTTTCCCCAATAATACATCGACTTCAACTTCTATAATTTGAAATGATACCGTTTCTTACGATATACTGGACTTTTAAAACAATACCAGTATTCATCTGGTATCATTCTCAATACTGGTAATTACCGCTATACAGTGCAGGCCAACCTGTGCAGTGCTCAGTGCTCGTAAGTCTTTCATCCCTTCTAGTGATGAACCGATATGGTAAACAAACCATCGGCTGATACCGATGTTAAAAATTTAATAATCGGACGATTCCGATGTTTTAAATTCCGTGAAAATGCGTGAATAACTTGATCAAACCCTGCAAAGTTGCAATTAGAATGTCAATGTGGGGTTGTGTTTCTTGGTTCCTGGTAAACTTACCACCAAATCAACTCCCCAGACAATTTATCTGATCGTTTTGTGCAGTCCTTTCCTCAATGGAAGAACAACGGAATCACCTGTGTCAGATTGACTCCACCTGCATGGAATACTACATATTCTCCCAATAAGATTAAATCCCATATATTTAAAACTCTTAGCAATCCTGTGGGAACTCGTACACAGCCGACAGACACTGTCCTGACTCTAAATAAATCTGACTTATTCCTTTCCTCTCATATCGGTCATAAGCCCAATATTCAATATGTACGTTCTGAATAGACCTCTCCATTTTGAAAATCATGTGATTCTGCCCCGCCATGGAAGGGGGCTGGACGTTTTGAACACAGCAATTTAGGACATTTCGTACACAAACTTGTAGGACGTTTCATGCACAAGCTATGACGTTTCGTACATGGGGTTATGACTGCCTTGAGCTAAGTAAAGATAACAACCCCATATGTAAAAATAATTTATATTGGATTATAATACCTTACAGTCTATTATTTCATATAAAAAATACTTGAAAACCCTATCAAAATTTGCCTGTGTACTGGTGATGTTATATGTACAAAATGTCTTATTTTGTATACGAAAGTCAGTATACGAAATGGGATCAGGGACAACCTGCCCCAGGGACAACCTGCGCCAGGCCTATTTTGGGGGCGGGTTGTCACACTTTTTGGGGCAGGTTGCCCCGATTTTTTTTCCGATTTTTGAAGAAAAAGTTTTTGGGGATAGTAATATATAAAAATATTTTTACTCACTTTTTTATTGAAAAATTATCCAATTTTATTGAAAATTATCCACAATCTACAGTGATCTTATTAAAACATCCCAGAATGACTGAATTAAAGTAATAATAGTTCTATACTGAATTGGTTGAATGTAGAGACCAGTCAGAAGTAATGTGTTGTTTTAGTCATGTTGTTTCAGTCGGGTACCCTCTAAGGGGAATGATATTTGTTTGATGCGAAAAAATCAAATGACTAGACATGTTGTTTCAACATGATATGGATTCATCACAGCATTGATCGCTTTTCCTTTATCTAAGACAAAGACAATAAATGTGCTTTTTAGGCTGATACCAATCATTGACTCAGATGAAGCCACGGACATGTCCGAGACAACAAACAGTCAGGCCACTGAAACATCCATCAATGAGACTCCCACAGATACCATTACTACAGATACTTCTGATAATAATAATTCATTCGGAATTAACAAATCTATTGTCTGCTAATTAATAATGATCATATTATAAGTAATAACAGCTGAGTAGTTCACCAGTCAGAAGTAATGTGTTGTTTTAGTCATGTTGTTTCAGTCGGGTACCCTCTAAGGGGAATGATATTTGTTTGATGCGAAAAAATCAAATGACTAGACATGTTGTTTCAGCATGATATGGATTCATCACAGCATTGATTGCTTTTCCTTTATCTAAGACAAAGACAATAAATGTGCTTTTTAGGCTGATACCAATCATTGACTCGGATGAAGCCACGGACATGTCCGAGACAACAAACAGTCAGGCCACTGAAACATCCATCAATGAGACTCCTACAGATACCATTACTACAAATACTTCTGATAATAATAATTCATTCGGAATTAACAAATCTATTGTCTGCTAATTAATAATGATCATATTATAAGTAATAACAGCTGAATAGTTCATTTGTTATTACTTATAATCCAATCATAGTCCAATATCATAGTCAATAGCTCATAACTGCGGCCCGTGAAAAACTTGGGGCAGGTTGTCCCAGCTTGTTTGGGGTGGGTTGTCTCGTTCCCTACAAAATGCCTGTGTCCGAAACGACACTAATCCCCCATGGAATGCGCACGTATTGTTTTCAGAGAAGCTGCCTTGTTTAATTTACTTCACTTGTCTCCCACCAGATTTTTTTTACGTAATACAGTACTTATGAATAAATGAAAAATGAAACCGGCACCGACAGTCTGATACTATTTGTTTTAATAAGAATTGTGCGATTTCCAAAATGGAGTAATATAGGAAAGCTAAATTTTAAACAATGATGTTGCAACTGTGCCGAGATTTCCACGTAATAAGAATCATACATGACTGTGTGACAAATTGAAATTGTGGCTTAGCTTTAAATTATTCATAGAATATTAAAATGCACAGAATTTTGGAATCAGTAGTGCACTAGTTTTGGCACATTCCCCGCACGTTTCACGTGTAAACACTGTTTTCGACGATATGGCTGTGAGTAAAAAAATAAAACAAACAACGGTTTATTTTGACCCTGTAACAATCGGCGCACCCCTATCGGCAAATGATGCCCTTTTCTACCGATGTCGATGATTCACCGATTACCCCATTATCGGCCGATGCCGATAATAGGTTCATCACTAATCCCTTCATGAGTTATATTCCAGGAAGACATGCCTTGATGATGTAGCTGGAATATTTTATCAGTCAGGACTTGAGTGGTCGCAGTAGGAGTAGACCCCCCCCCCCCCCCTCTCCTTATCGACCATCTTCAAAACGCCCAGAATTTGATTTGAGATTGCTGAAACTTAGCTCGTGAATTATGCATTTTTAGAAATATTAGGGCCCTCTCAGCTCGTGCGAACACTACAGTAATTTGCTCTGTCTGTCCATGCCTCGTTTCATGCATCCCATTATTCATCCAATTTGGTTTCAGAACTCTAACAAATTGTTCCAATGCTTGAATGATATATATAGCTATGTGATTTACTGGGATTTTCGGGTTTGATTATAAACGATAACTTCAGAAGTGAATTATGCAATCAACAATTGTGTCATGTATCCGTGCACGCAAACGAAGATTCTTTGCTGTGGGTGTAATGGGGATTTCATTGTTTTTTGGTTTTTTTTTTTTAACCCTTTACCTAATATGAAAAGCAGATGACACTTGCAAAACAATTCTTGAATAGCAGTTATTTTCATTTTTTTTGTCTCAAAAACATAGATTATGACCCCTCATTGGAACGAGCTCGATGAGCTCGTTCCAGTGATGGGTCATAACCTATGTTTTAGAGACAAAAAATAGAAAATAATGAAAATTAATTGGCGATTTTTTAGAATAGCTCTGGCCGTTACGTTAGGTAAAGGGTTAAATAATATAATTATCGTTAATAATGAAAAGTAATAAACAGAGTAATCTCTTGACTGGACTGGTTGTGTGAAATAATTCATTCAAGTCGAGGGACTATATTGTAAAATACTCGTGCGCATTCGTGCACTCATGTTTGCACAACGTCCCTCACCTCTCATGAATTATTAACCAGTCCAGTCAAGCGATTACTCTCTATCTAATTGCACTTTATTGAAATGAGCTCATTGATTTGATAATAAAATTTTTTCTGCAGATGTTATCAACCATTTGTATTAGTTATTTTTAGCTATGACAGGCATCTGCATGTGGCAATGTCAAACAGGCATCTGTATGTGGCAATGTCAGTTCATCGGTTGACCGGTCTGGTATTTGTATTCTGTATTTCTGCGGCGTCTTGTTTGATCTGGCTGACCTCATCTCTTCAACGAAATGGAATACAACAACACAGATCAATTGACTGTTGTAGTAATTTGTTAAACTCTTAGCAATCCTGTGGGAACTCATACACAGGCAATTAGTATTTTAAACTGATCACAATACCTGAAAAATCAAATATAACAAGAATTATATTAGCCAAATAACCATTAACAATTTATGGAATTAGAGAATCCCAAACGCATAGTAATATAGAACGTTCGTATCGAACATGAAACTTGAAAGTCAAAACAATGGAGCCAAGACTTGAATTTCAATCGGAATCATTTTTGATAACACAGATTCTCCTACGTTTTGTTGGATTCGCATCTTAAAAATAGTTGTTAATTGTTATTTTGCAACTGTTCAGCACAGCATTTTCAAATAGACCTCCATTGGAATGTTTGCCTTGCCAGAAATTATATTGTCGTGCTTCACCAATGGTGAAGGCTATGTATACCTCTGTTTAAAAATGACTGAAGTAGTAGTATGTTTTGGTTGTTACCTCTTTGTTTAACCTTGGCTGATCAGCAGCTTCTGAGTAAGAAGTGATATTCTAGAAATATTTGCCTTGCAAGATATTTGCATGAATTTGTTAAAAAGCTAACAAAAAATAGCATTGCTGTTTTATAGCCAAACCACATTGACTGTCTTGAAACTGATAAATATAGGGGGCACGGTGGCATTGCGGTAACTGGCAGTTCTTGTCAGGTCACCGAAGTTAATCAACGTCAAGTTAGTCCTTGGATGGGTGACCATCTGAGTGATCGAGTCGGACTCCCACATTGTGTCCTTGGGCAAGGCGCTTAACCCCGATTGTCCACATGGGGGCACGATGATGCCGTGTACTGAGGCATACTGCACGTATGGTGCTTATGTCTTCAACTAATCTAGCCCTGCCTGTGCTGTAGTGTGGAGTTATGATGTTGGGGAGCTGGCAGCTGCACGCCATTGCTTGGTGGTTCTCTCCGGGTACTCTGGCTTCCTCCAACCATAAAACTGTCACTGATACGATGTGACCTTGGCGGTTAAACTGTCATTAAACCCCAGTAAATAATAATATAATAACTGATAAGTAAGGCCATTAAAAAAAATTCTTGTTTCTTTGGCACTTTCCTTACAGAAAATCTGTCTCATCACCTTTTTTCATTTGGTGATCTCTTCTATGACACTATTTTGCACTAGTAGGACAAATAGTTAACCAACTATACCTTGTTTGACAGAGCTCACAGAGCTCTGTCAAACAAGATATAGTTGGTTAAATTTTCAACCACTTTATGGAAATTTTCACTGCTGAAAACTGGTTTGCACCATAATAGTGTAAGTAGTTGATTTTCTGATTCCAACCATTTTCAGAGCTGTTTTGTGAATAATTAAAAAAAAAAGCCTTCTTCCCTTATCATAAAATTGAGGAAAAATAAATTGCCTGAGAAATAAGAATTTTTTTTTGTAGACCTAATTCTTATGTTTGCATGGTTAGGGCTCACTTGGTAATCGTGTGGAGAATTTTAGCTTGTATGATGTTGGAGGTGTGACAAAAAAAAAAAATGCATATTGGGGGGGGGGGGGGGGGGGGGGGGGGGGGGGGGGGGGGGGGGGGGGGGGGAAGTGAAGGCAATACTATAAAACATTTACAGTTATATTTTATTTTCTACCTGTGATATAAATGACTGAAATGAATCATTAGCATAAAAAAAAAACTTGGCAATTTATCTGCTGGTAAACGGCTTTCTTTTAAAATTGAAATTGATTCATTACTGTTGTTCTTCAGGCTGGCATTTTGATCTGGGTGATTTCATTGCCAGCTTACTGCCCACGCAAACACGATTGCAGGTGCAGAATCAGTCAGTTCACAAAATGAAAGATTACCAAATGACTCCTGAGACCACAGTTCAGTGTTATCACTGAGGCTCAACATGCCGATGTGTTAAATGAATAACAGTTTGAATAATCGAGACTGCCCCCTGTTAATCTTGCACTTGGAGAAAGTGAACGCAGCAGAATTCACTGAGAAGCGGTCCACCAATGCATGTACATGTAAATGCTCACACGTGAATGGATTATTTCGTTTGTTTTTTTTCACAATGGATGGGAGTTTTGAATACTGAGGGCACCTTCTCTTGCGTGAGTAATACAAAACACAGTTCAAATACTTTTTAATAAACACAATTAAAAATGGAAATGTAATGACTGAACGAACATGTTTCAGGGTTAAAACAAATTGACCGCGTGCGTTTTTGACCTCATTTGTTAACATTGATGTTTTGTTGATATTTTGTGCTGATTTTGTTGATGTTTTTCTACTGAAATGTATTTTCGAATGATCGATGATTCCAATGGAAAAAATGAATAAAACAAACACCTAAAACTTTATGTCAAGTTTTCATTTTACATTCAGTCTCATTCGTGGATAAGCCCACCCCCATTTTTTTCACATGCCTGGGCTCACTGACGGGTCAGTTCGGAAATGATATTGAATTTGATACATCATCACAGATGTACGTTACGTTGAGATCCACCCAGGATGCGTGTCGAGTCACGCTGACTGCTGAACAACCCCATGTCTCGTCAATATTGCCAAAACATGATATTTACAATGAATTGAGTAATGATTACCATACAGCAACAGATTGAAAGTCAACAACTGACTTAAAGTGTAGCAACTTATTAACCCTTTCAACACTGGTGGTATCCTCCATGCAGTTAAATGGCAGAAAATGGAAGCATCCATATCCATTATTTGGGGTAGAGCAATTAATATTTTCAACGTGCAGCCTTCAGGCTGCACGTTGAAAAGATTAATTGTTCAACCACACACATTCACTAAGTAGCCACCCTACTTAATAAAATTTAGGGCTGTCATGATTAATCAATTAATCGACTGTCGATTGGTCACGCTGAAATCGATTAGTATTTTTCATTGTCGGAAGAATCGGTAAGTTTTACCCCGTTTCAGACGTTTAATAATAAAAAAAAATTGATGAAAAAATTATTGTTTCTAAAGGTAAAAGGTCAAGAACGTCAATGTTAAACCTCAAGAAGCCGTTAGAAGCATTTGTCTTTTAGGTACATTCAAAGCTTTGATGTTCTGAACTTTTGAACCGTCAGTGTAATAATCAAGACCGGTCGGCAGCTGCGAACTTGCGAAGTTCGCAACTGAGGACCGGTCTTAATTATTACACTGATGATTGAAAAGTTCAGAACATCAAAGCTTTGAATGTACCTAAAAAGAGGTTCGTCTTCGTTGTTTACTGACTTGAACTTCATTTCTAACAGCTTTCAAAGAGAGGGAGAAAGGGGGGAGTAATCTAGGGTACTATTAATCGATTATTATCGATTATTTGCGACGATTAATCGATTCCTAAAGTAAGAAATCGTGACAGCCCTAATGAAATTATGACGTATCATGCTCCTGTCCCGGAAAAGTGGCCTTTCGTGTTGAAAAAGTTAAAAGATGCACATGTGTGATGAAGTCACTTGAGTTGCTACCAAGTTCCATACTGCATCATGCATGCAAGCCAGAAGGGAGCATGGGGGGTGCATTGATTTTAATAAATGACATAATAATTCTGAAAAAATCCAATTGTAAAAATTCTAGAGTATATTTTTACACAGTAACCAATGGCCCAGACATAGCTGGTGCTAACTCTAAATTATCCAGGGCCAAACACAAATTTTGCCCCCCCCCCCCCCCAAACCCCAAAAGTTTTCAAAAACCGAAAATTTAATGTCCTATGTGGCCCTCCAAACAATTTGACAACTGCACATGCGCAGTGTCCAGGAAGTGCCGAAATTGCCGCCAAATATCATTCCTTGTTTGGCCCTCTGTCAGATAACAACAGACTGACTTTTGTGCTTTTAAATCTCTGTTTTGATGATGCCAGATACAGATCAACGATAATTATGGTGGATCAGAGGATAGAATAGAACCACGGTTTATGTTCAGGGCTGTAACATTATAATTTTTGACAAAATTATTTCTAGTTACCCATTTTCGTGGTATCGCCAGAATTATCATTCTTCCTAATGATTAAGCAACTGTTTGTAAGTGTTCCTTCCCTATCCTTCCCTGAAGTCCTCCTGTTACAACTCCCAGGCTTTTTGGTGTTTTTATTGAAATTTTTTTATATGAAAATTTCTTGGGAGTTTAGCTTATACAGAATGTTTATTTTGTTTATCCCCATGGTTATGTCCTCACCCTAGGGGTGTTTAGGCATTTGTAATCATGAATCATCCATCCAATGTTTTGCATTCTCTTCTGATGAAGACCTTGCTTTGCATCAGGGATGCTCCGTCATTTAGTCAGCCGGGGACGGCTGAAAGTAGAGCTTCCTCCAAGTCAGTACAGCACATACGACCGCACCTTCGATATGTGACGTTCGATATCCAGCCAGAATTGCTGAGCAAAGACCACTCGTCTGTTAAAAAGTCACAGCATCCGGTAGCCAAGGAGATGAGGCCTCGTTCGATGGGACATCTGCAAAAAAGAGCCGTCGCGGACACACTGTTCCAGGAGCAGCCAACAGAAGACCGCTGATCCTCAAGCCTTGGTTATGGACCTGCTGTCGCAGATTGCGCAGCTCATTGCAGCATCCCAGCATAGTCAGAAGCAAGTTACGGCAGTCTCGGAGCACGAGCTGTCCGAAGATGCTGGGTCGGTCCAGTCATCTGCCCACTCAGAGACAGAGGACCGGGAGGAAATTCTGATTCAATCGGATGCGGAATGGGATATGGAGGATACGGACCCATCCCTTTCGGAACAACATATGGTAGCGATGGATTTTATCCATCGATACTTTACTGAGATTGTTCCACTGAATCAGACTGCTGCATCTACACATAAAAAGCTGCTAGTGTCGTTAGACGTGGACTAGGACTATATCCTGTCAAGGGAGGATGTCCTTTCCTTCCCGGTGCAGTCAATACTCTGCTTTTAAAGTCGGTGTCAAATAAACCTGCACATGCACTCATGCAGAGAAGAGTAAAGCAGGAGGCTCTGAACAAAAATCGTTCAGAGGAAACTCCTGGCGAGGATATAAGAAATCCTCTTACAATTACTCGCAAAATCGTCAGTTCAGCAACTCTGGTCGGGCGTGGGTCAGGCAGAAACAGCCAGTCAGACGCCCCCAAGCCGGTGGGCAAAGGCTCTTCACGGGGAGGATGTGGTTTCTCTTCCTGCAAGCCTCGCAGGTCCTACAGGTGAAGGTCAGGACCTCTGTTGTGTTCCAGTTGGTGAGAGGTTATCAAGATTCGTAAGAAACTGGATAACTATAACGGAAGATCGGTGGGACAGAAATGTAATCTTGGAAGGACATAGACTGTCGTTCCAAGCCAAACCACCGCTAACACGATGTCCACAATGGACTCAACTTCCATCAAACCCATCAAAAAGAGAATCTCTCCTTTCGGAGGTATGCTCTCTTGTACAAAAGAAGTCCATAGAGGTCGTAGAAAACCAGGAATCTTTAGGTTTCTACAGTTGTACCGAAACCAGACGGCTCGTTCCGACCAGTAATAGACTTGAGCTGGATAAACAAACTTATCGTAGCTCCAAAGTTCTATATGGAAACCATTCGGTCTGTAAGAGCGAGCATATGAGTGAACAACTATGCGGCAAGCATAGATCTAAAAGATGCGTACTTTCATGTCATGGTATATCCAGCAATCAGAAAGGATCTACGGTTTGCCGTTCAGGGGACAGTATATCAGTTCCGAGCAATGTGCTTCGGTTCGAATCTAGCTCCCTGGGCATTCACTCGAATAATGAACTTGGTAATGTCTTATTTCCGAGCTCATTCATCTGCGGTAATGACGGCTTACTTGGACGACATTCTTCAGAGATACGGCAACAAAGATATTCTTCAGAACAATGTTCAGAGTCTGCTTCTACTTCTCCGACGTCTCGGTTTCATAGTAAACGAGAAGAAGTCGGATCTAGCTCTGTCCAGGTCGTTCATTCACTCGGGTATGAGCTTTGAGACTCACAACAATATGGTTCATCTGCCGTTACCCCGAGCGAAATTAGTCAGTTTTTATGCTCGCTTCTGTCTACATTCAGATGCAGTAACAGTGAGGGAGTTCATGCAACTGATGGGACTGTGTGGTGCGTCCGTAGTTCTCATTCCGATGGGCCGTTTGCGCACACGTCCTCTCCAGATTTTCTTTACTCAGAACTGGAGTGTGAAGACGCATTCGCTCGAAATAAATATTGTTTTAACGGACCAAGTAAAACAAAAAGTTCAGAATTGGGCAGATATTCTGTGGTTAACTCAAGGAGTTCCACTGCATTTGCCGGATCTGGCTTTCACGATTATGATGGATGCAAGTCAGATCAGTTGGGGCGTGACCCTGATTCCGACAGACTCGAAATGCTAGGGTCTTTGGGACCCGGAGTTCCTAGGCAAGCTCATCATCCTCAAAGAAATGATGCCAATATGCAACAACAATGTATTCACATTATAGAGAACGCTCATGTTCAAATATTGTCGGACAACTCGACAGTGGTAGCATACATAAGGGACCAGGATGGCATGCATTCAGTTCCGTTATACCAGTTAACAAAACAAATCCTTCTGTTTGTCTTGAATCATCAAGTTCATATCCGTCATATTCTGGGTTATCTGAATGTGTTGGCAGACTCGCTCTCGCGGAAGGGCCATGTGTTGCCGTCAGAATGGACTATCAACAAGCGAGTGTGCAGACAGATTTGCTACCAGTGGGATCAACCAATGATAGATTTGCGTGTCACCATGTCCAGATCCTCGATCGTATGCAGTAGACGCTCTCTCGATTTCATGGGACGGAATGATAGGATACGCATATCCTCCAACTCCGTTAATTCAACAGATCTTGCTAAAGATCAAGCAATCCCATTGCAAGATTCTGTTAGTAGTATCTGTGTCAGCACAGAAACCTTCGATAAATCTTCTCAGGTGTCTATTATGGGACATTCCCCGGAAGCTTCCTCCATGGGAGGACCTTCTTCATCAGGGGAAGTCATGTGCACTGCATCACAATTCACAAGGTCTCAACCTTCATGTATTTCTGTTGTGCGGTCCTTCTTGCACGGCAAGTGTTTTACAGGACGAGCAGTGGATGCAATTTCTAACTGTAGGAGGACCTCCTCTTTGCTGAATTATGCAGCAAAGTGGAGGGTTTTCTGCTGTTGGTGTAAGGATCAGTCGATAGACGTTTATGATCCAGACATTGCAAATTTTCTGGTCTACTTGTTTGATGTTCTCAAACTGCAGCCCATCACTATTAAGGGCTATAGGTCTATGTTATCAGACACTTACGTTCATCATGATAGCATGGATATCGGGTCAAATATTTCTCTATCCAAATTGGTTAGAAATTTCTCGATTAATAGACCTAGAACTCGCAAGTTAATTCCAAAATAGAATTTAGCTTGGGTTCTGTTGAAGCTCAAAGAAGCTCCTTTTGAGCCGTTAGACGTTGTAGAGTTCAAATTTTTGACCTACAAAACTGCATTTCTCTTAGCCTTTGCATCTGTTAGAAGAGTTAATGAACCCCATGCGTTGTCTATGGACAACTCTCACTATCGCAGTGTTGGAAATTCCATCACTTTAACTACACAAGTTGTGTTTTTGGCTAAGAATAGGGTTTCTAATTTGAGGCCAGAGCCTATTATCATTAAAGCTCTTCCTTCTGCAGACAACCTTAGACCATTGTTGTGTCCAGTCATGGCTACGCACATTTATAAACACCGATCTAATTTTATTAGGAAAGGAAGGAAACGCTTCTTTCATTAGTTCCTAACAGAAAAGATATTTCTGTTCAGCCTATAGCCAGATGGATCCAGTTAGCAATACGTATTGCTTATGATGATCTTTCTTCAGTTCAGCGTTCTGTCAATAAGATTTCAGCGCATGAAGTCAGGGCGCTGTCAACTTCTTGGGCTTACTCTCACTGTATAGCCATAACTGACCTCATGAAAGCTGCATACTGAACACAGCCTTCTACATTCACTAGGTTTTAGCTTAGAGATATAGAGTCCATCTCAAGGGACCTTAGAAGTTTAGGTCCTCTTTCTATTGCTCAGAATGTCATCCATTAAAATGTTTACAGGTTTAGTTATTTAGGTTTTCCGTTCCAGCATTGATGCTGTTCCGCTGCCCTCTTCGTTCTGTGGTTTTGTGACCCAAGGGGAGGGGGGGGGGGGGGATGGTTTTCTCTTATCAACACCTGGCTTTATAGTGAAAAGCAAGGGAAGACCTCCTCCGGTGACAGTAGCTACAAGTTGGTGCTGGAATGGTTTTAATGTGTAGCTCAGTGGAAGCAATTATGATGTCATGTAATATTTTTAAAGTGTAGCTCGGTGTGAAGCAATTGTATATGTCACGTGTCAAATGAGCGTTTATATACAATCCTCAGACACTTTTAAATTAATATAAAGAGTCTCATTCTCTGGACTATCTTTATATTTTGGCTTCCCTTCATCTAATTAGCATAATGTGTTATGCTGGTAGTTAATAGAGTATTATATATGGAGTTATACTCATTTACTTTGTTGGTGTTACATTCTCCTTATTGCATTAAATACGAAGGACACATGTAGTTCCGTTCTCTCCTATTCTCCTGTAGGAGATAATCTATTTGTAGTAGTAGAGTTATTGGATTTTCCTTTATGTCTTAGGCCCTCCAACTTATTTACCATTCAGCTATGTCTGGGCCATTGGTTACTGTGTAAAAATATGATAAATTCATAGCAATTTGTATATTTTTATACTTATCAAAGGCCCAGGCGGGGACGGCCCTCCCATGAGTGGACACTCATACCTCCCCACTGACTATAACATTTAGCAGGCAATCTAGAAAGCATGATATTTGGCGGCCATTTTGGCACTTCCTGGACACTGTGCAGGTGTCAAATGTATGGAGGGCCACATAAGACATTAAATTTTTGTTTTTTGATGCAAATTTTTGGGTTTGGGGGACAAAATTTGTGTTTGGCCCTGGATAATTTAGAGTTAGCACCAGCTATGTCTGGGCCATTGGTAAGAATAAAAATATACAAATTACTATGAATTTATCATTTTCACCTGAATTTTTCTTTTATCATTACATAAGCTTGACTTGGCCTCTGAAGTAAATTCTTTATCATTAAATATGCTTGACTTGATTTTGAACACAATATATGTTTTTCAGTCGTGATACCACAGTGAAGTCATGGGATATAATTCGTTGTAAGGAAATTCAGAGCTTTGGAGGACATACTGGTTATGTTACAAGTGTAGTGTTGTTACGTAAAGATGAAACACAGAAATTGTGTATGTATTTTTTATAATATTTTAATACACATATGGAGAGCTAACATGTTTGAATCATCTTCAAGTAATAATGAAATTTAATTTTTCACAATGATAAATGAGTAATCATAGCTTATGGTGCTTAACTCTTAACCCGCTGAGTATTTTCAAGATATTATTCATCAGATATAGTCATGGCTGCTCTAAAGCAGCAATGACTAGATTTGATGAAATTTTTTACTAAATTTAACACAAGAAATCATTGATGAAAAATCCATTCAATTTACAGGGAGAAAATTGGACAAAATGTGCCCATATTGTACTTATTTCAGTGGCAAGAGAAATCCTGTCCTGGGCAGGAATATCTGCCAGCAGCATGCAAAGAGTTAACCCTCGCCCTTTTCATCTGCATTGAAGTCATAGAGGTCGATTATCTACTGCTAGTAACCATACTTTCTTACAAGACTACATTCGATACCTGAACTTTGGTCACACACACGCCAGTTATATAACTGCAGGACTTTAGTGACAGATTGGGGCTGTTGGGACCCAACGTGACCAATTTAAAGGATGGTACATGGTAATTGAATAAGAAGTTGCATTATGACTGCTACATGTGTATCTTGACTGACTAATAATCCAATTACATCATTAACCCTATGATACTTTTGTATGTCTTATGACGTACAAAATCAAACAGTGCGTTGATACTTTTGTACGTCTTATGACATACGAAATCAAACAGCACCTTGATACTTCGTGGCCATTTGTTTTATTATTATTTTTCGATTTTTTAAAGTTTTAACCCTAATTCCTGTTTTCCACCGAATAGTGCTCAGTGACAACCGTTGAGCCAAATGTTCTCGCAATTTAAGATACTAATATAATCCTGCTGTCAAGAATTCTTAACTGGTTGAGTGCTAGATGCCACTAGCAGTGCTTTGAAAAAATGAGGACACAAGAGCAAAAGCCAACACTTCCCTTGCTTATATTTCATATTCATTCAAACACAAATAATATTTTGTTTATATAAATTTGTTTTATTACAAATTATTGGAGAGTGCCTTTGGGCACTCTCCAATAATTTGTAATAAAACAAGTTTTGAATAACAAATTCAGACCACCAAAAATAATCTAGCCCTCAACTAGATAATCACTTATGTGAAAAATATGTTGTTATTTGTACTTTCTGACGTTTGAAGTTGCAGTTTGAAAAACGTTGAAGAAACTGAATTCCCAGTGACCTTTGAACGTCAGGATAATTAAAGTCTCAAAGGGTTAAGGCATGCCTTCAGCAATGGCATACCTTGATGATGTAGTTGGAATATTTTTTTCATTTTCAGTCTGATCTTGAGCAATCACAGCCTTGACAAATCAGGTTGATACCCCCCTCCCTCCCCACCCCCACCCCAATCGGTCATCTCCATGACATTCCTGACCAAAGCCATATTTTAAGGAGAATGAAAATTATCAGGGAAAATCCTGTCAAGAGTTTTATGTGAATCTCTCCACAGATCTCCACACGATGGTGTTTCTGTGTGCATTCTTGAGCTGCTCATTCAAAGGTGTAGTTGGATATGTGTCAAAGTACAAAATTGTGAATACATCAGTTAAGCACATATGGTGCAAAATATGAGCTTAACCCTTTACCTAACGAATCGGTAACACCCGCAAGCATAAATTGGAAATTCACCAGTTGAAAACATATATATTTTTATACTGTACCAATGACCCAGACATAGCTGGTGCTAACTCTTAAAATATAGGGCCAAACACAAATTTTGCCCCCCAATCCCCAAAATTTGCATCTAAAACTAAAGAAAACATGTCCTGAAAGGCCCTCCACACTTCGCCCCTACTGCGCATGCGCAGTGTCAAGGACGTTCCGAAATTGGCGCCATTAATCATTCTAAGTTTGGCCCTTCATCAGTTAACATCTGACTGATCTTTGTGCTTATAAATCTCAGTTTAAATGATGCCAGACACATAAATATTAGTGAAATGGTGATTCTAAGGAGGATAGAGAAGGAGGAGAGGAAAAGAATGTGTGACAGAATATTATCAGGGCTGTAACTTAAAATTTTTTAATGAAATTATGTTAAGTTACCTATTTTCAAGGCAGCAGCCATTTTGTTGTCATTCTGATTATTTAGTTACACTGTTTTTTTAAGTGTTTTCCTCTCTCCCTGTCCTTTAAGTTCCCCCTTGCTATTCTCCCATGCTTTTGGCATAGTTTTTGTAATTATTATTACTAAATTTTCTTGGGAGTTTTAGCTGAATAACAGAATGAATTCTGTTCTTTCCCCATGTTTACGTCTTCACCTAGGGGTGGTTAGGCGTTGTGTTCTGCATCTACCATCTGATGTTCTGCAGTTTCTTCCCTGGAAGTCTCTGTTTTGCATCAGATAGTGTATTTTTGGTAACTGATTTCGGGCCTGGGTGCCTGGAGCCTTATTTTAGTGTTTTTACACTCATTGTTTACATTTACAACAGCCCTCTGTGTGAGGGGGGGATTTCTAAAAAATAATATCTTGATGTTATTTTAATCATAACTAGATACATTATTATTGTTCGTAAGTGTTGAATAAATTGTTTAAAATATTTTTAAAATTTTTGTCCACACTTAGGCTTGGGATCCATTGGGGCTCAACGTTACTTTTCAGAAACTTGGGCTGTTCTGAAAAAATATTTTTTCAAAATATTTTGATTTCAGTTATTTTTTCTATATCAATGGATCATATTATTATTATGTATTTTGATTGCCAGGGGTTAGTGCGAGTACCAGGACTTGTTTTCTTTTCACATTGAAAGGATATTGATCAATTGTTTTAAGAGGAAGTCTTCCTCTGACTTTATTATCATTCTATATGTGGTCAGTGTACTCGCATTAACTCCTGCTCTGTATCGTATGATTTCGATGACAATATGGGAAGCGTATGTCACGGTATGTTATTGGGGAATTGGACACTCCGGTCCTTTCCCCGCAGGGTCACTCTACTTTATCAATTTCTATTTCAGACGATCAAGATTAGGGTGATGTATCTGTGATGTCTTCCAACAGTGTGCCTCCGTCGTCACAATTAATGAAGGGCTAGCGGATAAGTGCTCATGTAAATACGCCAGTTGCCTAAGAGGACCCTAGTAGGTTCGACGGCCTTTGACGTCCACTAGCTCGCCCGGTGTAGCGTCCATTCACCGAATGGTTCGGCAGCCGGGTTCGTCCGTTGCGGTCTAGAAGGAATTTTGGGGTGATGTGAGCACTATAAACTAACCTAATGCACACCCAGTGACGGCGGATCGGAGGGAGAACGGAGGAAGCCTTTTAGTCCGGTTCATAGCTCGTTCCGGTCCATCCGGACGGCAAGCGAGAGAGGCCCCTCTCTCGTTCAACAACATCTGGCCCCAGATGTTGTGGTACAAAATGTGTCGTAAGCGGAGCATACGTCCAGCGCTCGGGACGCTCCGTTGTATAGGCAGTCCGCTGAGACTGCTAAGGCTTCCTCTTCTCGTCAGCGCACACGACCGCACCTTGGCTGCGTGACCGCCGATATATTACCAGCTTCGCCGATCAAGGATTCTTCGGCGACCAGGTCACACCATCCGGTAGCCAGGGACATGAGGCCTGCAGACTCCGGACGTTCGCATAGGAAGTGTGCGGGAGTCAACGTACACGGAGCTTCCGGCGGCAATGCATCGTAAGACCACTACTGCACAGGCCTCGGGAACGGACGTGCTTTCCTTAATAGCACAGTTTATCGCAGCATCCCAGTATCAACTGAATCTGTCGCATATATTTTATCCGACGATGCTGGGTCGGGATGCTCCGCGGAAGCGGGTACGGACGTCCGAAAGTTTCATCCGGTCCGACGGGATACCGAAAGGGATTCGGAGGATTTCGAGCTTTCCCTTTCGGAACAACATATGCTCTTGTGTATGTCATCTGACTTGGTCTTCTACAGCTTCTTTCGTCGGACCAGAATGCTGCGATGCCGGATAAGAAACTGATAGCGTCGGTGGACTTAGAAATTTTTGGTTCGGTTCAGGGACATCATCCCTCAGTTCCGACATAGTCCAATAATGTCACACAAACTTTTGAATTATTGAACGACGCTATATATATTATTATTTTATGCTTGCTAACCAAGCATTTCTGGTTTCTTGTTCGAAGAGTTATGGAGATGTCTTTCAAAAGTGTGCCTCTGTCGTCATAGTTAATAAAGAGTTAGCGGCAATAAGTGCTCATGGAATATGTCTATCGCCTACGGAGTGACATTCGCTAGCTCACCCGGTGTAGCGTACATTCATCGAATGGTTCGGCTGCCGGGTTCGTCCGTTGCGGTCTAGGAAGGAGATTTGGGTGATGCGAGCACTTTAATTACTTTAGTACTCACCCAGTGACGGCAGATTGAGGACAGATCGGAGGAAGCCTGTTAGTCCGGTTCCTGGCTGGTCCAGGTCCGTCCGGGCTGTGAGCGAGAGAGGTCCCTCTCTCGCCCAACAACATAGGGGACCGCATGTTGTGGTTCAGATATTTTACATTCGGAGCATATGTCCATTGGTCGGGACGCTCCGTTATATTGACAGTCCGAGAGACTGTCTGTAATGCTTCCTCATCCTCACAGCAGGGCACACGACCGCACATTGGCTACGTGACCTCGAGCCGATCAGTTTCGGCATTCAGTGATTCCACGGCGAATAGGTCGCGCCATCCGGTAGCCAAGGGACACGAGGCCTATACACTCCGTTCGCTCGCATATTGGTAGTATGCACGGGGTAAAGATCACGGAGCTTCCAGCGGCAATGCATCGTAAGACCGCTTCTCCTCAGGCCTCAGTGACGGACATGCTATCCGAGTTAGCACAGTTGTTTCGCAGCATCCCAGCAATTGACAGTTTCTCGGTCGAATCAGGAATTATCCGACGGCGCTGGGTCGGTGCGGTCCGCGGTTGCATCAGGTACGGACGACCGAACGCTTTATAGGGTCCGACAGGATGGCGAAAGGGATTCGAAAGATTTCGAGTTTTCCCTTTAGTAGTATCGGAAGATGCCTTTCATATCTTCTGGCATTATCTTCCAGTGATTATTATTTTGGACTTCATTGCTGCGATCTTGGATAAGAGACTTATAGCGTCATTGGACTCGGATTTTTCGATCGGTTCGGGGACATTGTCCCTGACTTACCGACGTAGTCCAATATTGTCATTACAACATGTGTTTTATTTTTCGACGCTATATATATATTTACAAGCCTGCTACTAAGCATGATAGTTTAGTTTCTTGTCCGCGTTGCTCATTTCTGCCATTTTATCATTTATACAAATAGTTTATTTTGGCAGAGCAGGGCATACCGAGAGTTCATATGCGTCTAGACGGTGTGATTAAAAACTGCATATATTCTTTTTCGCCGTTTATGTCTTTTCCAATTTCAATGTTGGGAACGACATTGTGTATAGTAGACTTAACTTAGACGCTTTATTATACGTAATCCGCCTTACTGAGGCGTTATCATTACGTCTTCAAGAAAAGATTTACGGGATATTATTCTCAATGTAATTTCTTTTGAGGGCAGTAGTTTGTTCACGTATAACTCCGCCCTTCAGTGGCTGATTGGAGTTAGTTAGACGTGACGCAGCCCTAGCTACATCCACTCGCGTGGATAGTAAGGTTAAGAACTCTCTCAGAGTCGCTTCGTTCTCGGAGGAGCTTCTCTTCGACGGCAACTTTTCGGCAATCCATGAATTGCTCGATTTACACGTTCTCTTGTCTATCTAGTGTTACAAGAGATTCAGACTAGGGCAAACATTCGGTGGTTGACTCAGAGAGTGCCGCCGCAGTTGCCGGACCCGAGTGTGGCTGTTATGACGGTTGCCAGTCATACAGATTGGGATATAATACTGATCCCTACGGATTCGAAGTGCCAGGGTCTTTGGGTTCCGCAGTCTTTTAGCAATCAGTTTTCTTCCGCGGAATAATGTTTTTTAGGCTTGCTTTATGTCATTGCATGAACATTATTCAGAAACGCATGCCCAAATTCCTGTCCTTTAATTCGACAGTAGTGGCGTATCTCCGGAACCAGGGAGGCACTCTTTCGTTTCTGTTATTCAATTTAATGGAAAGAATCCGTCTGTTGGTTATAGTACACCAAGTTCAGTTTTGGTCCGTCATATTCCAGGTCGTCTGATTGTTTTATCGGACTCCCGTTCTCTTACGGGTCGCTTGTTGCTGTCAGAATGGACTCTCAACAAACAAGTATTCAATCAGATTTGCTATCTATGGGCGCGCCCAATGATGATTTATTTATGACACAGCTTGCTAATCAATTGCAGACGTATGTGTTGGCTTGTTCAGATCTCTGAGCTAATATTCTTAACGCTCTATTGATCTATAGGACGGAATGATAGGATACGCGTATCCTCCGGCGCTGTTGTTTTAGCAGGTATTGCTAAGATAAACAACCACAATACATTTCTGTTGATAGCATCTCTATCTTCACAGAGATCATGAGTAATTTTCTCTCTTGTCTACTGTGGGTTTTAACGTGAAATCTTCCTCTATGTGAGGATCTTTTTCACTGGGTAAATCGTGTCATCTTTATCACAACCTGCAAGGTCGCAACCTTCATGTATTCCGTTGTGTGGTCCGTATTGCATTGTAAGCACTGTACTGGACGAGCTTTGGACGCGATTTCTTACTATAGGAGATCCTCTTCTTCGCTATTCTATGCGGCTAAAGTGGAGGCTCTTCCGTCGTGGTGTAGGGATCATTATGTTCATATTGTTGATCCCTCCATACTACTCATTGCTATTTTTTAGTATACTTGTTTCACAAGATCTACTGCAGCCTGTTATTATTTAGGTTATAGGTTTATGTTACCTCATACCTATGCACTCTACGATAGTTTACAATTGAGTCTTTTGTCTCTTTATCTAAGTCAGTTAGTAACTTTTTGATAAATAGACTTAGAATCTTTAGATTAAATTCCTATACGGATTTTAACTTCGGTTCTTATGTAGCTAAGTAATCATTTGAGCCTCTGGAAACAGTAGTTTTCAAATTCTGACCTTTTAGACAGTAATTCTGTTGGTTTCTCTTTTACTGTAGAGTCAGTGAGTTTCATGCACTATCGATGGATGATTTTCACTTTCATAGTTTCGGAATCAATACTTCCGTTACTATTTAGGTTGGATTGTTGCATAAAAGTTAGGCTCCTATTATCCGGAACCTATTATTTTAAGGTCCTTATAGGCATAGGCCTTTACTCTTTCCGGGTACAGTTTATGTATTTATAAACAGATTTCTGTTTATTACTATGGGCGTAAGCTTCTTCTGTCTTTGATGTCTAGTAGAAGGACGTTACGCTCCATTTTATTGTTAATGGATTCTATTAACTATCGGTACTGCTTATAGTATATCATTGACTTAGCAGTTGTGCTTAAGATTTCGGCTCATGAAGTAAGAGTTCTTCTACTTCTTGGGCTTACATTAATAGTGTCGCTATTATAGATTTTTGAAGGCCGCTCATTGCGCTCAGCCATCCACATTCATGAATTTTATCTCAGAAATATCGAGTCCATTTCTGGAGGCCTCTATTGTTAGGTCTATTATCTACTGCTCAGAATGTCATTCACTTAACAGTTGCTACTATAGCTAGGTAGGCTGTCTGTTTCGGCAGTGTCTCCGTTCGGCTGCCCTCTTTGCTCTGGGCTATTTGACCCAGGGCAAGAAAAAGGGGGGGGGGGGAGGGTGTTCCCTTGGGTCACCTGTTTTACTATGAAAACAAGGGGATACCTCCTCCGGAGTTAGTAATTCTAAGCTGTTATTGGGATGGTTGTTTAGTGAGAAGTTTAGGTTTTTAAAATTCATTCAAGTCTTAGTTTTTAAAGTATAGCTTTTGAATATTGCATATGTCAACGGACATGATTATGCAATCCTCAGACACTTTTAGGAGTATAAGAGTCTCTATTCTCTAGACTTACTTTATTTATTGGCTTACTTTAAAAATTATTAGTATAAGGATTATATTGGATATTAATAGAGTACATGGATGTATGAAGCTCAATTTTGGAAGGTGTTGTATCTTTCTAATTTATCATAAATAAGAAAGATACATGTAAGGCCTATTACTTCTTTTTCCCTACAGGGGATGACTCTATTTTATTTTATTGAGCGTATTCCATTTTGCTCTATGTCCTTGGCCCTCCAGCCTTTTTACTATTCAGCTATGTCTGGGTCATTGGTACAGTATAAAAATGTTAAAAAATTTATAGTAATTTATATATTTTTTATACTTACCAATGACCCAGACGGGGATGGCCCTCCCAGGAGTTGGGAACTCTTGCCTCCCCGCTGAGTACATAGCGCTTACCAGGCACTGGTTATTAGAATGATTAATGGTGCCAATTTCGGAACGTCCTTGACACTGCGCATGCGCAGTAGGGGCGAAGTGTGGAGGGCCTTTCAGGACATGTTTTCTTTAGTTTTAGATGCAAATTTTGGGGATTGGGGGGCAAAATTTGTGTTTGGCCCTATATTTTAAGAGTTAGCACCAGCTATGTCTGGGTCATTGGTAAGTATAAAAAATATATAAATTACTATAAATTTTTTAACTTTTATACTGTACCAATGACCCAGACTTAGCTGGTACTAACTCTAACAAAACCAGGGCCAAACACAAATTTTGCCCCCCAATCCCCAAAATTTGCATCCAAAACCAAAAGAAATCATGTCCTATAGGACCTCCATACTACGCCCCCACTGTGCATGCGCAGTGTCAAGGACGTCCCGAAATTGGCGCCAATTATCATTCTCTGTTTGGCCCTTCATCAGTCAACATCTCACTGATCTTTGTGCTTGTAAATCTCAGTTTAAAGGATGCCAGACACGTAATTTTTGGAGAAATGGTGATTCTAAGGAGGTTATATAAGGAGGAGAGGAAAAAGAAGTGACAAAAAATAATCAGGGCTGTACTTAAAATTTTTTATGAAATTATGTTAAGTTGCCTATTTTCGAGGCATGGGCCTCTTGTTGTCATTCTTGCTAAAATGTTGCACTGCTTATTCAGTGTTTCCTCTCCCCTAGCCTTCAATTCTGCAATTCTCCCATGCTTTTGGCATATTTTTGAGAAAGTTCATTTCTAAAATTTTCTTGGGAGAGTTGCTTGGATACAGAATGTTTTCTGTTATTTTCCCCATAGTTACGTTTTCACCCATGGGTGTATAAACGTTGTGTTCTGCATCTTCCATCTGATGTTCTGCAGATTCTCCCCTGGGAGTCTCTGTCTTGCATCAGATAGAGTGTAATTTGGATGACTGATTTCGGGCCAGTTTTTTCAGTGCCTGGAGTCATGTTTTCTGGTGTTTTACACTGTTTGTTTACATTGGTAACAGCCTTTTTTGAGGGGGGCTGTTTGCCTTTGGTGTAGTTCATCTCACTATAAGATACATTTATATTATCCGTAAGTGTCTCATTAATTATTTAATATAAATTTAAAATTTTTGACCACGCTTTGCCATCGGATCCATCGGGGCTCAATGTTACTTTTCAGAAACTTGGGCTTCGCTGAAAAAATATTTTTTTCAAAATTATTTTGATTTGCAATTGTTTTTTCATTTATTAATGGATCATGTTATTATGTATCTTTGTGTCAGGGGTTTGTGCGAGTAACTAGGACTTGTTGTTGACTTTTCACAATGAAAGGATATTGTTCAAATTGTAATGGGAAGAAATCTTCCTCTGACTTTCATGATCATTGTATTAATTGTAGTCAGTGTTCTCGCACTAATCCCTGTTCTATATGTCAATATTGGGATGACAAACATTGGAAACGTGTGTCACGGTATTTTGTTACTGGAGAAAGGGCTATGCCGGCTCTTTCTCCGCAAGGTCACTCTACTCTCTCAGTTTCTATTTCAGAGGAACAAGAACAGGGTGATGTTTCCATGTTATCTTCTGCAAGTGCGCTTCCGTCGTCACAAATGAATTCAGAGCTAGCGGCAAAAGTGCTCATGGAGATTAGACAAATGTCGTCCGCTAGCTCGCCCGGTGTAGCGTCCATTCACCGAATGGTTCGGCAGCCGGGTTCGTCCGATGCGGTCCAGGAGGAAATGTTGGGTGATGCGATCACTATAAACATTCAATGTGCACACCCAGTGACGGCGGATAGTAAGCGAGATCGGAGGAAGCCTTTGAGTCCGGTTCCTAGCTCGTCCAGGTCCAGCCGGGCCGTGAGCGAGAGAGGCCCCTCTCTCGTACAACAACATCTGGGACCAGATGTTGTGGTACAAAATGTGTCGCAAGCGGAGCATAATTCCGTCGCTCGGGACGCTCCGTTGTATAGGCAGTCCGCGGAGACTGCTAAGGCTTCTTCTTCTCATCAGCGCACACGACCGCACCTTGGCTGCGTGACCGCCGATATCTTACCAGCTTCGCCGATCAAGGATTCTTCGGCGACCAGGTCACACCATCCGGCAGCCAGGGACACGAGGCCGATGGACTCCGGACGTTCGCATAGAAAAAGTATGCGGGAGCCATCTGATGCGGAGCTGCCCTCGGCGAAGCAGCGAATGACTGCGCCTCCGCAGGTCTCGACGCCGGACATTCTTGTGCAGATAGTACAGCTTATCGCAGCATCCCAGCAGCCGACAGAAACGGTGTCAGATCGAGAATTATCCGACGGCGCTGGGTCGGTACGCTCTGCTGAAGCATCAGGGGCGGACGACCGGGAGCATCATGAGGTCCGACTGGATGGTGAAAGGGATACGGATGATTTGGAGCTATCCCTTTCGGAACAACATAAAGCTGCCGTGGACTTCATCCGGCACTTTCTCCCTCAAGTTGTTCCGTCGGGCCAGACTGCTGCGCTTCCGGACAAGAGGATTATAGCGTCATTGGACTCTGAATTTTTTGAGCGGTTCAGGGACATCGCTCCTGAGATTCCGTCGCAGTCCAATGATGTTGCAAGAACATTTGAATTATTGAACGACGCTATATTTAAACTTGCTTCCTAGACGGGGAAAGCAGGTTTCTTGTCCGCCAATACTCTCAACCTGCCTTTCATTAATGCAAGGAATAAATTCGACACGGCAGGACAGGGTATCCCGAGAGTTCCTCTGCGTATGGACGACGAGGCGGAAGACTTAGAGCTATCATTACCGTCGTCGGCTTCTATTCCAACCGCGGTGTTGGAAACAGCTATTTCGTCTAACAGAGCCAATTTAGATGCCTTATCTTACGCAGATCACCTTACTAAGGCGTTATCACAGCGCCTTCAAGGGAAAGAATTTCAGGATATACAATCCTCTTTAAGACTTCTTTCAAGGGCAGTAGCTTATTCCACGTGTAACTCTGCCCTTTCTGTGGCAAATCTGGAGTTGGTTAGACGTGACGCAGCCCTAGCTACATCCACACTCGTGGATACTAAGGTGAAGAACTCTCTTAGAGTCGCTTCGGTCTCCGGAGAACTTCTCTTTGACGGCAAGCTTTCTGCTATTTATGATAAAATTACAAAGAAAGCTTCGGATTCTCTGTTGTTCAAATCTGCTTCTAAGAAGTCGGATACAGCAGACAAGAATAAGACAGGCACTTCTGGGTCTAATGCGCCCAAGAGAGGTTCCTATAGAGGTTCCGGTGCATCCTCTTGGTCTTATTCGAGAGACCGTCAGGGTAGCGACTCTCGTTCGGGACGTCCTTCGGGCCGGGACAACCGGTCGGATGCCCCGAGGTCGACGGGACGAGGTGCGGGTCGTGGAGGACGTGGTTTCTTCTACCGCAGGCCTCGCAGGTCCAGGAGGTGATGGCTTAAACCTCTATCGCGTACCGGTTGGCGGAAGGTTGTCAAGCTTTTCACAAGAATGGGCGTCGATTACGGACGACCCTTGGGTGAGAGGAGTGACTTCGGAAGGCCTAAAGATATCCTTCAAACGAAAGCCTCCATTAACTCGAAGTCCAAAGTGGACTCAACTTCCGTCAAATCCGCAGAAAAGAGACGCTCTGTTATCAGAGGTGCAGTCTCTTTTAATGAAGAACGCGGTAGAGGTCGTAGAAAACCAGGAGACTCCGGGATTCTACAGCCATCTGTTTCTGGTTACGAAACCAGACGGCTCGTTCCGTCCAGTCATAGATTTGAGCTGGATAAACAAGCTGATCGTCGCTCCGAAATTTTATATGGAGACGATTCGGTCGGTCAGAGCGAGTATTCGGGTGAACGATTATGCAACAAGCATAGATCTCAAAGATGCGTACTTTCACGTCATGGTACATCCGACATTCAGAAAGTATCTACGCTTCGCTGTCCTAGGAGTGATGTATCAATTCCGGGCGATGTGCTTCGGACTGAATCTAGCACCCTGGGCTTTCACTCGGGTAATGAACTCGGTAATGATCTATTTCCGAGCTCATTCGTCTGCGGTAACGTCGGCCTACCTGGACGACATTCTTCAGAGGTACGGCAACGAGTTAATGCTTCAGAACGATGTTCAGAATCTACTTCTATTGCTCCGACGTCTCGGTTTTATAGTAAACGAGGAGAAGTCGGATCTGGTGCCGTCCAAGTCATTCACTCATCTGGGAATGAGCTTCGAGACGCACAACAATCTCGTTCGTCTGCCATTAACCAGAGCGAAATTAGTCAGTTGTTACGCTCGCTATTGTCTGCACGCAGACAGTCACAGCGAGAGAATTTATGAGACTGATAGGTCTGTGCGGAGCCGCTGCGGATCTCATTCCGATGGGGTGGTTACGCACGCGTCCTCTCCAAATTTTCTTGACTCAGAATTGGAGTGTGAAAATTCATTCGCTCGACGTAGACGTTCTCTTGTCAGATCAAGTGAAACAAGAGATTCAGACTTGGGCAAACATTCAGTGGTTAACTCAGGGAGTTCCGCTGCAGTTGCCGGATCCGAGTTTTACCATTATGACGGATGCCAGTCAAACAGGTTGGGGTGCATCATTGATCCCAACGGATTCGAGATGCCAGGGTCTTTGGGATCCACAATTCCTGTGCAAGCACATAAACATCAAGGAAATGATGTCAATTTGGCTTGCGTTACGTCATTGGATGGACATTATTCACAATGCTCATGTCCAAATCCTATCCGACAATACGACAGTAGTGGTGTATATACGGAATCAGGGAGGCACTCATTCAGTTCCGTTGTTCAATCTAACGGAAAGAATCCTTCTGTTTGCGCTAGAACATCAGGTTCTTCTTTCGGTCCGTCACATACCGGGTCGTCTGAATGTGCTAGCAGACTCCCTTTCACGAAAGGGTCGCTTGTTGCCGTCGGAGTGGACTCTCAACAAACAAGTATTCAATCAGATTTGCTACCAATGGGAACGGCCAGTGATAGACTTATTTGCGACACATCTCAACAATCAGTTGCAGACGTATGTGTCTCCGTGTCCGGATCCAAGAGCATTTGCAGTAGACGCTCTGTCGATCCCTTGGGACGGAATGATAGGATATGCGTATCCTCCAGCGCCGTTAATTCAACAAGTATTGCTAAAGATAAAACAATCTCAATGCAAGATTCTGTTGGTAGCATCTCTGTCGCCACAGAGACCGTGGATAAATCTACTCAGGTGTCTGTTGTGGGACCTACCGCGAAAGCTTCCTCCACGGGAGGATCTTCTTTTGCAGGGGAAATCGCGTCAACTCCATCACAACCCGCAAGGTCTCAACCTTCACGTTTTTCTGTTGTGCGGTCCTTCTTGCATGGCAAGCACTTTACAGGACGAGCAGTGGACGCGATTTCTAACTGTAGGAGGACCTCCTCTTCGCTAAACTATGCGGCTAAGTGGAAGGTTTTTCGTCGTTGGTGTAGGGATCATTCTGCAGATATTTTTGATCCCTCTATACCAGACATTGCAAACTTTCTAGTATACTTGTTTGACAAAATCAAACTGCAGCCTGTTACTATTAAGGGTTATAGGTCTATGTTATCTGATACCTATGCACATCATGATAGTTTACAAATTGGATCTAATGTCTCTTTATCTAAGTTGGTTAGAAACTTCTCGATAAATAGACCCAGAACTCTTAGATTAATTCCTAAATGGAATTTAGCTTGGGTTCTTCTTAAATTGAAGGAAAAGCCATTTGAACCTCTTGGGACAGTAGATTTCAAATTCTTATCTTATAAGACAGCTTTTCTCTTAGCTTTCTCTTCTGCTAGAAGAGTCAGTGAGCTTCATGCACTGTCGGTGGATGATTCTCACTATCGTAGTGTCGGGAACACTATCACCTTCACTACTAATGTGGGTTTTTTAGCTAAGAATCAGGCTCCTAATAAATATCCGGAACCTATTGTTATTAAGGCTCTTCCATCTTCAGACGGGTGTAGGCCTTTACTCTGTCCTGTTAGAGCGTTACGTATTTATAAACAGAGATCTCAGTTTATCAGAAAGGGACGGAAACGTTTCTTTCTGTCTTTGATGCCTAATAGAAGGGACATTTCGGTCCATTCTATTGCTAGATGGATTCAATTAACTATCCGTACTGCTTATGAGAGTTTATCTTCTCAGCAGTCTGTGCTTAAGATTTCCGCTCATGAAGTAAGAGCTCTTGCTACTTCTTGGGCTTATGCTAATAGTGTTGCTATTACAGATTTAATGAAGGCTGCTTATTGGTCTCAGCCATCCACATTCACAAATTTTTATCTCAGAAATATTGAGTCCATTTCTGGAGACCTGCATTGTTTAGGTCCGTTATCTGTTGCTCAGAATGTCGTCCACTAAACAGTTGCAACTATAGTTATGCAGGCTTTCTGTTCCGGCAGTGACTCCGTCCGGCTGCCCTCTTCGCTCTGGGCTATTTGACCCAGGGCAAGGGGAAGGGGGGGGGGGGGGTGGGTGTTCCCTTAGGTCACCTGCTTTATAGTGAAAAGCAAGGGAATGCCTCCTCCAAAGTCAGTATTTCTGAGTCGCTTCCGGGATGGTTTTAAAGTGTAATATTAATGTTAAAATTCATTCATGTCTTATTTTTAAAGTGTAGCTCGGTGTGAAGCATCTGTATATGTCAAGTGTCAAACGGGCTTTAATATACAATACTCGGACACTTTTAAAAGATTATAAAGAGTCTCAATTCTCTGGACTACTTTATTTATTGGCTTACTTTAAAAATAATTAGTATAAGGGTTATACTGGATGTTAATAGAGAACATGAATATTATTGTGCTCAATTATTAAGGGTATTGTATCTTTCTAATTTAATATTAAATAAGAAAGATACATGTAAAGCCTAATACTCCTTTTCTCCTTAAGGGGTTACCTCTTTATGAAATAGTTGAGCTTATTATACCCCCGCTTCGAAGAAGTGGGGGCTATATAGGAATCGCCCTGTACGTCCGTACGTCCGTACGTCCGTCTGTCCGTCCGTCCGTCCGTCCGTCCGTACGTCCGTCCGTACGTCTTTCCGGACATGAAATTCTTGTGTGCGCAACTCCTCCTACATTTATCAATCAATTTGGACAAAACTTTTCAGACATCATCACTACTAAGTGAACATGCGCATATTCCAAGATTTTTGATCTGCGACAATTTTAACCAGTTTTTCTCCCTTTGACTTAGATTTATTGTGTCTTTCCATCCGAACAAATTCTTGTGTGCGCAACTCCTCCTACATTAATGAACCGATTTTGATGAAACCTTTCAAACATCATCTCTACTAAGTGAGCATGTGCATATTCCAAACTTTTTAATCTGCGACAATTTTAACCAGGTTATCTCTCTTGAACTTTGATTTAATATGGGTTTCTACATGAAATTCTTGTGTGTGCAACTCCTCCTACATTTATCAATCAATTTGGACAAAACTTTTCAGACATCATCACTACTAAGTGAACATGCGCATATTCCAAGATTTTTGATCTGCGACAATTTTAACCAGGTTATCTCCCTTTGACTTAGATTTATTATGTCTTTCCGTTCGAACAAATTCTTGTGTGCGCAACTCCTCCTACATTAATGAACCGATTTTGATGAAACCTTTCAAACATCATCTCTACTAAGTGAACATGTGCATATTCCAAACTTTTTGATCTGCGACAATTTTAACCAGGTTATCTCTCTTGAACTTTGATTTAATATGGGTTTCTGCATGAAATTCTTGTGTGCGCAACTCCTCCTACATTTATCAATCAATTTGGACGAAAGTTTACAGACATCATCACTACTAAGTGAACATGCGCATATTCCAAAATTTTTGAGCTGTGGCAATTTTAACTAGGTTATCTCCCTTTAACTTAGATTTATTATGGGTTTCTACATGAAATTCTTGTGCGCGCAACTCCTCCTACATTTATCAATCAATTTGGACAAAACTTTTCAGACATCATCACTACTAAGTGAACATGCGCATATTCCAAGATTTTTGATCTGCGACAATTTTAACCAGGTTATCTCCCTTTGACTTAGATTTATTATGTCTTTCCGTTCGAACAAATTCTTGTGTGCGCAACTCCTCCTACATTAATGAACCGATTTTGATGAAACCTTTCAAACATCATCTCTACTAAGTGAACATGTGCATATTCCAAACTTTTTGATCTGCGACAATTTTAACCAGGTTATCTCTCTTGAACTTTGATTTAATATGGGTTTCTGCATGAAATTCTTGTGTGCGCAACTCCTCCTACATTTATCAATCAATTTGGACAAAAGTTTACAGACATCATCACTACTAAGTAAACATGTGCATATTCCAAAATTTTTG
Organism: Pictodentalium vernedei; assembly: GCA_031216915.1. Classification (NCBI taxonomy): domain Eukaryota; kingdom Metazoa; phylum Mollusca; class Scaphopoda; order Dentaliida; family Dentaliidae; genus Pictodentalium; species Pictodentalium vernedei. Next base: position 303,464,414 of record CM062290.1, on the reverse strand, counting down.
AGCTGTGGCAATTTTAACTAGGTTATCTCCCTTTAACTTAGATTTATTATGGGTTTCTACATGAAATTCTTGTGCGTGCAACTCCTCCTACATTTATCAATCAATTTTGACGAAACCTTTCAAACATTATCACAACTAAGTGAACATACGCATATTCCCAAATTTTTGATCTGCGACAATTTTAACTAGGTTATCTCCCTTTAACTTGGATTTATTATGGGTTTTCAAATGGGATTCTTGTGTGTGCAACTCCTCCTACATTAATGAACCGATTTTGAATACATGTTGCACATTGTAAATGTGTTTTTCCAAATGTAAACCATATATGTGTGGGCTCTTTAAGTATTCAGTGCTGTTCTGTGGAAGGCCACATGCAAATACAAATTTCAACAACAAAAAATGATCTTCATGTATACATTTCCTAATGGCCTTCGCCTACATGATCAGAAGTGCATTCCTCTAAAAACCCAAAGCGGGGGTATTAATCACCTTCAGTGATAGTTCTAGTTGGATTTTCCTCTATGTCCTAGGCCCTCCAGCCTTTTTACTATTCAGCTAAGTCTGGGTCATTGGTACAGTATAAAAATGTTAAAAAATTTATAGTAATTTATATATTTTTTATACTTACCAATGACCCAGACGGGGATGGCCCTCCCAGGAGTTGGGAACTCTTGCCTCCCCGCTGAGTACATAGCGCTGACCAGGCACTGCCAGTAAGAATGATAATTGGCGCCAATTTCGGGACGTCCTTGACACTGCGCATGCGCAGTGGGGGGGTAGTATGGAGGTCCTATAGGACATGATTTCTTTTGGTTTTGGATGCAAATTTTGGGGATTGGGGGGCAAAATTTGTGTTTGGCCCTGGTTTTGTTAGAGTTAGCACCAGCTAAGTCTGGGTCATTGGTAAGTATAAAAAATATATAAATTACTATAAATTTTTTAACTTTTCAAAAAATGTTAACAAAACAATATCATGTCACACCTTATTGGAATGAGCTCATGAAATTTTTTTTGATTGAGATATTTAGAAAGATAGTATTTAAAATAATAATTTTTGGTATCATCTGCATTGGGTAAAGGTTTAACACAAAAAAGTGAGAATAAATTGACAAGGCAGAAGAACTTGGGTAGAATTCAAAAAGTTGATTTGTGAATTGACTTTATTTCAAAGGACACTATGAAGTGCTTTAGCTTTACTCTCCAACTCAAATTATTAGTATTATGGCTTTACTTAACTACATTTTAGTTAAAATTCTAGATGGAAGACATTATGAGTTACTGAAATACTTTTTTGTTGTTAGAATTAGCATTTATGTCAGTTTTTGTGTAGATTGTAGTTCCTTAACTTCTTACTGTGTATTTTTAGCTCACCAAAGGGAGCTAAACTTATCACTTGCCGTCTGTCGTCCGTCTTCGTGAACATTTTTCAAATGACTTCTCCTCTGAAACCGCTAAGTCGATTTGCTTGAAACTTGGTATGGATGTTCATTACCATATGTCAATTCAAGTTTGTTCAAATGAAATGGACATGCCCACTTGGGGCTCCATAGGGGCATAACTCCGATGTATATTAGAGAAATTACTAAAAAATCTTCTTCTCCAGCACAAGTGGGCAGAATCATTTGATATTTGGTATACAGCATTATGGGGTGGATCTGATTCAAGTTTGTCCAACTTGGCCCCCTGAATTCATATTTGGTCTCACTATAGAAGCCCGAATTTGAACTTGGTGCATTTCAGGCAAATTTCTTAAAAAATCTTCTTCTCCAGATCCAGCAGGTAGAATCTTTTGATATTTGGTATGCAACATTGTGGGGTGGATCTGATTCAAGTTTGTTCAAATCGGCCCCCTGGATTCATATTTGGGCTCACTATAGAAGCTCGAATTCGAACTTAGTGCATTTCAGGCAAATTTCTTAAAAAAATCTTCTCCAGATCCAGCAGGCAGAATCTTTTGATATTTGGTATGCAACATTGTGGGGTGGATCTGATTCAAGTTTGTTCAAATTGGTCCCCTGGGTTCATATTTGGGCTCAGTATAGGAGCCCAAATTTGAACTTAGTGCATTTCAGGCAAAATTTCTTTAAAAATCTTCTCAAGATCCAGCAGGCAGACTCTTTTGATATTTGGTACGCAGCATCCTTAGGGGGGTGAGATTCAAGTTTGTTCAAGCCATGTCCCTAGATCCATATTTGGGCTCACTGTGGGAGCTTGAATTGTAACTTAGTTCGAAATGAGGAATTTTCTTAAAAAAGTATTCTTCTTCAGATCCTGCAGTCAGAATGTTTTGATATGTAGTGTGTAGCATCCTTAAAGGGAGGGGGGGGGGGGGGGTGAGATTCAAGTTTATTAAAGCCAACTCCCTGGGTCCATATTTGGGCTCCCTGTGGGAGCCCGAATTATAACTTAGTCAGTGTGAGGAATTTTTCTTTAAAAATATTCTTCTTCAGATTCAGCAGTTGGAATGTTTTGATATTTGGCATGCAGCATCCTTAGGGGGTGAGATTCAAGTTTGTTCAAGCCAAGTCCCTGGGTTCATATTTGGGCTCACTGTGGGAGCTCGAATGATAACTTAGTTCAAAATGAGGAATTTTCTTTAAAAATCTTCTTCTTCAGATCCCGCAGATGAATGCTTTTGATATTTGGTATGCAGCATCCTTGGGGGGGGGGGGGGGGGGGGGGGGGGGGGAGGTGGTAAGATTCAAGTTTGTTCAAGCCATGTCCCTAGTTCCATAAAATTTGTCTCTCATGACTTCATTCCTTTGTAGTGTTGATGAACCATGTCTAACTGAATGTGACCCCAAATACTTCTTTTCACCACTTTGACCAGTGAGCGATTAAGGCTCCTTGGGGCCTCTTGTTTTTAATACAGGTTGAATAACATTGTTATGCCCCTGACCTAAAAAGTCAAAATGGTATCTAGTGGAGACCTTTGTCCATCCGTTGGTTCGTCCATCCATACCAACATTTTCCCTTGTATCTCAGCCACTGCTACTCCAATTTGAAAGATATTTGCTGTTGTGATAGATCATCATGGGGTAATGATACCTGTATAGTGTGAATTTTTTCAACACATTTTTTCCAGTGTCATGGCCCTTTTTCACACTTTAGACTTAGACAAATTTTTGAGGCCAGAGGCATTAGCAGTGTTTTGTGATGCAGGCCTCTTGTTAGGTATTAATCCTAGTGTATTCACAAATTTTATGGAAATTTTTCTTTCAGAATTTTAACATTTTTCTTGTTCTTAGTCAATTTTAGGTTGTAAAGTTTGCATTAAGTTGAGTTTTGTTTCTAGGAGTCCTTCCAGGTGATTGATATTGTAGACACGGTTTAGTGAAGTAATATTTGCACCCCCATTTTTGTAAAAAAAAAGTGGGTTATACTGGATTGCATCTGTCTGTGCATCCGTCTATCCATGGATCTGTCCATGCATGTGTCTGGATGCATCCATACATCCATATTTGTCCGTCCAATGTCTGTTCAGGTCATAACTTGACCCTGAGTGTGTACGAAATGGCCACTCTTTTGCCTGTTAGCTTTGTATCTCAGGTTTGGGTTGTCAGATCTCAAACGAAATTTGGCAGGAAGGTTGCTTATGGAACAGGCTTTCAAGCAAGTCTCTAATGATGTTTCTTACATTTCACTTTCTAGAGTTATCCCCCTCTTTTGACTTGGAAACATTTTTAAATTTGCCCCTCCAATGTGTGTTCTGGTCATAACGTGAACATTTGTGCATGCATATTGATGAAATTTCATACAGGTGTTCAGTATGATGAGCTCATTCAGAAACATATGCTGTTTTGCTGTCCATGTGTATTCTTTAAGGATTAATGACCCTAAGACTGTACAGTGTACAAAATAGCCAATTTTTGTCTGTTTGGCTTGTTTGAGAATGGTTTGTTTGTGGGTGCATTTGTTCGACATCTTGTCCCACTGGATATAGGTGGACATTATAATTGTGACTAAGGGATTGGCTTTCATGTCCCTGCAGTAAAACAAAGAAAATACATGCAAATCACCTCCCAACATGTGGCATTATGTCTTTGTTCTATATCTCTTATGTGGATGGTTCGATCATCACTAGACTTCAGTAACAGGTGTTTGTGGCCTTCACAATTACCTCTTGGGGTGGGGTGGGGTTGAATTAATATTTCTTGCTGTAAAATAAAAACAATAGTTTCGCATCTCTCATGTCAGTGGTCTGATTGACACAAACTATTGGTAACAGGTGTATATGGATCTCACAATTTCTACTGGTTTAAAGTTTTCCATGCTGTAAAACAAAGACAATAAACCCCTCGTGTGTATGTCTGGTGTTGAAAATATGTTCATCTTAGCATTTTGAGAGTGGGGGGGAGGGTGCATATGCCATGCTCAGCAAGCTCTTCTTAAAATTACATGACTCTGTGGTTTTACTTTTGGTTTTTTTTTTGTTTTAATATGGGTTTGTGAAGATTGGGTTTATTTTTATATGACAGCCAATGGCCCTCACTAGCTGGTTCTAACTCAAATTATTCCAGGGCCAAACACAACGTTTTCCCCCCAATCCACAAAATTTGCATGCAAAACCAAAAAAATTAAGTCCTAGATGGTCCTCCATACTTTTGAGATCTGCGCATCTGCTGTATCCAGGAAGGTACCAAAATTGGCGGAAACTATCATTTCTTTGTTTGGCCCTAAAGTCAGCAACAATGAACTGACATCGGTGCATATCTGGATGATATCCTCCAGAGGCATTCCAATGCTGCCTTACTGGAGTCGGATGTCGCCACTCTGTTGAGCTAGCTCACGTCGCTAGGATTCAGAGTCAACGAGGAGAAGTCGGACCTGGTCCCTTCTCAGTCGTTTTATCATCTGGGGATGGCTTTCCAAACCCAATTCAATTTGGTAGCGGTTCCCCAGGCCAAGGCTGTGATTCTCTCAGCTTTTGCTCTGACTCTGTCCCAGTCCATGTCCGCGACCGCTCGGAGTTTTTTCCGGCTGATCGGTCTCTGCGGTTCGGTGACGGATCTCATTCCTCTAGGTCGGCTGCGTGTCGGACCTCTCCAACACTTTCTGCTGAGTCGTTGGAGGCCGAATGTAGATTCTCTGGATCAGGTGCTTCCGTTTCCGGAATCTCTTTATCCTCACCTTCTTCCCTGGACAGATGTTCAGTGGATTATGCAGGGTGCTCCATTGGACTTACCCATGTCCGATCGCGTTCTGACGGCAGATGCCAGCGATCTCGGATGGGGTGCGACGTTGGATCCTCTCGGTCTTTCCCTACATGGGTTGTGGGACCAGGATCAAGCAGCTCTACACATCAACCAGAAGGAGCTTCTTGCTCTTCTTCTGAGATTCAGGCAGTGGATCCCTCACCTGTCGAATCGCCAGGTCCTTCTGCTATCCGACAATTCGACAGTGGTTGCTTACACTTGGAACCAGGGCGGCACGCACTCGGTTCCGATGTACGAATTAGCTCGGGATCTTCTACTGCTCGCTCAGGATGTTCACGCCGGAGTGGTTGTTCGTCATATTCCCGATCGTCTGAACGTCCTAGCCGACTCCCTGTCCCGACAGGGCAGGGTTATTTCCACCGAGTGGATGCTCCACAGGGCAGTGTTCCAGTCGCTTTGCGATCTCTGGGGACGTCTCCACATCGATCTCTTTGCGACTCGTTGGAACCATCAGGTGGACACTTTCGTGTCCCCGTGTCCAGATCCTCTGGCTTTTGCCGTGGACGCTTTGACACTCGATTGGAATGGTCTAGTCGGCTACGCCTTCCTGCCGGTTCCGATTCTGCCTCAGGTTCTAGCCAAAATTCGAACCTGCAGTTGTCGAATCATTCTGATCGCCCCCCTGTTGCCTCAGCGGGTGTGGATCAATCAGCTCCGCTCGCTGATGGCGGCGGTTCCGGCACATCTCCCGCTACATCGCAACCTTCTTTGTCAAGGTCGCCCGAGGAGGTTTCACGTCAACCCGTCTTCATTGTGCCTTCACGCATATCTTTTGTCAGGTCCTGTCTCCTCCATAGAGGTTTTTCGAGACGAGCAGTGGAGTGCATTTCTTCTTCTAGGAGGCACTCCACTGGTTTAGCTTATGCAGCTAAATGGAAGGTCTTCTGTCGATGGTGTGCTGATCACTCTGTTGATTATGCAAATCCTTTGATTTCACAGATTGCGGAGTTTCTGGTATATCTGTTTGATTCTCGGGGTCTCCAGACTGTTACCATCAAGGGTTACAGGTCCATGCTTTCAGAGACTTTTTCTTATGTGGGGAAGCGTCGTACCGGCACTAATCCTTACCTCTCCAAGCTTGTTCGGCACTTTTCTTTGAAAAGGCCTCGGACTTTGCAGCTTACCCCACGATGGAATCTTTCATCGGTGCTGCTTTGCTTGGGGGGGGGGGGGGGGGGGGGGGGGGCGCCGCCGTTCAAACCTTTATCCCAGGTGGATATGCATTTTCTCACATATAAGACGTCTTTTCTGATGGCGTTTGCTTCGGCCAGACGGGTTAGTGAGCTTCACGCCCTCTCGGTTGACCCTGCCTTTTTTAGGAGCTCTCCCAACAGTGTTACTTTTACCACTGATTGCTCTTTTTTGGTCAAGAATCAGTTACCAGATACTACTCCTCCTATCTGTACCAGGGCTCTTCCTTCTGTTGAGGGTAATCGCCCTTTGCTCTGTCCGGTCCGTGCTATTCGCTTTTATCTCGATCGGACACGTTTCATACGGAAAGACAGGAAACGTTTTTTTCTGTCTCTTATTCCGGGTCGACAGAAGATCTCTCCTCAATCCATTTCTCGATGGAGTTGTCTTGCTATTCGTACGGCTTACGGTCGTTTAGCAGCTGGCGATTGTATTACCAATCGTATTTCTGCCCACGAGGTGCTGGCACTATCCACCTCTTGGGCTTATTCTAACTCCGTCAAGTTGTCGGATGTTATGCAGGCAGCCTACTGGAGAAATGCCTCTACTTTCTCCACCTTTTATCTGTGCCAGTTGCAGGAGCCTTTTTGCCCTGGGTCCTCTTTCTTCTGCTCAGGCTGTTGTCTGCCCTAGCCATTAGGCTTCTTGAAGGTCAGTTTCAGCCTTGTGCTGTTACTGCTCTTTTTCTCTCTGTGTGTCACACAGGCCCATATGTCTCCTTTCATTGTCCTTTACCAATGATTGCGATGTTATGGTTGATAAGCCTCGGGACCTCTTCCTTCTGCTTCACGGTTCCAGTGCACTGGGGTTATGTGTTGGTTATGCGATTCCCTCCAGCCTATTGTCTATTCAGCCTGTAGTAAACAATTGTGAGTAGGTTGATAAGAAATCTAAATTTTATAGTAAATTTCCTTTCTTATTATACCTACCACAATTGTTTAAATGGAGGCACTCCTTTCTTCTTTACGGGTAAAAAATCTTTCCTCCCTGCTGATCACATAACTCTAACGTTGACGGATTCAAAAAGAATGAGTCTTTAGCGACGGTATATGCACACTGGCAACGGAAGTCGTGGAGTTGTACTTGGGAGAGAGCGTTCCGTACTGGGTCTGCGCCAGTTGCACTAGACCCAGTTTTGGCTTATTTTTTCTTGGTGCTTTTGCACCACTTTTCTTTCCCAAATTGCTTGGGAAAGACAAAAATAGAGAGTATTTTATCTGAGTTAGGGACTTCCACTGTAGTGCAAGCCTGTAGTAAACAATTGTGGTAGATATAATAAGAAAGGAAATTTACTATAAAATTTAGATTTCTTAACATCTTCCATAAATATACTGTTCCTTGAACCACGTTCATTTAAAATGGTTGGAGAAGATGTTCAGAGAGCTCCTCTGCATTTAGATGAGCAGGCCGGGGCTTTAGATATATCCCTACCTGCTTCATTCAATATTTGCTTGGATGTGATGGAATGTGTTATTTCATCGAATAGAGCAAATTTGGATGCGATGTCATTCGCAGATCACCTCACCAGAGCTATGGCGCAATGTCTTAATGGAAGGAATTTGAGATGTTTGTTCCTCGCTTAGAGTTCTTTCCAGGGCAGTCATGTATGCCACGTACAACTTCGCCATGACAGTGACAAATTGGGAGTTGATCAGATGTGATGCAGCCCTTGTGAACATACTTTGTTTGGCAACAAGCTTTCGTTAGTCTATGAACAGGCTACTAAGAAAGCTTCCAGTGCTCTGCTTTTCAAGTTGGCATCTCAACAACATGCCTTCAGCAGACCGGGGTACGCGAGGACATTCTAAATCTAAATCATCAAAAGGGAACTCCTTGCGAAGGTTCAAGAAACCCTCATATAATTACTCCAGAGTTCGTTAACTCAGCAATTTGGGAAAGGGGTGTAAGTGTGATCAGGATTATCGGTCAGATGACCCTAAGCCGACGGGACGAGGATCTTCGTGGGAAGCACGTAGTTTCTCCTCCCTTAAGCCTTGCCAGTCATACAGGTGATGGTCAAGACCTCTATTGCTTGCCAGTTGGCGGAAGGTTATCAAACTTCGCGAAAAACTGGATAGCAGTCATGGAAGATCAGTGGGTGAGAATTGTAGTCTCGGAAGGCCTTGGCTATCATTCCGAGAGAAACCCCCACTTATAAGATGTCCACATTGGACAAATCTTCCGACGGATCCTTTCAAAAGAGAGTCTCTCCTAGAGGAGGTACAGGCTCTCTTATTAAAGGAAGGAATAGAGGTTGTCAAGAATCAAAATTCTCAAAGCTTTTACAGTCAGTTGTTCCTCGTGCCGAAGCCAGACGGCTCGTTCCGACTGGTAATAGACTTGAGCTGGATAAACAAGTTAATCATGGCTCCAAAGTTCAATATGGAAACCATTCGGTTGGTAAGAGCAAGCATTCGAGTGAACGACTATGCGGCAAGCATAGATATAAAGGATGCTTACTTTCATGTCATAGTATATCCGCCTTCAGAAAGTACCTGCTGTTCGCCATGCAGAGAAGGGTTTATCAGTTCTGAGCAGTGTGCTTTAGTCTGAACCTGGCTCCTTGGGCTTTCACTCTAATAATAAACTCGGTAATGTCATACTTCTGAGCTCATTCATCTGCGGTAACGTTGGCTTACTTGGACGACATTCTTCAGAGATACGGCAACAGAATTATTCTTCAAAACAATGTTCCGAGTCTGCTACAATTGCTCCGATGTCTCGGTTTCATAGTAAACGAGAAAAAGTCGGATCTAGCTCCGTCCAAGTCGCTCACTCACTTGGGAATGTGCTTCGAGACTCACAACAATCTGGTTTGTCTGCCATTACCCAGAGTGAAATTAGTCAGTTGTCATGCTCGCTTTTGTCTAAACTCAGACACAATAACAGTGAGGGAATTCATGCGACTGATGTGGCTGTGTGGAGCGGCTGCCGATCTTATTCCGATGGGCCGCCTTCGCACGCATCCCCTCCAGGTATATTTTACCCAGAACTGGAATGAGAAGACGCATTCACTCGAAACCAGTATTGTTTTAACGGACCTAGTAAAACAAAAGGTTAAGATTTCCGCTTCAACTGCTGGATCGGGCTTTCACGATTATGATGGATGTGAGTCCGACGGGCTGGGGCACGACCCTAAGTCCCACAGACTTGAAGTGCCAGTGTCTTTGGGATTCTCAGTTCCTAGAGAAGCACATAAACATCAAAGAGATGATGTCAATATGGCTAGCACTACAACATTGGATTCGCCAAATAGCGAAGGTCCACGTTCAAATTCTGTCGGACAATTTGACAGTAGTTGCTTAACTCAGGAACCAAGGCGGCACTCACTCAATTCCATTATGCGAATTAACCCCGAGAGGATTCTCCTATTCGTTCTGAATCATCACGTTCAACTCTCAGTCCGTCATATACCGGGTCGTCTGAACATATTAGCAGACTCGCTCTCTTGGAAATGTTGCCTGTTGCCATCGGAGTGGACTCTCAACAATTGAATATTCAGGCAGATTTGCTACCAGTGGGATCGTCCCATGTTAGATCTTTTTGCGACTCACCTGAACAATCGGTTACTGACGTTCATGTCTCCATGTCCAAATCATCGAGCATGCACAGTAGATGCTCTGTTGATTTTTGTCTACGGGATGGTAGGATATGCATATCCTCCAGCTCCGTTGATTCAGCAGATTGTGTTAAAGATCAAACAGTCTCATTGCAAAATCCTGCTAGTAGCACCTCTGTCGTCACAGAAACCTTGGCTCAATCTTCTCAGGTGTCTGTTATGAAACGTTCCCCGGAAGCTTCCTCCATGAGAGGATCTTCTTTATCAGGGGAAGTCATGCGCACTGCATCACAACCCGGAAGGTCTCAACCTCCACGTATTTCCATTGTGCGGTCCTTCTTGCATGGAAACATTTTACCATTTTACAGGACGAGCAGTGGACGCAATTTCTAACTGTAGGAGGGCCTTCTCTTCGTTGAATTATGCAGCGAAGTGGAGGGTTTTCTTCCGTTGGTGTAGGGATCAGTCTATAGACGTATACGATATGTCCATACCACATATTGCCAATTTCCTGGTCTACTTGTTTGGCGATCTCAAACTGCAGTCCGTCACTATTAAGGGCTATAGGTCTATGTTATCAGATGCTTACACTCATCATGATAACTTGGCTATTGGATCAGATACTTCATTATCCAAGCTAATTAGAAATTTCTCTATCAATAGACCTAGAACCCTCAGATTAATTCCTAAGTGGAATTTGGCTTGGATTCTGTTGAAGCTTAAGAAGCTCCTTTTGAGCCATTAGACGTTGTAGAGTTCAAATTCTTGACCTATAAACGGCGTTTCGCTTAGCCTTTGCATTCTGTGAACTTCATGCATCATCTGTTGATGAATCTCATTACCATAGCGTGGGTAATACCACTACTCTCACTACAGAAATATGACTTTTGGCTAAGATTCAGATTCCGGATAAGTGGCCGGAGCCTATTGTCATTAAGGCTTTACCATCCTCAGATAACCGTAGACCTTTGCTGTGTCCAGTCAGAGCAATGCACATTTATAAACGTCAATCAGATTTTATCAGAAAGGGAAGAAAACGTTTCTTTCTTTCTTTGATTCCTAACAGAAAAGATATTTCTGTTCATTCTGTTGCCAGATGGATTCCTTTGGCAATAATCATTGCCTATAAAAATCTATCTTCGGGTCAACGTTCTGTCAATAAGATTTCAGCGCATGAGGTTAGAGCACTGTCCACTTCATGGGCTTATTCTAACAATACAGTCATCACTGACCTCATGAAGGCTGCTTAATGGACACAGCCCTCTTTATTTACCAAGTTTTACCTGAGAAATTTAGAGTCCATCTCCGGTGATCTTAGGTCTTTGGGTCCTCTTTCTGTTGCTCAGAATGTCATCCACTAATGTTACATCTATATGGTCTTTAGGCAGTCTGCTCCAACACTGATGCTGTTCTGCTGCCCTCTTCGTTCTGTGGAATTTTACCTCAGAACAAGGGGAAGGGCGGGGGGGGGGGGGGGGGGGGGAGCTGTTTTTCCCTTATGATTATCTGGCTTTGTAGTGAAAAGCAATGGAATACCTTCTGTGGTGACAGTAGTCCTGTGTCGGTGCTGGGGTGGTTTTAATGTGTAGCTCTGTGTGGTGTGAAGAAATAACTCTCATTTATGTACTATTTTTAAAGAGTAGCTCACAGTGAAGCATTCGTATATGTTACGTGTCAAACGAGTGTTAATATACAATCCTCGGACACTTTTAAATGAGTATAAAGAGTCTCATTCTCTGGACTATCTTTATGTATTGGTTTTCCTTCACCAAATTAGCATTACGGGTTATGCTGGCATTAAACGGAGAATTATATATTATGTAATACTCAATTACATTGTTGGTGTTATGCCTTTCTCTTTTCTCTTAAAAGAGAAAGACATATATAATTCCTATCTTCTCCTATTCTCCTGTAGGAGCTATCCTTTATCGAAGTAATTGAGAGATTGGATTTTCCTTCAAGTCCTAGGCCCTCCAGCCTTTTTACGAATCAGCTAGTCTGGGCCAATGGTTGTAGTATAAAAATATGATAAATTTAAAGTAATTTGTATATTTTTTATACTTACCAATGGCCCAGATGGGTATGGCCCTCCCATGAGTGGGCACTCATACCTCCCCGCTGTTTATAACATTTAACAGGCATCTATAGAAATGGTTTGCGCCTATTTCGGTACATTCCTGGATACTGTGCATGCGCAGATCTCAAACGTATGGAGGACCATCTAGGCCTTAATTTTTTGGGTTTTGCTTGCAAATTTGGGGGATTAGGGGGCAAAATTTATGTTTGGCCCTGGATTAATTTGAGTTAACACCAGCTAGTCTGGGCCATTGGTAAGTATAAAAACTCTACAAATTACTTATCATTTTTCAGTCAAAATATTCATAGTCAATTTTAGGTTGCAAAAGTTTGTGTTAAGGTGAGTTTGGTTTCTGTGGGACTTTTCAGGTGATTGATATTGTAGACATTAGGTTACCAAAGACCTTTGCAGTATTATTTAATCCTTATTTTTCAAGTATATTTTGGGAATTTGATGGGGATTTTTAGCCAAATTTACATGTTTTCTGGCTGTTAAAATTAGGTAAGCTTCAATCCAGATTGTGGGGATATAAAAATAGAAATGCAGAGGCAATCTTTCTTGACATTGGATTGACTGTCTGTCAAAAGTGTCATTAAACCTCAATAAAGAAAAAAGAAAAATTTCTCCTGTTTTTGCAGGAATATTATTGTGAGGGTAAATTTTATGTTTGACATTATGTTAACCCTTCAACCAAAGCAATACTGGTATGCAATCCTACATTTCTGAGATACTGATGCGAAATTTGGAACATGTTGGTAAATTTTTTTTTATCCGGAGTATCATCAAAAGCGTGAATTTTACATGTGACATTGCATTAACTCTTCAGTCATTGACCCTTCAACAAGAGCAGTGGGAAGATTCACGTCTACTTTTTTAGGGATTTGAAGCTGAAATCTGTCACCTGAAGCCGACATTGATTTGGCACTTATTCCATCATATGTAGAAATAAAGTTCTCACATGAAATTAATTGTATTTGGCCCGTTGTAGAAAAAAGTTATACTAAATTACAGTGCCAATTCACAAATGGTTATTTTATTAGTGAAGCTCAAGGGGAGCTTTACTAATCACTTTCTGTCCGGCGTCGTCGGGCGTTATTTTACATTATCGACTTCATCTCACAAACTACTCGACCAAATTGAACCAAATATGGTGTGCATGTTCCCTATCATATTTCAATTCAAGTTTGTTAAAATCAAGTTGCCCTGCCCCTCATGAACCAGCAGTAGCAAAGACTTGATCTTCTGCTAAAGAATGGTTTTAGCACGCCAAAGGCTCGCTGGGACGCTCTGGGGCAAGCCCCTTTTGACCCTCTTGATCTTTGGTGTGCAGCTTCCTTTTGAGATGTAAACTCAGATTTGTTCATTAGAAGTTTGAGGGGCTATATTTGCTGTCGTTATTGGAGGAGTAAGAATTTTTGCCCAGCCCAAAATTTCTATATTTTTATACTAAAACCAATGACCCAGACTTAGCTGGTGCAACCTCAATATTATTAAGGGCCAAACACAAATTTTGAACCCCCCAATCCCTAAAATTTGCATACAATCCCGAAAATTAAAAGTCCTATCTGGCCCTCCATACTTTTAGTACTTGCACATGCGCAGTACCCAGGAAGACACTGGAATTAGCGCCAACATCATTCTTTTGTTTGGCCCAAGTCTGTCAACATTTGACATCTGTGCAATGAATTGTCATTTTTAGCTTAACTTGACAAAGTCAAGATAAGCTATTGCCATCATGTGGGTGGAAGTCTGTGAGTCTGTTCACATTTTCCTTTAGCACAGGCTACACCCTGTAGTTCTTGTCCGATCGTCACAACTTTCATATGCAGGTTTGAGGTCATGTCTAGATGAGAACGTTCCCTTTTGGTTGTGATCGGTCACCCGTGATGGCTGCCCAATCCCAAAACCCGAAAACCTTTAGCATAGTCTGCAGGTCGTATTTATGAAGGGATTTCAGTGTAACTTGGTAGGATGCCTCTGTATAATATCTAGATGAGAACATCCCCTTTTGGTCATGATCTGTGAACCGTGCTGGCTGCCCAAGCCAGAATCCCAAAAAATTTTAGCCCAGTCTGTAGGTCAGATTTAATATGGAGGGATTTCATGGTACCTTGGTTGGATGACACCGTATAATGTCTAGATGAGAACTTCCCCATTTGGTCGCGATCTGTCAGCCGATATGACTGCCAAGCCCAAAACCTGAAAACCTTCAGCACAGTCTGCAGGTTGTATTTATGGAGGGATTTCTTTGTAACGTGGTAGGTTGACTTCATATAATGTCCAGATGAGAACATCCCATTTTGGTTGGGATTGGTCAACTGTTACAGCTACAAGGGCCCGAAGCCCGAAAACCTTTAGCACAGTCTACAGGTCATATTTATGAAGGGATTTCATTGTAACTTGGTAGGATCACTCCAAATAATGTCTACATGAGAACGTCCACTTTTGGTCTCGATCATTCAGCCGTGATGGCTGCCCAAAAACCTTCAGCACACTCTATAGGTCGTATTTATGGAGGGATTTCATTGTAACTTGGTAGGCTGACTCAGTATAATGTCTAGATGATAGCATCCTCTTTTGGTTGCGTTTGGTCAACCATGATAGCTACACAGGCCCGAAGCCCGAAAACCTTTAGCACAGTCTACAGGCCATATTTATGAAGGGATTTCATTGTAACTTGATAGGATGACTCGTTTTGGAATAATTTCACTGTAACTTTGTAACTTTCGTTGACATACATTAACTGTGAGGGCCACATACATTAACTGTGAGGGCCACATTAACCCACCCCTCAGTTCTTTAGTACAGTCTACACCTCATATTATTTTTATTGAAAACATAACATACAGGGAACAGAAATTAACATATTCCCAATTATCACAATTCTTGTCTTATTTCATAATCCTTTCATAAACATTGAACATTATCATTTTCATCAAACACAACACACAGACAAGTTAAGCAACAGTGTCATTGACACTTTCATTGAAGATGCCAGACACAAATCAATGATGGTATTTTTATACTACAACCAATGACCCAGACTAGCTGGTGAAAACTCAGTATAATTCAGGGCCAAGCACAAATTTTGAACCCCCCCCCCCCCCCAATCCCCAAAATTTGCATACAAAACCAAAACATTCAAGTCCTATCTGGTCCTCCATTCTTTTGTTATCTGTGCATGCGAAATAACCAGGAAGGAACCGAAATTGGCAACAACCATCATTCTTTGTTTGGCCCTGAAGTCAGTAATAATGATCAGACATCTGTGTTTTAAATCTCCTTTTTTGAGGATGCCAGACACAAATCAATGAAAGAATTGGTGGATTCAAGGCTGTAAATGGATGATGGAAGTGAACAACGGTGGTTTGAAACATTCAAGGCCGTAACTTTATAATAATTATAAAAATTATTTCAGGTTTCCCATTTTCAGGACATGCGCCTGATGTCATCATTCTTGCTAATGATTATTCAACTGTTTGTTAAGTGTTCCTTCCCTATCCTTCCATGAACCCCTCCTGTTAAACTCCTAAGCTTTTTGGCTGTTTTTTATTGAAATTTTTTTATTAAATTTCTTGTGAGTTTTAACGTGTATTACAGAATGTTTATTCTGTTTATACCCTATTTATGTCCTCACCCTAGGGGTTTGGGTCGTTTTGGTCTTGCATCTTCTATCCGATGTATTGTTTTTTCTTCGTATGAAGATCTAGCTTTGAATCTGGTAGCATTTAAATCGGTTACTGACTTTGGGCCTTTTTGTGTGCCTGTTGTCTTGTTTCTGTTTTTTTCTATTGACGATGTTCACATTGGCAACGCCCTTAACATGTAGTATTGAGTATTATATTACTTTAGAATTACTGTAGGATACATTGATTATGATTCCGGTAGTGTAGCTCAAAATATTTGGATTTTGTCCACACTTAGGCTCTATCGGGATGCCCTTGGGCTCATGATGTTCCCTTTGGGAACTTAGGCATTTTGAAAAATATTTTCGAAATTTTTTTTATAATTGTTTCAAATTTAATTTGATTGCTATTATTCATGTATCCTTATCATGTATTTTTGTTGTGGAATTTGTAGGAGTACTATCGTCTTTATCTTTTGATTGTAATTATGAAAGCTTACTGTTCTAAATGCAAGGCGAGGAAGTCTTCCTCGGATTTACATGCTTGTTGCCTTGCCTGTAGTCGATGCACTTCTATGGATTATTGTCCTACTTGTGTCCATTGGGATGACAGAAAAGCACACATGACTGCACGCTAGCTACCCGACTTCGGATATCCAGGCAGCTGTTCGAAGACAGATTCAGTCTTCACATGAAGTAGGACCATCCGGTAGCTAGCGATCCAAGGCTTCATTGATTAGGATGTGTGGAGAAGAGATCTATGTCAGCATCTCCATCTCAGGAGCAGCAAGCGGCAAAAAAAAAAAGAAGATCACTACTCCTCTAGCCTCTGTAACAGACTTGCTGTCGCAGATTGCGCAGCTCATTGCAGCTTCCCAGCTAATGCAAGAGCAGCCTTCCGCAGACTCCAGTGGTGAGCTGGTTCGGTCCAGTCATCTGTACATACAGATGCGGTTGACCAAAATTCTTAGCTGAATCAGTCAGATGGTGAAAGGGACAAGGGAGAGGATTACCCTTCCCTTTCGGAACAGCATATGGTAGCAATGAATTTCATTCATCAATACTATCCTTACATTGTTCTACCTGATTAGCAAGCTGCGACTGCTAGACAGAAACTGCTTCATCTCTGGACAAAGATTTTGTACAAAGGAAAGACGATGTTCTTTCCTTCCCAAAACAATCTTGGCAGGTGTCAGAGGCCTTCGGCCATGTTAACGACACCATATTCAACCTTGCAAGTGCCAAGAAGAAAGGTGTTTTTTTTATCTGCATCTTCAATCAATACATCGTTCCTTGAATCACGTTCTTTTAAAGCAGTTGGAGAACATGCCCAGAGAGCTCAACTGTGTTTGGATGAGCAGGCTGTGGATTTAGATATGTCCCTACTTACATCATTCAATTTATGCTCAGAAGTGATGGAATCTGCTATTTCATCTCATAGAGCGAGTCTGGACACAATCTCCAATGCAGACCCTATCATCAGGGCTATGGCGCTACATCTAAATGGGAAGGAATTTGAGGACGTTTATTCCTTGCTTAGAGTTCTTTCCAGGGCAGTCATGTATGCCACGTACAACTCTGCCCTGACAGTGGCAAATTTGGAATTGGTTAGATGTGATGCAGCCCTTGCATCATCATCACTTATCGATGACAGGGTGAATAGCTTTCTCCAAGTCGCTCCGGTCTCCGGACACACACTATTTGACGACAAGCTTTCGTTAGTTGCTATTGAAATCGGCATCTCAACAACACGCTTCAGCAGACCAGAGTAGGCAAGGTCATTCCACTTCACACTCAACAAAAGGGAACTCCTAGCGAGGGTACAAGAAACCCTCTTACAGTCACTTCGGAGGTCATCAATATACCGACTCGGGAAAGGGGCACAGGTCTGATCAAAACTATAGGTCAGATGCCCCTAGGCTGATGGGATGAGGTTCTTCACGGGGAGGACGTAGTTTCTCTTCCTGCAAGCCTCATAGGTGGTACAGGTGATGGTCTAGACCTCTGTTGCTTTCCAGTTGGTGGAAGGTCATCAAACTTCCCAAAAAACTGGATGGAAGTCAAGGAAGATCAGTGGATGAGAAATGTAGTCACGGCAGACCTCAGGCTATCATTCTGAGCAAAGCCCCCACTTACAAGATGTCCAGCGGATCCTTCCAAAAGAGAGTCTCTCCTTGTGGAGGTACAGGCTTTCTTATTAAAAATAGCCATAGAGGTTGTCGAGAATCAAAATTCTCCTGGTTTTTACAGTCACCTGTTCCTTGTACCAAAGCCAGATGGCTCGTTCTGACTGGTAATAGACTTGAGCTGGATAAACAAGTTGATCGTAGCTCCAAAGTTCTGTATGGAAACCATTTTGTCAGGAAGAGCGAGCATTCAAGTGGATGACTATGCGGCAATCATAGATCTAAAGGATGCTTATTTTCATGTCCTGGTACATGTGGCATTCAGAAAGTACCTGCGGATTGCCGTGCAAGGAGAAGTTTATCAGTTCAGAGCAATATGATTCAGTCTGAACCTAGCTCCTTGGGCTATCACTCAAATAATGAACTCGGTTATGTCATTCTTCCGAGCTCATTTGTCTGTGGTAACTTGTTCCGACCTCTCGGTTTGATAGTAAACGAAAAAAAGTTGGACCTAGCTCCGTCCAAGTCCTTCATTCACTTGGGAATGAGCTTCGAGACTCACAACAATCTGGTTTGTTACCCTGAACGAAATTAGTTAGTTGTTATCTCGCTTTTGTCTAAACTCTCCCACAGTGACTGTGAGGGAGTTGACTGCGAGGCAGTTTATGCGACTGATGGGGCTGTGCAGATCTTATTCCGATGGGCCGCCTGCACACGGGTCCCCTCGATATATTCTTTACTCAGAACTGGAGTGTGAAGATGCATTCACACGAAACCAAGATTGTTTTAACAGATCTTGTAAAACAAAAGGTTCAGATTTGGGGGGATCTCCGGTGGTTGACTCCGGGAGTTCTGTTTCAACTACCGGATCCGGCTTTCACAATTATGACAGATGCGAGTCAGAGGGCTGGAGTGCATCCCTAAGTCCCGCAGACTTCAAGTGTCAGGGTCTTTGGGACCCCAGTTCCTGGTGAAGCACATAAACATGAAGGAGATGATGTCTATCTGGCTGGCACTACAACATTGGATTGTTCAAAAGCGAATGTCCATGTTCAGATTCTGTCGGACAACTCGACGGTAGTAGCTTACCTCAGGAACCAAGGTGGTACTCATTCGATTCCGTTATAAGAAGATTCTCCCATTCATTCTGAGTCGTCAGGTTCATCTCTAAGTCTGTCATATAACGGGTCATCTGAACGTACTAGCTGACTCGCACTCACGAAAAAGTCGCCTGTAACCGTCGGAGTGGACTCTGAACAAGCGAGTATTCAATCAGATCTGCCACCAGTGGGATCGTTCCATGATAGATCTTTTTGCGACACACCTGAAGAATCAGTTACCGACACTTGTGTCGCCATGCCCAGATCATTGATCGTACGCAGTAGACGCTCTGTCGATCTCAAGGGACGAAATGATAGGATATGCATATCCTCCTGCTCCGTTGATTCAGCAGATTGTATTAAAATTCAAACAGTCTCACTGCATAATCCTGCTAGTAGCACTCCGTCGTCACAGAAACACTGGATCAGTCTTCTCAGGTGTCTGTTATGGAACATTTCCTGGAAGCTTCCTCCTCGAAAGGACCTTCTATATCAGGGGAAGTCCTGCGCACTGCATCACAACCTGGAAGGTCTCAACCTTCACGTATT
This sequence comes from Pictodentalium vernedei, assembly GCA_031216915.1. Classification (NCBI taxonomy): domain Eukaryota; kingdom Metazoa; phylum Mollusca; class Scaphopoda; order Dentaliida; family Dentaliidae; genus Pictodentalium; species Pictodentalium vernedei. The sequence goes on along the minus strand of CM062290.1, from coordinate 303,444,971 downwards.
TCCGTTGTGCGGTCCTTCCTGCATGGAAAACATTTTACAGGACGAGCAGTGGTCGCAATTTCTAACTGCAGGAGGGCCTCCTCTTCATTGAACTATGCAGCGAAGTGGAGGGTTTTCTTCCGTTGGTGTGCTGACCAGTCTGTAGACATCTATGATCCGTCCATTTCACAGATTGCCAATTTACTGGTCTACTTGTTTGACGTATTAAACTTGCAGCCCGTCACTATTAAGGGCTATAGGTCTATGTTATCAGACACTTATGCTCATCATGATAACTTGGCTATTGGATCAGATTCTTCTTTATCCAAGCTAGTTAGAAATTTCTCTATAGAGACCTAGAACCCTCAGATTAATTCCTAGATGAAAATTGGCTTGGGTTCTGTTGAAGCTTCAAGAGGCTCTTTTTGAGCCGTTATACGATGTAGAGTTCAGATTCTCGACCTATAAAACGACTTTTCTCTAAGCCTTTGCATCTGCCAGAAGAGTTTTTGAACTTCATGCATTATCTGTCGATGATTCCCATTACCGTAGTGTGGGTAATACTGTTACCCTCACTACAGAAATGGGATTTTTGGCTAAGAATCAGATTCCAGATAAGCGACCGGAGCCTATTATCATTAAGGCTTTACCACCCTCGGACAACCGTAGACATTTTCTGTGTCCAGTTAGAGAAATGCACATTTATAAACGTCGATTGGGTTGTATTAGAAAGGGAAGAAAAAGATTCTTTCTTTCATTGATTCCTAACAGAAAAGATATATCTATTCATTCTATCGCTAGATGGATTCAGTTGGCAATACGTATTTCCAATGGAAGTCTATCTTCGGATCAACGTTCTGTCAACAAGATTTCAGCGCATGAGGTTAGAGCACTTTCCAATTCTTGGGCTTATTCTAGCAGGATAGCCATTACTGATCTTACGAAGGCTGCATACTGGACACAGCCCTCTTCATTTACCAAGTTTTACCTTAGAAATTTAGAGTCCATCTCCGGTGACCTTAGATCTTTGGGTCCTCTTTCTGTTGCTCAGAATGTCGTCCATTAATATTATCATCTAGAAGATGTTTAGGCAGTCTGCCCGAGCACTGATGCCATTCCGTTGCCCTCTTTGTTCTGAGGAATCTTCCTTCAGAACAAGGGGAAGAGATGGGGCGGCGGTTTTTCCCTTAAGTTATCTGGCTTTATAGTGAAAAGCAAGGGAATGCCTCCTCCAGAGACAGTAGTCCGGTGTCGGTGGTGGGTGGTTTTAATGTGTAGCTCGGTGTGAAGCTAAAACTATGTCTTATTTATGTACTGTTTTTAAGGTGTAGCTCACTGTGAAGCATTTGTACATGTTACGTGTCATATGAGCATTTCTTTACAATCCTCGAACACTTTTAAATGAGTATAACGTGTCTCATTGTTTGGACTAGCTTTATAATTGGATTCCTTCACCGAATTAGCATAATGGGTTATGCTGGCATTAAATGGAGAAATTATGTAATTCTCAATTACATTGTTGGTGTTATGTTGTTCTCTTTTCTTATAAAGAGAAGGATATATGTAATTTCTATGTCTTCTCCTATTCTCCTGTAGGAGCTATTCTTTATCGAAGTAATTGAGAGATTGGATTTTCTTTTAAGTCCTAGGCCCTCCAGCCTTTTTATGATTCAGCTAGTCTGGGCCATTGGTTGTAGTATAAAAATATGTTAAATTTAAAGTAATTTGTATATTTTTTTATACTTACCAATGGCCCAGGCAGGGATGGCCCTCCCATCAGTGGCCACTCATGCCTCCCTGCTGATTATAACATTTAGCAGGCACTATAGAAAGAATGATGGTTGGAGCAAATTTCGGTACCTTCCTGGTTACTGCGCATGCAAATTTTGGGGATTGGGGGGTTCAAAATTTGTGTTTGGCCCTGAATTATATTGAGCTTGCACCAGCTAGTCTGGGCCATTGGTGAGTATAAAAAATATACAACTTACTTTAAATTTATCATTTTCATGGAATCTACAGTGTAGCAGGATGCTGGACGTGAATAATGGTGGTATTGGATGTTCGGGGCTGTAACTATAATTTTTATGTAAAATTATTCATGTTCCCCAATTTCGGGATATGCTTCTGAACGTCGTCATTATAATATAACTCCACTATTGTTTTGTTTGTTTTACTTCCCTTCCCTCTCCTGAACCCTCCTGTTATACTCCCAAGCTCTTTCGTCTTTTTTATTGAAGAATTTTTTATTAAATTCTTGGGAGTTTAACTTGTAAAAACGGAATAGGTATTCCGTTTATCCCCTATGTTTACGCCCTGTTCCTTACTGTTCAGGATGCTTTGTATTCTTGCATCTTCTAGATGCATTGTTTTTTCTTCATATGAAGATCTAGTTTTGCATCAGGTGGTTGTGGATCGGTTACTGACTTTGGGCCTTTATTGTGTCTGCTGTTGGTTAGTGTCCGGTTTTTCCTCTTGACGTCGGTTCAATAACATTTTGGATTCGTATTAATTCAGTGTTTAGTTAAAAACTATTATTGTATTTTCCATTAGGATACATATTATATCTTATTCTGGTTGTTTAGATTTAATTAGGTAGTGCTTGGCCACACTTAGGCTCTATCAGGATGCCCTTGGGCTCATGAGTTTCCCTTGGGGCACTTAGGCTTCATTCAAAGATTTTCCAAAAATAAAAATATTTTTAATTTATTTCGAAAATTTTTGTGATTGTCTATGTTATGTATCCTTGCGATGTTTATTCTGTATTATTGGGAGTGCGTCAAACTTATGATTTTTGCTTCATTATTATTGTATTTATTATAATAATTGGTACTTAGTGTAGTCCGGTAAGCCTCGGATTTATGCTTGTTGTTTGCAGGTAGTCGCGGCACTCCTTCAGTACTTGTACTATGGGATGGGAACGTTGGAAATGTGCAAGCCTCGGATTTATGCTTGTTGTTTGCAGGTAGTCGTGGCACTCCTTCAATACTTGTACTATGGGATGGGAACGTTGGAAATGGGTGTCGACCTATGTGGTGGGCAGTGAAGTTCCGATGGAGGAGCTTTCACTGCTGGCTAGTACTAGTGTTTCAGTCTCTTTTTCAGAGGAACAAGAACAGGGTGATGGTTCTTTGACACCTGTCTGTTGCGTGCTGACATCGTCACTCTCTGATGAGCCCTGGTCTGGTGAGTAAACAGAGCTAGCTGCCAAGGTGCTCATTATATTTGCACAGGATTACAGCTGTTAGAAACATAATCCTCTGCATGCAGCTAGCTCGACTGGTGAAGCGGTCATCCCTTTATGTGAGCCGGGTAGTTCCAATGCGGTCGAGTAGTATAACTTGGGTAGAGCGAGCACCTCATAATAATAAAGCTCACCTAACAATGATGGCAAAAGGAGAAGAAGCTTAAAAGTTTCTCTATGGGATGCTTGGCGAGATCTAGGGTCAAATCGCGAGTTGGAGAACCCTCTGCATCCCATTAGCAGTTGGGGTCGAATCTGTACGTTGCGAGAAACTATATTGAGTCAGAACACACATCGGGATGTTCCTTCCACACTGCAACCAGGGCCGGCTGTGGATATGGCTTCTTCTTCTTACATGGAAGCACACACAAAGGGGATTAGTCTACAAGTTTCTCAACGGGATACTCGGCAAGATCTGGGGCCAGATCACTAGTTGGAGAGCGTTCTCCATCCCATAAGCAGTCAGGGTCAACTGTTTTCTATTGTGAGAAACTTCAATGAGGCGGAGCACCCATCTGAAATGTGTGAATCTGGATGCTCCTTCCACACTTCAGCCAACGTCGGCTGTTGTTATGGCTTCCTCTTCTTCCATGGATAAGCATGCTAAGGGGTAGAAGCCTGCAAGTTTCAGAAGGGAATGCTCAGCAAGGTCTGGAGCCAGACCGTGAGCTGGAGAACCCTCTCTGTTCCATCAGCAGTCGGGGGCGACTGTTTCGGCTTCGAGAAACTTTAGTGAGTTGGGATACCCATTCACGCTTATGGTTCGGGACGCTTCTTCCACACTGCAGCCGGGGCCGGTTGCAGCTCTGGCCTCTTCCTCTGTTTCATCGATGAAACACGTTAGACCGCAGACCAGCTGTCTGACTTCGCATGTTCATGCTGTTCCACGGAGATGTTCCCAGTCTTCACTACCGAAGTCAGATTAACCTGTAGCTAGTCGTTTGAGGCATTTTTGTGCGGGATATGTGTCGAAAGATCTAGGGTCAGATCTTCGTTCTGTGAGCAGCATATGGTGGGGAAGCGGATAAACGCTGCTCTGCAAGCCTCATTCATGGACCTGCTGCCACAGATTGCGCAGCATATCGCAGCATCCCAGTAGTCCCAGGTTCTGCCATCAACAGTCTCTGGTAGTGAGCTGTCGGACGGTGCTGGGTTGATCCAGTCATCTGTACTTTCGGGTGGTGTTGACCATGTTTTTCAGATGGAATATTCAGATGGTGAGTGGGCTATGGAGGTTGATTCTCCATCCCACACAGAACGACACATTAAGACTATGAAGTTTTATTCATAAGTTCTTCGAATATTGTTCCATCTTAAAAGTCTGCTTTAGCTGGGCAAAAAAAAAACAGCTTAAGGTATCGGGCGAAGGAAAGATGAAGATCTTTCCTTCCCGGATCTTTCTGCTGAGGTGTTGAAGGCTTTTGGTCTGATTAATGAGTCCTCCCTTGGCTTAGCAGTAGTATAAGAAAGGTAATTATCTATTCCTTACGAATAGAAGATCGATCGCTCATAGTTAGGCTGAGACAGCTGTATTGTTTGGAATAGAGCTGTTAGAGGCAATAGGTACGTCCTTTCCTTCCCGATGTTGTATTCCTAGGCATCATATATTTATTTATTGATGTTTAAGGTCACATACTTATGCACAATGGCTAATCGTGACCGTGACAGTTTTACGGGTGGAGGAAGCCGGAGTACCCGGAGAGAACCACCGAGCAACGACGAGCAGCTGTCAGCTCTCCAACATCGTAACTCTGAACTCTGCACCGCAGCACGGGCAGGGTTAGATTGGTTGAAGACATTCGCACCATCGACGTGCAGTACGCCTCAGTACACAGCGTCATCGTGCCCCCATGTAGGCAATCGGGGTGAAGTGTCTTGCCCAAGGACACAACGCGGTTGCCGCAGGTGGGATTCGAACCGAGGACCTCTCGGCTTGCAGTCTGCACCTCTACCAACTGATCCACCGCACCCCCACAGTGTCATATACGGCGAAGAGAAAACAATATTAGGTGACGCGAAGCCGAACCTAATATTGTTTTCTCTGAGCCATATATAACACTGTATCTGCCAACTAAACGCCCTGTAACGTATTTATTATGCACAACATGCTAAAATGTCATTGGGGAAGTTAACTCAACGAATAGTTAAATGATGCGGACTTCTCGAAAAATGTAAACAAAGCAGAAGATGTTTACATACTCAACAAGGGGAGTAATTTTGCTTCCGCATTCTAATAAATCACCCGTGACTTGTTCTTTAACCACCAATGTTTTGGGCTGGTTTGGCATTTTATTATAACAGTTTCATTCAATCGAATGCAATGTTTATACGACGGTGCAATTTTATATGGTGGCGCTGCAGCATGTACGTACGTGTAAATTAAAAGCTGAGGCGTGTGGATATAATGATAAAACAAAATGACTGACGGGCACCTAATATTAAATTAATATTGTGTGCACAGGCAGGGTTAGATTGGTTGAAGACATGCGCACCATCGACGTGCAGTACGCCTCAGTACACAGCGTCATCGTGCCCCCAGGTAGGCAATCGGGGTGAAGTGTCTTGCCCAAGGACACAACGCGGTTGCCGCAGGTGGGATTCGAACCGAGGACCTCTCGGCTTGCAGCCTGCACCTCTACCAACTGAGCCATCCTAGGCATCAGATGCATTTAGTGCTATTGTTGATGCCATAGTAGCCTTATGTACTGTTAGAGTGATCTTTTCTTATACATTAGCAGCTAACGTCATAACTCTCCATTTAGTGAGCTGTCTAAGGCTGCAGGGTAGCACACAGATATCTGTCTTCACTGATATATGACTTCTAGGCTGTGTTAGCTAAGCTGAGGCCGCTAGCTTTTTGGAATAAGGCTGTTAGAAGGAAAGACTTTTTTTTCCTTCTCAATGTGGTATTCATAGGCATCACAGGCAATTAGTCCTATTGTTGTTGCCTTAGTTTGGCTTATGTGAATTAAGAGCGGTCTGTTTTTATATATCATTAGCGGCTAACGTCATAGTGGTCTTATATATTTTACAGCGTTTTTTTCTTATACATTGCGGCTAACTTTGTAAGTCTCCGTTTAGTGAGCTTTCCAAGGCCGCAGGTGACACAGATATTTTCTTCATGGAGATGAAGACTAATAGGCTGTGTTAGCTAAGCTGAGACTACTGTCTCTTTGGAATTATGGCCATCAGAAGAGCAGTCCTTTATTCCTTACCTTGAGCGACTAATGTTGTATGTCTCCATTTAGTGAGCTTTCAAAGTCGCAAGTTTCACTGAGATATCTGTCTTTACGGGATGAAGACTTATTAACTGCGCTAGCTAATCTGAGACTACTCTTTCTGGAATTACAACTTTGAAAGGAAAGAGTAAGTTGTTTTTCTTCTCGGTGTTGTATTCTTAGGCACCTGAGGCTTTTAGTCCTTCTGTTGACACCTTATAAAAATCAAGTGCGGCGGCCCTTTTTCCCTTAACTTGAGTGACTAAAGTTGTAAGTCTCCGTCTTGTGAGCTTTCTAAAGTCGCAAAAATTACACCGAGATATTTGTTTTCCCGAAGATGAAGTCTTCTAAGCTTCGTTAGCTAGGCTGAGACCGCTGTCTTTTGGAAATAGAACCCGCTAAGGAAAGAGTTCATTTTTTCCTTCTCGATGTTGTTTTATTTAGTGTCGCAGACTTTAGTCTTATTGTTGACACTATAGTAGCCTAGCTAGAATTATGAGTGGTGTTTTTCCCTATCATTACTGCTAGCATTGTAAGTCTCCTTCAGTGAGCTTTTAGGGCCGCAGTTAACAGCCATTTAATTGTCTTCATAAATAGGAAGACCTTTAGCTGCTTCAGCCAGGCTGAGACTACTGTCCTATCGAATAAGATACCATTGCAAGAGAAGAGTTGTTCTCTCCTTAACAGTATTGTTTTTGTATTAGTTGTCTGAGGCTTTTATCCCTATTGATGACACCATATTAACCTAGTGTGATTAATGAGCATTCTTTCGAATGCCTATAGTTAACTCCTTTTCAGGAATATATTTCCTGCTATAATCGGAATGAGGCCCATGGAGTTCATCTAGGTTTTTATGATCGGGTGCCAGAACATAGTTTTTCGTCTCCCGCTTCATTTTTATCCAATCTATTGTTGTGGATTATATTTCCACTCGGTGGATTGGATATTATGTCTATATGGTGTATTATTTTGTGCCATGGCATACTGTCTTGATTTCAAGGGATATGTCAATGTTGTTTCTTCAGGAATATTCCTTGCAGTAGTGCCATGTTCATCACGTCCCCCTCCATCCTTAGTGGCATTATGGAGTTGGTCAGATGTGAGGGAGGTTTCTATACTATTTTAGATAACTAACACTAAAGCGTTACGAGTCGCACCGGGTTAGTGTGATTATGCTTGCTTGAACTAACTATAAGCTTTTTATCTGTATTACTCTTTATTGAGAATAGCAGCAGCAGTATACCTTTGGGAATGTAGCATGAAGTTTCCTTTTCCTATAGTGAAAAAGAAATTTGTAACTGTTCCAAGCTTTAGTATTATTGCACTGGCCTTACTTATCTAGCGATTCAAGTAATGCTTGTGAGGGGGGGTTTGACATGATCCAATATGTTAAGAGGTGATTACAGGGCAGGACGTAGTTCTCTTCCTGTAAGCCTTGTATGCATTCAAGTATATGCATGTCTTTCATTGCTCTTCGATTGGCAGGTGGGTTGTGATCTAATGGCGACATCAGGGGTACATCCACTCTTTAGTTGGTTTTCTTCCTGTGGTTGGTCGTTCATAAGTTGTATACGAGCATATGATTCCTGAACAGTAACTGTTTTTTGATTCCGAATTCTTTCATGAATACATTCGGTTGATATTGCTTGCTTCGTGTACCTGTGTGGCAGGCTTGTCGGTTATCTGGGCGACATTCTCCAAATGTGGCAATTAGTCCACTCTGAGAAGTTTTGCTCAGAGTTGTCTGCTTTTGTTATGACATATGAGTCTATTCCTCAGGTTAATCGCATTAACGTCGTTTTATTCCTTCTGTTTCTTGGTTAGATTTTGTATCGCTCGGTCACTCCGTTGATACAGGCTGTATTCAGACGAGGATACATGTGGGATTCTGTTGATTGCATGCATAATATGTATTTATTATTAGGCAGATGTATTATTGAATAGATTCTCTTAAATTCTATCCCTGAGTTGGTATATAGCTTATGAGAATTTTGGGGCTAATTGGATCAGTTATGGAGTTTCTTACATGCCATCTATGCATACATTCTCTTGGCTTAATTATTTGGAGTGGTATATTCTTTCTCTGAACAGTCATTGATTTTAACAGACTAGGGAACAATGAATTATTTGGGAACGGTCCGTGACAGGTTTTTTAATCGTATCCTGTTCCAGGTTCTGAATTCAGTCTTCAACTGGAGGTGGTACACATGCAGAATCCTATATTCATTCAGTTGAACGGATACAATTTGGAAGATCATTATTATACCCCCCGCAAACAAAGTTTGGGGGGGGGGGGAGGGGGGTATATAGGAATCACCCTGTCCATCCGTCTGTCCATCTGTCCATCCTCGTAAGCGCAACTCCTCCTAAACCGTCAGAAGAATTTTCATGAAACTTTACACAATGGAAGAACTCCATATGGAGATGTGCCTGAAGCAATATAATTCCATTCTGACATTTTCAAGGGGAGATAATCTGTCCGTCTGACCATCCTTGTAAGCGCAACTCCTCCTAAACCGTTTGAAGAATTTTCATGAAACTTTACACAATGGAAGAACTCCATATGAAGATGTGCATGAAGCAATATAATTCCGTTCTGACATTTCCAAGGGGAGATAATCTAACTTATACCGTCTGTCCATCCTTGTAAGCGCAACTCCTCCTAAACCGTTTGAAGAATTTTCATGAAACTTTACACAATGGAAGAACTCTATATGAAGATGTGCATAAAGCAATATAATTCCGTTCTGACATTTCCAAGGGGAGGTAATCTAACTCATACCGTCTGTCCATTCTTGTAAGCGCAACTCCTCCTAAACCGTTTGAAGAATTTTCATGAAACTTTACACAATGGAAGAACTCCATATGAAGATGTGCATGAAGCAATATAATTCCGTTCTGACATTTCTAAGGGGAGATAATCTAACTTATACATTTCCGGCGCGGGGGGTATCACTTTGTGAGTTTGCTCACAGTACCTCTAGTTGGAATTAATTGTACACTTGAACGTGGTCGCCTGTTAGTTGGCTCAGAAGCGTATAAGTTCTATCAGATAACTTTTCATTGGGATTCAGTTGGACAAGTTTAAGGTTGTACATATTTATATCACCAGTTTTCGACCTATCTACGTATTCTTGATGTGGCATACATTTAGAAGCTTGCGATTTTTAATAACCAGGATCGCCTCAATATAGCCTTAACTGCTGATGTGGCGTTAAGCACCAATAAATTCATTATAATTAATAACCGGGTGCCATTTAGGTGAATATTTATATTTTATTCTGTAGCGCTTTTCACTGATTCCAGGCCGCTTCCCTCTTTGTTTTGAAGATTATTCCTTCAAAAAAGGGGGGGGGGGGGGGTGGCGAGGGTGATTTCTCTTTACCTCTTCTGGCCGTGTATTAAATGTGTAAATATGGTTGAAGCTGTTATCGTCTGTAGATACAGTTTGTTACATTATATATATATGTGTTTTTGGGCATTAGTCGCTCACTCTTGGACATGCTTTTCCTAATTTTAAGTGTCTTATTGTGGACTAGCCTTAAAATTGGGGACTCTTTACACCCAATTAGTGTAATCATTTATGCAAAGTAATTGGGAATTACTTGGATATTACTCCTTATTTCGGTGGTATGTCTTCTCTATTGTTGTATTGAGAGATAATATGTAATTCTTAAAATTTTAATCTCCTTTTCACCTTGGGAGTTTTAATGCAGGCTAAGGAGCTGAATTTTGGTCTGCTATTCCTTTAAGTCCTAGGCCCTCCGCCTTTTTACGATTTAGCTAAGTCTGGGCCATTGGTTTTAGTATAAAAATATAAATTTAAAGTAATTTGTATATTTTTTATACTTACCAATGGCACAGATGGGGATGGCCCTCCCCTGAGTGGGCACTCGTATCTCCCCGCTGAGTTATAACATTAGTTGTCACAGCTAGGAAGAATGATGTTGGCGCCAATTCTTGTCTCTTCCTGGGTACTGCACATGCACAAGTACTAAAAGTATGGAGGGTCAGATAAGACTTCTATTTTCGGTATTGTATGCAAATTTTGGGGAATGGGTTGGGAGGGGGGGCCAAAATTTGTGTTTGATCCTTAATAATATTAAAGTTGCATTAGCTAAGTCTGGCCATTAGTAAGTATAAAAAATATTCAAATTACTTTAAATTTATCATATTTTTATACTGTACCAATGACCCAGACTTAGCTGTTGCTAACTCTTTAAATTTCAGGGCCAAACACAAATTTTGCCCCCCAGTCCCCAAAATTTGTATCAAAATCCATGTCCTATGTGGTCCTCCATACTTTTGTCCACTGTGCATGCACAGTGTCAAGGAAGTACCTAAATTGGCGCAAAATCTTCATTCTTTGTTTGGCCCTTCAATCAGTAACATCTCACTGATATCTGTGCTTATAATCTCAGTTAAAATGATGCCAGACACAAAATCATGGAAGAAATGTTGGATCTAAGGATGAAATAAGAGGATGAGAGGAAGAAACACCGGAAGGATGTGTTCAGGGCTGCAACTTATAATTTTTATGCAAAATAATTTCATGTTCCCTAATTTCTGGGCATGGGCCTGATGTTTTCATTCTTGCTATGAAATATCCACTGTTTGTTCAGTGTTTCCTCTCTCCCTTTCCTTGATACCCCCTAGCTAATCTCCCGTGCTTTTGGCATAATTTTTGTAAATTATTAACTGAAATTTCTTGGGAGTTTTTAGCATAGTAACAGAATGTTTATTCTGTTTTCCCCATGGTTACATCCTCACCATAGGGGTGTTTAGGCATTTTGGTCATGCATCCACCATCCAATGTACTGCAGTTTCTTCTGTGGAAGTTTCTGTTTTACATCGGATAGTGTTTAAAATTGGTTACTGAATTTGGGCCATATTTTCAGTGCCTGGAGTCTTGTTTTCGGTTTTTATTCACTTTTGTTTACTTTGACAATGGTTACTTCTGACAGTGATTCCTTGTCTTCTTTTAGGTTCTGTTCATAGCCAGATACATTAATATTGTCCGTAAGTGTAGCATTAATTTTTAGATATGTTTTAAAATTTTTGTCCACACTTAGGCTTTTTGGGGATCCATTTGGGCTCATCGTTCCCTTTGGGAACTTGGGCTCATCTTGAAATTTTTTCGAAAAAAAAAATTTTTTTTTAATTATTTTTCGAAATTTTTGTAATGGATTATATTATTATTATGTATCTTTGTTTTTCAAGGGTTAGTGCGAGTACGACAACTGTTTAATATTTTTTCAAATATGAAAGAATATTGTTCAAAATGTAAATCGAGGAAGGCTTCCTCTGATTCTCTTGTTCATTGTATTTGCTGTAGTCAATGTACTCGCACTAATTCTTGCTCAGTGTGTGCCAATTGGGATGACAAATGTTGGAGACATGTGTCACGGTATATTGTTAGTGGTGAGAGGTCCATGCCAGTCCTCTCGCCACAGGGTCACTCTAGTTTTTCAGTCTCTTTTTCAGAGGGACAAGAACAGGGTGATGTTTCCGTGATATCTTCAGGAAGTGTGCTTCTGTCGTAGCAATTAAATGAAGAGCTTGCGGCAAAAGTGCTCAACGAAATTTGACAAGTGCCTAGATCCTTAGCAGGATTGACGACCTTGTCGCCAGCTGGGCTCGCCCGGTGAAGCAGTCACTTGAGAAATGGGTGATGGATGCCAGGTTTGTCCTTTGTGGTCCAGGAGAGGAGAAGGGGTGTTGTACGCACTATAAACATGGATCATGCACACCCGGGGACGACGGATCGGAGGATGGAACAGAGGAAGCCAGACAGTCCGGTAGCTAGCTCGTCCAGGTCTACCTGGACCGCGAGTGAGAGAGGTCCCTCTCTCTCACAGCAACATCTGGGCCCAGATGTTGTTGTATGTAACGTTCATCAGTGGGCGCATACATCCACTCCTGCTCGGGACGGTCTGTCGCATAGACAGTCCGGCATGGCTAGTCTACTGGCTTCCTCTTCCACACATCAGCACCTTGACCTTGGCTACGTGACCACAGATATCCAGCCTGTTTCACCAACCAGGGATTCCACGTCGGCCAGGTCACGCCATCCGGTAGCCAAGGACATGAGGCCTTACCAGTCGGGACGTTTGCATAAGAGAAGTATGCAAGAATTACCGTACCAGGAGCTTCCAGCGGCTAAACTGCATAAGACCGCGGCTCCACAGGCCTCCGTGACGGACTTGCTATCACAGATAGCACAACTTATCGCAGCATCCCAGCAACCTTCAGAAACTCTTTCAGATCAGGAACTGTCTGAGGAAGCTGGGTCGGTATGCTCCTCTGCAGAGTCAGAAAGGGACGACCGAGATTCACATGTGGTCCAGTTGGGTGGTGAAAGGGAATCAGCGGAGCTGGAATTTTCCCTTTCCGAGCAACATAAGGTGGCCGTAGATTTCATCTGGCAACACCTTTCAGAAGTTGTTCCTCTGCGATACCAGATAAGAGACTGATAGTGTCACTGGACACAGACTTTTTCGGCCGGAATAAGGATGTCGCGCCTGAGTTTCCGGTCCAGTCCAGAAATGTCACACGGACATTTGAACTTCTGAATGACGCTATATTCAGATGACCAGGCAGAAGACTTGGAGTTGTCATTGCCGGCGTCTATGTCGATTCTCTCCAGTACGTTGGAGACGACAATCTCGTCTAACCGAGCCAGTTTAGATGCCTTATCTTACGCAGATCACCTTACCAGAGCGTTATCACAACGTCTCGATGGAAAAGAATTCTAGGAGGTTCAAACTTCCTTGAGAGTTCTTTCGAGGGCCATAGCATATTCCACATATAACTCCGCCCTTTCAGTGGCAAATTTGGAGTTAGTCAGACGTGATGCTGTCCTGGCTTCATCCACAAGAGTGGATACTAAGGTGAAAAACTCTCTTCGAGTCATTCTGGTTTCAGGAGAGCTTCTCTTCGATGGTAAGCTTTCGCTAATCTGTGATCAGATTACTAAGAAACCTTCGGACTCTCTGCTCTTTAAGTCCATTTCGAAAAAAACAGACTCAGCAGAGAGGAGAATGGCCGGGACTTCTGGGGCGAGTACGTCCAAGAGAAGCTCCTATAGAGGATCTAAGAAAGCCTCTACGTCTTACTCCAGACACTGTCAGAGTAGCGACTCAGATAGGGGTCATAATGCTGGCCGAGACAACCGGTCAAATGCCCCAACGTCGACTGGTCGAGGTGCGGGTCGGGACGTAGTTTCTCCTACCGCAAGCCTTGCAGGTCCAGGAGGTGATGGTCAAAACCTCTATTGTGCTCCAGTGGGCGGAAGGCTGTCGAGATTCTTAACCAATTGGTTGTCAATTACCGATGACCCATGGGTTCAGGGGGTTATTTCGGAAGGTCTAAAACTGTCCTTCAAGGAAAAACCTCCGTTAACACGAAGTCGATGTTGGACTCAGCTTCCGTCAAATCTTCAGAAGAGAGATTCGCTTCTATCAGAAGTCCAATCTCTTCTGGAGAAGAACGCGATAGAGGTCGTAGAAAACCAGGAATCTCCCGGTTTCTACAGTCACCTGTTCCTGGTTCCAAAACCAGATGGCTTGTTCCATCCAGTTATAGATTTAAGCTGGATAAACAAGCTGATTGAGGCTCCAAAATTTTATATGAAGACCATTCGATTGGTAAGAGCGAGCATTCGAGTGAACGATTACACTGCGAGCATAGATCTCAAGGATGCGTACTTTCACGTCATGGTACATCCGGCGTTCAGAAAGTACCTTCGCTTCGCTGTCCTAGGGGTCGTTTATCAGTTCCGAGCAATGTGCTTCGGTCTGAAGCATTATGACAGATTATGACAGATGCGAGTCAAACAGGTTGGAGCGCAACTTTGAGCCCAACAGATTCGAGGTGCCAGGGTCTTTGGGATCCGCAGTTCCTAAACAAGCACATAAACATCAAAGAGATGATGTCGATTTGGCTTGCGCAACGTCATTGGATGAACATTATTCAGAATACACATGTTCAAATTCTGTCTGACAGTTCGACAGTAGTAGAGTATATTCGGAAGCAGGGAGGCACTTATTCCATTCCGTTGTTCAATTTAACGGAGAGAATCATTCTGTTTGTCCTAGAGCATCAGGTTCTTCTGTCGGTCCATCATATTCCGGGTCGTCTGAATGTTCTATCGGACTCCCTTTCTCAGAAAGGTCATATGATGCCATCAGAATGGACTCTCAACAAACGAGTATTCAATCAGATTTGCTACCAATGGGATCGTCCTATGATAGACTTGTTTGCGACGCATCTCAACAATCAGTGTCGCCATGCCCAGATCCTCGAGCGTTCGTAGTAGACGCTCTCTCGATCTCTTGGGACGGAATGATAGGATACGCGTATCCTCCAGCTCCGTTGATTCAACAGATATTGCTAAAAATCAAGCAATCTCACTGCAAGATTCTGTTGGTAGCATCTCTGTCACCCCAGAGACCATGGATAAATCTACTCAGGTGTCTGTTGTGGGACATTCCTAGGAAGCTTCCTCCATGGGAGAATCTTCTTTCGCAGGGGAAATCGTGCACACTGCATCACAACCCGCAAGGTCTCAACCTTCACGTATTTCCGTTGTGCGGTCCTTCTTGCACGGCAAGCATTTTACAGGACGAGCAGTGGACGCAATTTCTAACTGTAGGAGGACCTCCTCTTCACTAAATTATGCTGCTAAGTGGAAGGTTTTCTCTCATTGGTGTAGGGATCATTCTGTTGATATTTATAATCCCTCCATTCCAGACATTGCTAATTTTTAGCTCACCGGAGTGAAGCTCAAGGGGAGCGTTACTAATCACTTTCTGCCCGTCATCTGTCCCTCCTTCCATCTGTCCGTCGTAAACTTTACATTATCGACTTCTCCTCACAAACTACTTGACCAAATTCAACAAAATTTGCTGTGCATATTCCCTATCATATGTCAATTCAAGTTTGTTCAAATAAAGTTGCCACGCCCACAGGGGGCACCACAGGGTCCATAACTCTGATAGCACCCTTGAACTTCTTTCCAAAATCAAAAAAAATCTTCTTCTTCAGATCCACCAGGCAGAATTCTTTCATATTTGGTATACAACATCTCTAAGGGGATCAGATTCAGGTTTGTTCAAATCGAGTACATCTCTGGGGGGGGGGGGGGGGGGGCAGATTCAAGTTTGTTCAAATCGAGTCCCTGGGTGAACTTAGTGCATTTTTCTTAAAAAATCTTCTCCAGATCCAGCAGGTAGAATCTTTTGATATTTGGTATGCAACATTGTGGGGTGGATCTGATTCAGGTTTGTTCAAATCAGCCCCCTGAGTTTATATTTGGGCTCAATATAGAAGCTCGAATTCGAACTTGGTGCATTTCAGGCAAATTTCTTAAAAAATCTTCTTCTCCAGATCCAGCAGGCAGAATCTTTTGATATTTGGTATGCAACATTGTGGGGTGGATCTGATTCAAGTTTGTTCAAATCGGCTTCCTAGTTTCATATTTGGGCTCACTATAGAAGCTCGAATTCGAACTTAGTGCATTTCAGGCAAATTTCTTATACATACAGGTTTGTTCAAATCGAGTACATCTCTAGGGGGGAGCGTGGGGGGGGGGGGGGTCAGATTCAAGTTTGTTCAAATCGAGTCCCTGGGCGAACTTAGTGCATTTTTCTTAAAAAATCTTCTCCAGATCCAGCAGGCAGAATCTTTTGATATTTGGTATGCAACATTGTGGGGTGGATCTGATTCAAGGTTGTTCAAATTGGCCCCCTGGATTCATATTTGAGCTCACTATAGAAGCCCGAATTCGAACTTAGTGCATTTCAGGCAAATTTCTTAAAAAACCTTCTTCTCCAGATCCTGCAGGCAGAATCTTTTGATATTTGGTATGCAACATTGTGGGGTGGATCTGATTCAAGTTTGTTCAAATTGGCTCCCTAGATTCATATTTGGGTTCACTCGAATTCGAACTTAGTGCATTTCAGGCAAATGTCTGAGATTCAAGTTTGTTCAAGCCAAGTCCCTGGGTTCATATTTGGGCTCACTGTGGTAGCCCGAATTATAACTTAGTTCAAAATGAGGAATTTTCTTTAAACATCTTCTTCAGATCCAGCAGTCGGAATGTTTGGATATTCGGTACGCAGCATCCTTAGGGGGGTGAGATTCAAGTTTGTTCAAGCCATGTCCCTAGGTCCATATTTGGACTCACTGTGGGAGCCCGAATGATAACTTAGTTCAAAATGAGGAATTTTCTTTAAAAATCCTTCTTCAGATCCAGCAGTCGGAATGTTTTGATATTTGGTATGCAGCATCCTTAGGGGTTGAGATTCAAGTTTGTTCAAGCCATGTCCCTAGGTCCATATTTGGACTTACTGTGGGAGCTTGAATTGTAACTTAGTTCAAAATGAGGAATTTTCTTTAAGAATATTCTTTTCAGATCCAGCAGTCAGAATGTTTTGATATTTGATGTGCAGCATCCTTAGAGGGGTGAGATTCAAGTTTGTTAAAGCCAAGTCCCTGGTTTCATATATGGGCTCCCTGTGGCAGCCCAAATTATAACTTAGTTCAATATGAGGAATATTCTTTAAAAATCTTCTTTTTTTTTAGATCCACTGCTCAGAATCTTTGGATATTTGGTATAAGCTTTTCTTAGGAGGAGCAGATGCAACTTATTGAAATCAATTCTCTGGGTGGATTAGGCTACCATGTCAGGTGAGCGCCCTCAGGCCCCTTGGGGCCTCTTGTTTGGTCTACTTGTTTGACGAGATCAAACTGCAGCCAATAACTATTTAGGGTTATAGGTCTATGCTATCGGATACTTATGCTCATCATGATAGCTTACAAATTGGATCTAATGTCTCTTTATCAAAGTTAGTTAAAAACTTTTCGATAAATAGACCTTGAACCCTCAGGTTAATTCCTAAGTGGAATTTGGCTTGGGTTCTTCTGAAGCTAAAAGAAGCGCCATTTGAACCCCTTGACACGGTAGACTTCAAATACTTATAAGACAGCTTTTCTCTTAGCCTTCTCTTCTGCTATAAGAGTTAGTGAGCTCCATGCACTATCTGTTGATGATTCTCACTATCGTAGTGTTGGTAATACTATTACTTTGACTACTAATGTTGGATTTTTGGCTAAGAATCAGGCTCCTAATAAGTACTCTGAACCTATTGTTATTAAG
The DNA here is from genome assembly GCA_031216915.1 of Pictodentalium vernedei. Taxonomy (NCBI): domain Eukaryota; kingdom Metazoa; phylum Mollusca; class Scaphopoda; order Dentaliida; family Dentaliidae; genus Pictodentalium; species Pictodentalium vernedei. The sequence goes on along the minus strand of CM062290.1, from coordinate 303,427,375 downwards.
GCTCTTCAGTCCTCAGATGGCCATAGGCCTTTGCTATGTCCAATTGGAGCTATGCGTATTTACAAACGTAGATCTGAGTTTATCAGGAAGGGACGAAAACATTTCTGTCTCTGCTGCCTAATAGAAGGGACATTACTGTCCATTCTATTTCAAGGTGGATTCAATTGACTATTCATACTGCTTATGAAAAATTATCTTCTACTCAGCAGTCTGTGCTTAAGATTTGGGCGCATGAAGTGAGGACGCTGTCTACATCTTGGGCTTATGCTAATAGTATTGCTATTACCGATTTGATGAAGAATGCATACTGGTCTCTCAACCTTCTAAGTTCACAAATTTTTACCTCAGAAATATTGAGTCTATTTCTGACGACCTGCATTGTTTAGGTCCGTTATCTGTTGCTCAGAATGTCGTCCACTAAACAGTTGCAACTAGAGTTATGCAGGCTTTCTGTTCCAGCAGTGACTCTGTCCTGTTGCCCTCTTCATTCTGGGGTGATTAACCCAGAGCAAGGGGAAGGGGGAAGGTGGGGGGATGGTGTTTCCTTATATCACCTGCTTTATAGTGAAAAGCAAGGGAATATCTCCTCTGGAATCAGTAATTCCGAGTCAGTGCCTGGATGGTTTTAAAGTGTAAAGCTAATGTTTTTTCTCATTTATGTAATATTTTTAGTCGAGTTGTGACGAAGTCAAACTCGACTTATAGTTTGGTGAATGGCGGGCGGGCGTAAACAATTGGTTTCCGGATGATAACTTGATAGTGGTTGAACGCACATTCATTAAACTTCATACATAGGTTGGTCTTGGTGGGAGGAAGAACCCTATTGATTTTGGACATGCTACGTCGAAGGTCAAGGTCACAGTGACCTTGAACTTAGTAAATCTTAAACAATTGGTTTCCGGATGATAACTTGATAATGGTTCAACTCACATTCATGAAACTTCATAGGTAGATTGGCCTTGGTGAGGGGAAGAACCCTATTGATTTTGGACTCGCTACCTCAAAGGTCAAGGTCAACGTGACCGTGAACATAGTAAATCGCAACAATTCCTTTCCAGATGATAACTTGATAGTAGTTCAACCTACATTCATGAAACTTCATAGGTGGGTTGGCCTTGGTGCGAGGAAGAACTCTATTGATCTTGGACTCACCAGATCAAAGGTCAAGGTCACAGTGACCTTTAACATAGTATATCGCAACAATTGGTTTCCGGATGATAACTTGATAGTGGTTCAACCTAGAGCCATGAAACTTCATAGGTGTGTTGGCCTTGGTGCGAGAAAGAACCCTGTTGATCTTGGACTCACCAGGTCAAAGGTCAAGGTCACAGTGACCTTGAACATAGTATATCGCAACAATTGGTTTCCGGATGATAACTTGATAGTGGTTCAACCTAGAGTCATGAAACTTTACAGGCGTGTTGGCCTTGGTGCGAGGAAGAACCCTATTGATGTTGGACTCACCAGGTCAAAGGTCAAGGTCACAGTGACCTTGAACATAGTATATCGCAACAATTGGTTTCCGGATGAGAACTTGATAGTGGTTCAACCTAGAGTCATGAAACTTCATAGGTGTGTTGGCCTTGGTGCGAGGAACTGTTGTCACAACTCGACATTGGATCGGTGATCCTGAGCGGCATTTTTAAAGTGTAGCTCGATGTGAAGCATTTGTATATGTCACATGTCATACAAACGTTAATATACAATCCTCGGACACTTTTAAATGAGTATAAAGAGTCTCATTCTCTGGACTATCTTTATTTATTGGCTTTCCTTTAAAAAAATTAGTATAATGGGTTATACTTGGCTTTCCTTTAAAAAAATTAGTATAATGGGTTATACTGGATGTTAATGGAGATCATTGATGTTATTGTGCTCAATTACGGAATGGTATTGTGTCTTTCTTTGTATAAACAAGAAAGATACATGTAAATTCTCTTTCTCCTTGAGGGGATAATTCTGTTTACATGTAATTGAGCCTATTGGATTTTCCTTTATGTCCTAGGCCCTCCAGCCTTTTTTTCTATTCAGCTAAATCTGGATTATTGATACAGTATTTATTTATTTATTTATTTATTGGCGTTTAAGGTCACATAGTTAAGCACAATGGCTAATTGTGACCATGACAGTTTTACGGGTGGAGGAAGCCGGAGTACCCGGAGAGAACCACCGATCAACGACGAGAACCTGTCAGCTCACCAACATCGTAACTCTGAACTCTGCACCGCAGCACAGGCAGGGTTAGATTGGTTGAAGACATGCGCACCATCAACGTGCAGTACGCCTCAGTACACAGCATCATCGTGCCCCCATGTAGGTAATCGGGGTGAAGTGTCTTGCCCAAGGACACAACGCGGTTGCCACAGGTGGGATTCGAACCGAGGACCTCTCGGCTTGCAGCCTGCACCTCTTCCAACTGAGCCACCACGCCCCCATTGGTACAGTATAAAAATGTTAAAAAATTTATAGTAATTTATATATTTTTTATACTTACCAATGACCAGGCACTGGTTGTAAGAATGAAGCTTTGGTACCAATTTTGGTACTTCCTTGACACTGCACATGCGCAGTGGACAAAAGTATGGAGGACCACATAGGACATGGATTTTTTGGATTTTGATGCAAATTTGGGGGATTGGTGGGGGGGGGGGCAAAATTTGTGTTTGGCCCTGAAATTTAAAGAGTTAGCACCAGCTAAGTGTGGGTCATTGGTAAGTATAAAAAATATATAAATTACTATAAATTTTTTAACTTTTTTTTAAAAACTTTTCAAACTGAGAGGCTGATTTGAACCAAATTTGATATGAGGGCTTATTGGGTCATAAGTAGTTAATTTATGCTAAAAAAAAATTTCCCCTTGTCCCATGGGAACCGCAGGAGCTAAAAATAGAAAAAAATTAAAATGCCCATATCTCCAAAACTACATGGCATTGAGAATTTTTGTTTGGTGTGAAGCTTTCTTAGGACCAACAGAATAGAATAGTCCAAAAAAATTGCTATCGGTTTTATCATAGGGTACTTTTTCTGGACTTTGAAAAAGTGCTGAGTCATCATTTTTTAACACTGTGGGTAATGGTGAAAAACATTTAAGAAAAACATTAAAGAATCTTCTAGCAAGCCACTGCTCCAAAAGCTTTCATATTTCACTTATAACATCTTTGGAAGATGGATTCACATATTTGTTGAAATCAATTCCCTGGGTCCATATTTGGGCTATCTGTGTTCAAATTAGTGCAATATGAGGAATATTCTTTAAAAATCTTCTTCAGATCCACCAATCAGACTCTTTTGATATTTGGTATGCAGCATCCTTAGGGGAGTGAGATTCAAGTTTGTTCAAGCCAAGTCCCTGGGTTCATATTTGGGGCTCACTGTGGGAGCACCAATTATAACTTAGTTCAAAATGAGGAATATTTTTATACTGTACCAATGACCCAGACATAGCTGGTGCTAACTCTTAAAATATAGGGCCAAACACAAATTTTGCCCCCAATCCCCAAAATTTGCATCTAAAACCAAAGAAAACATGTCCTGAAAGGCCCTCCACACTTCACCTCTACTGCGCATGCGCAGTGTCAAGGACGTTCCGAAATTGGTGCCATTAATCATTCTAAGTTTGGCCCTTCATCAGTTAACATCTGACTGATCTTTGTGTTTGTAAATCTCAGTTTAAATGATGCCAGACACATAAATATTAGTGAAATGGTGATTCTAAGGAGGATAGAGAAGGAGGAGAGGAAAAATGTGTGACAGAATATTATCAGGGCTGTAACTTAAAATTTTTTAATGAAATTATGTTAAGTTACCTATTTTCGAGGCAGCAGCCATTTTGTTGTCATTCTGATTATTTAGTTACACTGTTTTTCAGTGTTTTCCTCTCTCCCTGTCCTTTAAGCCCCCCCTTGCTATTCTCCCATGCTTTTGGCATAGTTTTTGTAATTATTATTACTAAATTTTCTTGGGAGTTTTAGCTGAATAACAGAATGAATTCTGTTCTTTTCCCCATGTTTACGTCTTCACCTACGGGTGGTTAGGCGTTGTGTTCTGCATCTACCATCTGATGTTCTGCAGTTTCTTCCCTGGAAGTCTCTGTTTTGCATCAGATAGTGTATTTTTGGTAACTGATTCCGGGCCTGGGTGCCTGGAGTCTTATTTTAGTGTTTTTACATTCATTGTTTACATTTACAACAGCCCTCTGTGTGAGGGGGGGATTTCTGGAAAATAATATCTTGATGTTATTTTAATCATAACTAGATACATTATTATTGTTCGTAAGTGTTGAATAAATTGTTTAAAATATTTTTAAAATTTTTGTCCACACTTAGGCTTGGGATCCATTGGGGCTCAACGTTACTTTTCAGAAACTTGGGCTGTTCTGAAAAAATATTTTTTCAAAATATTTTGATTTCAATTATTTTTTCTATATTAATGGATCATATTATTATTATGTATTTTGATTGCCAGGGGTTAGTGCGAGTACCAGGACTTGTTTTCTTTTCACATTGAAAGGATATTGATCAATTGTAATAAGAGGAAGTCTTCCTCTGACTTTTATAATCATTCTATATGTGGTCAGTGTACTCGCATTAACTCCTGTTCTGTATCGTATGATTTCGATGACAATATGGGAAGCGTATGTCACGGTATGTTATTGGGGAATTGGACACTCCGGTCCTTTCCCCGCAGGGTCACTCTACTTTATCAATTTCTATTTCAGACGATCAAGATTAGGGTGATGTATCTGTGATGTCTTCCAACAGTGTGCCTCCGTCGTCACAATTAATGAAGGGCTAGCGGAAAAGTGCTCATGTAAATACGCCAATTGCCTAAGAGGACCCTAGTAGGTTCGACGGCCTTTGACGTCCGCTAGCTCGCCCGGTGTAGCGTCCATTCACCGAATGGTTCGGCAGCCGGGTTCGTCTGTTGCGGTCTAGAAGGAATTTTGGGGTGATGCGAGCACTATAAATCAACCAAATGCACACCCAGTGACGGCAGCTCGGAGGGAGAACGGAGGAAGCCTTTTAGTCCGGTTCATAGCTCGTTCTGGACCATCGAGCGAGCGAGAGAGGCCCCTCTCTCGTACAACAACATCTGGCCCCAGATGTTGTGGTACAAAATGTTTCGCATTCGGAGCATACGTCCGTCGCTCGGGATGCTCCGACATATAGTCAGTCCGGAGTAGACTGTCAATAAGGCTTCCTCATTCTCATGGTAGCGCACACGACCACTCTTGGCTACGTGACCACGGATATCCAGTCAGCTTCGCCAGTCAGAGAATCTTCGGCGACCAGGTCACACCATCCGGTAGCCAGGGACACGAGGCCTGCAGACTCCGAACGTTCGCATAGGAAGTGTGCGGGAGTCAACGTACACGGAGCTTCCGGCGGCAATGCATCGTAAGAACGCTACTGCACAGCCTCGGGAACGGACGTGCTTTCCTAAATAGCACAGTTTATCGCAGCATCCCAGCATCAACTGAATCTGTCGCATATTTTTTATCCGACAATGCTGGGTCGGGACGCTCCGCGGAAGCGGGTACGGACGTCCGAAAATTTCATCCGGTCCGACGGGATACCAAAAGGGATTTGGAGGATTTCGAGCTTTCCCTTTTGGAACAACATATGCTGTTGTGTATGTCATCTGACTTGGTCTTCTACAGCTTCTTTCGTCGGACCAGATTGCTGCGATGCCGGATAAGAAACTGATAGCGTCGGTGGACTTAGAAATTTTTGGTTCGGTTCAGGGACATCGTCCCTCAGTTCCGACATAGTCCAATAATGTCACACAAACTTTCGAATTATTGAACGACGCTATATATATTATTATTATATGCTTGCTATAACCAAGCATTTCTGGTTTCTTGTTCCCAAAGTTACGGAGATGTCTTTCAAAAGTGTGCCTCTGTCGTCATAGTTAATGAAGAGCTAGCAGCAATAAGTGCTCATGGAATATGTCTATCGCCTACGGAGTGACATTCGCTAGCTCACCCGGTGTAGCGTGCATTCATCGAATGGTTCGGCTGCCGGGTTCGTCCGTTGCGGTCTAGGAAGGAGATTTGGGTGATGCGAGCACTTTATTTACTTTAGTACTCACCCAGTGACGGCAGATTGAGGACAGATCGGAGGAAGCCTGTTAGTCCGGTTCCTGGCTTGTCCAGGTCCGTCCGGGCTGTGAGCGAGAGAGGTCCCTCTCTCGTCCAACAACATAGGGGACCGCATGTTGTGGTTCTGATATTTTACATTCGGAGCATATGTCTGTCGGTCGGGACGCTCCATTATATTGACAGTCCGAGAGACTGTCCATAATGCTTCCTCATCCTCACAGCAGGGCACACGACCGCACATTGGCTACGTGACCTCGAATATCCGATCAGTTTCGTCATTCAGTGATTCCACGGCGAATAGGTCACGCCATCCGGTAGCCAAGGGACACGAGGCCTATACACTCCGTTCGCTCGCATATTGGTAGTATGCACGGGGTAACGATCACGGAGCTTCCAGCGGCAATGCATTGTAGGACCGCTTCCCCTCAGGCCTCAGTGACGGACGTGCTATCCGAGTTAGCACAGTTGTTTCGCAGCATCCCAGCAATTGACAGTTTCTTGGTCGAATCAGGAATTATCCGACGGCGCTGGGTCGGTGCGGCCCGCGGTTGCATCAGGTACGGACGACCGAACGCTTTATAGGGTCCGACAGGATGGCGAAAGGGATTCGAAAGATTTCGAGTTTTCCCTTTTGTAGTATCGGAAGCTGCCATTCATATCTTCTGGCATTATCTTCCAGTGATTGTTATTTCGGACTACATTGCTGCGATGTTGGATAAGAGACTTATAGCGTCATTGGACTCGGAATTTTCGATCGGTTCGGGGACATTGTCCCTGACTTACCGACGCAGTCCAATAATTTCATTACAACATGTGTTTTATTTTTCGACGCTATATATGCATACAGGCCTGCTACCAAGCATGATAGTTTAGTTTCTTGTCCGCGTTGCTCATTTCTGCCGTTTTATCATTTATACGAATAGTTTATTTTGGCAGTGCAGGGCATACCGAGAGTTCATATGCGTCAAGACGGTGTGGTTAAAGACTGGAAATATTCTTTTTCGCCGTCTATGTCTTTTCCAACTTCAATGTTGGAAACGACAATGATGTCTAGTCGACTTAACTTAGACGCTTTATCATACGTGAGGCGTTATCATTACGTCTTCAAGAAAAGATTTACGGGATATTATTCTCAATGTAATTTCTTTTGAGGGCAGTAGTTTGTTCACGTATAACTCCGCCCTTCAGTGGCTGATTGGAGTTGGTTAGACGTGACGCAGCCCTAGCTACTTCCACGCGCGTGGATAGTAAGGTTAAGAACTCTCTCAGAGTTGCTTCGTTCTCGGAGAAGCTTCTCTTCGACGGCAACTTTTCAGCAATCCATGAATTGCTCGATTTACACGTTCTCTTGTCTATCTAGTGTTACAAGAGATTCAGACTGGGGCAAACATTCGGTGGTTGACTCAGAGAGTGCCACTGCAGTTGCCGGACCCGAGTGTTGCTGTTATGACGGTTGCCAGTCAAACAGATTGGGATATAATACTGATCCCAACGGATTCGAAGTGTTAGGGTCTTTGGGTTCCGCAGTCTCTTAGCAACCAATTATCTTCCGCGGAATAATGTTTTTTAGGCTTGCTTTATGTCATTGCATGAACATTATTCAGAAACGCATGCCCAAATCCTGTCCGTTAATTCGACAGTAGTGGCGTATCTCCGGAACCAGGGAGGCACTCTTTCGTTTCCGTTATTCAATTTAATGGAAAGAATCCGTCTGTTGGTTATAGTACACCAAATTCTGTTTTGGTCCGTCATATTCCGGGTCGTCTGATTGTTTTACCGGACTCCCGTTCACTTAGGGGTCGCTTGTTGCTGTCAGAATGGACTCTCAACAAACAAGTATTCAATCAGATTTGCTATCTATGGGAGCTCTCAATGATGATTTATTTACGACACAGCTTGCTAATCAATTGCAGACGTATGTGTTGGCTTGTCCGGATCTCTGAGCTAATATTGTTAACGCTCTATTGATCTATAGGACGGAATGATAGGATACGCGTATCCTCCGGCGCTGTTGTTTCAGCAGGTATTGCTAAGATAAACAACCACAATACATTTCTGTTGATAGCATCTCTATCTTCACAGAGACCATGGGTAATTTACTCTGTTGTCTACTGTGGGACTTATCGTGAAATCTTCCTCAATGTGAGGATCTTTTTTCACTGGGTAAATCGTGTCATCTTTATCACAACCCGCAAGGTCGCAACCTTCATGTATTCCGTTGTGTGGTCCATATTGCATTTTAAAGCTTTGTACTGGACGAGCTTTGGACGCGATTTCTTACTATAGGAGATCCTCTTCTTCGCTATTCTATGCGGCTAAAGTGGAGGCTCTTCCGTTGTTGGTGTAGGGATCATTATGTTCATATTGTTGATCCCTCCATACTACTCATTGCAATTTTTTAGTATACTTGTTTCACAAGATCTACTGCAGCCTGTTATTATTAAGGTTATAGGTTTATGTTACCTCATACCTATGCACTTTAGGATAGTTTACAATTGAGTCTTATGTCTCTTTATCTAAGTCAGTTAGTAACTTTTTGATAAATAGACTTAGAATCTTTAGATTAAATTCCTATATGGAATTTAACTTCGGTTCTTATTTAGCTAAGTAATCATTTGAGCCTCTGGAAACAGTAGTTTTCAAATTCTGACCTTTTAGACAGTAATTCTGTTGGTTTCTCTTTTACTGAAGAGTCAGTGAGTTTCATGCACTATCGATGGATGATTTTCACTTTCGTAGTTTCGGAATCACTACTTCCTTTACTATTTAGGTTGGATTTTTGCATAAGAGTTAGGCTCCTAATATCCGGAACCTATTGTTATTAAGGTCCTTCCGTCTTCGTACGGGCATAGGCCTTTACTCTTTCCGGTTAGAGTTTATGTATTTATAAACAGATATCTGTTTATTACTACGAGCGTAAGCTTCTTCTGTCTTTGATGCCTAGTAGAAGGACGTTACGCTCCATTCTATTGTTAATGGATTCTATTAACTATCGGTACTGCTTATGGTATATCATTGACTCAGCAGTTGTGCTTAAGATTTCGGCTCATGAAGTAAGAGTTCTTCTACATCTTGAGCTTACATTAATAGTGTCACTATTATAGATTTTTGAAGGCTGCTCATTGCGCTCAGCCATCCACATTCATGAATTTTTATCTCAGAAATATCGAGTCCATTTCTGGAGGCCTCTGTTGTTAGGTCTATTATCTACTGCTCAGAATGTCATTCACTTTACAGATGCTACTATAGCTAGGTAGGCTGTCTGTTTCGGCAGTGTCTCCGTTCTGCTGCCCTCTTCGCTCTGGGCTATTTGACCCAGGGCAAGAAAAAGGGGGGGGGGGGAGGGTGTTCCCTTGGGTCACCTGTTTTACTATGAAAACAAGGGGAAACCTCCTCCGGAGTTAGTAATTCTGAGCTGTTATTGGGATGGTTGTTTAGTGAGAAGTTTATGTTTTAAAAATTCATTCAAGTCTTAGTTTTTAAAGTATAGCTTTTGAATATTGCATATGTCAACGGACATGATTATGCAATCCTCAGACACTTTTAAGGAGTATAAGAGTCTCTATTCTCTAGACTTACTTTATTTATTGGCTTACTTTAAAAATTATTAGTATAAGGATTATATTGGATATTAATAGAGTACATGGATGTATGAAGCTCAATTTTGGAAGGTGTTGTATCTTTCTAATTTATCATAAATAAGAAAGATACATGTAAGGCCTATTACTTCTTTTTCCCTACAGGGGATGACTCTATTTTATATTATTGAGCGTATTCCATTTTGCTCTATGTCCTTGGCCCTCCAGCCTTTTTACTATTCAGCTATGTCTGGGTCATTGGTACAGTATAAAAATGCTAAAAAATTTATAGTAATTTATATATTTTTTATACTTACCAATGACCCAGACGGGGATGGCCCTCCCAGGAGTTGGGAACTCTTGCCTCCCCGCTGAGTACATAGCGCTTACCAGGCACTGGTTATTAGAATGATTAATGGCGCCAATTTCGGAACGTCCTTGACACTGCGCATGCGCAGTAGAGGTGAAGTGTGAAGGGCCTTTCAGGACATGTTTTCTTTGGTTTTAGATGCAAATTTTGTGGATTGGGGGCAAAATCTGTGTTTGGCCCTATATTTTAAGAGTTAGCACCAGCTATGTCTGGGTCATTGGTAAGTATAAAAAATATAGAAATTACTATAAATTTTTTAACTTTCTTTAAAAATCTTCTTCTTCAGATCCAGCAGTCGGAATGTTTTGATATTTGGTATGCAGCATCCTTAGTAGGTGAGATTCAAGTTTGTTCAAGCCAAGTCCCGAGGTTCATATATCATCTTTGGAAGATTCTTTCACATGTTTGTTGAAATCAAATCCCTGGGTCCATATTTGGGCTCTCGATGGGAGCCCAAATGTTCAGATTAGTGCTGTATGAGAAATATTCTTTAAAAATCTTCTTCTTTCGATCCATCAATCAGAATCTTTTCATATTTGGTATGCAGCATCCATAGGTGGTGAGATTCAAGTTTGTTCAGTTTGAGTCCCTTAATATTTGGACTTTCTGTGAGTGGGTGGGGTGAGGGGTGGCAGAAGGGTGTATGTTAGGTTCAGGTTTGTTCAAATCCATTCCTAAGTGTTTTTCCATAAAATTTGCCTTTCATGACTTCATTCCTTTGTAGTGTTGATGAACCATGTCTTACTGAATGTGAACCTAAATACTTCTTTGAACCACTTTGGCAGGTGAGCGATTAAGGCCACTTGGGGGCCTCTTGTTTATGTTATATGCAGAAAAGTCGGTAGCTGATAGAGGTGAGCAATAAACTAAAAAACCGAACCGATACCACTATCATGGGGATAGTGAAAAACTGAACTGAACCAATCATTGAATACCAAAACCACCTTTATTTTCAAATTTTCCTTCATTTGCTATTTATAAGACCTTGTTGAGGATTGCTGGCAGCTGAAGTGTTCATTTGCATGAAAGAAGTGACTGATTTTCTTTTTAATTTTGTTAACCCTAGACTACAACCTGTACGTGTCCTGACTTGACTCCAAATCACTGCTCAGATGATTTGTCTCTTATAAGCAGGACCTTCTAATGATGGCACATTAAGGGCACATGCTCTGAGACAGCAAAAGCCTGGGTGTTTAAAGTTAAGGTGTGTTTGGAACAAGACATAAAATTACTGGAGATATGATTTGTGTTGGCAAAAGAATGCTAATGATGAGATCACTGGCAGTGACATTTGTGGTGCTCTGGTAGAATGATGCAAGAACAACTTATTCTGTATCTTGCTGGGGTGAATTCCTCTGTGGTACTTTAAGAAAATCTCAGTCAAGTCAGACATTGAATACCGAACCGATACCGCGGTATATCCCCTTAAAAATACCAAACTTACAATTCCAACATCGCCCATCTCCAGTAGAGAATATGGAAATCGTTAGACTATCTTTTTATTCTTGTTTGAAAGATCTCAAAGACTCATACCAGTGAGCAGACAACAGCAAATAATTGTTTTCAATGACTAGGAACCCCCAAAAAGCTTCAAACTGATAAATGTTTGTTACAGTGACCTGATCACATTTTCTTAAAGTTATCAAATCACGCCTGGACTTAGTTGATACCAAATTGAAATTTATGTACTAAGTAAATAGGTAATTAGATTTTCAATTTCAAAGTTTTTCTTTTTGTGATTTTAGCCGATGTTTGTGATGATATTAACCAGAATGAAAGAGTACTTATAAGTGGCTCTATGGACTGTAGTTTTAAGATCTGGGCTCTGAATACAGGTAAATTACAATTTTTCTGTCTTTCCTTAAATCATGTTTTTAACTCACCTACTACAGCACATGGAGGGTGGATTGTAAGTCAGTCACTGGGTGGTGATCTTTCCACCCATCCCCACTTGTAGTGTTAGTTGGAACACCACAGATTTCCCGAGACTAATTAAGTTATGCATTGCTGCATTGTCACCACCTTTTCAGGCAGGTGGAATTATGACGTAAACTTATGAGCTATCTTGATTGAAGATTAAGGCTGCAATGATATGCTTCCCTAATGATACGATATGTATCATGATTTAATTTGCACGATACGATATGTATCATGATGCACATGATCTCTCATGCCATGCAAGCACAACTACCAAATACTTTGAACAATATGTATTCATTCCAAGTAGCTTCCTTTACAATATGTAACTTCTCAAAGTGAAGACCATTGGCATTCATTTATTTCAGGTTTTTTCTTCCGTCAAAGTTTTCTTGGCTTCTATGAAAGGGAATGATTTTATATTTGGTCTGCTGCTTCATAATGATGAGTTGTATCGTGTATCTAATTTTCAGATCTGCCGTGCAGCCACCTCCTGTTTGCCAATACTTTGAAGTCTGTGAACGTGACTGTCGTGTCACGATCAATAGTCTCGTGAAAAAAACCTGACTCCCGTGTCGGCAAAGAAGATTCGTGGCGCTGCCTGAATATCTCGAAGGAATAATGTTGAAACACGACTGCTTAATCCTAGCATAAGTTGGAGATGATTTCGGAATATTCGCGTTTTCAATTGTATGACATGTTGCATGACACGATACAATATGATAATTTCTCATTGATACGTTTATGCATGTATTCTAAACATAAAAATTCTCGAAACTCGATTATCTGCATAATAATGATAATAAATCCTGGGATAAAGGGTTCGGCAATTCCTGGACATGTACGGGTATATGGCGATACTGAATCCCCCCCCCCCTCCACACCCCGATCATTCATTCAGTCATAACAATCGAGTCCCGACTCTGTCCACTCCACAACAAACGCCGGACGGGTTATGGGTCAGGATGGACAATACCAATTAATTTCAGTATAAACAATATTTATTCTTAGAATCTGTGTTACATGCATACATTTCATTGTTAACAGAAAATATATACATAATACAAAATACTGATACATGCAGTGAAGTGAAACAACTTACAAGTTACTGTAAAGATGAGGAAGCGTCAAGTGTGTCGTCTCCCAAAAATTAATTTCAGTTCAGTTCCTGATTAATAATGGACAGATGTTTTGTTTGGTCCTTCTGGGGCCACGGGGAAAATGTTTTTATTGCAGAGGGTTCCGGTTTATTAAAAAAATATTTAATGCAAATTAATCCCCCCTCCCCTCCCTCTCCCCCCACCATTTGTAGTCAATAGGCCTACCAGACGATTCTAGTAGACTGGCAATTTTTTTTACCCTCATTTGTACTCACTTCAAGAGATCCCCATTGAATAGTTCTCTAATAACTCCCTTACTTGGTCTATCCACCCTGTTTTAATATTTTGATTTCAAATATTCGGGAAAATTAATTGACACCATCGGATGTCAAGGAGATTTTACCAAATAGTTAAGATAGCAGTACATGTATGTAAGCTCGAGTTTTCATGCGATTAGAAATAAAGTGAAGCCCCTTGGAATCTCACACCTACTGTCAGTTTAATTAACAGATAATAAATTACAAAATGTGCCACTTGAAATATTTAGGAAACAGAAACCCCTTGAAAACGGTATTATTGTGGGGTTTTTTTTCACATTTTTTACCGTGTCCAGTATTCAGAAGACTTCATGAGACAATAAAGGGTGAAATAATATGCTAGTCTGGGCGGCTGGTTATAAAGTCGCACATAATACCTAATGTATTGGGTTAGCAAAATGTTGCGAAAACAGCGAGAAGCTGTCAACACGATGAAACAAAAAGCCATGACAATCCAAGCCAAGCAAGCCAAACACTCAGTTTGCCTCGATTATCCACGGTGTTTTTAAAACAATTGAAGGACAATGTGACGAAAAATATCAATACAATGCAGAGACTATATAACTCACCGTGCATTTGGGGAGTCACCAAACTTTTCATTTCATTCAGAGTCACCATTTCTGCTCGAGTCATAAAACAAATAACAGCCATTCTTCAAGATGACCCTAAGAATGTTAACAAAGCCTCCATCACATTACTCGGTGTTTTTAGCTCAACTTGACAAAGTCAAGCTGAGCTACTGCCATCACTTCTCGTTCGTCGGCATACGTACGTACGTACATTAGTACGTTAGTACGTACTTCCACAATTTCCTTTGGCACACCTCACAGGTCGCATTTATGATCAGATTACTTTGAAACTTCTTACGCTTGTTTGGGGTGACAGGGTACATTTACGATCAGATTGCTTTTAAACCTGGTATGCTTGTTTGGGGAGACCTCTAGATGGGAGCTATCGATTTTCTTCAATTTCTGTCAAAAAATGTTGCCGCGGCCAACATTCTTAGAACTTAGTTTAGTCAGAAGACTCAATATTTCCCTTTGGCACACCCTACAGGGTACATTTATTATCGGATTGCTTTGAAACCTGGCATGCTTGTTTGGGGTGACATCTAGATGGGAGCTATCGATTTTCTTCAATTTTCGTCAAAAAATGTTGCCGCGGCCAACGATCTTAGAACTTAGTTTAGTCAAACCACAATATTTCCCTTTGGCACACCCTACAGGGCACATTTATGATTTGATTGCTTTGAAACCTCGTATGCTTATTTAGGGTGACCTCTGAATGGGAGCTATCGATTTTCTTTAATTTCCGGCAAAAAATGTTGCCACAGCCAACGTTCGTAGAACTTAGTTCAGTCAGACCTCAATATTTCCCTTTGGCACACCATACAGGGCCCATTTATGATCAGATTGCTTTGAAACCTGGTATGCTTGTTTGGGGAGACCTCTAGATGGGAGCTATCGATTTTCCTCAATTTCTGTCAAAAAATGTTGCTGCGGCCAACGTTCTTAGAACTTAGTTTAGTCAGAAGACTCAATATTTCCCTTTGGCACACCCTACAGGGCACATTTATGATCGGATTGCTTTGAAACCTTTCATGCTTGTTTGGGGTGACCTCTAGATGGGAGCTATCGATTTTCTTCAATTTCCATCAAAAAATGTTGCCGCAGCCAACATTCTTAGAACTTAGTTTAGTCAGACCACAATATTTCCTTTTGGCTCACCCTACATGGCTCATTTATGATTAGATTGCTTTGAAACCTGGTATGCTTATTTACGGTGACCTCTAGATGGGAGCTATCGATTTTCTTCCATTTCCGTCAAAAAATTTGCCACGGCCAACGTTCTTAGAATTTAGTCTAGTCAGACCACAATATTTCCCTTTTGTACACCCTACAGGGCACACTTATGATCGGATTGCTTTGAAACCTGGCATGCTTGTTTGGGGAGGCCTCTAGATGGGAGCTATCGATTTTCTTCGGTTTCTGTCAAAAAATGTTGCCACTGGCAAAAAAACTGACATTGGTCCCAATGATCTTCAATTTTGCCATTTCATTTATAACTTACCAAGTTCAAGTTTGTCAAGTTGAACTACAGTGTCATTGACACTTTCATTTGAATATGATAAGACATGGGCTGCCGTTAGTAAGGGAGCCATACGCTCTGAAGATATTCCTCAAACTGGGGAAGAGTACCTGGTACAGTGGGGAAATAACAAGAAAAATGTGCATTCTGCAAAAGTAGAAGCTTGTGGAAGCTATAAAGAAATGAAAGACTTCATTCGACAGAAAGCCAACTCATGCACACATCATAGTGAAAATGACAGGTCTGAAGTTTCGTCAGATTATTCAGACAATCCATCTGCAGAAACTTCAGAACAAGACAATCAACTGGATGTACCGGATCATTCAAATAACAGAAAATCACCACAATCAACAAACAGAAACTCCAAAGAGAGTAAATAAATCTGGATCCTCGAAAACAACCAAAAAGGTAACATTAAATTCTAACACTCACTTACATGACCATGCCCCAAATCATCCCTGCCCCTCCGATTTTTTCAAACGTATCAATAGTGACAATACACATTTTTCGGATTGCCCCCCCCCCTTCCCCTCCTTATTCTGCCTGGATTAGGCTTTCAAAATTTCCAAACTAGAGGGTGTCGGGGGCAGGATGTGTTATTTCTGATTTTAATGTGCCCAATTTAGGGTAAAAGGGAACTTGAAGTGCCCAAAATAAATGAATTTAAAGGCTTGGAACGATTGGTAGACACCAGCTAGCCCCCCCCCCCCCCCCCCCCCCCCCCCCCCCCCCCGCCCCCACACACACACACACACACACAATAAAGTATTGGGTATCTCCCTTATAAAAAAAGTACCATGGTAAATCCCAAAATACCATGGTATTACCAGGGTATTTTGGGATTTACCATGGTTTACCATGGTACTTTTTTATAAGGGCTGGGTCAGTGGGCTATCAGCGATTCATTCATTCCACAATCTTGAATGCTCAAGTCAAGAGAATTTCCAGTTATTCGGGTCTGAAATTCCACAATTACACAAATTATACACATGTACGGTCCACAATAGTCATTTGGATGCAGTTTGTGTACATGTACATTTTGAGTTTTTGGAATTCCTGACTTGCAATTTCCATTGTAAATTCGCATGTCGATAATAATTAGCAACATAATCGTTAAAAGTTATAAAACGGCCCCCTTCACCTAAATGTGGACAGTTGTCCGGGTCAGTTGTGGTGAATTGAGATTTTGTACAAATATTCACACGCAACGAACAACTCTGCTGGGTCTGCCAACAGTTATTTAAAACAACGATAATTAACATTCAAATATTCATTTTAATTGTACGGCAGGTTCAATTCGTTGTGAACCAGTACACCCGAGGACCAACAGAACAATGATTCACCTCTGCAAGTTCACGTACAATGTGTTTCTTGCAACATGGCGTTTGTGGGTTGAGCAAAGCGTCCCTTCCAAAAGCGACCCGTTTGTGTTAGACTATGATGTACTGCTCAAAATAGACTATGATGTACTGCTCAAAATAACAGTTTGATCATACTCTCGGGCCATCAGTTAAATTCTCAGGAATCTGATGCTGTTATATATGCTAACATACCTTATGACCCCTAATAATATTTTTATACTGTACCAATGACCCAGACTTAGCTGGTGCTAACTCTAACAAAACCAGGGCCAAACACAAATTTTGCCCCCCAATCCCCAAAATTTGCATCCAAAACAAAAAGAAATAATGTCCTAAAGGACCTCCATACTACGCCTCTACTGCGCATGCGCAGTGATGCAGTCGTCCCGAAATTGGCGCCAATTATCATTCTCTATTTGGCCCTTCATCAGTCAACATCTCACTGATCTTTGTGCTTGTAAATCTCAGTTTAAAGGATGCCAGACACGTAATTTTTGGAGAAAATGTGATTCTAAGGAGGATAGAAGGAGGAGAGGAAAAAGAAGTGGCAAAAAATAATCAGGGCTGTACTTAAAATTTTTTGATGAAATTATGTTAAGTTGCCTATATTTTTATACTGTACCAATGACCCAGACTTAGCTGGTGCTAACTCTAACAAAACCATGGCCAACCACAAATTTTGCCCCCCAATCCCCAAAATTTGCATCCAAAACAAAAAGAAATCATGTCCTAAAGGACCTCCATACTACGCCTCTACTGCGCATCGCGCAGTGACGCAGTCGTCCCGAAATTGGCGCCAATTATCATTCTCTGTTTGGCCCTTCATCAGTCAACATCTCACTGATCTTTGTGCTTGTAAATCTCAGTTTAAAGGATGCCAGACACGTAATTTTTGGAGAAAATGTGATTCTAAGGAGGATAGAAGGAGGAGAGGAAAAAGAAGTGGCAAAAAATAATCAGGGCTGTACTTAAAATTTTTCGATGAAATTATGTTAAGTTGCCTATTTTCGAGGCATGGGCCTCTTGTTGTCATTCTTGCTAATTGTTGCACTGCTTATTCAGTGTTTCCTCTCCCCTAGCCTTCTAAAGTCCCCCTGGCAATTCTCCCATGCTTTTGGCATATTTTTGAGAAATTTCATTTCTAAAATTTCCTGGGAGAGTTGCTTGGTTACAGAATGTTTTCTGTTATTTTCCCCATAGTTACGTTTTCACCCATGGGTGTATAACGTTTGTGTTCTGCATCTTCCATCTGATGTTCTACAGATTCTCCCCTGGGAGTCTCTGTTTTGCATCAGATAGAGTGTAATTGATGACTGATTCCGGGCCAGTTTTTTCAGTGCCTGGAGTCATGTTTTCTAGTGTGTTTACACTGTTTGTTTTCATTGGCAACAGCCTTTTTTGAGGGGGGCTGTTTGCCTTTGTGGTAGTTTATCTCATTATAAGATACATTTATATTATCCGAAAGTGTCTCATTAATTATTTTATATAAATTTAAAATTTTTGACCACACTTTGCCATCGGATCCATCGGGGCTCAATGTTACTTTTCAGCAACTTGGGCTTCTCTGAAAAAATATTTTTTCAAAATTATTTTGTTTTGCAATTGTTTTTTCATTTATTAATGGATCATGTTATTATGTATCTTTGTGTCAGGGGTTTTTGCGAGTAACTAGGACTTATTGTTGTTCTTTCACAATGAAGGGACGTTGTTCAAATTGTAATAGGAAGAAATCTTCCTCTGACTTTCATGATCATTGTATTAATTGTAGTCAGTGTTCTCGCATTAATCCCTGTCCTATATGTGAACATTGGGATGAGAAACATTGGAAACGTGTGTCACGATATGTTGTTTCTGGAGAAAGAGCGATGCCGGCTCTTTCTCCGCAAGGTCACTCTACTCTCTCAGTTTCTATTTCAGAGGAACCAGAACAGGGTGATGTTTCCATGTTATCTTCTTCAAGTGTGCGTCCGTCGTCACAAATGAATTCAGAGCTAGCGGCAAAAGTGCTCATGGAGATTAGACAAATGTCGTCCGCTAGCTCGCCCGGTGTAGCGTCCATTCACCGAATGGTTCGGCAGCCGGGTTCGTCCGATGCGGTCCAAGAGGAAATTTTGGGTGATGCGAGCACTATAAACATAATAGATGCACACCCAGTGACGGCGGATAGTAAGCGAGAACGGAGGAAGCCTTTTAGTCCGGTTCATAGCTCGTCCAGGTCCAGCCGGGCCGCGAGCGAGAGAGGTCCCTCTCTCGTACAACAACATCTGGGACCAGATGTTGTGGTACAAAATGTGTCTTTAGCGGAGCATACGTCCGTCGCTCGGGACGCTCCGTTGTATAAGCAGTCCGCAGAGACTGTTAAGGCTTCCTCTTCTCATCAGCGCACACGACCGCACCTTGGCTGCGTGACCGCCGATATATTACCAGCTTCGCCGATGAAGGATTCTTCGCCGACCAGGTCACACCATCCGGCAGCCAGGGATTCGAGACCGATGGACTCCGGACGTTGGCATAGGAAAAGTATGCGGGAGCCATCTGATGCGGAGCTGCCCTCGGAGAAGCAGCGAAAGACTGCGCCTCCGCAGGTCTCGACGCCGGACATTCTTGTGCAGATAGCACAGCTTATCGCAGCATCCCAGCAGCCGACAGAAACGGTGTCGGATCGAGAATTATCCGACGGCGCTGGGTCGGTACGCTCCGCCGAAGCATCGGGGGCGGACGACCGGGAACATCGTGAGGTCCGACCGGATGGTGAAAGGGATACGGATGACTTGGAGCTATCCCTTTCGGAACAACATAAAGCTGCCGTGGACTTCATCCGGCACTTTCTCCCTCAAGTTGTTCTGTCGGGCCAGACTGCTGCGCTTCCGGACAAGAGAATTATAGCGTCATTGGACACTGAATTTTTTGAGCGGTTCAGGGACATCGCTCCCGAGTTTCCGTCGCAGTCCAAAAATGTTGCTAGAACATTTGAATTATTGAACGACGCTATATTTAAACTTGCTTCCAGGACGGGGAAAGCAGGTTTCTTGTCCGCTAATACTCTCAACCTGCCTTTCATTAATGCAAGGAATAAATTCGACACGGCAGGACAGGGTATACCGAGAGTTCCTCTGCGTATGGACGACGAGGCGGAAGACTTAGAGCTATCATTACCGTCGTCAGCTTCTATTCCAATCGCGGTGTTGGAAACAGCTATTGCGTCTTACAGAGCCAATTTAGATGCCTTATCTTACGCAGATCACCTTACTAAGGCGTTATCACTGCGCCTTCAAGGGGAAGAGTTTCAGGATATACAATCCTCTTTAAGACTTCTTTCAAGGGCAGTAGCTTATTCCACGTGTAACTCCGCCCTTTCAGTGGCAAATCTGGAGTTGGTTAGACGTGACGCAGCCCTAGCTACATCCACACTAGTGGATTCTAAGGTGAAGAACTCTCTTAGAGTCGCTTCGGTCTCAGGAGAACTTCTCTTTGACGGCAAGCTTTCCACTATTTATGATAAAATTAAAAAGAAAGCTAATGATTCTCTGTTGTTCAGATCGGCTCCTAAGAAGTCGGATACAGCAGACACGAATAAGACAGGCACTTCTGGGTCTAATGCGCCCAAGAGAGGTTCCTATAGAGGTTCCGGTGCGTCCTCTTGGTCTTATTCGAGAGACCGTCCGGATAGCGACTCTCGTTCGGGACGTCCTTCAGGCCGGGACAATCGGTCGGACGCCCCGAGGTCAACGAGGCGAGGTGCGGGTCGTGGAAGACGTGGTTTCTCCTACCGCAGGCCTCGCAGGTCCAGGAGGTGATGGCTTAAACCTCTATCGCGTTCCGGTTGGCGGAAGGTTGTCGAGTTTTTCACAAGAGTGGGCGTCGATTACGGACGACCCTTGGGTGAGAGGAGTGACTTCGGAAGGTCTAAAGATATCCTTCAAACGAAAGCCTCTATTAACTCGAAGTCCAAAGTGGACTCATCTTCCGTCAAATCCACAGAAAAGAGACGCTCTGTTATCAGAGGTGCAGTCTCTTTTAATGAAGAACGCGGTAGAGGTCGTAGAAAACCAGGAATCTCTGGGATTCTACAGCCATCTGTTTCTGGTTCCGAAACCAGACGGCTCGTTCCGTCCAGTCATAGATTTGAGCTGGATAAACAAGCTGATCGTCGCTCCGAAGTTTTATATGGAGACGATTCGATCGGTCAGAGCGAGTATTCGGGTGAACGATTATGCAACGAGCATAGATCTCAAAGATGCGTACTTTCACGTCATGGTACATCCGACATTCCGAAAGTATCTACGCTTCACAGTCCTGGGAGTGGTGTATCAATTCCGGGCGATGTGCTTCGGATTGAATCTAGCACCCTGGGCTTTCACTCGGGTAATGAACTCGGTAATGATCTACTTCCGAGCTCATTCGTCTGCAGTAACGTCGGCCTACCTGGACGACATTCTTCAGAGGTACGTCAACGAGTTAACGCTTCAGAACGATGTTCAGAATCTTCTTCTATTGCTCCGACGTCTCGGTTTTATAGTAAACGAGGAGAAGTCGGATCTGGTGCCGTCCAAGTCATTCACTCATCTGGGAATGAGCTTCGAGACGCACAACAATCTCGTTCGTCTGCCGTTAACCAGAGCGAAATTAGTCAGTTGTTACGCTCGCTATTGTCTGCACGCAGACAAAGTCACGGCGAGAGAATTTATGAGACTGATAGGTCTGTGCGGAGCCGCCGCGGATCTCATTCCGATGGGGCGGCTACGCACACGTCCTCTTCAAGTTTTCCTGACTCAGAATTGGAGTGTGAAAATTCATTCGCTCGATGTAGACGTTCTCTTGTCAGATCAAGTGAAACAAGAGATTCAGACTTGGGCAAACATTCAGTGGTTAACTCAAGGAGTTCCGCTGCAGTTGCCGGATCCGAGTTTTACCGTTATGACGGATGCCAGTCAAACAGGTTGGGGTGCATCATTAATCCCAACGGATTCGAGATGCCAGGGTCTTTGGGATCCGCAATTCCTGTGCAAGCACATAAACATCAAGGAAATGATGTCAATTTGACTTGCGTTACGTCACTCGATGGTCATTATTCACGATGCTCATGTCCAAATCCTATCCGACAATACGACAGTAGTGGCGTATATACGGAATCAGGGAGGCACTCATTCAGTTCCGTTGTTCAATCTAACGGAAAGAATCCTTCTGTTTGCGTTAGAACATCACGTTCTTCTTTCGGTCCGTCACATACCGGGTCGTCTGAATGTGCTAGCAGACTCCCTTTCACGAAAGGGTCGCTTGTTGCCGTCGGAGTGGACTCTCAACAAACAAGTATTCAATCAGATTTGCTACCAATGGGAACGGCCAATGATAGACTTATTTGCGACACATCTCAACAATCAGTTGCAGACGTATGTGTCTCCGTGTCCGGATCCAAGAGCATTTGCAGTAGACGCTCTGTCGATCCCTTGGGACGGAATGATAGGATATGCGTATCCTCCAGCGCCGTTAATTCAACAAGTATTGCTAAAGATAAAACAATCTCATTGCAAGATTCTGTTGGTAGCATCTCTGTCGCCACAGAGACCGTGGATAAATCTACTCAGGTGTCTGTTGTGGGACCTACCGCGGAAGCTTCCTCCACGAGAGGATCTTCTTTCGCAGGGGAAATCGCGCCAACTCATCACAACCCGCAAGGTCTCAACCTTCACGTTTTTCCGTTGTGCGGTCCTTCTTGCATGGCAAGCACTTTACAGGACGAGCAGTGGACGCGATTTCTAACTGTAGGAGGACCTCCTCTTCGCTAAACTATGCGGCTAAGTGGAAGGTTTTTCGTCGTTGGTGTAGGGATCATTCTGTAGATATATTTGATCCCTCTATACCAGACATTGCAAACTTTCTAGTATACTTGTTTGACGAAATCAAACTGCAGCCTGTTACTATAAAGGGTTATAGATCTATGTTATCTGATACCTATGCACATCATGATAGTTTACAAATTGGATCTAATGTCTCTTTATCGAAGTTGGTTAGAAACTTTTCGATAAATAGACCCAGAACTCTTAGATTAATTCCTAAGTGGAATTTAGCTTGGGTTCTCCTTAAATTGAAGGAAAAGCCATTTGAACCTCTTGGGACAGTAGATTTCAAATTCTTATCTTATAAGACAGCTTTTCTCTTAGCTTTCTCTTCTGCCAGAAGAGTCAGTGAGCTTCATGCACTATCGGTGGATGATTCTCATTATCGTAGTGTTGGGAACACTATCACCTTCACTACTAATGTGGGTTTTTTAGCTAAGAATCAGGCTCCTAATAAATATCCGGAACCTATTGTTATTAAGGCTCTTCCGTCTTCAGACGGGCGTAGGCCTTTACTCTGTCCTGTTAGAGCACTACGTATCTATAAACAGAGATCTCAGTTTATCAGAAAGGGACGGAAACGTTTCTTTCTGTCTTTGATGCCTAATAGAAAGGACATTTCAGTCCATTCTATTGCTAGATGGATTCAGTTAACTATCCGTACTGCTTATGAAGATTTATCTTCTTCTCAGCAGTCTGTGCTTAAGATTTCTGCTCATGAAGTAAGAGCTCTTTCTACTTCCTGGGCTTATGCTAATAGTGTTGCTATTACAGATTTAATGAAGGCTGCTTATTGGTCTCAGCCATCCACATTTACGAATTTTTATCTCAGAAATATTGAGTCCATTTCTGGAGACCTGCATTGTTTAGGTCCGTTATCTGTTGCTCAGAATGTCGTCCACTAAACAGTTGCAACTATAGTTATGCAGGCTTTCTGTTCCGGCAGTGACTCCGTCCGGCTGCCCTCTTCGCTCTGGGCTATTTGACCCAGGGCAAGGGGAAGGTGGGGGGGGGGGGGGGGGGGGGCGGGTCACCTGCTTTATAGTGAAAAGCAAGGGAATGCCTCCTCCAAGTCAGTATTTCTGAGTCGCTTCCGGGATGGTTTTAAAGTGTAATATTAATGTTTAAATTCATTCATGTCTTATTTTTAAAGTGTTGCTCGGTGTGAAGCATTTGTATATGTCAAGTGTCAAACGGGCTTTAATATACAATACTCGGACACTTTTAAATGATTATAAAGAGTCTCAATTCTCTGGACTACTTTATTTATTGGCTTGCTTTAAAAATAATTAGTATAAGGGTTATACTGGATGTTAATAGAGAACATGAATGTTATTGTGCTCAATTATTAAGGGTAGTGTATCTTTCTAATTTAATATTAAATAAGAAAGATACATGTAAAGCCTAATACTCCTTTTCTCCTTAAGGGGTTACCTCTTTACTATATAGTTGAGCTTATTGGATTTTCCTCTATGTCCTAGGCCCTCCAGCCTGTTTACTATTCAGCTAAGTCTGGGTCATTGGTACAGTATAAAAATGTTAAAAAATTTATAGTAATTTATATATTTTTTATACTTACCAATGACCCAGACGGGGATGGCCCTCCCTGGAGTTGGGAACTCTTGCCTCCCCGCTGAGTACATAGCGCTGACCAGGCACTGCCAGTAAGAATGATAATTGGCGCCAATTTCGGGACGACTGCGTCACTGCGCATGCGCAGTAGAGGCGTAGTATGGAGGTCCTTTAGGACATGATTTCTTTTTGTTTTGGATGCAAATTTTGGGGATTGGGGGGCAAAATTTGTGTTTGGCCCTGGTTTTGTTAGAGTTAGTACCAGCTAAGTCTGGGTCATTGGTAAGTATAAAAAATATATAAATTACTATAAATTTTTTAACTTTCGTAACATATGGTTTGGAAAAAAAAAATAAAACCTTGAAACTGTTAGACACGAAATATTGATCAATTTCAAAGATAGATATAGTTTCGAAGAAAAAAATAAACAACCTTGAAACTTTGAAATATAGGAAAATCGTCGAGCATTTTTTTATTTTTTCATTTTTGTTTTCTTCAAAAACATACCTTATGACCCCTAAGCAGAGTCATAAGTTATGTTTTCAAAGAAAAAAAATCTGAAAAAATAAACAGCCTTGAAACTTCAAAATATAGGAAATTCGTCAAGCATTTTTTTATTTTTTCATTTTTGTATCTTCAAAAACATACTTTATGACCCCCCTAAGCAGGGTCATAAGTTATGTTTTCAAAGAAAAAAAATATGAGAAAATGAAACCTAGAGACTTCGAAATATAGAAAAATTGTGGAGCAAATTTATTTTTTCATTTTTGTTTTCTTCAAAAATGTACCTTATGACCCCTAAGCAGGGTCATAAGTTATGTTTTCGAAGAAAAAAAAAATGAAAAAATGAAACCAAGAGACTTCGAAATATAGAAAATTTACTGCCGACTCTGCCATATGTTTCTAACATTTTGCTGAAGACAGCCAGAGGTGGGAATATGGGGTGGAAGCTTATCACCATGTTTCCTTGAAAAACAAACGAAAATTATTTATTATTTTATTAACGAGTAAATAGTTTCAGACTTTTTCGTCAAGCAGTCGCCGTACTTTCTGTCGTATGTCATTTGTCTCCAGTTGCTGTAGAAAGTATTTGAAACTTTTCCCCATTGATTGCTCTTTGAATACTCTGTTTGGAATATCACCAGTTGCCTTTCCTCCTATCAGAACACAAATTGGGGCAACTTTGAAGATATGATCAATATATTTTTCACACATGGCCGTTGTCAACCCGTCCCAGAATTCATAAATAACTTTCACCAAATCATCCTGCGTTTTGGGTTCTTTACTTCAAACATATCTTTTCATTTCACTCCAGACCATCTCAATCGGGTTAAGATCGGGGCTCTCTGAAAACAAATTTAAATATTAGTAAGGATAGGTCGATCAGTATTGCTCGTGATTACCTAAACATAGCGGGTCGTGCTTAGTTCCGACCAAAGCCGATTAACCCTTTACCCAACGCAGACGATATCAAAATTTATTAATTTAAATATAGTTTTTTAATTTTTTTCGAAAAATTTCAACAAAACCATATCATGTCACCCCTCATTGGAACGACCTGTCAAGATCGATCCAATGAGGGGGTCACATGATATGGTTTTATTGGGTAAAGGGTTAAAAATGTTATCACTACAGCATTGTTGAAATTTATTTTGCAAGTATTCTTTGGAAGAGCAATTCTTGGTACTTTTCCGGAAAACTGTCATCTTAGAGTATTTGGTGTAGCATAGGCCTACATTAGCAGTAGGGCCTACGACATAGCTAATTATTTTAGAGCAGGATTTCAAGTGAATAGCTAGAAAATAATATTTCCACTTATTTCACAGTACAAATGTTTTTAACTAGTAGAGTGTTGGAAGCCAAAAAAAAATGGGCTTTAACCTGAAGTACTGGCGCTGCAACTTGGTCTCACATTCTTTGGAAGTATTAATTTCATATTACCTTCGGTTTACCTTGTTACAATTTTTGGCAGAGTGTCTCGAAACACTCTCCCAGAAATTATAACAAGGCAAAGACAAGTATCCTGTATTAATAAAAAAAAAACCACTTACCAGCAGGCCAAGTCCACCAGTTGATGCCATTGTCATGCCATTGTCTGTCATGAAGTTCTTTGCCAAACGGGAGGTGTGTTTTGGATCATTATCCTGCTGAAACCTGTGTCCGTCCTCTGATGTTGATGGCAGAGCAAGATCATCGAAATCGCCATTCACAAATTTTTTAAAGTGGTATTCAATGGTTTGCCTTGATAATGAGATGTTCTTTTCGGCAAAATGTCTCTGGATGGACTTTGTCTTGAGGCCTTCTCTAAACAACCTAGTTATTTCGAGTCGCGTTAAATGGTCAATTTTAGGCATTGTTACGAATTATCACAGACTCCCTGGCACTTAATTAAAAACTGAGCACGGTTCTCTTTGAGTTGCTGATATATCACTTTTTTTTATTAATTTGTCAAGCAGTTCAACCAATCATTGTAAAGTGAATGGTACCACAGAAATAATTAATTTGATTGGGCAACTGCTTTTGCGCTTCGTGTCACAGCAATTACTGTTGTCTCTTCTTACCTTCTTACTTGTATTGTCCATAGATACACCCATGTCATTTTAATAGATCAACAGTGGCGTAGATGAGGGGGGGGGGGGGGGGGGGTGGAGGCTCCCCCCACCAGAAGTTTTGTACATCGTATTCAACCAATACTGGTTTGAATACTGGTAGGGACGGCACAAAGGGGGCGTGTTGGCTCAGTTGGTAGAGGTGCAAGCTGCAAGCCGAGAGGTCCTCGGTTCGAATCTGACAGAGAATATAAATGGGGGCAATAATCCACCCCAAGTGAGGCATAAATCTCAAGGGAAACGGGCCTTATACGGGTACTGAGGCACCAGATTGCCGGTCAATCAAGGGTTCAAAACCGCCCACATGACTAGGGTCCAATATAACACACCTGTTTTGCCACTAGGGTGTGGAATATTGGACCCTAGTCATGTGGGCGGTTTGAACCTCTTAATTAGGGCTAGGAGAGCCGATTGCTGTTCAGGGTTGAGACAGCATTGGGTTGTTAATGCAGGGGTTTCACAAGGTGTAGTTACAATTTGGGGTTTCATTGCTACCTGTGCTAGCGTGACAAGGGAACAGGTGGCGGTTGATCTTATTCTGACGCTGCGGTAGCAGTTGATTGAGCTGGGCGGCATAGTTGTAGGGTAGAACTCATTGTATAACTGCGAAACACATCTGTGCCCCCCCCCCCCCCCTCTCCCTATGCCTGGTAACTTTGTGTGTGTGGGGTGGGGGGGGGGAGGGGGGCTATATAATGCTAATGTATATTCTCTGGTGGGGGTGACTAGATTTTTATTTTATCGTTCCTGTTCTTTGTTATTCCTTTCTCTATGTGATTATCACATGGCACATACTTGACGTCGCACGGTTTGAGAGGGTGCTTTTCTGTTGTCTTTCCACTTCTTGTGTCAGTTGGCAGTCTTCACGGTGATCATTTTTGCAATATGGTGATATTTGATGACTGCCCAAAGTCACATAGACTTATATCAATTGGAGCATTTTTCCCTCTCCATACTTCAACCGTTAAATCAGTTTATTGTTTGCCCAGTTCAAATTTCACAAACAGAATGCCATACTGTCATTGTTTTTTATTTTATTGTGTGCTTCTGGTTGAGGCAGCAATGGTTTGACGGAAACAAAAAATCCCACTCTGCATTCTGCATTTCTGTTCCAAGTGCTTGAACATCACATATGTCCGTCGTATTATCAGAATTTAACTAATTAGAATTATACTATCAATACTGTTTTCTTGGCATTGATATTTTGAAAATGATTGAATATGTTAAATTCGGATAATACGACCACCCACGCTTCTGATCCTCCATCTTATGACAGCAGTGTGGTTCAGTGAACAGAAAGATGTAACAGGCATCTGAGTCTGCAAATGAACACGATTTACACGATGTGGTGTACAAATCACGAGTACCGCAATGATATAATGTCTTAATGAGGAAAGGACGCGTCCACGATTTTCGTGACTTCGGGGCAGTTATACGAATTAGGGGTTCCGTAATAATGAATTTGCACTCAATGCCTTATTGTTCTTCACCATCTTTCCCATCGTGAACACGATTTACGCGATGTGATGTACAAACCACGATTACCGCAATGATATAATATCCTAATGAGGAAAGTACGCGTCCACGATTTTCGTGACTCCGGGGCAGTTTCACGAATTAGGTGTTGCATAATGCTGAATTTGCGCTCAATGCCTTATTGTTCTTCACCATCTTTCCCATCGTGAAGTAACTCGAAAAACCGACACGGCAATATCGCATCAAAACACCGTGAAAAAAATCGTGTAACACCGCAATGTCATGGAAAATGCAAAATGCACGTTGAGAGTACTGTAGGTTTCAGAAAATATGTTCAAACAATTTAATCCCTTATATCTTGTTTGACAGAGCTCTATGAGGATCACTTCTTCTGGAGAGACTGGAACTCTACACTTCTACACTTGTTGACGTGGTGAGGTTGCTCGTCTTCTTTTTCAGGAACATGTTTGCCACTGGCATTTTAATCTTAGTAATTCCCATCACTCAAAATCGCATTGATAGCAGATATGGTCAAGTGACATCACCACAGTTATTTAATCCTCTTCACTTGTCGTCTCTGCCTCAGTGACGAGTGATGTACCAACAATCCATCCTCCAAGTACTGTACCCACTACGAATTAGGATAAGCTCATACTGTGACCCTGGATGCATCAGCATTGGCATCCATTTTGTAAGAGTTTATGTTTATCTCAAATATTTGGAATCTCAAGGCTTCAGTGCTTTTATATTGCAGGTATGCATTGTTTAGCACTATTCCAGCATTGTTTAATTTATACACTATTAAAAAAAATTCTTGTTTCTCAGGCACCTCCCTCGTCATAGAAAATCTGCCTCATTACCTTTTTCTTCACCTGGAAATCTCTTCTATGACACTATTTTGTACTTGTAGGACAAATATTTAACCAACTATACCTTGTTTGACAGAGCTCACAGAGCTCTGTGAAATAAGATATAGTTGGTTAATTTTTCAACTACATTATGGGAAATTTTTACTGCAGAAACTTTGGTTTGCCACATAATAGTGAAGTAGTTAAATTTTTGATTCCAGCTATTTTGTGAATTAACAAAAAAAAAAGAAAAAAAACTCTGTCCCTCATCATAAAATTGAGAAAAAATTGCCTGAGAAACAAGAATATTTTTTTTTTTGTAGGCCTTATATTGTCTGTATTTTGTTGGGAAATTATTTTGAAAGGAAGTAAATCTTAGTTATTTTCAGTTATTAGAATATGTGATTAGATCAGCATTGTTGCCCCAACTACTTCCATTGCAGGTCTTGTGCTGATATGAAATTAGCTCAGGCTAATAATCTCAACCAGTATGAAACTAACCAAGTAATAACCTCTTTATTTATTAAACCAAATCAAATAATTACAAAATGTTCCCAGATCTGTTTTCTGACAGTATTATTGTTTCTCATTCTTTTCATCATGTCTGATGTTTCCACTTCTCCCTGCAGTTCAGCTATACGAATGTTGTGGCATTTCTCTCTGTGCAAACTTCAGCATTCGGTTAACTGAATCATCTCCTCTCTCTTCAATGAATATCTGCTTACAAGTCTAAATCTTAATTTGTGTTGCATTTTGTGTACAACTCCCTTCCTTTTTTCTCTTCATCCACATATTACTTACTTACTGCCATCATTAATGCCCCATCATAAAAAAATGGGTAATGCAAATTTTACCGAATGATTGCTTTTGACGACTAATGGTGAAAGATTTCGCTGTAAGCACCATGGCTGTGCCTAGTAATGTATGAAGGGGGACAACTCTAGCTTGGTTCATACTGACCAAGATCCACATAGTTTGAAGTCATATCAGCCAAATTCAATAATGAGCAGTTCTGGGAAACAAAGTCATACAGTGGAACCCTGTTAATTGAATAGCCACTCTGCCAATGAAAATTATTCAATAAACAGGAGTATTCAATTAACAGGGATTGTGTCACTTTCGTATGTTCTAGAGATAAATTAGCATTTATTATATTATATCTTGTTTGACAGAGCTCCATGAGCTCTGTCAAACAAGATATAATGGATTAAATGCCTGTATTGGATGTCCTGAGGCCAAATAGGTCTATAAACAAAGGAAAACTGGGGAAAGTCTGGGTAATTTCTCGACAGGCTACAAGATTTTTTATTCAATTAACAGGAGTTTATTCTATAACCTGTATTCAATTAACTGGTAGAGTGCTAAATTATTTTTGGCTATCAAAGGTTGTTCATCCATCTTTGCCTTGTTACAATTCATAGGAGAGTGCCTGTGGGCACTCTCCTATGAATTGTAACAAGGCAAATCCAAACAGACTAAATAATATCACTTCAATGATAATATGAAGCACAGCCTCTGAATTTGAAGCCTTTAAGTCGCAGTACCTGTGCTTGAGAATAAAGCCCATATATGGGCTTCCAGCACTCTACCAGTTAAAAGGTCAAATTTGTACTGGAGGTATGGTAAATGGTTTTGTGTTAGGACATTATATTCAATTAACAGGGTTATTCATTTAAGAGATATTCAATTAAGTGGGCTCCACTGTATCTAATAAATAAATGAAAATATCTTAGATGATCTCCGAAACTGCCTAAAGGGGCCTTGAAAATGGCTCGAATAGGTCCTTGACTCAAAATTATATGAAATTAACATACAAAGTTTCAGAAATAGTCCGAAATGTCCTTGAAAATGGGTTCAATAGGTCCTTGAAAGTCATTCAGTTCACCTCATCCTTGAGATAATAAGCCCAGCCCCATGCAGGTTCTTTAGACATAAGAATTTCTCAAATTCTGTGTGTCCTTCAGTGCACAAACCTTGCGTCTCTCGCTCTTTATATACATTTCTCTTGTGCCTGAAATTGAAATAATCTGAAAAAGACATCACAAAATATAGGATTTTCAGTTGTTTTCTTCTTTATTCTTAGTTTATTTGATAATGTTTATTACAGGAAAATGCCTTAAAAGTGTATACACTTATAACCCAGTAACCAGACTTGTTTATCACTCACAGTCATCTTTAATCATAACAGGTTCAGGTAGGTTTTATTTACACTACTCATATTTTGCTAAGGATCATCCCCTTCCCTCTACTCATATACACATTTGTACATAAAAGGTAAATATGTACATACTTAGGCTTGTTTGTCTATTGGCGTATAACCTTTGTGTATAAACTTTAGAGACGGATGAAACTTGTCATAATTATATATCAATAGTACATAATTAGTCATGTCCCACCACTTCAGGTTCACTCTTAATGTTGAGTTTTTAGCTCATCTGAGCAAAGCTTAAGGGGAGCTTTAGAGATCACTTTTCATCTGTCATCCTGTGTCTGTCATCTGTCCATCCGGTTGGCCGGCATGAACTTTACATTTATCGACTTTTCAAAAACCACTGGGTCAAATTGAACCAAATTTGATATGCATGTCCCTTATCATATGTCAATTCATATTTATTTAAATGAAGATGCTACGCCCACAGGGGTTCCACAAGGGGCCTAATTCTGTTAGCACCCCCAAATATTTTTATACTGTACCAATGACCCAGACATAGCTGGTGCTAACTCTTAAAATATAGGGCCAAACACAAATTTTGCCCCCCAATCCCCAAAATTTGCATCTAAAACTAAAGAAAACATGTCCTGAGAGGCCCTCCACACTTCGCCCCTACTGCGCATGCGCAGTGTCAAGGACGTTCCGAAATTGGCGCCATTTATCATTCTAAGTTTGGCCCTTCATCAGTTAACATCTGACTGATCTTTGTGCTTTTAAATCTCAGTTTAAATGATGCCAGACACATAAATATTAGTGAAATGGTGATTCTAAGGAGGATAGAAAAGGAGGAGAGGAAAAGAATGTGTGACAGAATATTATCAGGGCTGTAACTTAAAATTTTTTAATGAAATTATGTTAAGTTACCTATTTTCAAGGCAGCAGCCATTTTGTTGTCATTCTGATTATTTAGTTACACTGTTTTTTCAAGTGTTTTTCCTCTCTCCCTGTCCTTTAAGTTCCCCCTTGCTATTCTCCCATGCTTTTGGCATAATTTCTGTAATTATTATTACTAAAATTTCTTGGGAGTTTAGCTGAATAACAGAATGAATTCTGTTTTTTCCCCATGTTTACGTCTTCACCTACGGGTGGTTAGGCGTTGTGTTCTGCATCTACCATCTGATGTTCTGCAGTTTCTTCCCTGGAAGTCTCTGTTTTGCATCAGATGGTGTATTTTTGGTAACTGATTTCGGGCCTGGGTGCCTGGAGTCTTATTTTAGTGTTTTTACACTCATTGTTTACATTTACAACAGCCCTCTGTGTGAGGGGGGGATTTCTAAATAATAATATCTTTATGTTATTTCAATCATAACTAGATACATTATTATTGTTCGTAAGTGTTGAATAAATTGTTTAAAATATTTTTAAAATTTTTGTCCACACTTAGGCTTGGGATCCATTGGGGCTCAACGTTACTTTTCAGAAACTTGGGCTGTTCTGAAAAAATATTTTTTCAAAATATTTTGATTTCAATTATTTTTTCTATATTAATGGATCATATTATTATTATGTATTTTGATTGCCAGGGGTTAGTGCGAGTACCAGGACTTGTTTTCTTTTCACATTGAAAGGATATTGATCAATTGTTTTAAGAGGAAGTCTTCCTCTGACCTTATTATCATTCTATATGTGGTCAGTGTACTCGCATTAACTCCGGTTCTGTATCGTATGATTTCGATGACAATATGGGAAGCGTATGTCACGGTATGTTGTTGGGGATTTGGACACTCCGGTCCTTTCCCCGCAGGGTCACTCTACTTTATCAATTTCTATTTCAGACGATCAAGATTAGGGTGATGTATCTGTGATGTCTTCCAACAGTGTGCCTCCGTCGTCACAATTAATGAAGGGCTAGCGGAAAAGTGCTCATGTAATACGCCAATTGCCTAAGAGGACCCTAGTAGGTTCGACGGCCTTTGACGTCCGCTAGCTCGCCCGGTGTAGCGTCCATTCACCGAATGGTTCGGCAGCCGGGTTCGTCCGTTGCGGTCTAGAAGGAATTTTGGGGTGATGCGAGCACTATAAAATTAACTTAATGCACACCCAGTGACGGCGGATCGGAGGGAGAACGGAGGAAGCCTTTTAGTCCGGTTCATAGCTCGTTCCGGTCCATCCGGACGGCAAGCGAGAGAGGCCCCTCTCTCGTTCAACAACATCTGGCCCCAGATGTTGTGGTACAAATGTGTCGTTAGCGGAGCATACGTCCGTCGCTCGGGACGCTCCGTTGTATAGGCAGTCCGCTGAGACTGCTAAGGCTTCCTCTTCTCGTCAGCGCACACGACCGCACCTTGGCTGCGTGACCGCCGATATATTACCAGCTTCGCCGATCAAGGATTCTTCGGCGACCAGGTCACACCATCCGGCAGCCAGGGATTCGAGACCGATGGACTCCGGACGTTCGCATAGGAAAAGTATGCGGGAGCCATCTGATGCGGAGCTGCCCTCGGCGAAGCAGCGATAGACTGCGCCTCCGCAGGTCTCGACGCCGGACATTCTTGTGCACATAGCACAGCTTATCGCAGCATCCCAGCAGCCGACAGAAACGGTGTCGGATCGAGAATTATCCGACAGCGCTGGGTCGGTAGCCGGGGACTCGAGGCCTGCAGACTCCGGACGTTCGCATAGGAAGTATGCGGGAGTCAACGTACACGGAGCTTCCAGCGGCAATGCATCGTAAGTCCGCTACTGCACAGGCCTCGGGAACGGACGTGCTTTCCTTAATAGCACAGTTTATCGCAGCATCCCAGCATCAACTGAATCTGTCGCATATATTTTATCCGACGATGCTGGGTCGGGACGCTCCGCGGAAGCGGGTACGGTCGTCCGAAAGTTTCATCCGGTCCGACGGGATACCGAAAGGGATTCGGTGGATTTCAAGCTTTCCCTTTCGGAACAACATATGCTGCGATGCCGGATAAGAAACTGATAGCGTCGGTGGACTTAGAAATTTTTGGTTCGGTTCAGGGACATCGTCCCTCAGTTCCGACATAGTCCAATAATGTCACACAAACTTTCGAATTATTGAACGACGCTATATATTATTATTTTATGCTTGCTATCCAAGCATTTCTGGTTTCTTGTTCGAAGAGTTATGGAGATGTCTTTCAAAAGTGTGCCTCTGTCGTCATAGTTAATGAAGAGTTAGCGGCAATAAGTGCTCATGGAATATGTCTATCGCTTACGGAGTGACATTCGCTAGCTCACCCGGTGTAGCGTACATTCATCGAATGGTTCGGCTGCCGGGTTCGTCCGTTGCGGTCTAGGAAGGAGATTTGGGTGATGCGAGCACTTTAATTACTTTAGTACTCACCCAGTGACGGCAGATTGAGGACAGATCGGAGGAAGCCAACAACATAGGGGACCGCATGTTGTGGTTCAGATATTTTACATTCGGAGCATATGTCCGTTGCTCGGGACGCTCCGTTATATTGACAGTCCGAGAGACTGTCTTTAATGCTTCCTCATCCTCACAGCAGGGCACACGACCGCACATTGGCTACGTGACCTCGAGTATCCGATCAGTTTCGGCATTCAGTGATTCCACAGCGAATAGGTCGCGCCATCCGGTAGCCAAGGGACACGAGGCCTATACACTCCGTTCGCTCGCATATTGGAAGTATGCACGGGGGTAACGATCTCGGAGCTTCCTGCGGCAATGCATCGTAAGACCGCTGCTCCTCAAGCCTCAGTGACGGACGTGCTATCCGAGTTAGCACAGTTGTTTCGCAGCATCCCAGCAATTGACGGTTTCTCGGTCGAATCAGGAATTATCCGACGGCGCTGGGTCGGTGCGGTCCGCGGTTGCATCAAGCTACGGACGACCGAACGCTTTATAGGGTCCGACAGGATGGCGAAAGGGATTCGAAAGATTTCGAGTTTTCCCTTTAGTAGTATCGGAAGATGCCTTTCATATCTTCTGGCATTTCTTCCAGTGATTATTTTTCGGACTTCATTGCTGCGATCTTGGATAAGAGACTTATAGCGTCATTGGACTCGGATTTTTCGATCGGTACAGGGACTTTGTCCCTGACTTACCGACGCAGTCCAATATTGTCATTACAACATGTGTTTTATTTTTCGACGCTATATATATTATATATATATACAAGCCTGCTACTAAGCATGATAGTTTAGTTTCTTGTCCGCGTGGCTCATTTCTGCCATTTTATCTTTTTTACATATAGTTTATTTTGGCAGAGCAGGGCATACCGAGAGTTCATATGCGTCTAGACGGTGTGATTAAAGACTGCATATATTCTTTTTCACCGTTTATGTCTTTTCCAATTTCAATGTTGGGAACGACATTATGTATAGTAGACTTAACTTAGACGCTTTATTATACGTAATCCGCCTTACTGAGGCGTTATCATTACGTCTTCAAGAAAAGATTTACGGGATATTATTCTCAATGTAATTTCTTTTGAGGGCAGTAGTTTGTTCACGTATAACTCCGCCCTTCAGTGGCTGATTGGAGTTGGTTAGACGTGATGCAGCCCTAGCTACATCCACGCGTGGATAGTAGGTTAAGAACTCTCTCAGAGTCGCTTCGTTCTCGGAGGAGCTTCTCTTCGACGGCAACTTTCCGGCAATCCATGAATTGCTTGATTTATACATTCTCTTGTCTATCTAGTGTTACAAGAGATTCAGACTGGGGCAAACATTCGGTGGTTGACTCAGAGAGTGCCGCCGCAGTTGCCGGACCCGAGTGTGGCTGTTATGACGGTTGCCAGTCAAACAGATTGGGATATATACTGATCCCTACGGATTCGAAGTGCCAGGGTCTTTGGGTTCCGCAGTCTTTTAGCTATCAGTTAACTTCCGCGGAATAATGTTTTTTAGGCTTGCTTTATGTCATTGCATGAACATTATTCAGAAACGCATGCCCAAATTCCTGTCCTTTAATTCGACAGTAGTGGCGTATCTCCGGAACCAGGGAGGCACTCTTTCGTTTCCGTTATTCAATTTAATGGAAAGAATCCGTCTGTTGGTTATAGTACACCAAGTTCAGTTTTGGTCCGTCATATTCTGGGTCGTCTGATTGTTTTATCGCACTCCCGTTCTCTTACGGGTCGCTTGTTGCTGTCAGAATGGACTCTCAACAAACAAGTATTCAATCAGATTTGCTATCTATGGGAGCGCCCAATGATGTTTTATTTATGACACAGCTGGCTAATCAATTGCAGACGTATGTGTTGGCTTGTCCAGATCTCTGAGCTAATACTGTTAACGCTCTATTGATCTATAGGACGGAATGATAGGATACGCGTATCCTCCGGCGCTGTTGTTTTTAGCAGGTATTGCTAAGATAAACATCCACAATACATTTCTGTTGATAGCATCTCTATCTTCACAGAGATCATGAGTAATTTACTCTCTTGTCTACTGTGGATCTTAACGTGAAATCTTCCTCTATGTGAGGATCTTTTTTCACTGGGTAAATCGTGTCATCTTTATCACAACCAGCAAGGTCGCAACCTTCATGTATTCCGTTGTGTGGTCCGTATTGCATTGTAAGCACTGTACTGGACGAGCTTTGGACGCGATTTCTTACTATAGGAGATCCTCTTCTTCGCTATTCTATGCGACTAAAGTGGAGGCTCTTCCGTCGTGGTGTAGGGATCATTATGTTCATATGGTTGATCCCTCCATACTACTCATTGCTATTTTTTAGTATACTTGTTTCACAAGATCTACTGCAGCCTGTTTAGGTTTATGTTACCTCATACCTATGCACTCTATGATAGTTTACAATTGAGTCTTTTGTCTCTTTATCTAAGTCAGTTAGTAACTTTTTGATAAATAGACTTAGAATCTTTAGATTAAATTCCTATACGGATTTTAACTTCAGGTTCTTATTTAGCTAAGTAATCATT
Organism: Pictodentalium vernedei; assembly: GCA_031216915.1. NCBI lineage: Eukaryota > Metazoa > Mollusca > Scaphopoda > Dentaliida > Dentaliidae > Pictodentalium > Pictodentalium vernedei. Next base: position 303,390,117 of record CM062290.1, on the reverse strand, counting down.
TGAGCCTCTGGAAACAGTAGTTTTCAAATTCTGACCTTTTAGACAGTAATTCTGTTGGTTTCTCTTTTACTGTAGAGTCAGTGAGTTTCATGCACTATCGATGGATGATTTTCACTTTCATAGTTTCGGAATCAATACTTCCGTTACTATTTAGGTTGGATTGTTGTATAAGAGTTAGGCTCCTATTATCCGGAACCTATTATTTTAAGGTCCTTCCGTCTTCGTATGGGCATAGGCCTTTACTCTTTCCGGGTACAGTTTATGTATTTATAAACAGATATCTGTTTATTACAAGGGCGTAAGCTTCTTCTGTCTTTGATGTCTAGTAGAAGGACGTTACGCTCCATTTTATTGTTAATGGATTCTATTAACTAGGTACTGCTTATGGTATATCATTGACTTAGCAGTTGTGCTTAAGATTTCGGCTCATGAAGTAAGAGTTCTTCTACTTCTTGGGCTTACATTAATAGTGTTGCTATTATAGATTTTTTGAAGGCTGCTCATTGCGCTCAGCCATCCATTCATGAATTTTATCTCAGAAATATCGAGTCCATTTCTGGAGGCCTCTATTGTTAGGTCTATTATCTACTGCTCAGAATGTCATTCACTTAACAGTTGCTACTATAGCTAGGTAGGCTGTCTGTTTCGGCAGTGTCTCCGTTCGGCTGCCCTCTTCGCTCTGGGCTATTTGACCCAGGGCAAGAAAAAGGGGGGGGGAGGGTGTTCCCTTGGGTCACCTGTTTTTACTATGAAAACAAGGGGATACCTCCTCCGGAGTTAGTAATTCTGAGCTGTTATTGGAATGGTTGTTTAGTGAGAAGTTTAAGTTTATAAAATTCATTCAAGTCTTAGTTTTTAAAGTATAGCTTTTGAATATTGCATATGTCAACGGACATGATTATGCAATTCTCACACACTTTTAGGAGTATAAGAGTCTCTATTCTCTAGACTTACTTTATTATTGGCTTACTTTAAAAATTATTAGTATAAGGATTATTGGATATTTATAGAGTACATGGATGTATGAAGCTCAAGTTTTGGAAGGTGTTGTATCTTTCTAATTTATCATAAATAAGAAAGATACATGTAAGGCCTATTACTTCTTTTCCCTACAGGGGATGACTCTATTTTATTTTATTGAGCGTATTCCATTTTGCTCTATGTCCTTGGCCCTCCAGCCTTTTTACTATTCAGCTATGTCTGGGTCATTGGTACAGTATAAAAATGTTAAAAAATTTATAGTAATTTATATATTTTTTATACTTACCAATGACCCAGACGGGGATGGCCCTCCCAGGAGTTGGGAACTCTTGCCTCCCCGCTGAGTACATAGCGCTTACCAGGCACTGGTTATTAGAATGATAAATGGCGCCAATTTCGGAACGTCCTTGACACTGCGCATGCGCAGTAGGGGCGAAGTGTGGAGGGCCTCTCAGGACATGTTTTCTTTAGTTTTAGATGCAAATTTTGGGGATTGGGGGGCAAAATTTGTGTTTGGCCCTATATTTTAAGAGTTAGCACCAGCTATGTCTGGGTCATTGGTAAGTATAAAAAATATATAAATTACTATAAATTTTTTAACTTTTTTTACAAAATGAAAAAAATTTTCTTCTCCAGAACTCCTGATCAGAATCTTTTGATACTTAGTATACAACACCCCTAGAAATGTCAGGTTCAGGTTTGTTAGAAACATGTCCCTGGATTCATATTTGGGCTCCCTATGGGAACCCAAATTATAACTTGGTGCAATATGAGGAAATTTATTTAAAAAACTTCAGACGTACCAGACAATTTGCTTGATATTTGGTATACTGCATCTTTAGGGGGATTAGCTTGGAAGTTTCTTCAAATCAAGTTCCTGGAGTCATATTTGGGCTCACTGTGGGAGCCTGAATTTTAACTTAGTGTATGTAAGATTTTTTTTAAATCTTCTACTTCAGATCCATCGGTTAGAATCTTCTGTTATTTGGGAGTTTGTTCCTATCAAGTCCCTGGGTTCATATCACATGGAGCAATGTGAGAAATATTTTTTCAAAATCTTTTTCTTTAGATCTACCAGTCAGAATTTTTAGTCTAGTTGTGACGAAGTCAAACTCGACTTATAGTTTGGTGAATGGCGGGCGGGCGGGCGGGCGGGCGTAAACAATTGGTTTCCGGATGATAACTTGATAGTGGTTCAACTCACATTCATTAAACTTCATACGTAGGTTGGTCTTGGTGGGAGGAAGAACCCTATTGATTTTGGACATGCTACGTCGAAGGTCAAGGTCACAGTGGCCTTGAACGTAGTAAATCTTAAACAATTGGTTTCCGGATGATAACTTGATAATGGTTCAACTCACATTCATGAAACTTCATAGGTAGATTGGCCTTGGTGAGGGGAAGAAGCCTATTGATTTTGGACTTGCTACGTCAAAGGTCAAGGTCAACGTGATCTTGAACATAGTAAATCGCAACAATTGGTTTCCGGATGATAACTTGATAGTAGTTCAACCTACATTCATGAAACTTCATAGGTGGGTTGGCCTTGGTGCGAGGAAGAACTCTATTGATCTTGGACTCACCAGATCAAAGGTCAAGGTCACAGTGACCTTTAACATAGTATATCGCAACAATTGGTTTCCGGATGATAACTTGATAGTGGTTCAACCTAGAGTCATGAAACTTCATAGGTGTGTTGGCCTTGGTGCGAGGAAGAACCCTATTGATGTTGGACTCACCAGGTCAAAGGTCAAGGTCACAGTGACCTTGAACATAGTATATCGCTACAATTGGTTTCCGGATGATAACTTGATAGTGGTTCAACCTAGAGTCATGAAACTTTACAGGCGTGTTGGCCTTGGTGCGAGGAAGAACCCTATTGATGTTGGACTTACCAGGCCAAAGGTCAAGGTCACAGTGACCTTGAACATAGTATATCGCAACAATTGGTTTCCGGATGAGAACTTGATAGTGGTTCAACCTAGAGTCATGAAACTTCATAGGTTTGTTGCCTTGGTGCAAGGAACTGTTGTCACAACTCGACATTGGATCAGTGATCCTGAGCGGCATTTTTAGTCGAGTTGTGACGAAGTCAAACTCGACTTATAGTTTGGTGAATGTCTGGCGGGCGGGCGGGCGGGTGGGCGGGCGGGCGGGCGGATGGGCGGGCGGGCGGGCGGGCGGGCGGGCAGGCGGGCGGGCGGGCGGGCGTAAACAATTGGTTTCTGGATGATAACTTGATAGTGGTTGAACTCACATTCATTAAACTTCATACGTAGGTTGGTCTTGGTGGGAGGAAGAACCCTATTGATTTTGGACATGCTACGTCGAAGGTCAAGGTCACAGTGACCTTGAACATAGTAAATCTTAAACAATTGGTTTCCGGATGATAACTTGATAATGGTTCAACTCACATTCATGAAACTTCATAGGTAGATTGGCCTTGGTGAGGGGAAGAACCCTATTGATTTTGGACTCGCTACGTCAAAGGTCAAGGTCAACGTGACCTTGAACATAGTAAATCGCAACAATTCCTTTCCGGATGATAACTTGATAGTAGTTCAACCTACATTCATTAAACTTCATAGGTGGGTTGGCCTTGGTGCGAGGAAGAACTCTATTGATCTTGGACTCACCAGATCAAAGGTCAAGGTCACAGTGACCTTTAACATAGTATATCGCAACAATTGGTTTCCGGATGATAACTTGATAGTGGTTCAACCTAGAGTCATGAAACTTTACAGGCGTGTTGGCCTTGGTGCGAGGAAGAACCCTATTGATGTTGGACTCACCAGGTCAAAGGTCAAGGTCACAGTGACCTTGAACATAGTATATCGCAACAATTGGTTTCCGGATGAGAACTTGATAGTGGTTCAACCTAGAGTCAGGAAACTTCATAGGTGTGTTGGCCTTGGTGCGAGGAACTGTTGTCACAACTCGACATTGGATCGGTGATCCTGAGCGGCATTTTTTTTATATTGTATATGCATCATCCTTAAGAGGGTCAGATTCAAGTTTGTTGAAATCAAGTCCCTAGGGTCATATGTGGGCTCCCAGTGGGAACCCAAGCTTTAACTTTGTGTAATGTGAGGAATATTCTTTAAAAATCTTTTTCCTCAGATCTATCAGACAGCATCTTTTGATGATCGGTATACAGCATCCTTATGGGGGTCAGATTCAAGTTTGTTCAAATCAAGTCCCTGGGGTCATATTTGGGTTCCCTATGGGAACTCGAGCTTAAACTTAGTGCAATATGAGGAATATCCTTTCTTCTTCAGATCTGCCAGTCAGAATCTTTTGGTGACTGGTATTACACATCCTCAGGGTGATCAGATTCAAGTTTATTCAGATCAAGTCCCTGCAGTCATATTTGTGCCCTCTATGGGAGGCCGATTTTTAACTTGGTGTAATATGAGGAAAAGTTTTAAAAAAATTTCTTCTTTAGATCCATCAGTCAGAATCTTTTGATATTTGGTATGTAGCATTCTTAGTGGAGTGAGATCAAATTTTGTTCAAATCGAGTGGATCATATTTGGGTGCCCTGTGTGTGACTGAATTTTAATTTAGTGCAGTTTGAGGACTATTCTCTAAATATCCTCTTCAGATCCATCAGTCATAATTTTTCGATATTCGGTTTGCAGAATTCTTAGTGTGTTAGATTCATAAAATTCAGATTCTAAACTTGTGCAATATGAGGAATATTCTTTAAAAATGCCGCTCAGGATCACCGATCCAATGTCGAGTTGTGACAACAGTTCCTCGCACCAAGGCCAACACACCTATGAAGTTTCATGACTCTAGGTTGAACCACTATCAAGTTCTCATCCGGAAACCAATTGTTGCGATATACTATGTTCAAGGTCACTGTGACCTTGACCTTTGACCTGGTGAGTCCAACATCAATAGGGTTCTTCCTCGCACCAAGGCCAACACGCCTGTAAAGTTTCATGACTCTAGGTTGAACCACTATTAAGTTATCATCCGGAAACCAATTGTTGCGATATACTATGTTCAAGGTCACTGTGACCTTGACCTTTGACCTGGTGAGTCCAAGATCAATAAGGTTCTTCCTCGCAGCAAGGCCAACACACCTATGAAGTTTCATGACTCTAGGTTGAACCACTATCAAGTTATCATCCGGAAACCAATTGTTGCGATATACTATGTTAAAGGTCACTGTGACCTTGACCTTTGATCTGGTGAGTCCAAGATCAATAGAGTTCTTCCTCGCACCAAGGCCAACCCACCTATGAAGTTTCATGAATGTAGGTTGAACTACTATCAAGTTATCATCCGGAAAGGAATTGTTGCGATTTACTATGTTCACGGTCACGTTGACCTTGACCTTTGACGTAGCGAGTCCAAAATCAATAGGGTTCTTCCCCTCACCAAGGCCAATCTACCTATGAAGTTTCATGAATGTGAGTTGAACCATTATCAAGTTATCATCCGGAAACCAATTGTTTAAGATTTACTATGTTCAAGGTCACTGTGACCTTGACCTTCGACGTAGCATGTACGAAATCAATAGGTTTCTTCCTCCCACCAAGACCAACCTATGTATGAAGTTTAATGAATGTGAGTTGAACCACTATCAAGTTATCATCCGGAAACCAATTGTTTACGCCCGCCCGCCCGCCCCGCCCATCCGCCTGCCCGCCCATCCACCCGCCCGCCCGCCCGCCCGCCCGCCCGCCATTCACCAAACTATAAGTCGAGTTTGACTTCGTCACAACTCGACTAAAAATCTTTTTCATATCTACCAGTCCAAATCATTTGATGACTAGTGTAACGTATCCTTGGGGAGGGGTGGGGTCAGATTCAAGTTTGTTCAAATCAAGTCTCTGGGTTCATATTTGGGCTTCCAATGGCAACCTAAATTTTGACTTACTGCAATATGTAGAAATGCCTTTAAAAATCATCTTAAGATCCACCAGTTGGAACCTTTTGATATTTGATGTGCAGCAACCTTAGAAAATTCAGATTCCAGTTCATTCAAACAAGTCCCTTGGGTTAAATTTGGGCTCATTGTGGGATCCCAAATTTTAACTTGCTGCAATACAAGGAATATTCTTTAAAAAATCTTCTTCTTCACATCCACAAGTCAGATTTGTTAGTTACAAAGTATTGAAATCTTTCGTGTGTGTAGATTCAAGTTTGTTCAAATCAAATACCTGGACTCATATTTGGCTCAAATTTTTTAACTCAGAGCTGTATGAGCAATGTTCTTTAAAGGTCTTCTTCTTCAAACCTACCAGGCAGAAGCTTTTGATATTTTGTATATTGCATTACTATGACTCCTAAATTAAAGTTTGTCAAAACTGTTGTGCCTTACTGATTTTGGTGGGCACATAACCTAATACAGAATTTACTATTTGTTTGAATGAAATTGAATTGTGGTAAACTTTAGTCAGATTTAAATGTGAATACATATGATCAATGTTTGCTCCATTGGAGACCACCAGGCCACTTGAGCCCCTGAAGCAGTGGGGGTTCTTTTGAGCAAAATTATTTGTTTTGCTTTAACCCATCACCCAACGTAACGGCCAAAACCGGCCAGCGCTATTCACAAAAATCACCATTAAATTTTCATTAGGTTTTCATTTTTTGTCTCAAAAATGTTGCTTATGACCCCTCATTGGAACAAGCTCATTGAGCTTGTTCCAATGAGGGGTCATAAGCTATGTTTTTGATGTAAAAAATGAAAAAAATAGTTATTCAAGAATTTTATTTGAAAGTGTCACCTGCCTTTCATGTTAAGTAAAGGGTTAAAAGAAGATTTGGAGGATTTTTAATTATTTAAAAAAAAAAACGAACTTTCTCCCTGTTGGGAGGTGGGAAGTTGAAGGGGCCTATTTGGGTGATTTTTTTTTTCTCTTTGCTTCAAAATGGGTTTTGAGGTGGTTTGAGTGATTTTAGGTCCCCCCACAAATCACCCAACAGACCCTTCTCTCTCTCTCACCCTCACACTTATAGCTAAATTATTAGATTAACTATATTAACATGTTGATGCTGAATGTGACCTTACATCCTCCTTTAAACAATTTTATCAGGTGAGCTGTTAAAGGGGCCTCTTGTTTTCTGGAGGAATGGTCTCTTGTTATAGTGAAATGACAACAATTTCTTCACTTGGTTCATAACATGCTTACTACTCAGAACAAAAACAGTTTTGCTATTACAGGCTAACAAAGGTTGATTGTTTGGTTATGTCTCGATTTCCCAGCTGCCTAACTTTTAAAAATTCTCGATATGCCCGCAAGCTAAATAAGTATTTTCTCAGTTTGCCCGCAGCTCATAGAAAGTGTAACTAGTAACTATAGTTTGTTTTAAGTTATTACATGTATATATACACACACGTAGTGCCTGGTTTTGCTCACCCATTTGTTTCACAGAAAATAAGTAATAACCAATAAAATCCTCCCTTCCATCCCAATTTAAAATAAATTCTGATGATAATCTAGGAATTGATTTTTATGGCCTTATGTCTATATACAGTGGAACCCACTTAATTGGATATCTCTTAATTGTATATCCCTGTTAACTGAATATAATTTTAAACACAGAACCATTTACTATACCTTCAGTACAAATTTGATCTTTTAATTGCATATGGCTTGTAGAGTAAACTCCTATTAATTGTATATAAATTTTTGTAATATGTCGAAAAAATTACTGTCACACGCACCAAATTACCCTTATTTATCAACCTTTTTGGCCTCACTACATCCAATACAGGCCTTTATTCTATAATATCTTGTTTGACAGAGCTCTTTGAGCTCTGTCAAACAAGATATTATAGAATAAATGCTCAATTTACCTCCAGATAACAGGAAACTGAACAAATCCCTGTTAATTATATACTCCTGTTAATTAAATAATTTTCACTGACAAAATGGATATTCACTTAGAGGATTCTACTGTATTTTAATGAAACCTTTATCAATGAAGTTTCTTTGTATAATTTACTGTACTTATAAGAACTAGGCTATAACAGTACTCTGCGTTAAACTTCCAATACAAGTGTTTTAACAATCAACATGCATCACTGACTCCTACTTAGAAAACAGTAGAAGCCGACAAATCGAGAACACTCTGATTGTTGAATGCAAAACTTTATTGTCAGTATCTTGCCACAATAAGTTGAGCTTTGTATTTAATAGTCTGCATTCTGAAAGAGATCTTGTTTTTTTCAACAAACTACAATAAAATATTCACAAATGTTATCGTTTGAAAGAGGCTTTCCATTTTGTAAAAATAATCATTAATCTGATGTCACAACTGTGTTCTGTAATATGTTGTTTTTCATGTCACAGATGGAGGTAAAATTGAATTATGGGACATGATGACAATGGAAAATATTCAGTCAGTAAGAGCCTTTGAAGAATCAGTGACAGGATTACAGGTATGTGAAAAAATTTATTTTTAACTTTTTTAACTCTTTTACTGGGATCATGATTAACGTCAAATAATTTTAACCAATTTTGAGCATCATTTTTTAATCTTTTGTTAATGTTGCTGTATTGTTGATCCCTCACCTAACAAATCAGTCACATCTGCCACAATTTTACAAATTGAGCAGATATAAAAAATATATTCTTTAATCTTTTCAACAAAACCATATCATGTGATTCAACCCCCAGCCCCTCTCCCCTTCCCCATCCCATTGGAACAAGCTTGTTCCAATGCTGAATTTGTATATTATGCAGTTGGATGTGGCTGATTCGTTAGGCAAGGGCAGGAACCGACCTGAGCATTTAAAAATAAGAGCCACTCTGAACCTGCTTTTGAAATCCAGAAGCCAGAGTTACTTCTTAGCCGGTAGAGTGCTAAATTATTGTTGACTCTCAAAAATTCAAAATTTTTCATGTGTTTTTCCTTGTTAGAATTTATGGGACAGTGCCTATACTCTCCCATAAATTGTAACAAGGCAAATCCACACAGATGATACAATATTGCTTCGAAGATAATATGAAGTACATTTACAGAACATGAAGTCTTTATGTTGTAGCATCTTCACACCAGCATAAAGCCCAAATATGGGCACCAAGCATTCAATCACTTAACTGTAGTTATATTACTTTTTGATAATGATCTTCTTGTTTGAAGCTTTCAGCTGTGCAGGACATACATTTGTTCATTTAATTACTTTCGTTGTTTGGTATAATTAAAGTTGTTTCTGAAATGTTTGAAAAATAATTATATTACACAATAACCATTCATTTTCACAATAGTTCCAAGTCAAGTCATCGCTGCCTGAGTGTGCAATGGGGGAAATGGGGTATTACAGTTATGAGCGAACTTAGAAGCCTATATTTAAAACAATTTCAACAAAACCATATCAAGTGACCCCTCATTGGAACAAGCTCGTCGAGCTTGTTTCATTGAGAGGAATCATGATTTTGGTTTGTTGAAAAAGCTTTTCAAAATTTGAAAAAACAATTAAAATAGTAGGTTTTGATAATATGTGCATCTGGTAAAGGGTTAAACTTGATATAAAAAGATGTATTTAGATTAGGGATCAGGTTTGGACCCTCAAGGTCATCATCAGTCATGGAGATCAAACAAAAAGTCTCATAAATGGTATCGCAAGTACAGCTCAGAAACTAAAGGTTGAATTATCAAATGCACAAGTTGAGGTCAATAAGGTGTGTTAGAATTAATAGTTACATATGTTACATCTGTTCATTTGAGGTGAAGATTATACTTGAACATCAAATATTGCAATTCACAAATATATATCAACCTTAGGCCTGAAAAAAAATTCTTGTTTCTCAGGCAATATTTTTATACTGTACCAATGACCCAGACTTAGCTGGTGCTAACTCCACAAAAACCAGGGCCAAACACAAATTTTGCCCCCCAATCCCCAAAATTTGCATCCAAAACAAAAAGAAATCATGTCCTAAAGGACCTCCATAGTACGACTCTACTGCGCATGCGCAGTGACGCAGTCGTCCCGAAATTGGCGCCAAATATCATTCTCTGTTTGGCCCTTCATCAGTCAACATCTCACTGATCTTTGTGCTTGTAAATCTCAGTTTAAAGGATGCCAGACACGTAATTCTTGGAGAAAATGTGATTCTAAGGAGGATAGAAGGAGGAGAGGAAAAAAGAAGTGGCAAAAAATAATCAGGGCTGTACTTAAAATTTTTTGTTGAAATTATGTTAAGTTGCCTATTTTCGAGGCAAACGCCTCTTGTTGTCATTCTTGCTAATTGTTGCACTGCTTATTCAGTGTTTCCTCTCCCCTAACCTTCTAAAGTCCCCCCTTGCAATTCTCCCATGCTTTTGGCATATTTTTGAGAAGTTTCATTTCTAAAAATTCCCTGGGAGAGTTGCTTGGTTACAGAATGTTTTCTGTTATTTTCCCCATAGTTACGTTTTCACCCATGGGTGTATAACGTTTGTGTTCTGCATCTTCCATCTGATGTTCTGCAGATTCTCCCCTGGGAGTCTCTGTTTTGCATCAGATAGAGTGTAATTGATGACTGATTCCGGGCCAGTTTTTTCAGTGCCTGGAGTCATGTTTTCTACTGTGTTTACACTGTTTGTTTTCATTGGCAACAGCCTTTTTTGAGGGGGGCTGTTTGCCTTTGTGGTAGTTTATCTCATTATAAGATACATTTATATTATCCGAAAGTGTCTCATTAATTATTTTATATAATTTTAAAATTTTTGACCACACTTTGCCATCGGATCCATCGGGGCTCAATGTTACTTTTCAGCAACTTGGGCTTCTCTGAAAAAATATATTTTTATACTGTACCAATGACCCAGACATAGCTGGTGCTAACTCTTAAAATATAGGGCCAAACACAAATTTTGCCCCCCAATCCCCAAAATTTGCATCTAAAACTAAAGAAAACATGTCCAGAGAGGCCCTCCACACCTCGCCCCCACTGCGCATGCGCAGTGTCAAGGACGTTCCGAAATTGGCGCCATTTATCATTCTAAGTTTGGCCCTTCATCAGTTAACATCTGACTGATCTTTGTGCTTTTAAATCTCAGTTTAAATGATGCCAGACAAATAAATATTAGTGAAATGGTGATTCTAAGGAGGATAGAAAAGGAGGAGAGGAAAAGAATGTGTGACAGAATATTATCAGGGCTGTAACTTAAAATTTTTTAATGAAATTATGTTAAGTTACCTATTTTCAAGGCAGCAGCCATTTTGTTGTCATTCTGATTATTTAGTTACACTGTTTTTACAAGTGTTTTTCCTCTCTCCCTGTCCTTTAAGTTCCCCCTTGCTATTCTCCCATGCTTTTGGCATAATTTCTGTAATTATTATTACTAAAATTTCTTGGGAGTTTAGCTGAATAACAGAATGAATTCTGTTCTTTCCCCATGTTTACGTCTTCACCTACGGGTGGTTAGGCGTTGTGTTCTGCATCTACCATCTGATGTTCTGCAGTTTCTTCCCTGGAAGTCTCTGTTTTGCATCAGATGGTGTATTTTTGGTAACTGATTTCGGGCCTGGGTGCCTGGAGTCTTATTTTAGTGTTTTTACACTCATTGTTTACATTTACAACAGCCCTCTGTGTGAGGGGGGGATTTCTAAATAATAATATCTTTATGTTATTTCAATCATAACTAGATACATTATTATTGTTCGTAAGTGTTGAATAAATTGTTTAAAATATTTTTAAAATTTTTGTCCACACTTAGGCTTGGGATCCATTGGGGCTCAACGTTACTTTTCAGAAACTTGGGCTGTTCTGAAAAAATATTTTTTCAAAATATTTTGATTTCAATTATTTTTTCTATATTAATGGATCATATTATTATTATGTATTTTGATTGCCAGGGGTTTGTGCGAGTACCAGGACTTGTTTTCTTTTCACATTGAAAGGATATTGATCTATTGTTTTAAGAGGAAGTCTTCCTCTGACCTTATTATCATTCTATATGTGGTCAGTGTACTCGCATTAACTCCGGTTCTGTATCGTATGATTTCGATGACAATATGGGAAGCGTATGTCACGGTATGTTGTTGGGGATTTGGACACTCCGGTCCTTTCCCCGCAGGGTCACTCTACTTTATCAATTTCTATTTCAGACGATCAAGATTAGGGTGATGTATCTGTGATGTCTTCCAACAGTGTGCCTCCGTCGTCACAATTAATGAAGGGCTAGCGGAAAAGTGCTCATGTAATACGCCAATTGCCTAAGAGGACCCTAGTAGGTTCGACGGCCTTTGACGTCCGCTAGCTCGCCCGGTGTAGCGTCCATTCACCGAATGGTTCGGCAGCCGGGTTCGTCCGTTGCGGTCTAGAAGGAATTTTGGGGTGATGCGAGCACTATAAAATTAACTTAATGCACACCCAGTGACGGCGGATCGGAGGGAGAACGGAGGAAGCCTTTTAGTCCGGTTCATAGCTCGTTCCGGTCCATCCGGACGGCAAGCGAGAGAGGCCCCTCTCTCGTTCAACAACATCTGGCCCCAGATGTTGTGGTACAAATGTGTCGTTAGCGGAGCATACGTCCGTCGCTCGGGACGCTCCGTTGTATAGGCAGTCCGCTGAGACTGCTAAGGCTTCCTCTTCTCGTCAGCGCACACGACCGCACCTTGGCTGCGTGACCGCCGATATATTACCAGCTTCGCCGATCAAGGATTCTTCGGCGACCAGGTCACACCATCCGGCAGCCAGGGATTCGAGACCGATGGACTCCGGACGTTCGCATAGGAAAAGTATGCGGGAGCCATCTGATGCGGAGCTGCCCTCGGCGAAGCAGCGATAGACTGCGCCTCCGCAGGTCTCGACGCCGGACATTCTTGTGCACATAGCACAGCTTATCGCAGCATCCCAGCAGCCGACAGAAACGGTGTCGGATCGAGAATTATCCGACAGCGCTGGGTCGGTAGCCGGGGACTCGAGGTCTGCAGACTCCGGACGTTCGCATAGGAAGTATGCGGGAGTTAACGTACACGGAGCTTCCAGCGGCAATGCATCGTAAGTCCGCTACTGCACAGGCCTCGGGAACGAACGTGCTTTCCTTAATAGCACAGTTTATCGCAGCATCCCAGCATCAACTGAATCTGTCGCATATATTTTATCCGACGATGCTGGGTCGGGACGCTCCGCGTAAGCGGGTACGGACGTCCGAAAGTTTCATCCGGTCCGACGGGATACCGAAAGGGATTCGGTGGATTTCAAGCTTTCCCTTTCGGAACAACATATGCTGCGATGCCGGATAAGAAACTGATAGCGTCGGTGGACTTAGAAATTTTTGGTTCGGTTCAGGGACATCGTCCCTCAGTTCCGACATAGTCCAATAATGTCACACAAACTTTCGAATTATTGAACGACGCTATATATATTATTATTTTATGCTTGCTATCCAAGCATTTATGGTTTCTTGTTCGAAGAGTTATGGAGATGTCTTTCAAAAGTGTGCCTCTGTCGTCATAGTTAATGAAGAGTTAGCGGCAATAAGTGCTCATGGAATATGTCTATCGCTTACGGAGTGACATTCGCTAGCTCACCCGGTGTAGCGTACATTCATCGAATGGTTCGGCTGCCGGGTTCGTCCGTTGCGGTCTAGGAAGGAGATTTGGGTGATGCGAGCACTTTAATTACTTTAGTACTCACCCAGTGACGGCAGATTGAGGACAGATCGGAGGAAGCCAACAACATAGGGGACCGCATGTTGTGGTTCAGATATTTTACATTCGGAGCATATGTCCGTTGCTCGGGACGCTCCGTTATATTGACAGTCCGAGAGACTGTCTTTAATGCTTCCTCATCCTCACAGCAGGGCACACGACCGCACATTGGCTACGTGACCTCGAGTATCCGATCAGTTTCGGCATTCAGTGATTCCACAGCGAATAGGTCGCGCCATCCGGTAGCCAAGGGACACGAGGCCTATACACTCCGTTCGCTGGCATATTGGAAGTATGCACGGGGTAACGATCTCGGAGCTTCCTGCGGCAATGCATCGTAAGACCGCTGCTCCTCAGGCCTCAGTGACGGACGTGCTATCCGAGTTAGCACAGTTGTTTCGCAGCATCCCAGCAATTGACGGTTTCTCGGTCGAATCAGGAATTATCCGACGGCGCTGGGTCGGTGCGGTCCGCGGTTGCATCAAGCTACGGACGACCGAACGCTTTATAGGGTCCGACAGGATGGCGAAAGGGATTCGAAAGATTTCGAGTTTTCCCTTTAGTAGTATCGGAAGATGCCTTTCATATCTTCTGGCATTTCTTCCAGTGATTATTTTTCGGACTTCATTGCTGCGATCTTGGATAAGAGACTTATAGCGTCATTGGACTCGGATTTTTCGATCGGTACAGGGACTTTGTCCCTGACTTACCGACGCAGTCCAATATTGTCATTACAACATGTGTTTTATTTTTCGACGCTATATATTTATATATATACAAGACGGCTACTAAGCATGATAGTTTAGTTTCTTGTCCGCGTGGCTCATTTCTGCCATTTTATCTTTTTTACATATAGTTTATTTTGGCAGAGCAGGGCATACCGAGAGTTCATATGCGTCTAGACGGTGTGATTAAAGACTGCATATATTCTTTTTCACCGTTTATGTCTTTTCCAATTTCAATGTTGGGAACGACATTATGTATATTAGACTTAACTTAGACGCTTTATTATACGTAATCCGCCTTACTGAGGCGTTATCATTACGTCTTCAAGAAAAGATTTACGGGATATTATTCTCAATGTAATTTCTTTTGAGGGCAGTAGTTTGTTCACGTATAACTCCGCCCTTCAGTGGCTGATTGGAGTTGGTTAGACGTGAGGCAGCCCTAGCTACATCCACGCGTGGATAGTAGGTTAAGAACTCTCTCAGAGTCGCTTCGTTCTCGGAGGAGCTTCTCTTCGACGGCAACTTTCCGGCAATCCATGAATTGCTTGATTTATACATTCTCTTGTCTATCTAGTGTTACAAGAGATTCAGACTGGGGCAAACATTCGGTGGTTGACTCAGAGAGTGCCGCCGCAGTTGCCGGACCCGAGTGTGGCTGTTATGACGGTTGCCAGTCAAACAGATTGGGATATATACTTATCCCTACGGATTCGAAGTGCCAGGGTCTTTGGGTTCCGCAGTCTTTTAGCTATCAGTTAACTTCCGCGGAATAATGTTTTTTAGGCTTGCTTTATGTCATTGCATGAACATTATTCAGAAACGCATGCCCAAATTCCTGTCCTTTAATTCGACAGTAGTGGCGTATCTCCGGAACCAGGGAGGCACTCTTTCGTTTCCGTTATTCAATTTAATGGAAAGAATCCGTCTGTTGGTTATAGTACACCAAGTTCAGTTTTGGTCCGTCATATTCTGGGTCGTCTGATTGTTTTATCGCACTCCCGTTCTCTTACGGGTCGCTTGTTGCTGTCAGAATGGACTCTCAACAAACAAGTATTCAATCAGATTTGCTATCTATGGGAGCGCCCAATGATGTTTTATTTATGACACAGTTGGCTAATCAATTGCAGACGTATGTGTTGGCTTGTCCAGATCTCTGAGCTAATACTGTTAACGCTCTATTGATCTATAGGACAGAATGATAGGATACGCGTATCCTCCGGCGCTGTTGTTTTTAGCAGGTATTGCTAAGATAAACAACCACAATATATTTCTGTTGATAGCATCTCTATCTTCACAGAGATCATGAGTAATTTACTCTCTTGTCTACTGTGGATCTTAACGTGAAATCTTCCTCTATGTGAGGATCTTTTTTCACTGGGTAAATCGTGTCATTTTTATCACAACCAGCAAGGTCGCAACCTTCATGTTTTCCGTTGTGTGGTCCATATTGCATTGTAAGCACTGTACTGGACGAGCTTTGGACGCGATTTCTTACTATAGGAGATCCTCTTCTTCGCTATTCTATGCGACTAAAGTGGAGGCTCTTCCGTCGTGGTGTAGGGATCATTATGTTCATATGGTTGATCCCTCCATACTACTCATTGCTATTTTTTAGTATACTTGTTTCACAAGATCTACTGCAGCCTGTTGTTATTTAGGTTATAGGTTTATGTTACCTCATACCTATGCACTCTACGATAGTTTACAATTGAGTCTTTTGTCTCTTTATCTAAGTCAGTTAGTAACTTTTTGATAAATAGACTTAGAATCTTTAGATTAAATTCCTATACGGATTTTAACTTCAGGTTCTTATTTAGCTAAGTAATCATTTGAGCCTCTGGAAACAGTAGTTTTCAAATTCTGACCTTTTAGACAGTAATTCTGTTGGTTTCTCTTTTACTGTAGAGTCAGTGAGTTTCATGCACTATCGATGGATGATTTTCACTTTCATAGTTTCGGAATCAATACTTCCGTTACTATTTAGGTTGAATTGTTGCATAAGAGTTAGGCTCCTATTATCCGGAACCTATTATTTTAAGGTCCTTCCGTCTTCGTATGGGCATAGGCCTTTACTCTTTCCGGGTACAGTTTATGTATTTATAAACAGATATCTGTTTATTACAAGGGCGTAAGCTTCTTCTGTCTTTGATGTCTAGTAGAAGGACGTTACGCTCCATTTTATTGTTAATGGATTCTATTAACTAGCGTACTGCTTATGGTATATCATTGGCTTAGCAGTTGTGCTTAAGATTTCGGCTCATGAAGTAAGAGTTCTTCTACTTCTTGGGCTTACATTAATAGTGTTCTATTATAGATTTTTGAAGGCTGCTCATTGCGCTCAGCCATCCATTCATGAATTTTATCTCAGAAATATCGAGTCCATTTCTGGAGGCCTCTATTGTTAGGTCTATTATCTACTGCTCAGAATGTCATTCACTTAACAGTTGCTACTATAGCTAGGTAGGCTGTCTGTTTCGGCAGTGTCTCCGTTCGGCTGCCCTCTTCGCTCTGGGCTATTTGACCCAGGGCAAGAAAAAGGGGGGGGGAGGGTGTTCCCTTGGGTCACCTGTTTTTACTATGAAAACAAGGGGATACCTCCTCCGGAGTTAGTAATTCTGAGCTGTTTTTAGGATGGTTGTTTAGTGAGAAGTTTAAGTTTATAAAATTCATTCAAGTCTTAGTTTTTAAAGTATAGCTTTTGAATATTGCATATGTCAACGGACATGATTATGCAATTCTCACACACTTTTAGGAGTATAAGAGTCTCTATTCTCTAGACTTACTTTATTATTGGCTTACTTTAAAAATTATTAGTATAAGGATTATTGGATATTAATAGAGTACATGGATGTATGAAGCTCAATTTTTGGAAGGTGTTGTATCTTTCTAATTTATCATAAATAAGAAAGATACATGTAAGGCCTATTACTTCTTTTCCCTACAGGGGATGACTCTATTTTATTTTATTGAGCGTATTCCATTTTGCTCTATGTCCTTGGCCCTCCAGCCTTTTTACTATTCAGCTATGTCTGGGTCATTGGTACAGTATAAAAATGTTAAAAAATTTATAGTAATTTATATATTTTTTATACTTACCAATGACCCAGACGGGGATGGCCCTCCCAGGAGTTGGGAACTCTTGCCTCCCCGCTGAGTACATAGCGCTTACCAGGCACTGGTTATTAGAATGATAAATGGCGCCAATTTCGGAACGTCCTTGACACTGCGCATGCGCAGTGGGGGCGAGGTGTGGAGGGCCTCTCTGGACATGTTTTCTTTAGTTTTAGATGCAAATTTTGGGGATTGGGGGGCAAAATTTGTGTTTGGCCCTATATTTTAAGAGTTAGCACCAGCTATGTCTGGGTCATTGGTAAGTATAAAAAATATATAAATTACTATAAATTTTTTAACTTTTTCAAAATTATTTTGTTTTGCAATTGTTTTTTCATTTATTAATGGATCATGTTATTATGTATCTTTGTGTCAGGGGTTTTTGCGAGTAACTAGGACTTTTTGTTGTTCTTTCACAATGAAGGGACTTTGTTCAAATTGTAATAGGAAGAAATCTTCCTCTGACTTTCATGATTATTGCATTAATTGTAGTCAGTGTTCTCGCATTAATCCCTGTCCTGTATGTGAGCATTGGGATGAGAAACATTGGAAACGTGTGTCACGATATGTTGTTTCTGGAGAAAGAGCGATGCCGGCTCTTTCTCCACAAGGTCACTCTCCTCTCTCAGTTTCTATTTCAGAGGAACCAGAACAGGGTGATGTTTCCATGTTATCTTCTTCAAGTGTGCGTCCGTCGTCACAAATAAATACAGAGCTAGCGGCAAAAGTGCTCATAGAGATTAGACAAATGTCGTCCGCTAGCTCGCCCGGTGTAGCGTCCATTCACCGAATGGTTCGGCAGCCGGGTTCGTCCGATGCGGTCCAAGAGGAAATTTTGGGTGATGCGAGCACTATAAAAATAATAGATGCACACCCAGTGACGGCGGATAGTGAACGAGAACGGAGGAAGCCTTTTAGTCCGGTTCCTAGCTCGTCCAGGTCCAGCCGGGCCGCGAGCGAGAGAGGCCCCTCTCTCGTACAACAACATCTGGGACCAGATGTTGTGGTACAAAATGTGTCTTTAGCGGAGCATACGTCCGTCGCTCGGGACGCTCCGTTGTATAAGCAGTCCGCAGAGACTGTTAAGGCTTCCTCTTCTCGTCGGCGCACACGACCGCACCTTGGCTGCGTGACCTCCGATATTTTGCCAGCTTCGCCGATGAAGGATTCTTCGGCGACCAGGTCACACCATCCGGCAGCCAGGGATTCGAGACCGATGGACTCCGGACGTTCGCATAGGAAAAGTATGCGGGAGCCATCTGATGCGGAGCTGCCCTCGGCGAAGCAGCGAAAGACCGCTCCTCCGCAGGTCTCGACGTCGGACATTCTAGTGCAGATAGCACAGCTTATCGCAGCATCCCAGCAGCCGACAGAAACGGTGTCGGATCGAGAATTATCCGACGGCGCTGGGTCGGTACGCTCCGCCGAAGCATCGGGGGCGGACGACCGGGAACATCGGGAGGTCCGACCGGATGGTGAAAGGGATACGGATGAATTGGAGCTATCCCTTTCGGAACAACACAAAGCTGCCGTGGACTTCATCCGGCACTTTCTTCCTCAAGTTGTTCCGTCGGGCCAGACTGCTGCGCTTCCGGACAGGAGAATTATAGCGTCATTGGACTCTGATTTTTTCGAGCGGTTCAGGGACATCGCTCCCGAGTTTCCGTCGCAGTCCAATAATGTTGCAAGAACATTTGAATTATTGAACGACGCTATTTTTAAACTTGCTTCCAGGACGGGGAAAGCAGGCTTCTTGTCCGCAAATACTCTCAACCTGCCTTTCATTAATGCAAGGAATAAATTCGACACGGCAGGTCAGGGTATACCGAGAGTTCCTCTGCGTATGGACGACGAGGCGGAAGACTTAGAGCTATCATTACCGTCGTCAGCTTCTATTCCAACCGCAGTGTTGGAAACAGCTATTGCGTCTAACAGAGCCAATTTAGATGCCTTATCTTACGCAGATCACCTTACTAAGGCGTTATCACTGCGTCTTCAAGGGGAAGAGTTTCAGGATATACAATCCTCCTTAAGACTTCTTTCAAGGGCAGTAGCTTATTCCACGTGTAACTCCGCCCTTTCAGTGGCAAATCTGGAGTTGGTTAGACGTGACGCAGCCCTGTCTACATCCACACTAGTGGATTCTAAGGTGAAGAACTCTCTTAGAGTCGCTTCGGTCTCAGGAGATCTTCTCTTTGACGGCAAGCTTTCCGCTATTTATGATAATATTAAAAAGAAAGCTAGTGATTCTCTGTTGTTTAGATCCGCTCCTAAAAGGTCGGATACAACAGACACGAATAAGGCGGGCACTTCTGGGTCTTATCCGCCCAAGAGAGGTTCCTATAGAGGTTCCGGTGCGTCCTCTAGCTCTTATTCGAGAGACCGTCAGGATAGTGACTCTCGTTCGGGACGTCCTTCCGGCCCGGGACAATCGGTCGGACGCCCCGAGGTCGACGAGGCGAGGTGCGGGTCGTGGAAGACGTGGTTTCTCCTACCGCAGGCCTCGCAGATCCAGGAGGTGATGGCTTAAACCTCTATCGCGTTCCGGTTGGCGGAAGGTTGTCGAGTTTTTCTCAAGAGTGGGCGTCGATTACGGACGACCCGTGGGTGAGAGGAGTGACTTCGGAAGGTCTAAAGATATCCTTCAAACGAAAGCCTCCATTAACTCGAAGTCCAAAGTGGACTCATCTTCCGTCAAACCCTCAGAAAAGAGACGCTCTGCTATCAGAGGTGCAGTCTCTTTTAATGAAGAACGCGGTAGAGGTCGTAGAAAACCAGGAATCGCTGGGATTCTACAGCCATCTGTTTCTGGTTCCGAAACCAGACGGCTCGTTCCGTCCAGTCATAGATTTGAGCTGGATAAACAAGCTGATCGTCGCTCCGAAGTTTTATATGGAGACGATTCGATCGGTCAGAGCGAGTATTCGGGTGAACGATTATGCAACGAGCATAGATCTCAAAGATGCGTACTTTCATGTCATGGTACATCCGACATTCCGAAAGTATCTACGCTTCGCAGTCCTAGGAGTGGTGTATCAGTTCCGGGCCATGTGCTTCGGATTGAATCTAGCACCCTGGGCTTTCACTCGGGTAATGAACTCGGTAATGATCTACTTCCGAGCTCATTCGTCTGCGGTAACGTCGGCCTACCTGGACGACATTCTTCAGAGGTACGGCAACGAGTTAACGCTTCAGAACGATGTTCAGAATCTTCTTCTAGTGCTCCGACGTCTCGGTTTCATAGTAAACGAGGAGAAGTCGGATCTGGTGCCGTCCAAGTCATTCACTCATCTGGGAATGAGCTTCGAGACGCACAACAATCTCGTTCGTCTGCCGTTAACCAGAGCGAAATTAGTCAGTTGTTACGCTCGCTATTGTCTGAATACAGACAAAGTCACGGCGAGAGAATTTATGAGACTGATAAGTCTGTGCGGAGCCGCCGCGGATCTCATTCCGATGGGACGGCTACGCACACGGCCTCTTCAAATTTTCCTGACTCAGAATTGGAGTGTGAAAATTCATTCGCTCGATGTAGACGTTCTCTTGTCAGATCAAGTGAAACAAGAGATTCAGACTTGGGCAAACATTCAGTGGTTAACTCAAGGAGTTCCGCTGCAGTTGCCGGATCCGAGTTTTACCATTATGACGGATGCCAGTCAAACAGGTTGGGGTGCATCATTAATCCCAACGGATTCGAGATGCCAGGGTCTTTGGGATCCGCAATTCCTGTGCAAGCACATAAACATCAAGGAAATGATGTCAATTTGGATTGCGTTACGTCACTGGATGGACATTATTCACGATGCTCATGTCCAAATCCTATCCGACAATACGACAGTAGTGGCGTATATACGGAATCAGGGAGGCACTCATTCAGTTCCGTTGTTCAATCTAATGGAAAGAATCCTTCTGTTTGCGTTGGAACATCACGTTCTTCTTTCGGTCCGTCACATACCGGGTCGTCTGAATGTGCTAGCAGACTCCCTTTCACGAAAGGGTCACTTGTTGCCGTCGGAGTGGACTCTCAACAAACAAGTATTCAATCAGATTTGCTACCAATGGGAACGGCCAATGATAGACTTATTTGCGACACATCTCAACAATCAGTTGCAGACGTATGTGTCCCCGTGTCCGGATCCAAGAGCATTTGCAGTAGACGCTCTGTCGATCCCTTGGGACGGAATGATAGGATATGCGTATCCTCCAGCGCCGTTAATTCAACAAGTATTGCTAAAGATAAAACAATCTCAATGCAAGATTCTGTTGGTAGCATCTCTGTCGCCACAGAGACCGTGGATAAATCTACTCAGGTGTCTGTTGTGGGACCTACCGCGGAAGCTCCCTCCACGAGAGGATCTTCTTTGGCAGGGGAAATCGCGCCAACTACATCACAACCCGCAAGGTCTCAACCTTCACGTTTTTCCGTTGTGCGGTCCTTCTTGCAGGGCAAGCACTTTACAGGACGAGCAGTGGACGCGATTTCTAACTGTAGGAGGACCTCCTCTTCGCTAAACTATGCGGCTAAGTGGAAGGTTTTCCGTCGTTGGTGTAGGGATCATTCTGTTGATATATTTGATCCCTCTATACCAGACATTGCTAACTTTCTAGTATACTTGTTTGACGAAATCAAACTGCAACCTGTTACTATAAAGGGTTATAGATCTATGTTATCTGATACCTATGCACATCATGATAGTTTACAAATTGGATCTAATGTCTCTTTATCGAAATTGGTTAGAAACTTTTCGATAAATAGACCCAGAACTCTTAGATTAATTCCTAAGTGGAATTTAGCTTGGGTTCTCCTTAAATTGAAGGAAAAGCCATTTGAACCTCTTGGGACAGTAGATTTCAAATTCTTATCTTATAAGACAGCTTTTCTCTTAGCTTTCTCTTCTGCCAGAAGAGTCAGTGAGCTTCATGCACTATCGGTGGATGATTCTCATTATCGTAGTGTTGGGAACACTATCACCTTCACTACTAATGTCGGTTTTTTAGCTAAGAATCAGGCTCCTAATAAATATCCGGAACCTATTGTTATTAAGGCTCTTCCGTCTTCAGACGGGCGTAGGCCTTTACTCTGTCCTGTTAGAGCACTACGTATCTATAAACAGAGATCTCAGTTTATCAGAAAGGGACGGAAACGTTTCTTTCTGTCTTTGATGCCTAATAGAAAGGACATTTCAGTCCATTCTATTGCTAGATGGATTCAGTTAACTATCCGTACTGCGTATGAAGATTTATCTTCTTCTCAGCAGTCTGTGCTTAAGATTTCGGCTCATGAAGTAAGAGCTCTTTCTACTTCCTGGGCTTATGCTAATAGTGTTGCTATTACAGATTTAATGAAGGCTGCTTATTGGTCTCAGCCATCCACATTTACTAATTTTTATCTCAGAAATATTGAGTCCATTTCTGGAGACCTGCATTGTTTAGGTCCGTTATCTGTTGCTCAGAATGTCGTCCACTAAACAGTTGCAACTATAGTTATGCAGGCTTTCTGTTCCGGCAGTGACTCCGTCCGACTGCCCTCTTCGCTCTGGGCTATTTGACCCAGGGCAAGGGGAAGGGGGGGGCGGGTGTTCCCTTAGGTCACCTTCTTTATAGTGAAAAGCAAGGGAATGCCTCCTCCAAGACAGTATTTCTGAGTCGCTTCCGGGATGGTTTTAAAGTGTAATATTAATGTTTAATTTCATTCATGTCTTATTTTTAAAGTGTAGCTCGGTGTGAAGCATTTGTATATGTCAAGTGTCAAACGGGCTTTAATATACAATACTCGGACACTTTTAAATGATTATAAAGAGTCTCAATTCTCTGGACTACTTTATTTATTGGCTTGCTTTAAAAATAATTAGTATAAGGGTTATACTGGATGTTAATAGAGAACATGAATGTTATTGTGCTCAATTATTAAGGGTAGTGTATCTTTCTAATTTAAATATTAAATAAGAAAGATACATGTAAAGCCTAATACTCCTTTTCTCCTTAAGGGGTTACCTCTTTATTTTATAATTGAGCTTATTGGATTTTCCTCTATGTCCTAGGCCCTCCAGCCTGTTTACTATTCAGCTAAGTCTGGGTCATTGGTACAGTATAAAAATGTTAAAAAATTTATAGTAATTTATATATTTTTTATACTTACCAATGACCCAGACGGGGATGGCCCTCCCTGAGTTGGGAACTCTTGCCTCCCCGCTGAGTACATAGCGCTGACCAGGCACTGCCAGTAAGAATGATATTTGGCGCCAATTTCGGGACGACTGCGTCACTGCGCATGCGCAGTAGAGTCGTACTATGGAGGTCCTTTAGGACATGATTTCTTTTTGTTTTGGATGCAAATTTTGGGGATTGGGGGGCAAAATTTGTGTTTGGCCCTGGTTTTTGTGGAGTTAGCACCAGCTAAGTCTGGGTCATTGGTAAGTATAAAAAATATATAAATTACTATAAATTTTTTAACTTTTTCCCCAAATTTTATGATGAGGTACCTGTCAAACAAGGTATAGTAGATAAATAATTCTCCTACAGATGCGAAATAGTGTCATGGAATAGATTTTCACGTGAAAAAACTGGTGATGAGGCAGATTTGCTTTGACGGGGAGGTGCCTGAGAAACAAAACATTTGTTTTATAGCCTTACACAAAAATTGTTGGAAGATTTGATAACCAAGCTTCACAGAAAATAATGAGAGGATGGTTTGGTATACCCTTTGAATGTCAAGCTTGTACCCATAACATCACAACTCAGAGACTATGGAGTTATTATCGTCAAACTTTCCAGGAATGCTAAGTAACAGGAGTTAAATTCTATCATCTATAATGGCATGGTACTCACCCTAAACAGGTCAAATAATGAAAACAAGAAAAGATTGTGAGATCTGCAATATTCTGCATATACAATTAACATACTTATGCACATTATCAGGGTTTTGTCTGGGCTGGATTTTGGTCTTGTAACCGGACCCATTCTCCTCGCTGATCGTGGTTAGAAAAATGTTGAATTATGCTTGTTTACCTTGGCCAAGCGAGACCGGTTCTCGTTAGATCACTGAAGTTAACCAACATCGAGCCTGGTTAATCCTTGGATAGGTGACCACTCAGTGATTGATTTGGGTGCTTCCCATAGTATTGGTTGCCATGCGATCAGCAAAGTTTGAGTGTATGACGCAGTGATGGTGAATCACTTTCCAGCTGTGAATGTTCACCTATACTATGCAATCCACACCATACCTAGATATAAAATAGGGACCTGTTGAGGCGCTTGTCTTGCATGTCTGTCTGTTGAGCACCGGCATCCGTTGAGTTGAGCTGAGAATGTCATGGAATGAACAAAGGGTGTGTATGCCTATGATATGGGATAATAATAATGTAAATCAGAGAGCACTGTAGTGGATTCTAGACATTAACATTGCATTATTGCATTATTACAGATGCAGAATTAGTTACTTTTTGTTGTGATATCATGGTCCAAAAAGTAAAATTTGACCATGGGTAAATGTATATTTTTATACTGTACCAATGACCCAGACATAGCTGGTGCTAACTCTTAAAAATATAGGGCCAAACACAAATTTTGCCCCCCAATCCCCAAAATTTGCATCTAAAACCAAAGAAAACATGTCCTGAATGGCCCTCCATACTTCACCTCTACTGCGCATGCGCAGTGTCAAGGACGTCCCGAAATTGGCGCCATTAATCATTCTTTGTTTGGCCCTTCATCAGTTAACATCTGACTGATCTTTGTGCTTGTAAATCTCAGTTTAAATGATGCCAGACACATAAATATTAGAGAAATGGTGATTCTAAGGAGGATATAGAAGGAGGAGAGGAAAAATGAGTGACAGAAAATAATCAGGGCTGTAACTTAAAATTTTTTAATGAAATTATGTTAAGTTACCTATTTTCGAGGCAAGAGCCTGTTGTTGTCATTCTTGTTATCAAGTTACACTGCTTGTTCAGTGTTTTCCTCTCTCCCTTTCCTTTAAGTTCTCTCTAGCTATTCTCCCATGCTTTTGGCATATTTTCTGTAATATTATTACTAAAATTTCTAGGGAGTTTTAGCTGGATAACAGAATGAATTCTGTTCTTTTCCCCATGTTTACGTCTTCACCTATGGGTGGTTAGGCATAGTGTTCTGCATCTACCATCTGATGTTCTGCAGTTTCTTCCCTGGAAGTCTCTGTTTTGCATCAGATAGTGTATTATTGGTAACTGATTTCGGGCCAGGGTTATCGGTGCCTGGAGTCTTGTTTCTGGTGCTTTTACACTTCTTGTTTACATTGACAACAGCCCTCTGTGTGAGGGGGGATTTCTTGAAAATAATATCTTGATGTTAGTTTAATCATTACTAGATACATTATTATTGTTCGTAAGTGTTGCATTAATTTTTTAAAATATTTTTAAAATTTTTGCCCACACTTAGGCTTGGGATTCATTGGGGCTCAACGTTACTTTTCAGAAACTTGGGCTTTTCTGAAAAAATATTTTTTCAAAATTTTTTGATTTCAGTTATTTTTTCTATGTTAATGGATCATGTTATTATGTATTTTGATTGTCAGGGGTTGGTGCGTGTACTAGGACTTTGTTTTCTTTTCACATTGAAAGGATATTGTTCAATTGTAATAAGAGGAAATCTTCCTCTGTCTTTCATAATCATTGTATAAATGTAGTCAGTGTACTCTCACTAACTCCTGTTCCGTATGTGTTAATTTCGATGACAACATGGGAAGCGTGTGTCATAGTATGTTAGTGGGGAAATGGCCATTCCGGTCCTTTCCCCACAGGGTCACTCTAGTTTATCAATCTCTATTTCAGACGATCAAGAACAGGGTGATGTATCCGTGATGTCTTCCAAAAGTGTGCCTCCGTTGTCACAATTAATGAAGAGCTAGCGGAAAAGTGCTCATGAAAATACGTCAATTGCCTAAGAGGTCCCTAGTAGGATCGACGGCCTTTGACGTCCGCTAGCTCGCCCGGTGTAGCGTCCATTCATCGAATGGTTCGGCAGCCGGGTTCGTCCGTTGCGGTCCAGAAGGAGTTTTGGGTGATGCGAGCACTATAAATCAACCAAATGCACACCCAGTGATGGCGGATTAGAGGAGAGAACGGAGGAAGCCTTTTAGTCCAGTTCCTAGCTCGTCCAGGTCCATCCGGACTGCGAGCGAGAGAGGCCCCTCTCTCGTACAACAACATCTGGCCCCAGATGTTGTGGTACAAAATGTTTCGCATTCGGAGCTTACGTCCGCCGCTCGGGACGCTCCGTTAGATAGACAGCCCGGAGAGACTGTCAATAAGGCTTCCTCATCCTCATGGTAGCGCACACGACTGCTCTTGGCTACGTGACCTCAGATATCCAGTCAACTTCGCCAGTCAGAGAATCCTCGGCGACCAGGTCACGTCATCCGATAGCCAGGGACACGAGGCCTGCAGACTCCGGACGTTCGCATAAAAAAGTATGCGGGAGTCAACGTACACGGAGCTTCCAGCGGCAAAGCATCGTAAGACCGCTACTGCACAGGCCTCGGTGACGGACGTGCTATCCCAAATAGCACAACTTATCGCAGCATCCCAGCAACGACAGAATCTCTGTCGCATCATGTAATATCCGACGACGCTGGGTCGGGACGCTCCGCGGAAGCACGGACGTCCGAAAATTTCATAAGGTCCGACGGGATGCTGAAAGGGATTTGGAGGATTTTGAGCTTTCCTTTCGGAACAACATAAGCTACTGTATATGTCATCCGACTTCATCTTCTAGAGGTTCTTCGTCGGACCAGAATGCTGCGATGCCGGATAAGAAACTGATAGCGTCGGTGGACACAGAAATTTTTGGTTTGGTTCAGGGACATCGTCCCTCAGTTCCGACACAGTCCAATAATGTCTCAGAAACTTTCGATTTATTGAACGACACTATATATATTTTTTATATGCTTGCTATTTACAAGCATGTCTGGTTTCTTGTTCGCAAAATTACTGAGATGTCTTTCAAAAGTGTGCCTCTGTTGTCATAATTAATGAAGAGCTAGCGGGAATTAGTGCTCATGGAATACGTCAATCGCCTAAGAGGTCCCTAGTAGGATCGACGGAGTTGACATTCGCTAGCTCACCCGGTGTAGCGTCCATTCATCGAATGGTTCGGCAGTCGGGTTCGTCCATTGTGGTCTAGGAAGCAGATTTGGGTGATGCGAGCACTATAATAAACTTTAGTACACACCCAGTGACGACGGATTAGAGGAGAGATCGGAGGAAGCCTGTTAGTCCAGTTCCTAGCTCGTCCAGGTCCGTCCGGGCGACGAGCGAGAGAGGTCCCTCTCTCGTACAACATATGGGACCGGATGTTGTGGTACAGACATTTCGCATTCGGAGCATATGTCCGCCGCTCGGGACGCTCCGTTATATAGACAGTCCGAGTGACTGTCGATAATGCTTCCTCATCCTCACAGCAGCGCACACGACCGCACATTGGCTACGTGACCTCGAGTATCCGGCCAGCTTCGTCATTCAGTGATTCCATGGCGAACAGGTCACGCCATCCGGTAGCCAAGGGACACGAGGTCTGTACACTCCGGTCGCTCGCATAATAGAAGTATGCACGGGGTAACGAACACGGAGCTTCCAGCGGCAAGGCATCGTAAGACCGCTTCTCCACAGGCCTCAGTGACGGACGTGCTATCCAAAATAGCACAGCTTATCGCAGCATCCCAGCAAACGACAGATTCTCGGTCGGATCAGGAATAATCTGACGGCGCTGGGTCCGTGCGCTCCGCTGTTGCATCAGGTACGGACGACCGAACACTTCATAGGGTCCGACAGGATGGCGAAAGGGATTCGGACGATTTCAAGCTTTCCCTTTCGGAACAACAGAAGCTGCCATACATTTCTTCCGGCATTATCTTCCAGAGGTTGTTCCGTTGGACTACTTTGCTGCGATGCTGGATAAGAGACTAATAGCGTCATTGGACACGGAGTTTTGGATCGGTTCAAGGACATTGTCCCTGAGTTGCCGACGCAGTCCAATAATGTCATTAGAACATTCGAATTATTAAACGACGCTATGTATAAGCTTGCTACCAAACATGCTAGTCTAGTTTCTTGTCCGCAATGCTCTATTCTGCCTTTCATCAATTCTAGGAAAATAAATTTTTATTGGCAGAACTGGGCATACCGAGAGTTCCTATGTGTCTAAGACGGCGAGGCTGAACACTGGGAATTATCTTTTTCGCCATCTATGTCAATTCCAACTACGACGTTGGAAACGACAATGATGTCTAATAGACTTAACTTAGACGCTTTATCATACGTAGACCACCTTACTGAGCCGTTATCATTATGTCTTCAAGAGAAAGAATTCCAGGATATGATCCTCAATGAGATTTCTTTCAGGGGCAGTAGTTTTCCACGTATAACTCCGCCCTTCAGTGGCAACCTGGAGTTGGTTAGACGTGACGCAGCCCTAGCTACATCCACGCGCGTGGATAGTAAGGTGAAGAACTCTCTCAGAGTCGCTTCGGTCTTGGAGAAGCTTCTCTTCGACGGCAACCTTTCAGCAATCTTTGAATTGATCGATATACACGTTCTCTTGTCAATCAAGTGTAACAAGAGATTCAGACGTGGGCAAACATTCGGTGGTTCACTCAGAGAGTTCCACTGTAGTTGCCGGATCCGAGTTTTTCGATTATGACGGATGCCAGTCAAACAGGTTGGGACACAATTTTGATCCCAACGTATTCGAAGTGCCAGGGTCTTTGGGTTCCGCAGTTTTTAGGCAAGCACTTAACTTCCAAGAAATGATATTATTTTGGCTTGCACTACGTCATTGGATGAACATTATTCAGAAACGCATGTCCAAATCCTGTCCGATAATACGACAGTAGTTGCGTATATCCGGAACCAGGGAGTCACTCATTCGGTTCCGTTATTGATTTTAACGGAAAGAATCCTTCTGTTTGTTATAGAACACCAAGTTCTGTTTCGGTCCATCATATTCTGGGTCGTCGGATCGTATTAGCAGACTCCCTTTCACGTAAGGGTCGTTTGTTGCCGTCAGAATGGACTCTCAACAAACAGGTATTCAATCAGATTTGCTACCAATGGGAGCGCCCAGTGATAATTTATTTGCGACACAACTCTCCAATCAATTGCAGACGTATGTGTCACCGTGTCCGGATCCCCGAGCATATGTAGTTAACGCTCTATCGATCTAGTAGGACGGGATGATAGGATATACGTATCCTCTAGCGCTGTTGATTCAGCAAGTATTGCTGGGATTATACATTCACAATAAAATTCTGTTGGTAGCATCTCTGTCTCCACAGAGACGGTGGATAAATTTGCTTAGATGTCTCCTGTGGGACTTACCGCGGAAACTTCCTCCACGAGAGGATCTTTTTTCGCTGGGGAAATCGTGTCAACTTCATCACAACCCGCAAGGTCTCAACCTTCACGTATTCCGTTGTGCGGTCCTTCTTGCATGGCAAGCATTGTACAGGACGAGCAGTGGACGCGATTTCTAACTGTAGGAGGACCTCCTCTTCGCTATACTATGCAGCTAAAGTGGAGGGTCTTCCGTCGTTGGTGTAGGGATCTTTATATTGATATTTTTGATCCCTCCATACCAGACATTGCAAACTTTCTAGTATACTTGTTCGACGAGATCAACTGCAGCCAGTTACTTTTAAAGGTTATAGGTTTATGTTATCTGATACCTATGCACACCATGATAGTTTACAAGTGAGCCTAATGTTTCTTTATCTAAGTTAGTTGCAAACTTTTCGATAATAGACCTAGAATCCTTAGATTAATTCCTATACGGAATTTAGCTTGGGTTCTCATTAACTAAAGCAACCATTTGAACCCCTTGAGACAGTAGTTTCAAATTCTGGCCTTTTAAGGCAGCAATTCTCTTAGTCTTCTCTTCTGCTGAAGAGTCAGTGAGCTTCATGCACTATCGGTGGACGATTCTCACTTTCGTAGTATCGGAAACTCTATTTCCTTTACTACTAATGTTGTATTTTTGGTTAAGAATCAGGCTCCTAATAAATATCCGGAACCTATTGTTTTTAAGGTCTTTCCGTCTTCGAACGGGCATAGGCCTTTACTCTGTCTGGATAGACCTTTATGTATTTATTAACAGATCTCAGTTTATCAGTAAGGACGTAAAGCTTCTTCTGGCTCTGATGCCTAATAGAAAGGTCATTACGGTCCATTCTATTACTAAATGCATTCAATTAACTATCGGTACTGCTTAGGATAATCTATCCTTAACTCAGCAGTCTGTGCTTAAGATTTCGGCTCATGAAGTAAGAGCTCTTCTACATCTTGGGCTTACGTAAATAGTGTTGCTATTATAGATTTAAAGTAGGCTGCATATTGGTCTCAGCCATCCACATTCACGAATTTTTATCTCAGAAATATCGAGTCCATTTCTGGAGGCCTGCATTATTTAGGTCCATTATCGGCTGCTCAGAATGTCGATCACTTAACAATTGCAACTATAGCTATGTAGGCTTTATGTTCCGGCAGTGACTCCGTCCTGGTGCCCTCTTTGCTTTGGGCTATTTGACCCAGGGCAAGAAAAAGGGTGGGGGGAGGGTGTTCCCTTGGGTCACCTGTTTTATTATGAAAACAAGGGGATACCTCCTCCGGAGTCAGTAATTCTGAGCTGTTACTGGGATGGTTTTTTAAGTGAAAAGTTATGTTTTAAAATTCATTCATGTCATAGTTTTAAAGTATAGCATTTGAATATGTCACGTGTCAAACGGGCGTTATTATACTATCCTCGGACACTTTTAAAAGAGTATAAAGAGTCTCAATTCTCTGGACTAACTTTATTTATTGGTTTACTTTAAAATAATTAGTATAAGAATTATACTGGATATTAATAGAGAATATGGATGTTATGATGCTCAATTATAGAAGGTATTGTGTCTTTCTAATTTATCATAGATAAGAAAGATACATGTGAAGCCTAATTCTCCTTTTCTCCTCCAGGAGATAACTCTATTTTATATAGTTGAGCTTATTGGATTTTCCTCTATGTCCTGGGCCCTCCAGCCTTTTTACTATTCAGCTATGTCTGGGTCATTGGTACAGTATAAAAATCTTAAAAAATTTATAGTAATTTATATATTTTTTATACTTACCAATGACCCAGACGGGGATGGCCCTCCCAGGAGTTGGGAACTCATACCTCCCCGCTGACGACATAGCGCTTACCAGGCACTGATGGTAAGAATGATTAATGGTGCCAATTTCGGGACGTCCTTGACACTGCGCATGCACAGTAGAGGTGAAGTATGGAGGGCCATTCAGGACATGTTTTCTTTGGTTTTAGATGCAAATTTTGGGGATTGGGAGGCAAAATTTGTGTTTGGCCCTATATTTTTAAGAGTTAGCACCAGCTATGTCTGGGTCATTGGTAAGTATAAAAAATATATAAATTACTATAAATTTTTTAAGTGTTATGACATTTTTTTATAACATGCATCACAACCCTCACGATTTAATCTCTTTGAAATTGTTATATGTTTGAATTCCCAACACATTGGTGCATGAGATATAGCATATCAAGGAAGAAAGAGTTGGCACAAAATCATAATACATTGAGGGTGGCAAAGATCAAAGTAATTCACAACCCCCGTGGGAACTCCGGGAAGTGAAGCAGTGCTTGTTTACTGTGGTAAACAAGCTGTTTCACTGGTAAAATAGGACCCAGTCACTAATGCTTGGGGTGCGAGTCATCTAAAATAGGCAACATGGGGTATAAACAATTGACTGACCTTGACTTTATCTCCATGTTGTGGTCATGATTAGCCATTGTGCAGAAGTATGTGACCTTAAACAACAATAAATAAATAAATAGTAATTCAAAATCTCCACAGGATAATCTAAAAGCGTTGCCTCAAGGCACTCTGGAATTCCAACATCCGACATTGATGCAATGATCAGAGTAATCAGTACATCAATGCAATTTGGAAATAAGGTTGCCCTGTGAAATGCAAGTCTTCAATACATCCCCCAACGTGTTGCTTTCCAGTTCAGAGAGATGTGCTTCAGTACAATATTATTATCATTTGGAAATTCACAGTGAGTTGTAAAGAAGGACTTTACAAATGAAAATTAATGCCAAAAAGATGTAAAGGGCACTTTAAAAATAAAGTAGTTTTTCACACAAAATCAACAAAAAGACCTCCCCTCCCTTCTCCCTTTACAATAAAGTGGTCGCAGCTACAACTGGCTGCTATATCCTACCAGGCTCACTATTTTTTCCCTAGCGGAAACCCTGATATTATAAGCTTAGCATGCCATAGAATTCATCCTTGGAATTTAGGAAGAGAAAGTAATGTAATAAGCTGAATTTAGCAATCATAAACAATTCTTTGCCTCTTGAGGTGACAGATAGACTGTAAAACAATTCTTCTAGGCTTGAATCAATTAACAAAAATCCACCTTCTATAGGGCGTACTGCCTAATAGATTGGTAGAGATGGGCGGTATTGGAATTTATGGGTTTCCGTATTTTTACCTCGGTATCGGGTCAGTATTTGGTATCTTATTTGAATTGACTGAGGTTTGTTGATAGTACCAAAGGAGAATTCGTATCCGGAAAATACAGAATAAGTTGTTGTCTCATTCTATTGCTGTGCCACAAATCCCACTGCCAGTGAGCTCAACATTGGCATTCTTTTACGAAAACAAATCATATCTACAGTTATTTTGTGACTTGTTCTAAACACACCTTAACCTTTGAAGCCCTATTTCAGGCATATGCAATCTCCGAGCATGTGCCTTGACCATACCATCTTCAATAAGTCCTGTTGACAATAGACAAAGCATCTGGGCAGTGATTTCTAGACAAGTCTTGGCTGCATATTAAGGCAGCCACGACTTGGCTAGAAATCACTGCTAAGCAGCTGGACATGTACAAGTTGTAGTATAGTGATGCGGAAAACAGGTTCTGTTTTACTGGTAAAATAGGATCCAGTCACCAATGCTTGGGAGGTGCAAACCCTCTCTAAAATGGGCAACATGGCTTATTAATGCTCACCCCTGGTCTTGAGTTGATACTCATGTTGTGGTCATGATTAGCCATTTTGCAAAAATAGAAGGACCTTAAACACCAATAAATAAATAAAATAAATAGTAGTATAATGATATGTGCATTTGAAAATTGTAGATCTACCAGTGAAGGGTGTGTATTTTCTACATATGAACAGTCCCAATCACCCCAAAACGCATTATTGCCATTACAAACAGCTGAAAATATGATACTATAATTTGCTAATTTTTAAATTTGTGTACCTTGGGATGCACAAATAATAATACTGAACAAATTTAATATGAGTAAGGGTGTTTTATTTTCAGTTAGTAGCTTATTATGCCCCCAACTTGAAAAGTCGAAGGAGTATCCAGTGGGGACCTCCGTCAATCTGTTCATCCATTCGTCCATTCATACCAACATTTTTCCTTGTATTTTGGCCCCTGCTACTGCAATTTGAATGATATTTGATGTTGTGATAAGGCATCATGGCGGAATGATACCTGTGTCACGTGAGTTTCTTTCACACATCTTCCCCAGAGTTATGTCCCTTTTTCACTCTTTCGACTAAGAAAAACTTTTGTGGGGGGAATTAGCAGCACTTTGAGATGCAGGCCTCTTGTTTATTGTGTCCTATATTTATTGTGTTCTAATCCTAGTTATGGGTACCAGGTTTGGAAGGACAGGCACAACACTGTCTGTACCTGTCACAGTGATAGTTACCCTTAAAATTGTTATTTGTAGGCTTGAATACAACTAAGAATTTTAGCCTGGAAATCTTGGATTCTGTGAAAACGCAAAATGGTAAAGTGGTAATAACATTTTTGCCTGCTTCGTCTATGTTGAATATTTATTGATACATCTTTGATTTCTTTTAGTGTGATCAGCAATTTGTATATTGTTCATGTTCAGATGGAGTTATTAAAGTATTTGAAATAAGGGAAAGAAACTTATCCTGTGTATTTGAATCAGAAAATGTAAAGACGATATCAGGATCAGCTGTATGTCAGCGATATGTGCGATGCATCATTCCATCCAATAGGAGTATTCTCTATGGAGATGATGGTCTGAATATCAAAATACTGGATTGGAAGAAAGGTAATGATAAGGTTGAAACGTGTCCTCAAGCCCCAATAAATAAATAGATATCAGAAAATAGATCAGAGGAGATTCATTTCAGCAGCAATTTTCAGCTTGCTTCACATATTACTTGAATAGATCTTCTGTGCCCAGTAGAATGTCTGCCAAATATATAGAATGAGCTCCATGCATTATAAAAATGGGTAGTCTGTGATTCAGTCAAGCTAGAAATTCAAGCTTTGATTATCTCCCTTCATATGCAATACAATACAATATTTTTAAACTGTACCAATGACCCAGACTTAGCTGGTGCTAACTCTTATAGTCTTGGGCCAAACACAAATTTTGCCCCCCCCCAATCCCCAAAATTTGCATCAAAATCCAAAAATTAGATGTCCTATGTGGTCCACCATACTTTTATCCACTGTGCATGCACTGTGTCAAGGAAGTCTGAAATTGGAGCCAAATCCTCATTCTTTGTTTGGCCCTTCAATCAGTAACATCACACTGATATCTGTGCTTAAAATCTCAGTTTAAATGATGCCAGAAACATAATTATGAGAGAAATGGTGGATCTAAGGATGAAATAAAAGGATGAGAGGAAGGAACAGTGGAAGGATGTGTTCAGGGCTGTAACTTATAATTTTTATGGAAAATTATTTCATGTTCCCTAATTTCGGGGCATGGGCCTGATATTTTCATTCTTGCTATGAAATTTCCATTGTTTGTTCAGTGTTTCCTATCTCCCTTTCCTTATATCCCCCTTGCTATTCTTCCATGCTTTTGGCATAATTTTTGTAATTATTTCTACAATGAAATTTCTTGGGAGTTTTGGCGTGGTAACAGAATGATTATTCTGTTTTTCCCCATGGTTACGTCCTCACCCTAGAGTGGTTAGGCGTTTCAGTCATGCATCTACCATCCGATGTACTGCAGTTTCTTCTCGGGAAGCCTATGTTTTACATTGGATAGTGTTAAAATTGGTTACTGATTTCAGGCCATATTTTCAGAGCCTGGAGTCTTGTTTCCAGTTTTATTCACTTTTGTTTACATTGACAACGGTTACTTCAGACAGTGATTCCTTGTCATCTATTAAGTTCTGCTCATAGCCAGATACATAATATTGTCCGTAAGTGTAACATTAATTTTTTTTAGACATGATTTAAAATTTTTGTCCACACTTAGGCTTTTTTGGGATCCATTTGGGCTCATCGTTCCCATTGGGAACTTGGGCTCAACTTGAAAATGTTTTCGAAAATTTTTTCTTAAGAATTATTTTTCGAAATGTTTGTAATGGATTATATTATTATCATGTATCTTGTTTTCAAGGGTTAGTGTGAGTATGATGACTCTTTAACTTTTTTCAAAATGAAAGAAGTTTGTTCAAATTGTAATTCGAGGAAGTCTTCCTCTGATTCTCATGCTCATTGTATTATTTGTAGTCAGTGTACTCGCACTAATTCTTGCTCTGTGTGTGCCAATTGGAATGACAAACGTTGGAGACGTGTGTCACGGTATATTGTTAGTGGTGAGAGGTCCATGCCGGTCCTATCTCCACAGGGTCACTCTAGTTTTTCAGTCTCTTTTTCAGAGGAACAAGAACAGGGTGATGTTTCTGTGATGTCTTCACAAAGTGTGCCTCTGTCGTTGCAGACAAATGAAGAGTTAGCGGCTAAAGCGCTCAATGAAATTCGGCAAATGCCTAAGAGGTCACACCTAGGATCGACGACGTTGTCGTCCGCTAGCTTGCCCGGTGAAGCAATCATTCACGAAATGGTTGTGACGCCGGCTTCGTCCGTTGCGGACCAGGAAAGGAGATCGGGTGTTACGAGCACTATAAACATGGATCGTGCATACCCGGCAAAGACGGATCCGAGGATGGAAAGGAGGAAGCCAATCAGTCCGGTACCTAGCCCGTCCAGGTCTGCCCGGACCGAGAGCGAGAGAGTCCCCTCTCTCTTACAACAACATCTGGGACCAGATGTTGTTGTACATAATGTTCGTCAGTCGGAGCATACGTCCACTCCTCGGGACACTCCGTCGTATAGACAGTCCGGCGCGACTAGTCTATTGGCTTCCTCATCCTCACGGCTGCACACACGACCGCAACTTGGCTACGTGACTTCTGATATACAGCCTGCATCACCCACCAGGGATTCCATGTCGATCAGGTCACGCCATCTGGTAGCCAAGGACACGAGGCCTTACCAGTTGGGACGTTTGCATAAAGGAAGTATGCAGGAATAAACGTCCCAGGAGCTCCCAGCGGCTAAATCATGTAAGACTGCAGCTCCACAGGCCTCAGTGACGGACTTGCTATCACAGATAGCTCAATTCATTGCAGCATCCCAGCAGCCATCAGAAACTTTTTCGGAACTTGAACTGTCTGAGGAAGCTGGGTCGGTTCGCTCCCCTGCAGAGTCAGAAAGGGACGACCGAGAATCTCATATGATCCACTCGGATGGTGAAAGGGAATCAGCGGAGCTGGAATTTTCCCTTTCCGAACAACATAAGGTGGCCATGGATTTCACCCGGCAACACCTTCCAGAAGTTGTTCCTCCGGACCAAAATGCTGCATTACCAGATGAGAGACTGATAGCGTCACTGGACACAGACTTTTTCGGCCAGAATAGGGACACTGTCCCTGAGTTTCCGACCCAGTCCAGAAATGTCACACGGACATTTGAACTTTTGAATGACGCTATATTCAAGCTAGCCTCTAAGACTGGCAAATCCGGTTTCTTATCGCCTAGCGCTATACAGCTGCCTTTCATCAATTCAAGAAATAGATTTGAAATGGCAGGACATGGCGTGCCGAGAGTTCCTCTGCGTTTGGACGACCAGGCAGAAGACTTGGAGTTGTCATTGCCGACGTCCATGTCTATTAACAGTATACTGGAGATGACAATCTTGTCTAATAGAATTAATTTAGACGCATTATCTTACGCAGATCACCTTACCAGAGCGCTATCATTACGTCTCGAGGGGAAAAAATTCCAGGATGTTCAAACTTCCTTAAGAGTTCTTTCGCGGGCTATAGCATATTCTACGTATAACTCCTCCCTTTCAGTGGCAAATCTGGAGTTAGTCAGATGTGATGCTGCCCTGGCTACATCCACTAGAGTGGATAGTAAGGTGAAAAACTCTCTTCGAGTCGCTCCGGTCTCCGGAGAGCTTCTCTTTGACGGAAAGCTTTCTATTATCTATGATCAGATTACTAAGAAAGCTTCGGATTCTCTGCTTTTCAAATCCGCTTCAAAAAAGTCGGACTCAGCAGAGAGGAGTAAGGCAGGCACTTCGGGGGCGAATACGTCCAAGGGAAGTTCCTATAGAGGATCTAAGAAAGCCTCTACGTCTTACTCCAGAGACTGTCAGAGTAGCGACTCAGGTGGGGCCGCTATGCTGGCCGAGATAACCGGCCAGATGCCCCTAGGTCGACTGGACGAGGTGCGGGTCGTGGAAGACGTGGTTTCTCCTCCCGCAAGCCTCGCAGGGCCAGGAGGTGACGGTGTAAACCTCTATTGTATTGCGTTCCAGCCGGCGGAAGGCTTCAAGATTCTTAACCGATTGGTTGTCAATTACGGACGACCCATGGGTGCGAGGGGTGATTAATGAAGGTCTAAAACTGTCCTTCAAGGGAAAACCTCCATTAACTCGAAGTCCACTTTGGACTCAGCTTCCGTAAAATGTTCAGAAGAGAGAATCGCTTCTATCAGAAGTTCAATCTCTTTTGGACAAGAACGCTATAGAGGTCGTAGAAAACCAGGAATCTCCAGGTTTCTACAGTCACCTGTTTCTGGTTCCAAAACCGGACGGCTCGTTTTGTCCAGTCATAGACCTGAGCTGGATAAACAAGCTAGTCGTGGCTCCTAACTTTTATATGGAGACCATCCGATCGGTCAGAGTGAGCATTCAAGTGAATGAGCATAGATCTCAAAGATGCGTACTTTAACGTCATGGTACATCCAGCGTTAAGAAAGTATCTTCGCTTCGCTGTCCTAGGAGTCGTTTATCAGTTCCGAGCAATGTGCTTCGGTCTGAATCTAGCCCCCTGGGCATTCACTCGAATAATGAACTCGGTAATAACTCATTTCTGAGCTCATTCGTCTGTGGTAACATCGGCCTACCTGGACAACATTCTTCAGAGGTACGGCAACGAGTTAACGCTTCAGAACGATGTTCAGTGTCTGCTTCAATTGCTCCGATGACTCAGTTTCATAGTAAACGAAAAGAAGTCGGATCTAGTGCCGTCCAAGTCATTTACCCACCTGCGAATGAGCTTCGAGACGCACAACAATCTCGTTCGCCTGCCGTTAACCTGAGCGAAATTAGTTGTTACGCTCGCTTTTGTCTTCACTCAGATGTAGTAACAGCGAGAGAATTCATGAGACTGACAGGTTTGTGCTGAGCCGCTGCGGATCTTATTCCAATGGGGCGGCTACGCACTCGTCCACTCCAGATATTTTTTACTCAGAATTGGAGTGTCAAGACTCATTCGCTCGAAATGAACATCGTCTTGTCGAATCAAGTGAAACAACAGATTCAGACTTGGGCAGATATTCAGTGGATAACTCCAGGAGTACCACTGCAACTGCCGGATCCGAGTTTTACGATAATGACGGATGCGAGTCAAAGAGGTTGGGGCGCAACTCTGAGCCCAACAGATTCGAGGTGCCAGGGTCTTTGGGATGCACAGTTCCTAAACAAGCACATAAGCAGCAAAGAGATGATGTCAGTTTGGCTTGCGCAACGTCACTGGATGAACATTCTTCAGAATTCGCATGTTCAAATTCTGTCTGACAATTCGACAGTAATAGCGTATATTCGGAACCAGAGAGGCACTTATTCCATTCTATTGTTCAATTTAACGGAAAGATCCTTCTGTTTGTCCTAGAGCATCAAGTTCTCCTATCGGCCCGTCATATTCCGGGTCGTCTGAACATTCTAGCAGACTCTCTTTCTCGGAAAGGTCGCATGGCATGTTGCCATCAGAAAGGACTCTCAACAAATGAGTATTCAATCAGATTTGCTACCAATGATATCGTCTAATGATAGACTTATTTGCGACGCATCTCAACAATCAGTTGCAGACGTATGTGTCGCCATGCCCAGATCCTCTAGCGTTTGCAGTAGACGCCCTCTCAATCTCTTGTGATGGAATGATAGGATACTTGTATCCTCCAGCTCCGTTGATTCAGCAGATATTGCTAAAAATCAAGCAATCTCACTGCAAGTTTCTGTCGGTAGCATCTATGTCACCCCAGAGACCATTGATAAATCTACTCAGGTGTCTGTTGTGGGACATTCCGCGGAAGCTTCCTCCACAGGAGGACCTTCTTTCGCAGGGGAAATCGCGCACACTGCATCACAACCCGCAAGTTCTCAACCTTCACGTATTACCGTTGTGCGGTCCTTCTTGCACGGCAAGCATTTTACAGGACGAGCAGTGGACGCAATTTCTAACTGTAGGAGGACCTCCTCTTCGCTAAATTATGCTGATAAGTGGAAGGTTTTCTATCGGTGGTGTAAGGTTCATTCTATTGATATTTGAGATCCCTCCATTCCAGACATTGCTAATTTTCTGGTATACTTGTTTGACAGGGGCGCGGTGGCTCAGTTGGTAGAGGTGCAAGCCGAGAGATGCTCGGTTCGAATCCCACCTGCGGCAACCGTGTTGTGTCCTTGGGCAAGACACTTCACCCCGATTGCCTACATGGGGGCACGATGACGCTGTGTACTGAGGCGTACTGCACGTCAATGGTGCGCATGTCTTCAACAAATCTAACCCTGCCTGTGCTGTGGTGCAGAGTTCAGAGTTATGATGTTGGAGAGCTGACAGCTGCTCGTCGTTGCTCGGTGGTTCTCTCTGGGTACTCCGGCTTCCTCCACCCGTAAAACTGTCACGGTCACGATTAGCCATTGTGCATAAGTATTTGACCGTAAACACCAATAAATAAATAAATAAATACTTGTTTGACGAGATCAAACTGCAGCCAATAACCATTAAGGGTTATTAGTCTATGCTGTCGGATACCTATGCTCACCATGATAGTTTACAGATTGGATCTAATGTCTCTTTATCTAAGTTAGTCAAAAACTTCTTGATAAATAGACCTAGAACCCTTAGGTTAATTCCTAAGTGGAATTTAGCTTGGGTCCTTCTGAAGCTAAAAGAAGCGCCATTTGAGCCTCTTGATACAGTGGACTTCAAATTCTTATATTATAAGACAGCTTTTCTCTTAGCCTTCTGTTCTGCCAGAAGAGTTAGTGAGCTTCATGCACTATCAGTCGATGATTCTCACTATCGTAGTGTTGGTAATACTATTACTTTAACTACTAATGTTGGATTTTTGGCTAAGAATCAGGCTCCTAATAAGTATCCTGAACCTATTATTATTAAGGCGCTTCCATCTTCAGACGGTCATAGGCCTTTGCTCTGTCCAGTTAGAGCCATGCATTTTTTCAAACGTAGATCTGAGTTTATCAGAAAGGGACGTAAGCGTTTCTTTCTGTCTCTGCTGTCTAATAGAAAGGACATTACAGTCCATTCTATTGCAAGGTGGATTCAATTAACTCTCCGTACTGCTTATGAAAAATTATCTTCAACTCAGCAGTCTGTGCTTAAGATTTCGGCGCATGAAGTAAGAGCGCTGTCTACATCTTGGGCTTATGCTAATAGTGCTGCTATTACCGATTTGATGAAGGCTGCATATTGGTCTCCTCAGCCTTCCACGTTCACAAATTTTTATCTTGGAAATATTGAGTCCATTTCTGGCGACCTGCATTGTTTAGGTCCGTTATCTCTTGCTCAGAATGTCGTCCACTAAACAGTTGCAACTATAGTTATGCAGGCTTTCTGTTCCGGTAGTGACTCTGTCCTGCTGCCCTCTTCGTTCTGGGGTATTTGACCCAGAGCAAGGGGAAGGGGTGGGGGGATGGTGTTCCTTTATATCACCTGCTTTATAGTGAAAAGCAAGGGAATACCTCCTCTGGAGTCAGTAATTCCGAGTCAGTGCCGGGATGGTTTTAAAGTGTAAAGCTAATGTCTATCTCATTTATGTAATATTTTTAAAGTGTAGCTCGGTGTGAAGCATTTGTATATGTCACGTGTCATACAAGCGCTAATATACAATCTTCGGACACTTTTAAATGAGTATAAAGAGTCTCATTCTCTGGACTATCTTTATTTATTGGCTTTCCTTTAAAAAGATTAGTATAATGGGTTATACTGGATGTTAATAGAGATCATTGATGTTATTGTGCTCAATTACGGAATGGTATTGTGTCTTTCTTTTTTGGTATAAACAAGAAAGATACATGTAAAACCTGTTCTCCTCTTCTCCTTGAGGGGATAATTCTGTTATATGTAATTGAGCCTTTTGGATTTTCCTTTATGTCCTAGGCCCTCCAGCCTTTTTTCTATTCAGCTAAGTCTGGGTCATTGGTATAGTATAAAAATGTTAAAAAATTTATAGTAATTTATATATTTTTTATACTTACCAATGACCCAGACGGGGATGGTGCTCCCATGAGTTGGGAACTCATACCTCCTCGCTGATTACATAACACTTACCAGGCACTGGTTGTAATAATGAGGATTTGGCTCCTATTTCGGACTTCCTTGACACTGCGCATGCTCAGTGGAGAAAAGTATGGAGGACCACATAGGACATCTAATTTTTGGATTTTGATGCAAATTTTGGGGATTGGGGGGGGGGGGGGGGCAAAATTTGTATTTGGCCCTAGAATATAAGAGTGAGCACCAGCTAAGTCTGGGTCATTGGTAAGTATAAAAATATATAAATTACTATAACTTTTTTAACTTTATGCTGCATAATATTCATTTCAAATATGACCAAACTATTTTAATATTACAAATAAGTGTGTGTTCTTGTTTTTTTTTTCATTGTTTTTTTTTTTGTCCCCCGACCCTTCGGGGGACTATTGTAATCAGCAGTGTCCGTCCGTCCATCCATCTGTCCGTGCGTGCTTGCGTCCGTCCGTCCGTCACACCCTTGTCCGGATGATAACTTTAGTTTGGATGATTTTACTGAAACTAAATTTGGTATGTGTCTTACTTGGGTGGAAATGCAGGTCAAGTTCGAAAATGGGCACGCTCCACTGATTTCTACTGGATTTATTCCCCTTTTTCGACTTAAAAAATACAGTATTTTTATACTTTACCAATGACCCAGACTTAGCTGGTGCTAACTCTAACAAAACCAGGGCCAAACACAAATTTTGCCCCCCAATCCCCAAAATTTGCATCCAAAACAAAAAGAAATCATGTCCTAAAGGACCTCCATACTACGCCTCTACTGCGCATGCGCAGTGACGCAGTCGTCCCGAAATTGGCTCCAATTATCATTCTCTGTTTGGCCCTTCATCAGTCAACATCTCACTGATCTTTGTGCTTGTAAATCTCAGTTTAAAGGATG
The DNA here is from genome assembly GCA_031216915.1 of Pictodentalium vernedei. NCBI lineage: Eukaryota > Metazoa > Mollusca > Scaphopoda > Dentaliida > Dentaliidae > Pictodentalium > Pictodentalium vernedei. The sequence goes on along the minus strand of CM062290.1, from coordinate 303,347,144 downwards.
CCAGACACGTAATTTTTGGAGAAAATGTGATTCTAAGGAGGATAGAAGGAGGAGAGGAAAAAGAAGTGACAAAAAATAATCAGGGCTGTACTTAAAATTTTTTGATGAAATTATGTTAAGTTGCCTATTTTCGAGGCATGGGCCTCTTGTTGTCATTCTTGCTAATTGTTGCACTGCTTATTCAGTGTTTCCTCTCCCCTAGCCTTCTAAAGTCCCCCCTTGCAATTCTCCCATGCTTTTGGCATATTTTTGAGAAATTTCATTTCTAAAATTTCCTGGGAGAGTTGCTTGGTTACAGAATGTTTTCTGTTATTTTCAGCATCTTCCATCTGATGTTCTACAGATTCTTCCCTGGGAGTCTCTGTTTTGCATCAGATAGAGTGTAATTGATGACTGATTCCGGGCCAGTTTTTTCAGTGCCTGGAGTCATGTTTTCTGGTGTTTTTACACTGTTTGTTTTCATTGGCAACAGCCTTTTTTGAGGGGGGCTGTTTGCCTTTGCTGTAGTTTATCTCATTATAAGATACATTTATATTATCCGAAAGTGTCTCATTAATTATTTTATATAAATTTAAAATTTTTGACCACACTTTGCCATCGGATCCATCGGGGCTCAACGTTACTTTTCAGCAACTTGGGCTTCGCTGAAAAAATATTTTTTCAAAATTATTTTGTTTTGCAATTGTTTTTTCATTTATTAACTGGTTGAGTGCTGGAAGCCACTATCAGGGCTTTAATATGAAGAGCAGGTACCCCAGCGTAAAGGTGTCATATTTTGTGGATGTGCTTCATATTATATTAGACGTGAAATTACTTAGTCTATATGGGTTTGCCTTGTTACAATTTATGGGAGAGTGCCTCTTGGCACTCTCCCATAAATTGTATCAAGGCAAAGACACGTGAACAAATTTTGATGACCAAAAATAACTTAGCACTCTACCAGTTAATGGATCATGTTATTATGTATCTTTGTGTCAGGGGTTTTTGCGAGTAACTAGGACTTATTGTTGTTCTTTCACAATGAAGGGACGTTGTTCAAATTGTAATAGGAAGAAATCTTCCTCTGACTTTCATGATCATTGTATTAATTGTAGTCAGTGTTCTCGCATTAATCCCTGTCCTATATGTGAACATTGGGATGAGAAACATTGGAAACGTGTGTCACGATATGTTGTTTCTGGAGAAAGAGCGATGCCGGCTCTTTCTCTGCAAGGTCACTCTACTCTCTCAGTTTCTATTTCAGAGGAACCAGAACAGGGTGATGTTTCCATGTTATCTTCTTCAAGTGTGCGTCCGTCGTCACAAATGAATTCAGAGCTAGCGGCAAAAGTGCTCATGGAGATTAGACAAATGTCGTCCGCTAGCTCGCCCGGTGTAGCGTCCATTCACCGAATGGTTCGGCAGCCGGGTTCGTCCGATGCGGTCCAAGAGGAAATTTTGGGTGATGCGAGCACTATAAACATAATAGATGCACACCCAGTGACAGCGGATAGTAAGCGAGAACGAGGAAGCCTTTTAGTCCGGTTCCTAGCTCGTCCAGGTCCAGCCGGGCCGCGAGCGAGAGAGGTCCCTCTCTCGTACAACAACATCTGGGACCAGATGTTGTGGTACAAAATGTGTCTTTAGCGGAGCATACGTCCGTCGCTCGGGACGCTCCGTTGTATAAGCAGTCCACAGAGACTGTTAAGGCTTCCTCTTCTCGTCAGCGCACACGACCGCACCTTGGCTGCGTGACCGCCGATATATTACCAGCTTCGCCGATGAAGGATTCTTCGGCGACCAGGTCACACCATCCGGCAGCCAGGGATTCGAGACCGATGGACTCTGGACGTTCGCATAGGAAAAGTATGCGGGAGCCATCTGATGCGGAGCTGCCCTCGGCGAAGCAGCGAAAGACTGCGCCGCCGCAGGTCTCGACGCCGGACATTCTTGTGCAGATAGCACAGCTTATCGCAGCATCCCAGCAGCCGACAGAAATGGTGTCAGATCGAGAATTATCCGACGGCGCTGGGTCGGTACGCTCCGCCGAAGCATCGGGGGCGGACGACCGGGAACATCATGAGGTCCGACCGGATGGTGAAAGGGATACGGATGACTTGGAGTTATCCCTTTCGGAACAACATAAAGCTGCCGTGGACTTCATCCGGCACTTTCTCCCTCAAGTTGTTCCGTCGGGCCAGACTGCTGCGCTTCCGGACAAAAGAATTATAGCGTCATTGGACTCTGAATTTTTTGAGCGGTTCAGGGACATCGCTCCCGAGTTTCCGTCGCAGTCCAATAATGTTGCTAGAACATTTGAATTATTGAACGACGCTATATTTAAACTCGCTTCCAGGATGGGGAAAGCAGGTTTCTTGTCTGCTAATACTCTCAACCTGCCTTTCATTAATGCAAGGAATAAATTCGATACGGCAGGACAGGGTATACCGAGAGTTCCTCTGCGTATGGACGACGAGGCGGAAGACTTAGAGCTATCATTACCGTCGTCAGCTTCTATTCCAACCGCGGTGTTGGAAACAGCTATTGCGTCTAACAGAGCCAATTTAGATGCCTTATCTTACGCAGATCACCTTACTAAGGCGTTATCACTGCGCCTTCAAGGGGAAGAGTTTCAGGATATACAATCCTCTTTAAGACTTCTTTCAAGGGCAGTAGCTTATTCCACGTGTAACTCCGCCCTTTCAGTGGCAAATCTGGAGTTGGTTAGACGTGACGCAGCCCTAGCTACATCCACACTAGTGGATTCTAAGGTGAAGAACTCTCTTAGAGTCGCTTCGGTCTCAGGAGAACTTCTCTTTGACGGCAAGCTTTCCGCTATTTATGATAAAACTAAAAAGAAAGCTAATGATTCTCTGTTGTTCAGATCGGCTCCTAAGAAGTCGGATACAGCAGACACGAATAAGACAGGCACTTCTGGGTCTAATGCGCCCAAGAGAGGTTCCTATAGAGGTTCCGGTGCGTCCTCTTGGTCTTATTCGAGAGACCGTCAGGATAGCGACTCTCGTTCGGGACGTCCTTCAGGCCGGGACAATCGGTCGGACGCCCCGAGGTCGACGAGGCGAGGTGCGGGTCGTGGAAGACGTGGTTTCTCCTACCGCAGGCCTCGCAGGTCCAGGAGGTGATGGCTTAAACCTCTATCGCGTTCCGGTTGGCGGAAGGTTGTCGAGTTTTTCACAAGAGTGGGCGTCGATTACGGCCGACCCTTGGGTGAGAGGAGTGACTTCGGAAGGTCTGAAGATATCCTTCAAACGAAAGCCTCCATTAACTCAAAGTCCAAAGTGGACTCATCTTCCGTCAAATCCACAGAAAAGAGACGCTCTGTTATCAGAGGTGCAGTCTCTTTTAATGAAGAACGCGGTAGAGGTCGTAGAAAACCAGGAATCTCTGGGATTCTACAGCCATCTGTTTCTGGTTCCGAAACCAGACGGCTCGTTCCGTCCAGTCATAGATTTGAGCTGGATAAACAAGCTGATCGTCGCTCCGAAGTTTTATATGGAGACGATTCGATCGGTCAGAGCGAGTATTCGGGTGAACGATTATGCAACGAGCATAGATCTCAAAGATGCGTACTTTCACGTCATGGTACATCCGACATTCCGAAAGTATCTACGCTTCGCAGTCCTTGGAGTGGTGTATCAATTCCGGGCGATGTGCTTCGGATTGAATCTAGCACCCTGGGCTTTCACTCGGGTAATGAACTCGGTAATGATCTACTTCCGAGCTCATTCGTCTGCGGTAACGTCGGCCTACCTGGACGACATTCTTCAGAGGTACGTCAACGAGTTAACGCTTCAGAACGATGTTCAGAATCTTCTTCTATTGCTCCGACGTCTCGGTTTTATAGTAAACGAGGAGAAGTCGGATCTGGTGCCGTCCAAGTCATTCACTCATCTGGGAATGAGCTTCGAGACGCACAACAATCTCGTTCGTCTGCCGTTAACCAGAGCGAAATTAGTCAGTTGTTACGCTCGCTATTGTCTGCACGCAGACAAAGTCACGGCGAGAGAATTTATGAGACTGATAGGTCTGTGCGGAGCCGCCGCGGATCTCATTCCGATGGGGCGGCTACGCACACGTCCTCTTCAAGTTTTCCTGACTCAGAATTGGAGTGTGAAAATTCATTCGCTCGATGTAGACGTTCTCTTGTCAGATCAAGTGAAACAAGAGATTCAGACTTGGGCAAACATTCAGTGGTTAACTCAAGGAGTTCCGCTGCAGTTGCCGGATCCGAGTTTTACCGTTATGACGGATGCCAGTCAAACAGGTTGGGGTGCATCATTAATCCCAACGGATTCGAGATGCCAGGGTCTTTGGGATCCGCAATTCCTGTGCAAGCACATAAACATCAAGGAAATGATGTCAATTTGGCTTGCGTTACGTCACTGGATGGACATTATTCACAATGCTCATGTCCAAATCCTATCCGACAATACGACAGTAGTGGCGTATATACGGAATCAGGGAGGCACTCATTCAGTTCCGTTGTTCAATCTAACGGAAAGAATCCTTCTGTTTGCGTTAGAACATCACGTTCTTCTTTTGGTCCGTCACATACCGGGTCGTCTGAATGTGCTAGCAGACTCCCTTTCACGAAAGGGTCGTTTGTTGCTGTCGGAGTGGACTCTCAACAAACAAGTATTCAATCAGATTTGCTACCAATGGGAACAGCCAATGATAGACTTATTTGCGACACATCTCAACAATCAGTTGCAGACGTATGTGTCTCCGTGTCCGGATCCAAGAGCATTTGCAGTAGACGCTCTGTCGATCCCTTGGGACGGAATGATAGGATATGCGTATCCTCCAGCGCCGTTAATTCAACAAGTATTGCTAAAGATAAAACAATCTCAATGCAAGATTCTGTTGGTAGCATCTCTGTCGCCACAGAGACCGTGGATAAATCTACTCAGGTGTCTGTTGTGGGACCTACCGCGGAAGCTTCCTCCACGAGAGGATCTTCTTTCGCAGGGGAAATCGCGCCAACTCCATCACAACCCGCAAGGTCTCAACCTTCACGTTTTTCTGTTGTGCGGTCCTTCTTGCATGGCAAGCACTTTACAGGACGAGCAGTGGACGCGATTTCTAACTGTAGGAGGACCTCCTCTTCGCTAAACTATGCGGCTAAGTGGAAGGTTTTTCGTCGTTGGTGTAGGGATCATTCTGTAGATATATTTGATCCCTCTATACCAGACATTGCAAACTTTCTAGTATACTTGTTTGACGAAATCAAACTGCAGCCTGTTACTATAAAGGGTTATAGATCTATGTTATCTGATACCTATGCACATCATGATAGTTTACAAATTGGATCTAATGTCTCTTTATCGAAGTTGGTTAGAAACTTTTCGATAAATAGACCCAGAACTCTTAGATTAATTCCTAAGTGGAATTTAGCTTGGGTTCTCCTTAAATTGAAGGAAAAGCCATTTGAACCTCTTGGGACAGTAGATTTCAAATTCTTATCTTATAAGACAGCTTTTCTCTTAGCTTTCTCTTCTGCCAGAAGAGTCAGTGAGCTTCATGCACTATCGGTGGATGATTCTCATTATCGTAGTGTTGGGAACACTATCACCTTCACTACTAATGTGGGTTTTTTAGCTAAGAATCAGGCTCCTAATAAATATCCGGAACCTATTGTTATTAAGGCTCTTCCGTCTTCAGACGGGCGTAGGCCTTTACTCTGTCCTGTTAGAGCACTACGTATCTATAAACAGAGATCTCAGTTTATCAGAAAGGGACGGAAACGTTTCTTTCTGTCTTTGATGCCTAATAGAAAGGACATTTCAGTCCATTCTATTGCTAGATGGATTCAGTTAACTATCCGTACTGCTTATGAAGATTTATCTTCTTCTCAGCAGTCTGTGCTTAAGATTTCTGCTCATGAAGTAAGAGCTCTTTCTACTTCCTGGGCTTATGCTAATAGTGTTGCTATTACAGATTTAATGAAGGCTGCTTATTGGTCTCAGCCATCCACATTTACGAATTTTTATCTCAGAAATATTGAGTCCATTTCTGGAGACCTGCATTGTTTAGGTCCGTTATCTGTTGCTCAGAATGTCGTCCACTAAACAGTTGCAACTATAGTTATGCAGGCTTTCTGTTCCGGCAGTGACTCCATCCGGCTGCCCTCTTCGCTCTGGGCTATTTGACCCAGGGCAAGGGGAAGGGGGGGGGGGGGGGGGCGGGTGTTCCCTTAGGTCACCTGCTTTATAGTGAAAAGCAAGGGAATGCCTCCTCCAAGTCAGTATTTCTGAGTCGCTTCCGGGATGGTTTTAAAGTGTAATATTAATGTTTAAATTCATTCATGTCTTATTTTTAAAGTGTAGCTCGGTGTGAAGCATTTGTATATGTCAAGTGTCAAACGGGCTTTAATATACAATACTCGGACACTTTTAAATGACTATAAAGAGTCTCAATTCTCTGGACTACTTTATTTATTGGCTTGCTTTAAAAATAATTAGTATAAGGGTTATACTGGATGTTAATAGAGAACATGAATGTTATTGTGCTCAATAATTAAGGGTAGTGTATCTTTCTAATTTAATATTAAATAAGAAAGATACATGTAAAGCCTAATACTCCTTTTCTCCTTAAGGGGTTACCTCTTTACTATATGGTTGAGCTTATTGGATTTTCCTCTATGTCCTAGGCCCTCCAGCCTGTTTACTATTCAGCTAAGTCTGGGTCATTGGTACAGTATAAAAATGTTAAAAAATTTATAGTAATTTATATATTTTTTATACTTACCAATGACCCAGACGGGGATGGCCCTCCCTGGAGTTGGGAACTCTTGCCTCCCCGCTGAGTACATAGCGCTGACCAGGCACTGCCAGTAAGAATGATAATTGGCGCCAACTTCGGGACGACTGCGTCACTGCGCATGCGCAGTAGAGGCGTAGTATGGAGGTCCTTTAGGACATGATTTCTTTTTGTTTTGGATGCAAATTTTGGGGATTGGGGGGCAAAATTTGTGTTTGGCCCTGGTTTTGTTAGAGTTAGCACCAGCTAAGTCTGGGTCATTGGTAAGTATAAAAAATATATAAATTACTATAAATTTTTTAACTTTTGTGTTGTCCGGATGATAACTTAAGTTAGGATCATTTGATTGAAACAAAATTTAGTATGCCGTTTATTTGGGTGGAAATGCAGGTCAAGTTCGAAAATGGGCACGCTCCACTGATTTTTACTGGATTTATTCCCCTTTTTCGACTTAGAAAATACGGTTTTTGTGTTGTCCGGATGATAACTTTACTTTGGATCATTTGATTGAAACGAAACTAAGTATGTGGTTTAATTGGTTGGAAATACAGGTCAAGTTAAAAAATGGCCATGCTCTGCGAACAAATTGCATCCTAACAGCTCACTTGAATTTGCCATCTTGGTCAGGGGACCGGGGGCGTTGCCCTTGTTTTTTTTTACTTCCCCCCATTTTTTCTTCATATATTGTGTGGCATAGGATATTTTCCAAAAGGTGAACTATTTATTGTTTGTTATATTGTTTGCAAAATCTCTGGGTTGGAAAGATGAATCACTGAAGAAGTACACTTGCAAATAAATTAAGAAAAGTCCTCAAGGTATGGCTTCATTTTAAGTCTCACTTTTAAATGAGAGGGTGTGATGTCAGGTTCCACAACATGTTCAACCAGGGCCCTTTTTTATTTGTGTGCTTTTGGTGTCATTGGTCATGTACCTTTTATTTTATGTTGTATATCTGCAATACAGTGACATTCTGAAAAATAATCATTTTAATTTTTCAAATGAGTAAACAGAATATCCAATTTGTAAGTTTTCAGTTTCATCATTTTTTTTTTAAAGAGTTCTTCAATATATAGACAGAACAGCATTCATGTTCAAACTGTCATTTTTTATGGCATGAGATTGATTTGGGCGGAGTGATAATATTGAGCAAGAAGCCAAAGGCTTTGAGTTCAATATTATCCCTCTGCCAAAATCGACCGTGTGTGGTAAAAATGACATTTCGAACGTGTATGCTGTTCTTTATTTATTGCATGCCTTCAGTTTGCTAAAACGTTATTAATCAATTTTGGCAGAGGGATGATATTGAACTCGAAGCCTTCGGCTTCTTGTTCAATATTATCCCTTTGCCAAAATTGATCCTGTGCAGTAAAAAATGTCAGTTCGAACACATGCTATTCTGTATTTATTGCTCGCCTACACTTTGCTAAAAATATATTTAAAACAAATTATTGCGAAAAATAACCCAAACTTAAAAAAGAACGAGGTAAATAGTCTGCACACGTAATCCGTATTGTTCAAGGAAAATACAAAAAAATTTATTGTTCGCTTTGGTTTTTGCAGAAGAAGCGTGTATTTTATGAAAATAAAAGCATAGGCATGCAATAAAATCAATTATTGATTCTGTCTGAATGTTGTAAGTATTGAGATCAAGCCTGAAATAAGCAATATCTGTCACTTGCAGAATGAGGTCCTCAGATGGTGAATTTGCTGATGCTATCCCATGCAGTGGGCCAATTTATCCTTTGGGTTACCTCTTTCTCTTTTGGCCTGAGACACTAATTCAGATTGAGGTTCACAGAGGGTAAATTTGGTGATGCTACCCTGCTGTGCAGGAGGATAGCATCACCATATTCACCCTCTGGAGACCTCATTCTGCCGATGACAATCTGCTTATTTCCAGGCTTGATTGGGGTGGTCCATTTTAAAAGCTTATTTGAAAGAGTTTCTTTTGTTGATGCTTCAGATCATTTGCGACTGTGTTTTGTAGGTCTTATAACGAAGCTGCCAAACCATGCTGCTGATTTTGGGACAACAGACGCCCTGTCTTATTGTGAAAATTATTTATTTTCATCCAGCTATGACCTGGACAGTGGATTAGCATCAATTAATGGTATGTATAACATGAACATGAGTTTTTATTAATGTTCACTTGTGACAGGCCTGGAAATATTGAAAATTTGCAAAACCGAAAATGGGTTGTTTAAAAAAAATTTATAGAACCCATTTTATTTTAAGAAACTTTTCTTGGAAAACACCTTCCAATCAATACCTGTTACCATATCACATTAGAAACGTACACCCTTGAAGACTTGACATTGTATATATAGACAGAACCGCACAAGCATTTGAATGGATTAATGTTTATCGCACAAGATTGGGTGGGCTCAAGAATACCATGAGAGGCAAAACCTTGAGTGGTATTCTGTGCCAAACCAAACAAGTGCGATAAACGTTAAACCATTCAAAGCCGTGGTTCTGTATTTATTACACACCTTCTTGTAATTATTTCGAAAACAGGCCTTTTACGGTAATACTAAGTAAGAATTAGCCTATCCTTCGTAGACATAAAGGAAATAAAATAAGACAAAAATCCAAATTCATCTTCACAAGCAGGAAACCAGTCTTATTGTTATTTCATATGCTGTTTGAACTTTCCTTCATAGTTTCAACTTGCAAATTGTAATGCGTCACAACTTCAATTGATGAAACACTCACTGTTCATCTGAAATACAATTTACCCTCTTTTTATGCCTCAACTTTACAGCACGAATTGTGAATGGTTGGTGTGATCCCCACCAAAAAGTTACCATACTTTCACAACAAACAACAGGTGTAAATTCGGAAAATACTTCAATCAGAAATTATAAAAAAACTCACATGTTCATCTGACTTCCAAGTTCCATGCGACTGTTGTTACTTGACTGATTCACAGGTTAAGATTTTAGTCAAGATTACAGTCATCTTTGTGTATAGGACATGAGTTTCTATGGAAACAATAGAAACTCCGATACTATAGACCTCTAATATCCCCTTTACAACATCAAAATAAATGACCCATTGTGTCGAAATGGGCTCATGTATCCCCTGAAATATGACTGGTTCCATTCCTACATTAAAATAGTGCAAAAATCTGTATCCCACATGTGTACGATAAAAGTTTATTTTTATCACACATCCTAGAATTTCATGAACAAACCTTAATTTTAAATGGGTGTGTAATAAATGTATATATCTTTGTATGTGAATAAAATTCGATGGAAAATGTCATCGTTGGCATGAAGTGCTTCATTCCCCTTGAATTATTTGGAAGACATATTACAGGTTGCTGTACACTGGTATTATTTTTGTTGAAATTAGTTACTTCATTTGAATATTTTCTACATACTGTCAAGTTAACTACTGGAAATCTCTCATCCTGTTAATTGCTCCGATTTATTTTGAGTCGGGACTGATTTATATTTATGCCATCATCATCCATTCTAAATTCCTGATTGTGCACATGTTAATGCAGAAGACACTGTCAGGTCATCTCCTCAGACTCATAAATATGTTCAAGATGTACATGCTCATAATTGTGTAACAGAGAATGTGTAGGCTGCATTCATGAAATACTGCCAAAAATTTACAAGTGAAGGAACCCTGACCAGGGCTGGGACAGAATTTTGAAAATTTTTCGAGAATCAGAATGACATAACTCCCATTGTATTCTACTGTTCCGAAATTACTCTGCAAAAAAAAATGGTTTGGTTTCGGTTATATGCAAGAAAAAAATAGGGTTGGTCGGTCAGGATTTTTAGCTCACCTGACTTTCAGTTAGGAGAGCTATAGTGATCACTCACCGTCCGTCGTCCGTGAACATGGTGTTTGCATCTTCTCCTTCCAAACCACTGAACCAATTTAATTGATATTTGAGATAATAGTTTGTTATGACATCGCAATTTGATTTTGTTCAAATCAAGTTGCCTCGCCTCTTGGTAGGGCCACACCCAAAAAGTGTGCTGAAACCTTAAAAAATCTTCTTCTCTTGAACCAGCAGTAGCAGAGACTTGATATTTGATGTGCAGCTTCCTTTTGAGGTGTAGACTCAGATTTGTTCAAGAGAAGTTTTTGTGGCTATATTTGCCGTCGTTATGGGAGGGGCAAGAATATTTGCCCCTCCCCAAATTTCTATATTTTTATACTGTACCAATGACCCAGACTTAGCTGGTGCTAACTCTAACAAAACCAGGGCCAAACACAAATTTTGCCCCCCAATCCCCAAAATTTGCATCCAAAACAAAAAGAAATCATGTCCTAAAGGACCTCCATACTATGCCTCTACTGCGCATGCGCAGTGACGCAGTCGTCCCGAAATTGGCGCCAAATATCATTCTCTGTTTGGCCCTTCATCAGTCAACATCTCACTGATCTTTGTGCTTGTAAATCTCAGTTTAAAGGATGCCAGACACGTAATTTTTGGAGAAAATGTGATTCTAAGGAGGATAGAAGGAGGAGAGGAAAAAGAAGTGACAAAAAATAATCAGGGCTGTACTTAAAAATTTTTGATGAAATTATGTTAAGTTGCCTATTTTCGAGGCATGGGCCTCTTGTTGTCATTCTTGCTAATTGTTGCACTGCTTATTCAGTGTTTCCTCTCCCCTAGCCTTCTAAAGTCCCCCCTTGCAATTCTCCCATGCTTTTGGCATATTTTTGAGAAATTTCATTTCTAAAATTTCCTGGGAGAGTTGCTTGGTTACAGAATGTTTTCTGTTATTTTCCCCATAGTTACGTTTTCACCCATGGGTGTATAACGTTTGTGTTCTGCATCTTCCATCTGATGTTCTACAGATTCTCCCCTGGGAGTCTCTGTTTTGCATCAGATAGAGTGTAATTGATGACTGATTCCGGGCCAGTTTTTTCAGTGCCTGGAGTCATGTTTTCTGGTGTTTTTACACTGTTTGTTTTCATTGGCAACAGCCTTTTTTGAGGGGGGCTGTTTGCCTTTGCTGTGGTTTATCTCACAATAAGATACATTTATATTATCCGAAAGTGTCTCATTAATTATTTTATATAAATTTAAAATTTTTGACCACACTTTGCCATCGGATCCATCGGGGCTCAACGTTACTTTTCAGCAACTTGGGCTTCGCTGAAAAAATATTTTTTCAAAATTATTTTGTTTTGCAATTGTTTTTTCATTTATTAATGGATCATGTTATTATGTATCTTTGTGTCAGGGGTTTTTGCGAGTAACTAGGACTTATTGTTGTTCTTTCACAATGAAGGGACGTTGTTCAAATTGTAATAGGAAGAAATCTTCCTCTGACTTTCATGATCATTGTATTAATTGTAGTCAGTGTTCTCGCATTAATCCCTGTCCTATATGTGAACATTGGGATGAGAAACATTGGAAACGTGTGTCACGATATGTTGTTTCTGGAGAAAGAGCGATGCCGGCTCTTTCTCCGCAAGGTCACTCTACTCTCTCAGTTTCTATTTCAGAGGAACCAGAACAGGGTGATGTTTCCATGTTATCTTCTTCAAGTGTGCGTCCGTCGTCACAAATGAATTCAGAGCTAGCGGCAAAAGTGCTCATGGAGATTAGACAAATGTCGTCCGCTAGCTCGCCCGGTGTAGCGTCCATTCACCGAATGGTTCGGCAGCCGGGTTCGTCCGATGCGGTCCAAGAGGAAATTTTGGGTGATGCGAGCACTATAAACATAATAGATGCACACCCAGTGACGGCGGATAGTAAGCGAGAACGGAGGAAGCCTTTTAGTCCGGTTCCTAGCTCGTCCAGGTCCAGCCGGGCCGCGAGCGAGAGAGGTCCCTCTCTCGTACAACAACATCTGGGACCAGATGTTGTGGTACAAAATGTGTCTTTAGCGGAGCATACGTCCGTCGCTCGGGACGCTCCGTTGTATAAGCAGTCCGCAGAGACTGTTAAGGCTTCCTCTTCTCGTCAGCGCACACGACCGCACCTTGGCTGCGTGACCGCCGATATATTACCAGCTTCGCCGATGAAGGATTCTTCGGCGACCAGGTCACACCATCCGGCAGCCAGGGATTCGAGACCGATGGACTCTGGACGTTCGCATAGGAAAAGTATGCGGGAGCCATCTGATGCGGAGCTGCCCTCGGCGAAGCAGCGAAAGACTGCGCCTCCGCAGGTCTCGACGCCGGACATTCTTGTGCAGATAGCACAGCTTATCGCAGCATCCCAGCAGCCGACAGAAACGGTGTCGGATCGAGAATTATCCGACGGCGCTGGGTTGGTACGCTCCGCCGAAGCATCGGGGGCGGACGACCGGGAACATCATGAGGTCCGACCGGATGGTGAAAGGGATACGGATGACTTGGAGCTATCCCTTTCGGAACAACATAAAGCTGCCATGGACTTCATCTGGCACTTTCTCCCTCAAGTTGTTCCGTCGGGCCAGACTGCTGCGCTTCCGGACAAGAGAATTATAGCATCATTGGACTCTGAATTTTTTGAGCGGTTCAGGGACATCGCTCCCGAGTTTCCGACGCAGTCCAATAATGTTGCTAGAACATTTGAATTATTGAACGACGCTATATTTAAACTTGCTTCCAGGACGGGGAAAGCAGGTTTCTTGTCCGCTAATACTCTCAACCTGCCTTTCATTAATGCAAGGAATAAATTCGATACGGCAGGACAGGGTAAACCGAGAGTTCCTCTGCGTATGGACGACGAGGCGGAAGACTTAGAGCTATCATTACCGTCGTCAGCTTCTATTCCAACCGCGGTGTTGGAAACAGCTATTGCGTCTAACAGAGCCAATTTAGATGCCTTATCTTACGCAGATCACCTTACTAAGGCGTTATCACTGCGCCTTCAAGGGGAAGAGTTTCAGGATATACAATCCTCTTTAAGACTTCTTTCAAGGGCAGTAGCTTATTCCACGTGTAACTCCGCCCTTTCAGTGGCAAATCTGGAGTTGGTTAGACGTGACGCAGCCCTAGCTACATCCACACTAGTGGATTCTAAGGTGAAGAACTCTCTTAGAGTCGCTTCGGTCTCAGGAGAACTTCTCTTTGACGGCAAGCTTTCCGCTATTTATGATAAAATTAAAAAGAAAGCTAATGATTCTCTGTTGTTCAGATCTGCTCCTAAGAAGTCGGATACAGCAGACACGAATAAGACAGGCACTTCTGGGTCTAATGCGCCCAAGAGAGGTTCCTATAGAGGTTCCGGTGCGTCCTCTTGGTCTTATTCGAGAGACCGTCAGGATAGCGACTCTCGTTCGGGACGTCCTTCAGGCCGGGACAATCGGTCGGACGCCCCGAGGTCGACGAGGCGAGGTGCGGGTCGTGGAAGACGTAGTTTCTCCTACCGCAGGCCTCGCAGGTCCAGGAGGTGATGGCTTAAACCTCTATCGCGTTCCGGTTGGCGGAAGGTTGTCGAGTTTTTCACAAGAGTGGGCGTCGATTACGGACGACCCTTGGGTGAGTTGAGTGACTTCGGAAGGTCTGAAGATATCCTTCAAACGAAAGCCTCCATTAACTCGAAGTCCATAGTGGACTCATCTTCCGTCAAATCCACAGAAAAGAGACGCTCTGTTATCAGAGGTGCAGTCTCTTTTAATGAAGAACGCGGTAGAGGTCGTAGAAAACCAGGAATCTCTGGGATTCTACAGCCATCTGTTTCTGGTTCCGAAACCAGACGGCTCGTTCCGTCCAGTCATAGATTTGAGCTGGATAAACAAGCTGATCGTCGCTCCGAAGTTTTATATGGAGACGATTCGATCGGTCAGAGCGAGTATTCGGGTGAACGATTATGCAATGAGCATAGATCTCAAAGATGCGTACTTTCACGTCATGGTACATCCGACATTCCGAAAGTATCTACGCTTCGCAGTCCTTGGAGTGGTGTATCAATTCCGGGCGATGTGCTTCGGATTGAATCTAGCACCCTGGGCTTTCACTCGGGTAATGAACTCGGTAATGATCTACTTCCGAGCTCATTCGTCTGCGGTAACGTCGGCCTACCTGGACGACATTCTTCAGAGGTACGGCAACGAGTTAACGCTTCAGAACGATGTTCAGAATCTTCTTCTATTGCTCCGACGTCTCGGTTTTATAGTAAACGAGGAGAAGTCGGATCTGGTGCCGTCCAAGTCATTCACTCATCTGGGAATGAGCTTCGAGACGCACAACAATCTCGTTCGTCTGCCGTTAACCAGAGCGAAATTAGTCAGTTGTTACGCTCGCTATTGTCTGCATGCAGACAAAGTCACGGCGAGAGAATTTATGAGACTGATAGGTCTGTGCGGAGCCGCCGCGGATCTCATTCCGATGGGGCGGTTACGCACACGTCCTCTTCAAATTTTCCTGACTCAGAATTGGAGTGTGAAAATTCATTCGCTCGATGTAGACGTTCTCTTGTCAGATCAAGTAAAACAAGAGATTCAGACTTGGGCAAACATTCAGTGGTTAACTCAAGGAGTTCCGCTGCAGTTGCCGGATCCGAGTTTTACCGTTATGACGGATGCCAGTCAAGCAGGTTGGGGTGCATCATTAATCCCAACGGATTCGAGATGCCAGGGTCTTTGGGATCCGCAATTCCTGTGCAAGCACATAAACATCAAGGAAATGATGTCAATTTGGCTTGCGTTACGTCACTGGATGGACATTATTCACGATGCTCATGTCCAAATCCTATCCGACAATACGACAGTAGTGGCGTATATACGGAATCAGGGAGGCACTCATTCAGTTCCGTTGTTCAATCTAACGGAAAGAATCCTTCTGTTTGCGTTAGAACATCACGTTCTTCTTTCGGTCCGTCACATACCGGGTCGTCTGAATGTGCTAGCAGACTCCCTTTCACGAAAGGGTCGTTTGTTGCCGTTGGAGTGGACTCTCAACAAACAAGTATTCAATCAGATTTGCTACCAATGGAAACGCCCAATGATAGACTTATTTGCGACACATCTCAACAATCAGTTGCAGACGTATGTGTCTCCGTGTCCGGATCCAAGAGCATTTGCAGTAGACGCTCTGTCGATCCCTTGGGACGGAGTGATAGGATATGCGTATCCTCCAGCGCCGTTAATTCAACAAGTATTGCTAAAGATAAAACAATCTCAATGCAAGATTTTGTTGGTAGCATCTCTGTCGCTACAGAGACCGTGGATAAATCTACTCAGGTGTCTGTTGTGGGACCTACCGCGGAAGCTTCCTCCACGAGAGGATCTTCTTTCGCAGGGGAAATCGCGCCAACTCCATCACAACCTGCAAGGTCTCAACCTTCACGTTTTTCCGTTGTGCGGTCCTTCTTGCATGGCAAGCACTTTACAGGACGAGCAGTGGACGCGATTTCTAACTGTAGGAGGACCTCCTCTTCGCTAAACTATGCGGCTAAGTGGAAGGTTTTTCGTCGTTGGTGTAGGGATCATTCTGTAGATATATTTGATCCCTCTATACCAGACATTGCAAACTTTCTAGTATACTTGTTTGACGAAATCAAACTGCAGCCTGTTACTATAAAGGGTTATAGATCTATGTTATCTGATACCTATGCACATCATGATAGTTTACAAATTGGATCTAATGTCTCTTTATCGAAGTTGGTTAGAAACTTTTCGATAATTAGACCCAGAACTCTTAGATTAATTCCTAAGTGGAATTTAGCTTGGGTTCTCCTTAAATTGAAGGAAAAGCCATTTGAACCTCTTGGGACAGTAGATTTCAAATTCTTATCTTATAAGACAGCTTTTCTCTTAGCTTTCTCTTCTGCCAGAAGAGTCAGTGAGCTTCATGCACTATCGGTGGATGATTCTCATTATCGTAGTGTTGGGAACACTATCACCTTCACTACTAATGTGGGTTTTTTAGCTAAGAATCAGGCTCCTAATAAATATCCGGAACCTATTGTTATTAAGGCTCTTCCGTCTTCAGACGGGCGTAGGCCTTTACTCTGTCCTGTTAGAGCACTACGTATCTATAAACAGAGATCTCAGTTTATCAGAAAGGGACGGAAACGTTTCTTTCTGTCTTTGATGCCTAATAGAAAGGACATTTCAGTCCATTCTATTGCTAGATGGATTCAGTTAACTATCCGTACTGCTTATGAAGATTTATCTTCTTCTCAGCAGTCTGTGCTTAAGATTTCTGCTCATGAAGTAAGAGCTCTTTCTACTTCCTGGGCTTATGCTAATAGTGTTGCTATTACAGATTTAATGAAGGCTGCTTATTGGTCTCAGTCATCCACATTTACGAATTTTTATCTCAGAAATATTGAGTCCATTTCTGGAGACCTGCATTGTTTAGGTCCGTTATCTGTTGCTCAGAATGTCGTCCACTAAACAGTTGCAACTATAGTTATGCAGGCTTTCTGTTCCGGCAGTGACTCCGTCCGGCTGCCCTCTTCGCTCTGGGCTATTTGACCCAGGGCAAGGGGAAGGGGGGGGGGGGGGGGGTGTTCCCTTAGGTCACCTGCTTTATAGTGAAAAGCAAGGGAATGCCTCCTCCAAGTCAGTATTTCTGAGTCACTTCCGGGATGGTTTTAAAGTGTAATATTAATGTTTAAATTCATTCATGTCTTATTTTTAAAGTGTAGCTCGGTGTGAAGCATTTGTATATGTCAAGTGTCAAACGGGCTTTAATATACAATACTCGGACACTTTTAAATGACTATAAAGAGTCTCAATTCTCTGGACTACTTTATTTATTGGCTTGCTTTAAAAATAATTAGTATAAGGGTTATACTGGATGTTAATAGAGAACATAATTGTTATTGTGCTCAATTATTAAGGGTAGTGTATCTTTCTAATTTAATATTAAATAAGAAAGATACATGTAAAGCCTAATACTCCTTTTCTCCTTAAGGGGTTACCTCTTTACTATATAGTTGAGCTTATTGGATTTTCCTCTATGTCCTAGGCCCTCCAGCCTGTTTACTATTCAGCTAAGTCTGGGTCATTGGTACAGTATAAAAATGTTAAAAAATTTATAGTAATTTATATATTTTTTATACTTACCAATGACCCAGACGGGGATGGCCCTCCCTGGAGTTGGGAACTCTTGCCTCCCCGCTGAGTACATAGCGCTGACCAGGCACTGCCAGTAAGAATGATATTTGGCGCCAATTTCGGGACGACTGCGTCACTGCGCATGCGCAGTAGAGGCGTAGTATGGAGGTCCTTTAGGACATGATTTCTTTTTGTTTTGGATGCAAATTTTGGGGATTGGGGGGCAAAATTTGTGTTTGGCCCTGGTTTTGTTAGAGTTAGCACCAGCTAAGTCTGGGTCATTGGTAAGTATAAAAAATATATAAATTACTATAAATTTTTTAACTTTCTAAACCGAGAGGCAGATTTGGACCAAATTTGATATGAGGGCTTATTGAGTCATAAGTACTTAATTTATGCAAAAAAAGTTTTTCCCGTCGCCCCATGGGAACCGCAGGAGCTAAAAATAGAAAAAAATTAAGACACCCATATCTCCAAAACTACACAGCACTGAGGATTCTTATTTGGTGTGAAGCTTCCTTGGGACCAACATAATGGAATGATCAAAAAAAAATTGCTATCGGTTTTATCATGGGGTACTTTTCTGGGACTTTGAAAAAGTGCTGAGTCAGCATTTTTTAACACTGTGGGTAATGGGAAAAACATATAAGACTACTTTTCTCCCAAACCACTGCTCCAAAAGCTTTCAAATTTTTTCATATAACATCTTTGGAAGATTGTTTCACATGTTTATTGAAATCAATTTCCTGGGTCCATATTTGGGCTCTCTATGGGTGCACAAATGTTTAAATTAGTGCAGTATGAGGAATATTTTTTAAAAATCTTCTTCAGATCTACCAATAAGAATCTTTTGATATTTGGTATGCAGCATCCTTGGGGGAGTGAGATTCAAGTTTGTTCAAGCCAAGTCCCTGGGTTCATATTTAGGCTGGAAATTTGGGGGCCGGGTGGGACTGAAAATTTTCGACCAAAATCCAGAAATTTTTTTTTGGGGGGGGGGGGGGGGGGGGGGGGTTATGCGTTTCGGTCAATTTTAAGACAAAAATTTTTTTGTTTTTTTTTGTTTGGGACTTCGAAAATTTCCGAACAAAAATAAAAAAAAATCTGTTTTTCATACGTTTACGTTTATTTCAATTTTGGGACGTAAAAGTGCAGGAACTGAAAATAGAAGGAAAATCCTGTGTATTGTGTGGGAACAACTGTTTCATCTAGTTGGTATATGCTTTTCTTAGGAGGGGCGTATGCAGCTTATTCAAATCAAGTCCCTGGTTTGATATTTAGACTACCATGTCAGGTGAGTGCCCTCAGGCCCCTGGGGCCTCTTGTATTTCAAAGAGAATCCAAGAATCAATTCACGCAAAGATTTGCACAACAAAAACAGCAAGAATCCATGTAGATTCTCGCTGCACCTCTGTTAGGATTTGCGTGAAAAGAATGGAGTCAATTCAACCCTTTACCTAATATAGGGGAGCAAATTAACCAGTACAAGACTAACATGACGTGAAATATCCTGACACTCTGTCAGTAAAATTGTACAAATATTGCTGTCATTGGAACTGGCTTTATGATATCTGTTAATCCAGATTTAATACAATAAATGCTTATTTTAACACAAGAATATAGGAACATGACCAGATTCCTGTTAATTGAATTCTCCTGTTAATTGAATTTTTTTCACGTTAATTTTCTATTCAATTAACAGGATTCCATTGAACTTATAATTTTTTACAAAAAGAAACCTATGGCGTGAAATGAGCTGACAACACCATAAACACCACATTGGTAAAAAACAAGCTATTAGG
Source organism: Pictodentalium vernedei (assembly GCA_031216915.1). Taxonomy (NCBI): domain Eukaryota; kingdom Metazoa; phylum Mollusca; class Scaphopoda; order Dentaliida; family Dentaliidae; genus Pictodentalium; species Pictodentalium vernedei. Next base: position 303,327,610 of record CM062290.1, on the reverse strand, counting down.
GCTAAAAAAAATTAAAATCTGTTTCTCAGGCCCTCCCACATGGTCCTTGTTGCTGCTGCATGCTTTATTTTTATAACCAATGTAAACTTTAAAAAAATTAAAATTAAATGGTTTATGTCTGATATTTTACCCAAGTTAAAATAAATTGATAAATTTGTACCTTAAGTGCAAGAAGGCTTTGCAATGCTTTAGCATTGCAAAGCCTTCTTGCTCTCAAGGGACGAAATACCGCCCCCCCCCCCCCTTCCCCCTCCTCACCCCCCCCTGCTATTGCGTAGATTATTAGGCCTAAAACAGAAACCAAGAACATGAACTTTTGATGGCAAAAAAATAATTAGAGAAATAAAAATGAAAAACCGCTTGCCTGCATTCAAGTTTACAAATAATGGTCTGAGAAACAGAAGATCTATTTTGTGGGACCTTAATTGAAATTAATTGAAAAACCTTTCCACAATCCATTCCAGTGATGGATCATAAGCTGAGTTTGAAAGTGCTTTGAGAATATTTTTGGCGGGTTTTGGCCATTATGTTGGGTAAAGAGTTAACCTGTTAACCAACGCAGACGATATCAAAATTTATTATTTTAACTATAATGTTTTAAAATTTTTCAAAAAATTTCAACAAAAACATATCATGTGACCCCTCATTAGAACGAGCTCATTGAGCTCGTTCTAATGAGGGGTCACATGATATGGTTTTGTTGAAATATTTTGAAAAATTAATTTTTTTCAACTGCTCAATTTTCATATTACGCGGACGGATGTGGGCGATTCGTTAGGTAAAGGGTTAATATAGATTAGATTTACACTAAGGCTGTACAGTGCACAGGGTTAGTTACTCAGTTAATAATGAAATTTTTAGCTCACCGAAGGGAGCTTAACTTATCACTTGCTGTCTGTCGTCGTCCGTTGTCGTCCGTCGTCGTCCGTCGTGAACTTTACATTATCGACTACTCCTCCCAAACAACTGGATCAAATTGAACCAAATTTGGTGTGCATGTTCCCCATCATATGTCAATTCAAACTTGTACAGATGAACTTGCCGCCCCCACAGGGGGGCACCACAAGGGGCATAACTCTGATAGCTCCCATGAATTTCTTTCCAAAATTCAAAAAAATCTTCTTCTTCAGATCCACCAGGCAGAATTCTTTCCTATTTGGTATACATCATCTCTGGGGGGGGGGGGGGGGGGGGGGGGGGGGGGGGGTCAAATCGGCTCCCTGGATTCATATTTGGGCTCACTATGGAAGCCCAAATTTGAACTTAGGCAAATTTCTTAAAAAATCTTCTTCTCCAGATCCAGCAGGAAGAATCTTTTAATATTTGGTATGCAACATTGTGGAGTGGATCTAATTCAGGTTTGTACAAATCGGCCCCCTGGGTTCATATTTGGGCTCAGTATAGAAGCCCGAATCTGAACTTAGTGCATTTCAGGCAAATTTCTTAAAAAATCTTCTTCTCCAGATTCAGCAAGCAGAATCTTTTGATATTTGGTATGCAACATTGTGGGGTGGGTCTGTTTCAAGTTTGTTCAAATCGGCTTCCTGGATTCACATTTGGGCTCAGTATAGAAGCCCGAATTTGAACTTAGTGCATTTCAGGCAAATTTCTTAAAAAATCCTCTTCTCCAGATCCAGCAAGCAGAATCTTTTGATATTTGGTATGCAACATTGTGGGGTGGATCTGATTCAAGTTTGTTCAAATTGGCCACTGGATTCATATTTGGGCTCAATATAGAAGCTCGAATTTAAACTTAGTGCATTTCAGGCAAATTTCTTAAAAAATCTTCTTCTCCAGATCCAGCAGGCAAAATCTTTTGATATTTGGTATGCAACATTGTGCGTTATATCAGATTCAAGTTTGTTCAAATCGGCCCCCTGGGTTTATATTTGGGCTCAGTATAGGAGCCCAAATTTGAACTTAGTGCATTTCAGGCAATTTTCTTTAAAAATCTTCTTCTCAAGATCCAGCAAGCAGAATCTGTTGATATTGGGTATGCAGCATGCTTAGGGGGGTGAGATTCAAATTTGTTCAAGCCAAGTCCCTGGGTTCATATTTGGGCTCACTATGAGATCCCGAATGATAACTTAGTTCAAAATTAGGAATTTTCTTTAAAAATTTTCTTCTTCAGATCCAGCAGTTGGAATATTTTGATATGTGGTATGCAGCATCCTTAGGGAGGTGAGATTCAAGTTTGTTCAAGCCATGTTCCTAGGTTCATATTTGGGCTCACTATGGGAGCCCGAATGATAACTTAGTTCAAAATGAGGAATTTTCTTTAAAAATGTTCTTCTTCAGATCTAGCAGTCAGAATGTTTTGATATTTGGCATGCAGCATCCTTAGGGGGTGAGATTCAAGTTTGTTCAAGCCAAGTCCCTGGGTTCATATTTGGGCTCACTGTGGGAGCCGAATGATAACTTAGTTCAAAATGAGGAATTTTCTTGAAAAATCTTCTTTTTTAGATTCAGCAGTCAGAATGCTTTTGATATTTGGTATGCAGCATCCTTGGGCTGGGGGGGATTCAAGTTTGTTCAAGCCATGTCCCTAGGTCCATATTTGGGCTCACTGTGGGAGCTTGAATTGTAACTTAGTTCTAAATGTGGAATTTTCTTATCCTTGGGGGGGGGGGGGGGGGGTAGTTTGTTAAAGCCCAGTCCCTGAGTTCATATTTGGGCACCCTGTGGGAGCCCGAATTATAACTTAGTTCAGTATGAGGAATATTCTTTAAAAATCCTTTTTTTTTAGATCCACTGGTCAGATATTTGGATATTTGGTATACGTTTTTCTTAGGAGGGGCAGATGCAACTTGTTGAATTCAATTCCCTGGGTTGATATTTAGCCTACCTTGTCAGGTGAGTGCCCTCAGGCCCCTGGGGCCTCTTGTTTTTTATTTTAATATTTTAGTTTCCCATAGCTGCTCAAACCTTTTCCCAACATAATGACCAAAACCAGCCAGCACTGTTTACAAAAATCGCCATTCAAATTGTATTATTTTAAAAAAAATTTCCCCAAAACATAGTTTATGACACCTTATTTGAACGAGCTTGCCAAGCTCGTTCCAATGTTCCAATGAGTTGTCATAATCTGTATTTTTTAGGCAAAAAATGAATATGTTATGTTATTAAAGAACTATTGTTCCTAGTGTTGTCTGCCATTTAGGTTTGATGAAAGGTTAAAATATTATGCCTGTACTCATGGTGTATATATATTTGAAATTTGCCCCATAAGTATCTTCAAATATTTTAAATAGATAGAAAAAGGATTGAGTGGATACCGAAAATTATCTCACAAGACAATGTTTATTTTTCGCGAATGCTTGCACGAGCAAAAATGGCCATTTGCCTCAGTCACAAGTGAGATATTTATGGTATTCACTCAAAAACACTAGATTTCCTTTTTGATTGTATGATTTTTATATGAATCTGATCATTGCTATCGATAATTCTTCTCGTTTCAACCTTGAATTGATGCATGAAAGAAACAACTGATGTGCTTTGATACTTGGAAATGATTTGATCGCTACTCAGAACAGGTTGCATCTTGCGATCTGATTGAGCTGGCAAGTTTCATGCATCAATTCAAGTGAATGCGTGTTGAATTATTGCTGGAAATGATTGGTATCCTCTCAAAAAAACTAGATTTTCTGTTCATTACATGTTTTTAGAACAAATTGATCATTTCCAGTGATAATTTGACTCATATTCACCTTGAAGTGATGCTTTGAAAGCTGCTATTTTGATTGATTCCATGAAAGTGAATGTTTCTATATCTTCACAGTGGGGGATACGATTTCTATCTTTCTGCAATTTTTTAGTCGAGTTGTGACGAAGTCAAACTCGACTTATAGTTTGGTGAATGGCGGGCGGGCGGGCGGGCGGGCGGTCGGGCGTAAACAATTGGTTTCCGGATGATAACTTGATAGTGGTTCAACTCACATTCATTAAACTTCATACGTAGGTTGGTCTTGGTGGGAGGAAGAACCCTATTGATTTTGGACATGCTACGTCGAAGGTCAAGGTCACAGTGACCTTGAACATAGTAAATCTTAAACAATTGGTTTCCGGATGATAACTTGATAATGGTTCAACTCACATTCATGAAACTTCATAGGTAGATTGGCCTTGGTGAGGGGAAGAACCCTATTGATTTTGGACTCGCTACGTCAAAGGTCAAGGTCACAGTGACCTTTAACATAGTATATCGCAACAATTGGTTTCCGGATGATAACTTGATAGTGGTTCAACCTAGAGTCATGAAACTTCATAGGTGCGTTGGCCTTGGTGCGAGGAAGAACCCTATTGATCTTGGACTCACCAGGTCAAAGGTCAAGGTCACAGTGACCTTGTACATAGTATATCGCAACAATTGGTTTCCGGATGATAACTTGATAGTGGTTCAACCTAGAGTCATGAAACTTTATAGGTATGTTGGCCTTGGTGCGAGGAAGAACCCTATTGATCTTGGACTCACCAGGTCAAAGGTCAAGGTCACAGTGACCTTGAACATAGTATATCGCAACAATTGGTTTCCGGATGATAACTTGATAGTGGTTCAACCTAGAGTCATGAAACTTCATAGGTATGTTGGCCTTGGTGCGAGGAAGAACCCTATTGATCTTGGACTCACCAGGTCAAAGGTCAAGGTCACAGTGACCTTGAACATAGTATATCGCAACAATTGGTTTCCGGATGATAACTTGATAGTGGTTCAACCTAGAGCCATGAAACTTTACAGGCGTGTTGGCCTTGGTGCGAGGAAGAACCCTATTGATGTTGGACTCACCAGGGCAAAGGTCAAGGTCACAGTGACCTTGAACATAGTATATCGCAACAATTGGTTTCCGGATGAGAACTTGATAGTGGTTCAACCTAGAGTCATGAAACTTCATAGGTGTGTTGGCCTTGGTGCGAGGAAGAACCCTATTGACCTTGGACTCGCCAGGTCAAAGGTCAAGGTCACAACTCGACATTGGATCTGTGATCCTGAGTGGCATTTTTTGATAATCTATCATTTAGCATACAATAAAAGATTTTTTGTAACATGCTCATAAAAAGAATAGGGTCCAGCATGAAAGTTTCATATTGGATGGGTCAGGAAACATGAACTATTTCATTTTTCCCTCAGACTTATGAGAATCTAATTATCTGATTCTTGCGAAATTCAACCAGTGAGTAGCCAGGGTAGTAACCCCAGGGCCCTGGGATTTGGGAAGGCCAGAATGGCCAAGACTAGCAACACAAGTTTCATATTGCATTGGAATAAAAACTTAGTCATTTACAGATGAAACTTTACCATCCTATGGCAATGTTGTATCTGTTATAAATATAATTACATTCATTTCATGCAGGGATTCAAGGAACTTGTGACTTTTGCAGTGAAAATTCAGAATTTTTTTCAAATTGTTACTGTGATGGTCACAGTTGGCTGTTGTTTTCCTGGTTTCCCCATCCCATCCCCTTCTCATACTCTTCCTCTTTCACTTTAAGACTCAAGCCATATATTCGATACCATGAGCAAGAGACTATCAAAGAGCCTAGGTTCTGTTAGAGAGTTTACATCAAGGACCCAAATTCTCCTTGCAGCCCCTAAACCGGATAATAAAAAATGTTCCTGTTTTGCTAGCTGCAAATGGCTATTGTTTTCCATTGTAGTCAGAAATCTTAATGATGGAATGTATTTATTCACATTGGATGATGAAGATACTGATAGAATTGTGTCAATTAGTGGTCATGTGTCACCAGATGAGAAGATAACTATAGTAACAGGAGGCTTGCAACTGAAGTTATGGTGTCAGGTTTCAAAGAAGTAAGTTACCTTCACTTGAATGTTTTTATAATATTAATCTGAAGTGAGCAGCATTCATATAGATGATTGGCTAAACTTGGCTTTATGTTTGTGATGTTGCCCAAGATGCTGGAAGTGACCCAAAACACCAATAAATAATAAGTTATAGTGCTAAACATACATCAGTGACAAGTTTCATATATCATTTCAATAGCTTTATTTAAATAATTTTCTGTTCGTGCTAGCCTATGAATGCTTTATTTTTATACTGTACCAATGACCCAGACATAGCTGGTGCTAACTCTTAAAATATAGGGCCAAACACAAATTTTGCCCCCCAATCCCCAAAATTTGCATCTAAAACCAAAGAAAACATGTCCTGAATGGCCCTCCACACTTCACCTCTACTGCGCATGCGCAGTGTCAAGGACGTTCCGAAATTGGCGCCATTAATCATTCTAAGTTTGGCCCTTCATCAGTTAACATCTGACTGATCTTTGTGCTTGTAAATCTCAGTTTAAATGATGCCAGACACATAAATATTAGTGAAATGGTGATTCTAAGGAGGATAGAGAAGGAGGAGAGGAAAAATGTGTGACAGAATGTTATCAGGGCTGTAACTTAAAATTTTTTAATGAAATTATGTTAAGTTACCTATTTTCGAGGCAGCAGCCATTTTGTTGTCATTCCGGTTATTTAGTTACACTGATTTTTCAGTGTTTTCCTCTCTCCCTTTCCTTTAAGTCCCCTCTTGCTATTCTCCCATGCTTTTGGTATAGTTTCTGTAATTTTTATTACTAAAATTTCTTGGGAGTTTTAGCTGAATAACAGAATGAATTCTGTTCTTTCCCCATGTTTACGTCTTCACCTACGGGTGGTTAGGCATTGTGTTCTGCATCTACCATCTGATGTTCTGCAGTTTCTTCCCTGGAAGTCTCTGTTTTGCATCAGATAGTGTATTTTTGGTAACTGATTCCGGGCCTGGGTGCCTGGAGTCTTATTTTAGTGTTTTTACACTCATTGTTTACATTTACAACAGCCCTCTGTGTGAGGAGGGGATTTCTTGAAAATAATATCTTGATGTTATTTTAATCATAACTAGATACATTATTATTGTTCGTAAGTGTTGAATAAATTGTTTAAAATATTTTTAAAATTTTTGTCCACACTTAGGCTTGGGATCCATTGGGGCTCAACGTTACTTTTCAGAAACTTGGGCTGTTCTGAAAAAATATATTTTTATACTGTACCAATGACCCAGACATAGCTGGTGCTAACTCTTAAAATATAGGGCCAAACACAAATTTTGCCCCCCAATCCCCAAAATTTGCATCTAAAACTAAAGAAAACATGTCCTGAAAGGCCCTCCACACTTCGCCCCTACTGCGCATGCGCAGTGTCAAGGACGTTCCGAAATTGGCGCCATTAATCATTCTAAGTTTGGCCCTTCATCAGTTAACATCTGACTGATCTTTGTGCTTATAAATCTCAGTTTAAATGATGCCAGACACATAAATATTAGTGAAATGGTGATTCTAAGGAGGATAGAAAAGGAGGAGAGGAAAAGAATGTGTGACAGAATATTATCAGGGCTGTAACTTAAAATTTTTTAATGAAATTATGTTAAGTTACCTATTTTCAAGGCAGCAGCCATTTTGTTGTCATTCTGATTATTTAGTTACACTATTTTTTCAAGTGTTTTTCCTCTCTCCCTGTCCTTTAAGTTCCCCCTTGCTATTCTCCCATGCTTTTGGCATAGTTTCTGTAATTATTATTACTAAAATTTCTTGGGAGTTTTAGCTGAATAACAGAATGAATTCTGTTCTTTCCCCATGTTTACGTCTTCACCTACGGGTGGTTAGGCATTGTGTTCTGCATCTACCATCTGATGTTCTGCAGTTTCTTCCCTGGAAGTCTCTGTTTTGCATCAGATGGTGTATTTTTGGTAACTGATTTCGGGCCTGGGTGCCTGGAGTCTTATTTTAGTGTTTTTACACTCATTGTTTACATTTACAACAGCCCTCTGTGTGAGGGGGGGATTTCTAAATAATAATATCTTTATGTTATTTTAATCATAAATAGATACATTATTATTGTTCGTAAGTGTTGAATAAATTGTTTAAAATATTTTTAAAATTTTTGTCCACACTTAGGCTTGGGATCCATTGGGGCTCAACGTTACTTTTCAGAAACTTGGGCTGTTCTGAAAAAATATTTTTTCAAAATATTTTGATTTCAATTATTTTTTCTATATTAATGGATCATATTATTATTATGTATTTTGATTGCCAGGGGTTAGTGCGAGTACCAGGACTTGTTTTCTTTTCACATTGAAAGGATATTGATCAATTGTTTTAAGAGGAAGTCTTCCTCTGACCTTATTATCATTCTATATGTGGTCAGTGTACTCGCATTAACTCCTGTTCTGTATCGTATGATTTCGATGACAATATGGGAAGCGTATGTCACGGTATGTTGTTGGGGATTTGGACACTCCGGTCCTTTCCCCGCAGGGTCACTCTACTTTATCAATTTCTATTTCAGACGATCAAGATTAGGGTGATGTATCTGTGATGTCTTCCAACAGTGTGCCTCCGTCGTCACAATTAATGAAGGGCTAGCGGAAAAGTGCTCATGTAATATGCCAATTGCCTAAGAGGACCCTAGTAGGTTCGACGGCCTTTGACGTCCGCTAGCTCGCCCGGTGTAGCGTCCATTCACCGAATGGTTCGGCAGCCGGGTTCGTCCGTTGCGGTCTAGAAGGAATTTTGGGGTGATGCGAGCACTATAAAATTAACTTAATGCACACCCAGTGACGGCGGATCGGAGGGAGAACGGAGGAAGCCTTTTAGTCCGGTTCATAGCTCGTTCCGGTCCATCCGGACGGCAAGCGAGAGAGGTCCCTCTCTCGTTCAACAACATCTGGCCCCAGATGTTGTGGTACAAATGTGTCGTTAGCGGAGCATACGTCCGTCGCTCGGGACGCTCCGTTGTATAGGCAGTCCGCTGAGACTGCTAAGGCTTCCTCTTCTCGTCAGCGCACACGACCGCACCTTGGCTGCGTGACCGCCGATATATTACCAGCTTCGCCGATCAAGGATTCTTCGGCGACCAGGTCACACCATCCGACAGCCAGGGATTCGAGACCGATGGACTCCGGACGTTCGCATAGGAAGTATGCGGGAGCCATCTGATGCGGAGCTACCCTCGGCGAAGCAGCGATAGTCTGCGCCTCCGCAGGTCTCGACGCCGGACATTCTTGTGCACATAGCACAGCTTATCGCAGCATCCCAGCAGCCGACAGAAACGGTGTCGGATCGAGAATTATCCGACAGCGCTGGGTCGGTAGCCGGGGACTTGAGGCCTGCAGACTCCGGACGTTCGCATAGGAAGTGTGCGGGAGTCAACGTACACGGAGCTTCCAGCGGCAATGCATCGTAAGTCCGCTACTGCACAGGCCTCGGGAACGGACGTGCTTTCCTTAATAGCACAGTTTATCGCAGCATCCCAGCATCAACTGAATCTGTCGCATATATTTTATCCGACGATGCTGGGTCGGGATGCTCCGCGGAAGCGAGTACGGACGTCCGAAAATTTTCATCCGGTCCGACGGGATACCGAAAGGGATTCGGTGGATTTCTAGCTTTCCCTTTCGGAACAACATATGCTGCGATGCCGGATAAGAAACTGATAGCGTCGGTGGACTTAGAAATTTTTGGTTCGGTTCAGGGACATCGTCCCTCAGTTCCGACATAGTCCAATAATGTCACGCAAACTATCGAATTATTGAACGACGCTATATATATTATTTTATGCTTGCTATCCAAGCATTTCTGGTTTCTTGTTCGAAGAGTTATGGAGATGTCTTTCAAAAGTGTGCCTCTGTCGTCATAGTTAATGAAGAGTTAGCGGCAATATGTGCTCATGGAATATGTCTATCGCTTACGGAGTGACATTCGCTAGCTCACCCGGTGTAGCGTACATTCATCGAATGGTTCGGCTGCCGGGTTCGTCCGTTGCGGTCTAGGAAGGAGATTTGGGTGATGCGAGCACTTTAATTACTTTAGTACTCACCCAGTGACGGCAGATTGAGGACAGATCGGAGGAAGCCAACAACATAGGGGACCGCATGTTGTGGTTCAGATATTTTACATTCGGAGCATATGTCCGTTGCTCGGGACGCTCCGTTATATTGACAGTCCGAGAGACTGTCTTCCTCATCCTCACAGCAGGGCACACGACCGCACATTGGCTACGTGACCTCGAGTATCCGATCAGTTTCGGCATTCAGTGATTCCACAGCGAATAGGTCGCGCCATCCGGTAGCCAAGGGACACGAGGCCTATACACTCCGTTCGCTCGCATATTGGAATTATGCACGGGGTAACGATCTTGGAGCTTCCTGCGGCAATGCATCGTAAGACCGCTGCTCCTCAGGCTTCAGTGACGGACGTGCTATCCGAGTTAGCACAGTTGTTTCGCAGCATCCCAGCAATTGACGGTTTCTCGGTCGAATCAGGAATTATCCGACGGCGCTGGGTCGGTGCGGTCCGCGGTTGCATCAAGCTACGGACGACCGAACGCTTTATAGGGTCCGACAGGATGGCGAAAGGGATTCGAAAGATTTCGAGTTTTCCCTTTAGTAGTATCGGAAGATGCCTTTCTTATCTTCTGGCATTTCTTCCAGTGATTATTTTTCGGACTTCATTGCTGCGATCTTGGATAAGAGACTTATAGCGTCATTGGACTCGGATTTTTCGATCGGTACAGGGGCTTTGTCCCTGACTTACCGACGCAGTCCAATATTGTCATTACAACATGTGTTTTATTTTTCGACGCTATATATTTATATATATATACAAGCCTGCTACTAAGCATGATAGTTTAGTTTCTTGTCCGCGTGGCTCATTTCTGCCATTTTATCTTTTTTACATATAGTTTATTTTGGCAGAGCAGGGCATACCGAGAGTTCATATGCGTCTAGACGGTGATTAAAGACTGCATATATTCTTTTTCGCCGTTTATGTCTTTTCCAATTTCAATGTTGGGAACGACATTATGTATAGTAGACTTAACTTAGACGCTTTATTATACGTAATCCACCTTACTGAGGCGTTATCATTACGTCTTCAAGAAAAGATTTACGGGATATTATTCTCAATGTAATTTCTTTTGAGGGCAGTAGTTTGTTCACGTATAACTCCGCCCTTCAGTGGCTGATTGGAGTTGGTTAGACGTGATGCAGCCCTAGCTACATCCACGCGTGGATAGTAGGTTAAGAACTCTCTCAGAGTCGCTTCGTTCTCGGAGGAGCTTCTCTTCGACGGCAACTTTCCGGCAATCCATGAATTGCTTGAATTATACATTCTCTTGTCTATCTAGTGTTACAAGAGATTCAGACTGGGGCAAACATTCGGTGGTTGACTCAGAGAGTGCCGCCGCAGTTGCCGGACCCGAGTGTGGCTGTTATGACGGTTGCCAGTCAAACAGATTGGGATATATACTGATCCCTACGGATTCGAAGTGCCAGGGTCTTTGGGTTCCGCAGTCTTTTAGCTATCAGTTTAACTTCCGCGGAATAATGTTTTTTAGGCTTGCTTTATGTCATTGCATGAACATTATTCAGAAACGCATGCCCAAATTCCTGTCCTTTAATTCGACAGTAGTGGCGTATCTCCGGAACCAGGGAGGCACTCTTTCGTTTCCGTTATTCAATTTAATGGAAAGAATCCGTTTGTTGGTTATAATACACCAAGTTCAGTTTTGGTCCGTCATATTCTGGGTCGTCTGATTGTTTTATCGCACTCCCGTTCTCTTACGGGTCGCTTGTTGCTGTCAGAATGGACTCTCAACAAACAAGTATTTAATCAGATTTGCTATCTATGGGAGCGCCCAATGATGTTTTATTTATGACACAGCTTGCTAATCAATTGCAGACGTATGTGTTGGCTTGTCCAGATCTCTGAGCTAATACTGTTAACGCTCTATTGATCTATAGGACGGAATGATAGGATACGCGTATCCTCCGGCGCTGTTGTTTTAGCAGGTATTGCTAAGATAAACAACCACCATACATTTCTGTTGATAGCATCTCTATCTTCACAGAGATCATGAGTAATTTACTCTCTTGTCTACTGTGGATCTTAACGTGAAATCTTCCTCTATGTGAGGATCTTTTTTCACTGGGTAAATCGTGTCATCTTTATCACAACCAGCAAGGTCGCAACCTTCATGTATTCCGTTGTGTGGTCCGTATTGCATTGTATGCACTGTACTGGACGAGCTTTGGACGCGATTTCTTACTATAGGAGATCCTCTTCTTCGCTATTCTATGCGACTAAAGTGGAGGCTCTTCCGTCGTGGTGTAGGGATCATTATGTTCATATGGTTGATCCCTCCATACTACTCATTGCTATTTTTTAGTATACTTGTTTCACAAGATCTACTGCAGCCTGTGTTATTTAGGTTATAGGTTTATGTTACCTCATACCTATGCACTCTACTATAGTTTACAATTGAGTCTTTTGTCTCTTTATCTAAGTCAGTTAGTAACTTTTTGATAAATAGACTTAGAATCTTTAGATTAAATTCCTATACGGATTTTAACTTCGGTTCTTATTTAGCTAAGTAATCATTTGAGCCTCTGGAAACAGTAGTTTTCAAATTCTGACCTTTTAGACAGTAATTCTGTTGGTTTCTCTTTTACTGTAGAGTCAGTGAGTTTCATGCACTATCGATGGGTGATTTTCACTTTCATAGTTTCGGAATCAATACTTCCGTTACTATTTAGGTTGGATTGTTGCATAAGAGTTAGGCTCCTATTATCCGGAACCTATTATTTTAAGGTCCTTCCGTCTTCGTATGGGCATAGGCCTTTACTCTTTCCGGGTACAGTTTATGTATTTATAAACAGATATCTGTTTATTACAAGGGCGTAAGCTTCTTCTGTCTTTGATGTCTAGTAGAAGGACGTTACGCTCCATTTTATTGTTAATGGATTCTATTATCTAGCGTACTGCTTATGGTATATCATTAGCTTAGCAGTTGTGCTTAAGATTTCGGCTCATGAAGTAAGAGTTCTTCTACTTCTTGGGCTTACATTAATAGTGTTGCTATTATAGATTTTTGAAGGCTGCTCATTGCGCTCAGCCATCCATTCATGAATTTTATCTCAGAAATATCGAGTCCATTTCTGGAGGCCTCTATTGTTAGGTCTATTATCTACTGCTCAGAATGTCATTCACTTAACAGTTGCTACTATAGCTAGGTAGGCTGTCTGTTTCGGCAGTGTCTCCGTTCGGCTGCCCTCTTCGCTCTGGGCTATTTGACCCAGGGCAAGAAAAAGGGGGGGGGGGAGGGTGTTCCCTTGGGTCACCTGTTTTTACTATGAAAACAAGGGGATACCTCCTCCGGAGTTAGTAATTCTGAGCTGTTATTGGGATGGTTGTTTAGTGAGAAGTTTAAGTTTATAAAATTCATTCAAGTCTTAGTTTTTAAAGTATAGCTTTTGAATATTGCATATGTCAACGGACATGATTATGCAATTCTCACACACTTTTAGGAGTATAAGAGTCTCTATTCTCTAGACTTACTTTATTATTGGCTTACTTTAAAAATTATTAGTATAAGGATTATTGGATATTAATAGAGTACATGGATGTATGAAGCTCAATTTTTGGAAGGTGTTGTATCTTTCTAATTTATCATAAATAAGAAAGATACATGTAAGGCCTATTACTTCTTTTCCCTACAGGGGATGACTCTATTTTATTTTATTGAGCGTATTCCATTTTGCTCTATGTCCTTGGCCCTCCAGCCTTTTTACTATTCAGCTATGTCTGGGTCATTGGTACAGTATAAAAATGTTAAAAAATTTATAGTAATTTATATATTTTTTATACTTACCAATGACCCAGACGGGGATGGCCCTCCCAGGAGTTGGGAACTCTTGCCTCCCCGCTGAGTACATAGCGCTTACCAGGCACTGGTTATTAGAATGATTAATGGCGCCAATTTCGGAACGTCCTTGACACTGCGCATGCGCAGTAGGGGCGAAGTGTGGAGGGCCTTTCAGGACATGTTTTCTTTAGTTTTAGATGCAAATTTTGGGGATTGGGGGGCAAAATTTGTGTTTGGCCCTATATTTTAAGAGTTAGCACCAGCTATGTCTGGGTCATTGGTAAGTATAAAAAATATATAAATTACTATAAATTTTTTAACTTTTTCAAAATATTTTGATTTCAATTATTTTTTCTATATTAATGGATCATATTATTATTATGTATTTTGATTGCCAGGGGTTAGTGCGAGTACCAGGACTTGTTTTCTTTTCACATTGAAAGGATATTGATCAATTGTTTTAAGAGGAAGTCTTCCTCTGACTTATTATCATTCTATATGTGGTCAGTGTACTCGCATTAACTCCTGTTCTGTATCCTATGATTTCGATGACAATATGGGAAGCGTATGTCACGGTATGTTATTGGGGATTTGGACACTCCGGTCCTTTCCCCGCAGGGTCACTCTACTTTATCAATTTCTATTTCAGACGATCAAGATTAGGGTGATGTATCTGTGATGTCTTCCAACAGTGTGCCTCCGTCGTCACAATTAATGAAGGGCTAGCGGAAAAGTGCTCATGTAAATACGCCAATTGCCTAAGAGGACCCTAGTAGGTTCGACGGCCTTTGACGTCCGCTAGCTCGCCCGGTGTAGCGTCCATTCACCGAATGGTTCGGCAGCCGGGTTCGTCCGTTGCGGTCTAGAAGGAATTTTGGGGTGATGCGAGCACTATAAATTAACCTAATGCACACCCAGTGACGGCGGATCGGAGGGAGAACGCAGGAAGCCTTTTAGTCCGGTTCATAGCTCGTTCCGGTCCATCCGGACGGCAAGCGAGAGAGGCCCCTCTCTCGTTCAACAACATCTGGCCCCAGATGTTGTGGTACAAAATGTGTCGCAAGCGGAGCATACGACCGTCGCTCGGGATGCTCCGTTGTATAGGCAGTCCGCTGAGACTGCTAAGGCTTCCTCTTCTCGTCAGCGCACACGACCGCACCTTGGCTGCGTGACCGCCGATATATTACCAGCTTCGCCGATCAAGGATTCTTCGGCGACCAGGTCACACCATCCGGTAGCCAGGGACACGAGGCCTGCAGACTCCAGACGTTCGCATAGGAAGTGTGCGGGAGTCAACGTACACGGAGCTTCCGGCGGCAATGCATCGTAAGACCGCTACTGCACAGGCCTCGGGAACGGACGTGCTTTCCTTAAAAGCACAGTTTATCGCAGCATCCCAGCATCAACTGAATCTGTCGCATATATTTTATCCGACGATGCTGGGTCGGGACGCTCCGCGGAAGCGGGTACGGACGTCCGAAAGTTTCATCCGGTCCGACGGGATACCGAAAGGGATTCGGAGGATTTCGAGCTTTCCCTTTCGGAACAACATATGCTGTTGTGTATGTCATCTGACTTGGTCTTCTACAGCTTCTTTCGTCGGACCAGAATGCTGCGATGCCGGATAAGAAACTGATAGCGTCGGTGGACTTAGAAATATTTTGGTTCGGTTCAGGGACATCGTCCCTCAGTTCCGACATAGTCCAATAATGTCACACAAACTTTCGAATTATTGAACGACGCTATATATATTATTATTTTATGCTTGCTAACCAAGCATTTCTGGTTTTTTGTTCGAAGAATTATGGAGATGTCTTTCAAAAGTGTGCCTCTGTCGTCATAGTTAATGAAGAGTTAGCGGCAATAAGTGCTCATGGAATATGTCTATCGCCTACGGAGTGACATTCGCTAGCTCACCCAGTGTAGCGTACATTCATCGAATGGTTCGGCTGCCGGGTTCGTCCGTTGCGGTCTAGGAAGGAGATTTGGGTGATGCGAGCACTTTAATTACTTTAGTACTCACCCAGTGACGGCAGATTGAGGACAGATCGGAGGAAGCCTGTTAGTCAGGTTCCTGGCTTGTCCAGGTCCGTCCGGGCTGTGAGCGAGAGAGGTCCCTCTCTCGCCCAACAACATAGGGGACCGCTTGTTGTGGTTCAGATATTTTACATTCGGAGCATATGTCCGTTGGTCGGGACGCTCCGTTATATTGACAGTCCGAGAGACTGTCTTTAATGCTTCCTCATCCTCACAGCAGGGCACACGACCACACATTGGCTACGTGACCTCGAGTATCTGATCAGTTTCGGCATTCAGTGATTTCACGGCGAATAGGTCGCGCCATCCGGTAGCCAAGGGACACGAGGCCTATACACTCCGTTCGCTCGCATATTGGTAGTATGCACGGGGTAACGATCACGGAGCTTCCAGCGGCAATGCATCGTAAGACCGCTTCTCCTCAGGCCTCAGTGACGGACGTGCTATCCGAGTTAGCACAATTGTTTCGCAGCATCCCAGCAATTGACAGTTTCTCGGTCGAATCAGGAATTATCCGACGGCGCTGGGTCGGTGCGGTCCGCGGTTGCATCAGGTACGGACGACCGAAAGCTTTATAGGGTCCGACAGGATGGCGAAAGGGATTCGAAAGATTTCGAGTTTTCCCTTTAGTAGTATCGGAAGATGCCTTTCATATCTTCTGGCATTATCTTCCAGTGATTATTATTTCGGACTTCATTGCTGCGATCTTGGATAAGAGACTTATAGCGTCATTGGACTCGGATTTTTCGATCGGTTCAGGGACATTGTCCCTGACTTACCGACGCAGTCCAATATTGTCATTACAACATGTGTTTTATTTTTCGACGCTATATATATATATATACAAGCCTGCTACTAAGCATGATAGTTTAGTTTCTTGTCCGCGTTGCTCATTTCTGCCATTTTATCATTTATACAAATAGTTTATTTTGGCAGAGCAGGGCATACCGAGAGTTCATATGCGTCTAGACGGTGTGATTAAAGACTGCATATATTCTTTTTCGCCGTTTATGTCTTTTCCAATTTCAATGTTGGGAACGACATTATGTATAGTAGACTTAACTTAGACGCTTTATTATACGTAATCCGCCTTACTGAGGCGTTATCATTACGTCTTCAAGAAAAGATTTACGGGATATTATTCTCAATGTAATTTCTTTTGAGGGCAGTAGTTTGTTCACGTATAACTCCGCCCTTCAGTGGCTGATTGGAGTTACTTAGACGTGACACAGCCCTAGCTACATCCACACGCGTGGATAGTAAGGTTAAGAACTCTCTCAGAGTCGCTTCGTTCTCGGAGGAGCTTCTCTTCAACGGCAACTTTTCGGCAATCCATGAATTGCTCGATTTACACGTTCTCTTGTCTATCTAGTGTTACAAGAGATTCAGACTGGGGCAAACATTCGGTGGTTGACTCAGAGAGTGCCGCCGCAGTTGCCGGACCCGAGTGTGGCTGTTATGACGGTTGCCAGTCAAACAGATTGGGATATAATACTGATCCCTACGGATTCGAAGTGCCAGGGTCTTTGGGTTCCGCAGTCTTTTAGCAATCAGTTTTCTTCCGCGGAATAATGTTTTTTAGGCTTGCTTTATGTCATTGCATGAACATTATTCAGAAACGCATGCCCAAATTCCTGTCCTTTAATTCGACAGTAGTGGCGTATCTCCGGAACCAGGGAGGCACTCTTTCGTTTCCGTTATTCAATTTAATGGAAAGAATCCGTCTGTTGGTTATAGTACACCAAGTTCAGTTTTGGTCCGTCATATTCCGGGTTGTCTGATTGTTTTATTGGACTCCCGTTCTCTTACGGGCCGCTTGTTGCTGTCAGAATGGACTCTCAACAAACAAGTATTCAATCAGATTTGCTATCTATGGGAGCGCCCAATGATGATTTATTTATGACACAGCTTGCTAATCAATTGCAAACGTATGTGTTGGCTTGTCCAGATCTCTGAGCTAATATTGTTAACGCTCTATTGATCTACAGGACGGAATGATAGGATACGAGTATCCTCCGGCGCTGTTGTTTTAGCAGGTATTGCTAAGATAAACAACCACAATACATTTCTGTTGATAGCATCTCTATCTTCACAGAGATCATGAGTAATTTACTCTCTTGTCTACTGTGGGTCTTAACGTGAAATCTTCCTCTATGTGAGGATCTTTTTCACTGGGTAAATCGTGTCATCTTTATCACAACCAGCAAGGTCGCAACCTTCATGTATTCCGTTGTGTGGTCTGTATTGCATTGTAAGCACTGTACTGGACGAGCTTTGGACGCGATTTCTTACTATAGGAGATCCTCTTCTTCACTATTCTATGCGGCTAAAGTGGAGGCTCTTCCGTCGTGGTGTAGGGATCATTATGTTCATATTGTTGATCCCTCCATACTACTCATTGATATTTTTTAGTATACTTGTTTCACAAGATCTACTGCAGCCTGTTATTATTTAGGTTATAGGTTTATGTTACCTCATACCTATGCATTCTACGATAGTTTACAATTGAGTCTTTTGTCTCTTTATCTAATTCAGTTAGTAACTTTTTGATAAATAGACTTAGAATCTTTAGATTAAATTCCTATACGGATTTTAACTTCGGTTCTTATTTAGCTAAGTAATCATTTGAGCCTCTGGAAACAGTAGTTTTCAAATTCTGACCTTTTAGACAGTAATTCTGTTGGTTTCTCTTTTACTGTAGAGTCAGTGAGTTTCATGCACTATCGATGGATGATTTTCACTTTCGTAGTTTCGGAATCAATACTTCCGTTACTATTTAGGTTGGATTGTTGCATAAGAGTTAGGCTCCTATTATCCGGAACCTGTTATTTTAAGGTCCTTCCGTCTTCGTATGGGCATAGGCCTTTACTCTTTCCGGGTACAGTTTATGTATTTATAAACAGATATCTGTTTATTACTATGGGCGTAAGCTTCTTCTGTCTTTGATGTCTAGTAGAAGGACGTTACGCTCCATTTTATTGTTAATGGATTCTATTAACTATCGGTACTGCTTATGGTATATCATTGACTTAGCAGTTGTGCTTAAGATTTCGGCTCATGAAGTAAGAGTTCTTCTACTTCTTGGGCTTACATTAATAGTGTCGCTATTATAGATTTTTGAAGGCCGCTCATTGCGCTCAGCCATCCACATTCATGAATTTTATCTCAGAAATATCGAGTCCGTTTCTGGAGGCCTCTATTGTTAGGTCTATTATCTACTGCTCAGAATGTCATTCACTTAACAGTTGCTACTATAGCTAGGTAGGCTGTCTGTTTCGGCAGTGTCTCCGTTCGGCTGCCCTCTTCGCTCTGGGTTATTTGACCCAGGGCAAGAAAAAGGGGGGGGGGGGGAGGGTGTTCCCTTGGGTCACCTGTTTTACTATGAAAACAAGGGGATACCTCCTCCGGAGTTAGTAATTCTGAGCTGTTATTGGGATGGTTGTTTAGTGAGAAGTTTAGGTTTTTAAAATTCATTCAAGTCTTAGTTTTTAAAGTATAGCTTTTGAATATTGCATATGTCAACGGACATGATTATGCAATCCTCAGACACTTTTAGGAGTATAAGAGTCTCTATTCTCTAGACTTACTTTATTTATTGGCTTACTTTAAAAATTATTAGTATAAGGATTATATTGGATATTAATAGAGTACATGGATGTATGAAGCTCAATTTTGGAAGGTGTTGTATCTTTCTAATTTATCATAAATAAGAAAGATACATGTAAGGCCTATTACTTCTTTTTCCCTACAGGGGATGACTCTATTTTATTTTATTGAGCGTATTCCATTTTGCTCTATGTCCTTGGCCCTCCAGCCTTTTTACTATTCAGCTATGTCTGGGTCATTGGTACAGTATAAAAATGTTAAAAAATTTATAGTAATTTATATATTTTTTATACTTACCAATGACCCAGACGGGGATGGCCCTCCCAGGAGTTGGGAACTCTTGCCTCCCCGCTGAGTACATAGCGCTTACCAGGCACTGGTTATTAGAATGATTAATGGCGCCAATTTCGGAACGTCCTTGACACTGCGCATGCGCAGTAGGGGCGAAGTGTGGAGGGCCTTTCAGGACATGTTTTCTTTAGTTTTAGATGCAAATTTTGGGGATTGGGGGGCAAAATTTGTGTTTGGCCCTATATTTTAAGAGTTAGCACCAGCTATAAATTTTTTAACATTTTTTATACTTACCAATGGCCCAGAAGAATATGGCCCTCCCATGAGTGGGCACTCATACCTCCCCCGCTGAGTTATTATGTAGTACTCTTTTCTACAAAGAATGATGTTGGTGCCAATTCGGTCACTTCCTAACGGCTGCGCATGCACAGAGAGTGAAAGTATGGAGGACCAGATAGGATTTTCAATTTTCGGTTTTGCAAGCCAATTTTGAGGATTGGGGGGGGGGGGGGGGGGGGGGGGGGTTCAAAATTTGTTTTGCCCCTTAATACCTTTGAGTTTGCACCAGCTAGTCTGGGCCATTGGTAAGTATAAGAAATATACAAATTACTTTCAATTTATAATATTCTTACAGAAGCATGGTAGATACTATACAACCATATTTCTTTTGTTGCAGAAGTGAAGATACTGTACATGTGATTTACAACCAGCAATTAGCAGAGGTTTCAGTGGATTCTGAATCTGAGTCTGAAAGTGAATTCAGTGATGAGGAAAGTGGACTTGATGAACTAGGTCAAAGTCAACGAAGTATCAGACGAAGAAGCAGCTTACCAGCTCAGCAGTCACAAGCTGGATGGCTATCTTGGTGCAATATTTTATGACAAGATTAAACAAGAAATACATAGAATGTCATGATGTGTGAATGCATTCATCAATACGGCATGAGTGCCAGTGCAGAAGGATAGAACAAGAGGGGCAGCTTCAAATTCTATCTTTCTGCACTGACATGAGTGGCTTATTGATGAATGCATTCACACATCTTAGTGTTCTGTGTTTATTACAAGCCTCCATGACATAGAATCCATTAAAAGATCAGCAAAGTGATCGGCGAAGACGTATGACAGATTGATATGTAAACAGAAAAATATAAAGGAAAATTGTGTCCAAAAAGGTTATTTATTTGTATTTTTGATTTGACTAATATTTACCATGCAGATCTTTTGCAATAATATCTTAAGTAAGCTCGAAAACTGACCCAGTGTGATCTTTTGTTACAGAATTTTGGGCCTTAATTAGTCATTTTTACAAATTTTGAGCTTGTTAGCACAATAACTTGAACAAACATCCTCGGATTTGACTAATATTTGCCATACAGGTCTTTTGCAATAATATCTCAAGCAAGGTCGAAAAACTAAGAAGTGCAATGTTTTGTTGCAGAGTTGTGAGCCTTAATTAGTCAATTTTGTCAGAATTTTGAGCTCGTTAGCACAATAACTTGAACAAACATTCCCCAATTTGATTAATATATTTGCCATACAGTTCTTCTGCAATAATATCTGAAGCGAGTTCAAAAACTGGCTCAGACCAATTTCTCGTTACAGAGTTATGGGCCCGAATTAGTCATTTTTATGGATTTTGAGCTCGTAAGCACAATAACTTGAACAAACATTCTCCGATTTGAATAATATTTGCCATACAGGTCTTTGGCAATAAAATCTTGAGCCAGTTTGTAAACTGGCCCATCCTGATTTTTTGTAACAGTATTATGGGCCTTAATTAAATAATTTTGACAAATTCTGAACTTGCTAGCATTATAACTTGAACAAAGATTCCAGATTTGACAACCGGGATATGATTGATAACACTCTCCGATTGCTACCACAACTCGTCGCCTGCATCTTCGATGCACACTTCTTGTTAAGAAATTACCTGCCGTTATCTTGGAGATATTCACTTCATTGTCAAAACTTGAATGTTATAAAATCATTCTCCATTTATAGAATAAGTTTAATTTCTTTAATTTTGGTGCATTTGTACAAAAACTTTTTCCAATTGACATTTGATTTATCAGCTGTTACCGTTTTGATTGGCTGATTACAAAAACCGGTGGAGTATAGTTCTTTTGATGGATCCAATGGAAATCCGTATGGGACATGTGTTCCATACAGATTTGTAAATATACAACTGGAGGGAAAATAATAGGCATGTAATAAAGAACTTTTTTATTCTTTTGTCTGATCAGAAGTATGATCATTTTCATTGTGTTCGTACATTTGTCAATTACCATTTCTTCATTTGTTTTAGTGCTTGCCCAAAATCTAAGGCCTAGAAGTAAAGACCAGTTAAAACAGTTTTGTTGAATTCATTTTTAGTTATTTTGGTGTTATTCCTCATGTATTTGCGCAAATTTTATTTCTAGCATATGATGATTTTTGTGATATCCTCAGCTTGCAAATTTACCTGACATTTTTTCAGGAAACGGTATGTAGTTGGCAAAATGATGGTTAGGCCATCAAAAATAAATACCTAGCTTATCATCAACACTTGCCCCCATATTCAGGACCCACCCCCAATTTTTTTTACATCACACACCCAAGAACCAAAGTGGTTGAATTGTTTTGGATATGAGTTTTTACCATCAGAGCTGCTAGATTGTCAATGACACCATCATCAATTACTATTTATTGACACAATTTCTTCATTAACACATGAGGTTAGTTTAACTATTTAAGTGCTGGAAGTCCATATTTGGGCTTTAATTTGGAGTGCAGGTAATACAACTTACAGGTTTCATATTCTATGGATATTATTATTATTATGGTATTATTATACCCCCACTCGAAAAAGAGAATGGGGTTATTATAAGTTATCTCCGCCAACATGTATGGTATATGGAGATTTAATACCTGGATTTTGATTTTTAAACTCCGAGCCACAGGTGAGGTGTTTAAATGAGACATCCAGGTATTAAATCTCCATATACCATACATGTTGACAGAGATAACGTTTTTGTCTTGTTTGAAACACAATAGAAACATAGTGGAGAAAAATTTGTGGAGGTGTTTCTCATGCTCCGTAAAAAGTTGGATCAAATTTGGGAATAACTATTTTGTTTTTACAAATGCAGAAGACAACAGATAGAGTTACATCCCTTGGGCCATTAAGGAAATGAGTAAACAGAATTTTATTGACATATCATCTCCTGAGTTCCAATGTGTTCTCCGTGCACACAAAGAACACATTAGTACTCAGGGGATGAATTATTTGCTCTTATTTTATTTTTCTCAAGTTGTTTCATTTTAATTATTCAATTATTTCATTTATAATAACAAAATATGATCGAATTGTTGGAAATCTGATGATATTTGTGGCTATTTTCCATTTTTTATATCAAGGCAAGCAAATCCTGAAAGCTTTTTTTTAAACCATATACCCCCGATATTTCGCTTGCGCTTAAATCCTGAATATTGCACCCTCTCATATACCTTGGATGTTTGGTGCACCCTTTGCCATGGTTATTTGTCCATTCTGACCAATCAAAAGAAGAATTTATTGGGATATAGAGACAAACTAGATTACATGTGTCCATCCATCCGTGTATGCATCTGTCCATCTGCAGCAATATCTTGCCAGTGAGTGGATGGAGTTCCATGAAATTTGGTATGAGGGATCCTTATGACAACCCACTCCTGCACATGTAATAAAAAGGTTGCCCACATTTTTTCAACAGAGTTTTGGTTCTTACTTTGTTTTTAATTCCTTTATGCTTCAGTGTTCCAGCACTGCAGTGGGGGTATGAACTGCCCTCAGAAAAAGCTCTTGTCTTTGACATGAAGTTGTTTACTTTATATGGATTTACCTGGTACAATTTATGGGAGAGTGACCATGTAAATCTCATCTATATCAACTCTTTACCCAACGCAATGGTGAAAAACCAGCGAGTACTATTCTCCAAAAAGTGTTCAAACTCAGCTTTGGATCCCTTTATTGGAGTGGATTGTGAAAAGGTTGTTTTTAGTGAATTCCAAATATGATAACATATTCTAATTTCAATTAACCCTTTACCCAACGAATCGCCCGCATCCACCTGCGTAATATGCAAATTCAGCAGCTGAAAAAATATTATTTTTTGAAAAAATTCAACAAAACCATATCATGTGACCCCTCTTTGGAATGAGCTCATCGAGCTCATTCCAAAGAGGGGTCACATGATATGGTTTTGTTGAAATTTTTTGAAAAAATTAAAAAAATGATATTTAAAATAATAAATTTTGAAATCGTCTGCGTTGGGTAAAGGGTTAATAGTTTTTTAAGAGTCATGGAATGCCATGACGTGAAAATCTAGTTTTCAAAGCATGAATGGTTGTATATGCTGTTATTTCTATAAGTTCAGGCTATATTCTTTTGTTAATGGCACCATATTAGTGCCTTATTATGTCAATATTTCTATAGCATTAACGTAATATTTTCATGATGTTGTGGCGAATATCGCTAGACAAACACACATGTGGTGTGATATTTTCATAACTATCATTTGTAATTTTTTGGATGAAAAGAAGAGGAGCGTATACTTAAATAATATGGACGATTTGAGCCATGCAAAGCTTTTTATGTTAAATGAACCGACATAGTCGATGTATTCATTGATGCAATGTAATTGAAGCTTGGGTTTCCGGCGTACCCGGCTTCATGATAATAGGGTAGCACATGTATATTGGGGCATGAAACCCATTACATCCATCTGTTATGGTATTTACTGAATTGGTAGGCCATGGTCCAGGTCTAACAAGCCAAGAGAGACAGCCACCAGTCTGGGAATGTAGAGCTTGCAATATGTGTAGTGAAAAAATATATTACTCACTTTTTACTTATGACAACCAACCTCCAGTCCTTTGTTGAGTGCTATATGGATGTCAAGCACCCTTCAGAAACACACATTTAATAAATGAAATATTTTTTTCAACTCATCAATTCACCAAAATTGTCCCAATTTTTTTTTATCCACTAGTCCCAGGACGTTATCACCCTTACCAACTCGCAAAAGCGATACGCCATATCAAAATTATCAAGGATTTGTGGAATTGTAGAAGTGTTTCTTTTTCTTTGAATGCAACATTGAATGAAGAATACAACACGGCGATTTTTACTTGTTGCAAGTATATAGGATTTTTTTGTTTCGTCATTTTAGCGAATTCGACCAGCCAAATCACGAGCAACTGACAAGTTATTGCTATATAAATATTGCGATATTCAGATACAAATGTGACACAAATATCGCTCAAATAACACGTTATTAGCACGTCCATGTTTCCACTTTATTGTAGGCTGTATTGTATCTATGAAAAAATACTCATATTATAATCCCTTTTGAAAAAGCTCTCAACCCGTTAAAACATAGTCACTTGTTTCCTCAAAATGTAGCAGTGACATTTCATCATCACATGAATTGTTGATTAATGTTTCTTTACTCTTTGTACCTAATATTCTGTTGGATGAAGTAAACAAAATGAGGATGCAATTGGGCATTGGTTAGAACTGCAAGTCAATCTTAACACAATATTAATTTAAAATAGAACTTGTTTTCATTTTTTAGCTGCGACTAGCAGCTCTATAAGTGGCAATGTCGGTCTGTCTGTCGGTCGGTCGGTCGGTCTGTCTGTGACCAACGAGTTTCAAAACTCAATAACTTTTGAAATACTTGATGGAATGACTTTATATTTGGCATGTAAGTGTATCTTATTGATGTCTAGCCACTGTTCAATGCATGTGTTGTTACAAATATTTTTCTTGGAGTTATGGCCCGTTGGTCGGTCGGTCTGTCGGTCGGTCTGTCTGTGACCAGCGAGTTTCAAAACTCAATAACTTTTGAAATACTTGATGGAATGACTTTATATTTGGCATGTAAGTGTATCTTATTGATGTCTAGCCACTGTTCAATGCATGTGTTGTTCTAAATATTTTTCTTGAGTTATGGCCCTTGATGAACTTAGAATTTTTTGAGATTGCACCACCCGTCGCAGCTACGGCGTCGATGTCGCGATTTTTAAAAAAATATTTCCACAATCCAGTATAAGTATTTCCATAAGTTCCTTGAATCCTGCACCCTATGTAACAGTAAACAACTGATCCTGTGCATGTTTACAGTACTAATCGGTATATGTTTTCGTGTAGTGTGTCATAAGGCAGCCTACCAGCTAATCTTTTGAAATGCCTATGGTCAGCCAGTGTACTTTAGCTTACCAACCAACTCGGTGCAGTGCACAGTGTTAGTCACTCTTTTCTTTCAGGTTATATATAAGATCATTTCTTTTATGTGACTACACCTATGCAATGATCAGCCTTAGTGAGTGCATATTTTCAAGTAATGTGTGATATGGCAAGATACCATTTTTATAACCAGAAAGTGTGACTAACCCTGTGCATTGCTCAGGGTTAGTCACACTTTGGTTATAAAAATTATTAACTGAGTAACAAACCTTGCACACTGTACATCTTCCAAGTAAATCTCATCTGTAGTAACTCTTTACCCAACATAAATGCCAAAATCAGCAAGTAATATTCTCAAAAAGCATTTGAATTCAGCTTATGACCCTATGATTGGAATGGAGTGTGGAAAGTTTTTTTTTTCACTGAATTCCAAAAATCACAACATATTCTATTTTCAATAATAGCTTGTTTCTTTTGATTATTCACATTGCATTTCTATGGTTTTGTTCACCCAGTCCAAGTATGGAATGAGTAGGGCATAAATGTTTAACCTAATTTCATTTTAGTCGAGTTGTGACGAATTCAAACGTGACTTATAGTTTGATGAATGGTGGGTGGGCAGGCAGGCATAAACAATTGGTTTCTGGATGATAACTTGATAATGGTTCGACCCACATTTATGAAACTTCATATGTAGGTTGGCCTTGGTGAGAGAAAGAACTCTGTTTATCTTGGACTTGCTGGGTGAAAGGTCAAGGTCACAGCAACCCTGAACATACTAAATCTTAAACAATTGGTTTCTGGATGATAACTTGACTATGGTTGAACCCACATTCATGAAACTTCATATGTAGGTTGGTCTTGGTGAGAGAAAGAACTCTATTTATTTTGGACTTGCTAGGTGAAAGGTCAAGGTCACTGACCCTGAACATAGTAATCAAAACAATTGGTTTCTGGATGATACCTTGATAATGGTTTGACCCACATTCATGAAACTAGGTTGGCCTTGGTGAGAGGAAGAACCCTCTCTATATTGGATGTGCTAGGTCAAGGTCACAGTGACCTGAACATAGTAAATCATAAACAATTGGTTTCTGTACGATAAGTTGATAATGAATGAACCCACTTTGTGCTGTCACAACTCAACATTGGATCAGTGATCCTATTGGCATTTTTTCAGCAATATTATAAGTTGCAGATAATTTTGCCAAAACTTTCCTACATGTAAGTCCTAAAAGTCTTCTTGATCCTCCATTGTGTGTGTAGGTGGTTGCATTCAGGTGTCGCTCTGAAGTTTTGAGCATTTTCTTCAAGGCCTTTTTATGCCACGTCATCAAATGGCTGGGCACATATTAGTGTTATCCCTGTCCATCCATCATTCTGTCTTTCCATCATTCCATCTTTCCATCATTGGCACTCCAAAATAACAGATTTCCATACTTTTTTCACTACAATTGAGATAATAGGTGATTTCTGGTATGTGGCTTTGTCATGGATACCTATAAATCAAGTTTGAGTTTGGTTTCGGTCAGATAATTTTTTGAGAAGTTATTTTTACTCTTTGTTAGATAATTGGCTGATTTGAGGTATGTCAGGCTTTTCTTTATGATGTGAAAACTCAAGAGAATCAGTTTTTCAAACCTTTTTTTCTGCTGTACATTCAAATAATGGGCTGATTTCTGATATGTGGCTTTGTCATAGGTACCTACAAGCCAGAAAATAAGCAGTCGGTCATCTTTAAAATGAGGTCCCCAGAGGATGAGTTTTGTGATGCTACCATGCATAGCAGAGTAGCATCTCTAAACTTACCCTCTGCAAACCTCAGTCTGAGTCAGGGTCTCAGTACTAAACAGAAAGAGGTACCCAGAGGATAAATTGGCCCACTGTATGGGACCTCATTCTGCAAATGTTACACTGCTTATTTTCAGGCCTGGGTACCTACAAATCAAGTTTGAGTTTTGTCCTGGTTGGATGATTTTTATTTGTGGGGTTTTTGAACTTAGTTAATGATGTAAAAACGTAGAGAATCAGTTTTGCAGACTGTTTTTTTTGCTGGTGGGGACATACGTGTTGTCCTAACACATCTTGTTAGGATCTTCAAAACCCTTTTCAGAAATAATGTGAATTGCACATTGCACATGTGACTATTTGACTTGATTGTTCTAAGTCTTGCTTCAAAATGTAATCATCCTGTTATGAATTTTCTAACTGCCACTAAAATATCATCCATGATTGTAGCCACACCTCTGATCTTTTCTTGTGTCCAGTGGCATTGCAAAGATGAACAACTAATATTTGACATAGACATGCCTTGATGTAGTCTCAATGTTAGTCAGTTTGGAGTTAAAAAACTGAAGCCTCCTTGGAAATTTATTAGTGAATAAATAAAATATGCATTCAGTTGTTGGGACGCAACTTCTTATTCAAGTCCCAGTACTACAAATTGTTCAGTGTGGACCTCCAACAGCCTGAATTACAGATCTCCCATCTGTATGACTTCTGTGTGACACTGACACAGGTCCCAGTATCAAATCCAATCTTTTAAGAAAGTACATGATTACTAGCAACTAAACTTGACATTATCTACTTATTGTGGGAGCACGGTGGCTCAGTTGGTAGAGGTGCAGGCTGCAAGCCAACAGGTCCTTGGTTTGAATCCCACCTGCAGCAACTACGGTCTGTCAATAGACAAGACACTTCACCCCCATTGCCAACGTGGGGGCATGGTGGAATTGTGTACTAAGGCACACTGCACGTCGAAGGTGTACTTGTCTTCAACCAATGCTACCCTGCTAGTGTGGAGTTATTGTGTTGGGGAGCCAGACAGTTGCTCGGTGGTTCTCTTTGGGTACTCCGGCTTCCTCGACCCGTAAAACAGTATGTGATCCTTGCTGTCAAAAGGGTCATTAAACCCCAATAAATAAGTAAAGGTCCATCAGTCAGTATGCAGTAATATATGACCTTCACCACCAATAAATAAGATTACTAGTAAAAGAGTTATTTTAGACTCCATTCCTGAGAAAAGTGTCCCAACTGGAAAAATTATTGGGAGGAGGGGGGGGGGGGGGGTTGTCAGCCCTGCTAAAAGCACCTCAAAATGATGCCCCTGTTTGCATCTGGTCCATAAGTTACTGATAGATCTCTGGACTACCATTAAGCTGATCCATTCGGTGGGTTAGTCAACTTAAGTGATGTACCTATGTTTCATGACCTGAGAGGGTTATACCGATTTATAGGGAGCCTGTCTATAATGATAATTGTCAATACTGCCAGAAGTAAAACACTTGCCAACTTGATGTGCTTTATTGAGTATTAACTCAATGTTTGAACACTTTCGTTTACTCATGTTGATCATTTATCATTTTTTCACCACTTATTACTAGTTGGCTAATGTTTGTTGGGTGTTTGTTTGTGGTGTTTAACATTATTACTGACTTGGTTTATATTTTACATAATTTTGTACTTCAATTTACTTACTTCATATTTCTAGGTTTTCTCACATTATGTTGATATCTGCACATGCATTGTAGTTTTTGATTGCATTAATTTGTTGTAATTCATAGGTTTGGAAATATATCAAGATGTTATTTCTGGGGATGGTCAAGCACCTCTCCACCCACCCCAAACCCCCACCTTATATTGAATTCAGAACTTTTAATAACATTATATTTTGTGGTACATATATTTTTTCTGACATTTGAATTACATAATTTAGGCCAGTAGAGATGAAGAGTTATTAACTAGTTGAGTGCTTGCAGCCTTAGTTTAGCAAGAGTTTGTTCGTAAATAATTGTTTTCTCCAACAAATTGTAACCAAACAATTTTTTATAAAAAACTTTTCCTCTACTGCTGAGTAAACAACAAGGCCTAGCACTTTTCAGTAGAGCTATCATAGTGGCTTCTAGCACTCAACCAGTTAATGTCTCAACTGTCATTGTTGTTTAGTGACTTAATAGGGTTATTTCACAAATTTGCAAACTTGCGAGATCTTCCCCACATCACCATTATGAAGATAACGGATTTGGGGGTTGAGGGGTGTGTAAACCTGATTTGTCCTGTGACAGCTCAAGTCCCAACTGATAAAATATTCCAACTACATTATCAAGGCTTGCCTTCATTGAAAGTATGTCTAGATGATATAGTTGGAATGTTAGTCAGTCAAGATTATAGTTCAAAAACTCAAGACTTCTTTCTTCTTTGAAATTTATTTTTGCATATTTTCTTTTTTGGAATTCACTAAAAAACCAATGAGGGGTGTTAAAGCTGCATTTAATGTTTTTTGAGAATAGTACTGGTTTGTTTTGACCCTTGTGTTGAGTAAAGAGTTGATATAAATGAGATTTACACTAAGACTGCACAGTGCACATGGTTAGTTACTCAGTTCATAAAGGAAATTGTTTATAACCAGAAAGCGTGACTAGCCCTGTGCAGTGTACAGGGTTAGTCACACTTTTTGGTTAATCAAAATTGGTAACCGCCATATCACACGCTACATGAAAATATACACCGACTAAGGCTGCTTAAATGCACAGGTTTAGTTGGTTGCATAGGGTTTAGGATTCAGGCAGCTAATGAAAATACTTATAGTAGATCGTGGAAATTATTTTAAAGTGAATTCCAAAAATGAAAACATATTATATTTTCAATTAATAACTTGTTGTAAACCTGGTTGTTCCGACTGTGATAGCTCAAGTCCTGAATGATGGAATATTTCAGCTGCATCATCAAGGCATGCCTTCCTGGAAGGCATGCCTTGATGATGTAGTTGGAATATTACCCAGGAACGTGTGCCAGACTTACCAGCTCTAAGCAAGGACTAGCCATTAGCAACAGCTCTTTGTCAACATTGTTTGGAAACTTTAACTTTGTTTTCAAGAGTGGTAGAGACAAGTGAGACTGGATTTAGCATGGGAGGTTTGCATGGATCAGATGCTATTTATGTTTTTATAGATGAAAATACACTCTGTCTTTATTTCCAGCATTACGTACAAATTCCATGTGAACTATATGTTTTGTAGGATGACGATAATGACTAGTACCAAACTATATTCTCAAGTAAAGATTCGTAAGGAAATGAATCGGCAGCTGATTTCGAATCAAATCAGATATCAACATTAGATTCAAAATGGAATCGAATCTCGAAGCTTCGTTGGGCCCTAGGGTTTCCTGTCATATGTTAATTTTTCCATAAATTGACATTGTTAGTATCAGATGATTACTTACCAGAAAAAGTGGTCACTTGGGGTCAAATGAGACCTGTGTATTTCAGACAGGTCTCTAAGTGCTGAACCCCTATTGGAACACTGGGAAGTGGTGCAAAGATTATTTGCTGTGGTAAACAGATTTTCTCAGTCATCATTCCACTGATCTTTTCAAAACTTTGAATAAATAATAACCGCAATAGGAATCTGTACACCTGTGATTTTGAGTGTGATTGGATTGACCATTCTAATGTTATGGTATTATTTTCCAAAACAACGGCTCATGGGATTTCCATATAAACTCAATTATTAGTAAGATAAGTCTGATGATAAATTGTTTTTGTATTCTAAAGTGCAGATTCTCACGAGTATCATTAATTAGATTGTACACCTATTTCATTCTTCAATTATTTGATTATGCTGATATTATATGGGATAATTGTACAGTAGAAAAAATGCATAATCTTGAGAATTTACATCTTGATGTTCTTCGTACGATCTGTGGTGCTCCTCGTGGTACTAGCCATGAGTTGCTGTACCGTGAAACGGGTTTCATTTCACTAAAAGTACGCTGTAGGCGACATAAACTTACTATTTTCTACAAAATGAAAAATGGACTTACACCAGATTACTTAACCAGGTTGGTTTCATGTACAGTCGCAGAACGATCGTCGTATTCACGCCAAAATAACAAGCAAATTGATAACTTCTTCAGAACTAATAGTTTTTTTTAATCCTTTGTTCCCTCAACCATACGACTTTGGAATGAGTTTGGTTCTGAAATAAGGGCTTCAGAGTCTGTTCAAACGTTTCTTAAAATGAGAAGATATAATCATTCCAAACTTTTATGGTCTAGGGTGCAGGGAAGGTCAAATTGCTCATGCAAAATTACAGTCAGGTTGCTGTGATCTAAATGCGCATAAGTTTGATAGATTTATATCAGAAAATCCCCTGTGTCGATGTGGCTATGGATATGAAAATGCAGAACATTTTATTTTTGATTGCCAATTATATACAGTGCAAAGGAGTGTTCTATTTAACACTCTGAGGAGTCCTGAAATACTTGCTATTACCTTGTTATATTGTGACCCTTTATTCTCTGACTTGCAGAATACTGAAACTTTCTCAGCTTTTTAACAGTACATTACTATGACGCAACGGTTCAGTGAATCATGATATGATTACTTTGATAGGCTTTGTAGAATTTTCTGAGACTATTATTCTGGCCTTCAAATTTCTTTAATATTATCTGTAGTGACAACTGTTATAACAGTTGTCACGATTCCACACGACTGTAGCGATGGTCCTGTTTTCTTAGTAGTGTTTGATCATCTGGAAATATGATTTATCTATGATGCTTAAAGGCCACTGATCAGGGGTAACCCAGGTCAGGTGGAATTTTGGGACCTAATCACTGCTTTTTCCCTTCTACTCTGCCTACTTTTAATATTAATACAATGGAATCTTTACCCTGATGTTACAGTCATTGTATTGTCAGTTTCCCTCTTAAAATCTAACCTCTTCCAATCCCAGAAAAGGTAATACAGCTAATACAATATAAGTTATGTGATATGTTTTAATGTGACTGTATATTTATGTATGGGTTGGCGTTTACACATTTCAGTTATGGAAATAAAATTTATTGTTTAAAAAAAAAAATGTTATGGCCCTATGGACTCAGAAAAATTTTCACTGCTCTTTGAAGTCAGTAAACTGTTTTTTGTCCGGTGGTTTTAACCAATCATCTCCAAACTTGGCATGTATAATAATCATAATAGGAACCTGTGCTTTGGAGGCTCATCTGATTAACCCTTCAAAGATATAGCCAGGCGAACTTGGATTTTTTCTGCTCTTGGATGAAAAATTACTACAACTCGAATTGCTCAACATGCGTATTTAACCATGCCAGGCATTACTTTTGTTCCTTCTTTCTCTGCATGTGTATGATGCATATTATTTAAGGAGGGTAACATTGATCTAAAACATTTGACCAACATAGTATCATTAAACTTTAATTGATCAGACATACAGTGGATATGAATATAATAATGAATATAATCAATATATAATAATGTTGATTTTGCATAATCTAAAAGCTGTTGAAAATTAATTATTTAGTCATTATTTAGAAAAAAATTGTTGAATATTATTGTTTAACCCTTTACCTAACCTGAAAAGCAGACGACACTTTCAAAAATAATTCTTGAATAACTAATTTTTTTCATTTTTTGTCTCAAAAACATAGGTTATGACCCCTCGTTGGAACGAGCTCGATGAGCTCGTTCCAACGAGGGGTCATAACCTATGTTTTTGAGACAAAAAATGAAAAAAATAATGAAAATTAATGGGCGATTTTTGAGAATAGCGCTGGCCGGTTTTGGCCGTTACGTTAGGTAAAGGGTTAAAGTATGGGCGACTGCTGAAATAATTTTTGTACTTGACAAGATACTTTTCTATCATTACACTCTTAACTGGTAGAGTGCTACATTTTTCTTGACCACAGATTTCTTTTCATCATGTATTGCTCTGTTACATTTGATTGGATAGTGCTAAGAGGCACTATCCAATCAAATGTAACTGAGCAAGGTGTCAACAACAAAATTTGTTTATTGCCAGGGTCAATATTAAACCACCATCAGTAGAGAGTAGATGTTATAGTTACAGTCTGTGATATTTAGTAAAACCCAAATATTGGTTTCCAGCACTCTATCAGTTAAAGGTCTTAATATCATAATGCAGTGGAAGAAACGCCAATTTGCGGGCCATAAATAAATATCCCATTAACAGCAGAATTGATTCAAAAGAAATTTGGTCACATTCCAGTGTTTTGACAATCAAGAATTTAATGCCAACAAAAAAAATACATTTGTTTCTCGGCATTTAATTTTTTAAATCAATGAGAGATGGAGGCTTTTATTTTTATTTAATACTTTTATGTTTGTTTGTTATATTTATGATGCTTTTCGAAAAAATAAAACCTAACCACATAATATTTGAGTTATTTTCTGCAGAACAGAGCAAACAAGATGATTACAAAACACCTATAATAAATAAACAATGTATTTATACCCCCACTTTCGAAGAAAATTGGGGTATACTGGATTACATGCATCCGTGCATCTGTCCGTCTGTGTGTGAGTCCGTCTGAGAATATTCATAACTTAAGTAAATTATTATTTTTTATAATGTTTGTTGGTCATAGGTATGCCCACATTAGTTATTTTTTTTTTTTTTTTTTTTTATTACTTGTTCACTTAGAAATTGTGTCCATCCTAGCCAAATTTTGTCTGTTCAGCCTGTATCTCAGGTATCGAATATTCTATTGCAATGAAATTTGCCATGAACACTGCTTATGGTATAGGCTTTAAAAAAAAAGGATTCAATGATATTTCTCACATTCTCCTTTTTAGAGTTATCCCCCTTTTTGACTTAGAAATTGTAGGAAATAGACATTACTTGTCTGTTCAGTCTGTATCTCAGGTATGGGTTATCGGATTTCAGTGAAATATGGCATGCAGTTTGCCTATGACAAAAGCTTCTGCCTCATTGCATCAAACTTCCAAACACCAAACAATTTACCATACCTTTTGACTTAGAAATTTTTGGAAATTGTTGAAAACTTTTGAAGAAAATTGAAGGGTGGGGGGGGGGGGGGCGTATATTGGATTACGTCCGTCCATCTGTGCATCCATCCGTCAGTCCATACGAGAATATTCATAAATCATATTTGTTGATCATAGATATGCTCACACTAGACTGTACATCACGTGGGGGTATGCACCGGACGAAAGTCCAGCTCTTGTTTAATCAAACTTTGTTGCAAATACATTGAAATAAATATACTTCAATCCAAAAAGGTAATCAGGTTTTAAAGACACTGCAAGCCAATAGCATTCAAGGAGGGGGGTTTTAACTCCTTGCATGTGGCTGGCGGATATTCCTGCCCACAATAGCATACTTCCTGCCACTGAAATAAGTATAATTTGTGCACGTGCAATCACACTTTTCACCTTGAATTGATTTTTTCACCAATGATTTCTTGAATTAAATTTAAATGAATTTTTCATCAAATCTGATCATGACTGCTTTACAGCAGCCATGACTAGATTTGGTGAAAAATATCTTGAAAATGCTCAGCGCATGAAGAGTTAATTTTAATGAGGGATTGCCTCAGAACCAAAATCCTTTTTTTAGCCTAATCTGTAATATAATCTTGTTTGGCAGAGATCAAGTGCTCTGTCAAACAAGATAAAATAGATTAAATGTTTTTATGGTATGTACTGAGGCCAGATAGGTCTAGATTCATAATTTGGTGGTTGTCAGAGTTATTCTTTGATAGATTGTAATATTTTTTTATTCAGTTAACAGTAGATTATAGAGCTGAAACGGTTAACCGATTTATTGATTAACCAATGATCAACATCTTGATCGATCAAAAAAAATAATTGATTGATTAACCATTACTTTGGAACTACTGTATTATATGTATTGTATATTGTATATATGTACTGTATTATATGGGTTAACAAAAGAACAGACTAGCTCCCAAACAGGCAAACAATGACTTACATCAATTATATGAGACATAGTAAAGCATGCAAGTTACGTGCTGACTTATTTGTTCACTTGCATGATCATTGTACTGTACCAGTACCTGGAAATGGTGATTCTTAACCCTTTACCCAATGTGGGGAGCAGAATTTACTTGCAAAATAAATTCTTGAGTTACTAAAAATATTCAACTTTTGTATCAAAAACATAGTTTATGATCCCTCATTGAAACGAGCTCATTCTAATGAGTGGTCATAAGTATGTTATTGAGACAAAAATCGAAAACATATTAAAATTTGAATGGAGATTTTTGTACATAGTGCTGACCGGTATTTTCTGTTACGTTGTGTAAAGGGTTAATGCTGTAAATCATCAACAGTTGGGAATTATTCAGCTACCTATTATGGTGAGTGATTAATCGGTTAACCTTGGTTAATCCATGTGATTAATCAATCAAGAAAAGCCTTTAACCATTTCAGCTCTGGTAGGTTACTGTATGACCTATATGCAATTAATCCTTTACCCAACATATTTGCACAGATGGGCCAGATTTATTCACAAACAACTCATTCAATTTTCACTGTTTTTGTCTCAAAATCATAGCTTATAATTAGCTTGTGGAGTTCATTTCAATGAGGGCTCATAAGCTATGTTTTTGATACAAAAAAATGAAGAAAGTTAGTTATTCAAGAATTTTGTTTGCAAGTGTCATCTGCTTTTTGTGTTATTTATTTATTGGGGTTTAACAACACTTTCAACAGCCAGCCTCATGCCAGACAGTTTTACGGATGGAGGAAGCCGGAGTATCCAGAGAGAACCACTGAGCAATGGCAAGAAATTGTCAGACTCTGCAACATCTAACTCCTCACAAGCAGGGTTAGCATTGGTTGAAGACAAGTGCACCATCGATGTGCAGTACGCCTCAGTACAAAAAAACACCATGCACCAATGTGGGCAATTGGGATGAATTGTCTTGCCCAAGGACACAATGCGATTGCCGCACATACACGACACGTGTGTGAATGGGTTAATTGGTATGGCACAAGTGTCAGCGCGGAAGGATAAAACTTGAGGCCTCAGACCTCTAGTGCTGTATCGATTAACCCTTCCACACGCGTGTTTCGTTCTGTGTTTATTACATGCCTTCACGTCAATAAAAGCAATCATTAGAAGTACACTCAGCAATCCATTTAACAACTCGTCCCCCGAGTTCCAATGTTTTCTGTGTGCCAGTAGGCACATAGAACACATTGAAACTCTGGGAATGAACTATCAACAAAAAGAACATATTTTATCGTCACCCAAATTTGTGAGGGGAACGCATGTTACTATTTTTAACTATCACTGGCGATTCAAATTGTAATTGAGGTGCACGATTTGTAGAAATTACAGTGAAATTTTGCTTCTATAATAGTCTGTCAACGATTTCCATTCCACACATGTGTGCGGAACAGATTTTCATTTTCCACATGGTTTAGTGTTGCTGTAGATGGGGATTTCATAGAAAAGGCGTGTAATAAAATTTTATTCACCTGTGACAAGCACCTCTACATGTGACAGTGTTGTTATGTCAGTCGGTTACCAACGAAATTTTAAACTCAATAACTATTAAAATACTTGATGGAATGACATCACATATGGTATGCAAGTGTATCTTAGTATTTTACTGATATCTTGGCCCATGGATATTCAATGCAGGTGTTTTTCCAGAGAATTTCTGTCCAATTTAATGTCAATAATGGACTTTGAATTTCTTGGTGGACTTTAAATTTGTTTCAGTTTTGTCATCCGTTGCACCTTCGATGCAAACTCACAATTATTTGCAGTGGTAAAGCCAGTGAGAATGTAATAAAACTCTATGTATCTTATTTGAAAGTGTTTGAAGTTCTCTTTATCTCCTAACCTGAAGAGTATTTTCAAAATAATTTTCATCAAATCTTGTCATGGCTGCTGTGAAGAAGCCATAACTAAATTTGATAAAGAAATTCATCTAAATTCATGGGCGTTGCCAGGATTTTTCAAAAGAGGTTCGACTTTGATGAAAAAGCTACCCCAGGGGTATGCCTGGCACATGCCTAAAGTGGGAAAACTTTTTAATTTCGTATCACAATGGAGGTCTCTGGTGGCATTTTAGGGATTTATTTGCATTATCCGTTCTTGAAAAAATTTAAAAAGTTGTTTGTTCTCAACCTTCGATGCCAATGAATTTTAACTCCAGAAATCATTGGTTGAGCAGTCCATTCAACATACAGGAGGAAATTTTGTTAAATGTGCCAAAAAATGTACTCATTTTGTGGGCAAGAGGTTTCATGTCCTGAACAGGAATAGCCACCTGCAGCATGCAAGCAGTTAACCCTTTACCCAATGTAACAACTAAAACCAGCCAGTGCTATGTACAAAACTCTTTACCCAACGTAATTGCCCAAACCTGCTAGAACTATTCTTAAAAAGTGTTCAAACTCAGAATATGCCCCCCTCATTGGTATGGGTTGTGGAAAGGATTTTTTATTGAATTCCAAAAATTAAAACATATTCTATTTTTAATTAATAGCTTGTTATTAGCTCACCTGATCTTGAAAATTACAGAAAAGACCTCTGTCAACTCTTGAGGGTATTGATAAGGCCCCAAAAAAGTGGATTTTCCGTATCTTAGATCATTTTTTTTGTATAATTCCTTGTGGGTGGGTGGTTTTTAGCTCACCTTGATGAAGTCAAGCTGAGATTATCTAATCACTCTCCATTCATTGTCTGTCCGTGAACACAATGTTTTGTACTTCTCCAAAACCACTGGCCAGTTCAAGTGAAATTTTGTGTGAGTGTTGGTCCCAAAGGGGCATTGCATGTTTGTTCAACTCAAAAGGCCTAGCTCCATAGGGAGGGGGTGGGGGGAAAATGCCCCAAAATATTTTTAAAATCTTCTCAAGAACCGGTGGGTACAATGACTTGATATTTGGTATGGAGCTTTCTTTTGAGAATCAAGTTTATTCAAACAAAGTTTATAGAGCAGTATTCGCCTTTGTAATGAAAGGGAAAGATTTTTGGCCCAGCCCAGAATTTCAGTTTTCTGAACCAATCGTCTGATTTGAACCAAATTTGGTATGTGGTATTACTGGAACATAAGAACTTGACTCGTGCCAAAAAATTGTTCCCTTGTCCCCAGAAACTAAAAATAGAAATATTTTCAAATGCCTATATTTCCCAAACCACACGAAACAGAGAACTGTTATTTGGTATGAAGCATTGGTAGGACCAGTATACTTGAATGATGACAAATTTCCATAGGTTGTGTCAGGGTGTTCTGTGGGGGGAGGGAGGGGGGACATAAAAAAAAACATGCTGAATCAGCATATTTGCAAAAAAAAAAAATTAAAATATTTTCACCAGAACCAGTGGTCAGAATCTTTTGATATTTGGCATACAGCATCCAAAAGTGGGTCAGATATAAGTTTGTTAAAATGAAGCCCCTTAGTTTATATTTGGGCTTAATACAGGAGACCAAAGTTTTAACTTAGGGCAATATGGGGAATCATCGTTAAAAATGTTCTTCTTTAGAACCACCAGTCAAAATCTTTTGATGTTTGGGATACAACATTGTTATGAGGTTCAGATTCAAGATTGTCCAAACCAAGTCCCCAGGTTAATAGATGGGCTTCCTTTGGAAATAATAACTTAGTGCAATATAGGGGATAATTTAGTGCAATATGGGGGAAAATTTAAAAAAATCTTCCTCACATCCACCAGACAGAACCCTTTCATATTTGATATACAACATCTCCGGGGGGGGGGGGGGGGGGGGGGGGGCAGATTCCAGTTTGTTCACATCAGGTCCCTAGGTTAATATTCCACCTTTCAGCAAATTTTAACTTAGTGCAATATGAGGAAATTTCTTAAAAAATCTTCTTCAGATCCACCAGTCGGGAAGCTTTCATACTTTGTATCCGACATTTCTAGGGAGTCAGATTCACGTTTGTTCAAATCGACTGCCTGGGTTAATATTTGAGCTCCCTATGTGAACCCGAATTTTAACTTCATGCAAAATGAGGGAATTTCTTCAAAATCTTCTTCAGATTCACAAATTAGAATCCTTTCATATTTGTTTTACAACATCTCTAGGGGAGTCTGATTCAAGTTTGTTCAAACCGGGTCCCTCAGTTAATATTTGGGCTCCCTGTGGTAGCCCAAATTTTAACTTAGTGTAATATGAGGAAATTTATTTAAAAATCTTGTGCAGATCCACCAGTCAAAATGCTTTCATATTTGGTATAAAACATTTCTAGTGGGGTGAGATTCAAGTTTGTTCAAATCGGGTTCCTGGGTTAATGGCAACTGGAATTAGCCATGTAGCTGAAGAATTGTAATTTTTTATCAAGTACCCTTTAGAGGTGTGTAACTAAGATTAAGGGGTGGGGGAATATTGCTAAAAATAAAAACAATACTCTTCTTCCAAAAATGAAAATGAATTAGTCGATATTCGGTATTCAACTTCCTTTTGATGTCTACAATAAAGTTTGTTCAAGGGAAATTTGAGGGGCTATATTTATGGTGCCGAGAGGGGCAAAAATTTTGACCCTGCCCAAAATTTATATTTTCAGAACTGATAGCTCAGAGCTATTCAGAACCGGTGGCTCGATTTGAACCAAATTTGGCGAAAAAAGTTCAAATGCCCTTATTTCCTCAAACGACAGAGATTTGTTGTTTGGTATGAAGTATCCTAGGACCATAAAAAATTAAATTGTCCAGAAGATTGCAAACTTTTATGTCATGGGGTGTCCTATGGAGATGCCCATTTTAACACCGTGTGTATTGGGAAAACACTTGAATCGCTCTCTTTCGTGTTCACAAAAAAATTCCCAAATCTTCAGTATCTGGAACCATCATTCAGAATTTTTCAGTATTTGCTGTACAACATCCTTGAGGGATTCAATAAAGTCTCTGGGTTCATATTTGAACATTCTTACGGAGCCTGACTTTTAACCAAATACAGTATAAGGAAAATGTCTAAAATCATCTTTTTCAGATTCACCAATCAGCATCTTTTGGCATAAGGCACTCTAAGGGAGGGGGTGGAAGTTCATATTCAAGTTTCTTCTAATTAAGTCCCTTGGTTCAGTACAATATGAGGAAAATTCTTTTAAAATATTCTTTTTAGATCCCCCCCCCCCCCCCCCTCCTCCCCGGTCAGAATCTTTTCATATTTTTATGCAGTTTCATATTTGGGCTCTTTTGGGGAATCTCAATTTTAACTTGATGCAACATGAGGAAAATGCTTTGATAATCTCCTGCAGATCCACTCTTCACAGTCGTTTTGTATAGTTGGTATTCAAGATCCTGAGGGAGGGGGGGGGGGGGGCTGCTTCTCAGATTCAAGTCTATTCAAATCAAGTCCATGATTTCATATTTGGGCTTCCTACTGACTCCCTTCTTAAATCCACCAATGATTCTTTTTTCTCATTTTTAGCCTACAGCGTTGTACGAGGTGGGGTGAACAAATTCATCTTTGTTCAAAGCAAGTCCCACAGTTGATGTAAGAGCAGTACGAAACATATTCTTCATAGATCTTCGTTTTCGGGTCCACAAGGTAGAATCGTTTGATATTTGGTAATAGCATTACTATGAATTACTATGACTCCTAGATCACTATGTTTCAAGGTGTTCTGCTGAACTGATTGGACGTATCAGAGAACTGAAATTTAACATTTAACCGCATAAAGGATTTGCTATTCATTTGTTCAAATGAATTCTGTTCACGGGTGATGATGGCTGGGCCGAGTGTGATCAGATTTAGTCAGATATATATATTTGGTCTATCTTTGTTCAAAAGGGGACCCACAAGACCACATGAGTTCCTCGAGGTGAGTTGAAAATAATCTTTTGAACCCAAACGTCCGTTTTTCCGGCTAGGAACATGATACGTCATAACGTCATTAAATATTAAATATGACGCCTGTTCAGTAAATGTGTGGGGTAGACCAATCAATATTTCCAACGAACAGCCCCGAGTCTGTACGTTGATACTATTGATTTCTCTACCCCAGTAATGAATATGGACTCTTCTAATTGCTGTCATTGAACTGGCATGGAAGCTACCACTAGAATTAAAAAGGGTTAAACGGTCGGCTAAACTTGATGTTATCCACATGTTACGGTCATGAGGTGGCCAAATATGCCGAAAGTGACCTTAAACACAACAAATAAATAAACAACAAATAAATTAAATAAATATGAAATTTGATGTGGATTGTTAGTATGAAGAGTAGATGCACAATCATGTGTAAGGGAATTTTCGACTGACAAATTATCCCATAGTTATGCTGAGTTATAACCCTTTTAATTGTAAGATTTCTATCATTGGATTTTGTCCACCTCACCCACCCTACTTTCTTATTGACTTGATTGTTCCGAAACTTGGTGTGAAGTATGAGTATGTGTAGATGTGCTTGGAAAAAAATTTTGGTTCAACAGTTTTTTTCAGTAGTGTCTTAACAGCGTTTGTCCACCTAACTTGGTGTATGAAGTTTAGATGCACATATAGTGAATAGAATTTCTGATTTGACATTTGGTTCCAACTACCGATATCGATCTATCAGTACAGTTAAGAGTACAGTTAAAACATTGAAGTCAATTTACAGAACGTTTACAACAGAAAAATGTGCCTCCAAATAAAGTTTGTACAAACAAAGAAGTGAATGTTTCCGATCACAGTGAATCTACCGGGTAAAACGATAAGAAACAGCAAAAAGTCTACAGGCAAATCTGAACCCGATATCGATATCGGGTATGATAGGGTATCCCATTTTGCAGCAAGAAGATGACCGGGATCAGTGGTCGTATGTCATGAAAAGGTGAATTCGATGATTTAAGAGGGATTCACCTCCGTGGGAACCCCGGAATGTGAAGCAGTGCTTGTTTACTGTGGTAGACAAGCTCTGTTTCACTGGTAAAATAGGACTCAAGTCACTAATGCTTGGGGTGCGAGTCCTCCAAATAGGCAACATGAGGTATAAACGATTGACTGACCTTGACTTTATCTACATGTTGTGGTCGTGGTTAGTCATTGTGCAGAAGTATGTGACCTTAAACACCAATGAATAAGAGTAATTCTAGGGGCAAACTATATAATTGCAAAGTAACAAGTCGATTTTCCCGTGCCCCGTGAGAACCACAGGAAGCGAATAAAATGAACAGGATGTGATACTTATATTCTTGTGGTCCATTTGAGTCTCTGTCTCACTCGAACTTGGTTGGAGAGCTGGGAGAACTGACCTTTCGATTGGTTTGGTGAAACTGCTCTTCGGGTATCTATATTACTCTGAAGCATACTCCGGCGACAGGTCCTTACTGCCTCCTCCCAGGGCGCAAGTAGCTGAAGGAAATGGTGATCTGGAAAATAAATATCCATATTGCAATAAACTCTAAATGACTTAATCTATGAGCATGCATAACTTTTCGCCTTAGACTCCGTGCGACAAAATATGCAACTACACCACTGACCGAATCATTTTAAAATTCAGGAAAAATATCCTGCAAATGACATGATTCCGTTACGTATCTTCTCGAGTTTTCAAGTTGAATTCAACATACCTTTAAAACAGGTGATCATTCGGTCAGAATGATTCCGTGGCAATATGCGCAACTCATGGCAACCAGGTGCCTTCCGTAAAATCCAAGGTAACGGCCTCTATTATCAAAAAATGGACAACTGAAAAGCGTTTACCCCGGCAATATGTGCCACATATTGCCAATATGTTGCAATATGTGCGTGGAGAGTGTATTATCGCTAAATCACCCGCAGAGTGGAGATTTCATCCAAGCAATAATTGCAAATTTGTTGCAAAGCAACAAGCAAAGTTTCATCCAATGGACCTCTGGGTTAAACCTGGAGGTCCATTGGCTGAAACATTGCTTGTGTTTTTTGTCGATATGTACAAAATTTGAAAGTTATAGCTTGGGTGATAACTCAACTCCGCGAGTGATTTAGTTACAATCCACTCTCCACGTACTGTATGCACACGAACACCACGTCTTGCATTCAAATTTGGGTCACGCACATTGCAACAATCCATAACATATATGCAAAGTAAGAATTGACTATTCTTGAAATATTTGATATCTTAATTCTGGAGCCCGACAAGCGTTCGCGATTCGATCCGGTCTCAAATCTTTTCGGTGATTCTAGCGAAACTAGCGCGATTCCCCCGAGTGGACACGGGGAGGAGATGTAGTGCTTGTTTACTGAGGAAAACGAGCTTTGTTTTACTTGTAAAATAGGACCCAGTCACGAATGCTTGCGGGTAAAGTCCTCTAAAATGGATAACATTGGCATAAACGATTGACTAGTTGATTTTATCTCCATATTGCGGTCACGAGTAGGCATTGTGCAGAAATATGTGACCTTAAACACCAATAAAGAAATACTATATCTTCACTATTCGAAAAAAATGCATCCCGGGGAGTTTTGGATTTCACACATTTTATTGTCAACTTTATGAAGATGACAACTCTTCCTGTAGTTTCCTGGGGAACGACATTGACAATATCCAGCCTAATTAGATAACTAGATGACAGAAATTTAGTAGAAAAATTCCTGTCATTTGAAGCGATAACGGAGATCCCGCTATGTCTAGTTTGTACAATATATCGTCTCTTGAGGCATTGCCGATGGCGTCTTGTTCCACTAAAGGGACCACATTTGGGTTTTCTTCGTCTACTTTGGTGATACTTTTTCAGTTCTCGCCCAAATCGATTGTCCCATTGCTAAGATAACTGCGAGGTGTGTTGTCATCACCAGGAGATTATGTGATTCGATTCTACGAAATAGTCCCATGAATCATTACGCATCTTGATACTGGGTACATATGGAAGA
The DNA here is from genome assembly GCA_031216915.1 of Pictodentalium vernedei. Lineage (NCBI taxonomy): Eukaryota > Metazoa > Mollusca > Scaphopoda > Dentaliida > Dentaliidae > Pictodentalium > Pictodentalium vernedei. The sequence continues at coordinate 303,283,170 of CM062290.1, read as the reverse complement.
TAGACGGCACAAGAAAGATGACCGTGGTCTCGTAACAAATGGGAAATGTCGGCATTCGATTCGTTTCGAACCTTTTGCCCGATTCAATTCGAGCGAAAAAAACGTGATTCGGTGCGCCCTAACCAAAGCAGCAAAAACTAAACCCCGAAACACGGTTTAACGACACTCGCCAAAACATGATTGATACCTTTCTCCCAAAGGAGATCCGCAGGAATATGCCAGCGGGTCTTGTCCTCGTAGCGACCCCGTGAAGTTGGGCAATACTTGATTAATGTGATAAATTCTATTTCATTGGTATAATCGGACCCGCTAACCAACGCCTGTGTTGTGAGTTTTAGAAGTGGTAACATGGGTATAATCGAATGGCTAAACTTGACTTTCTACTAGTGATACCATCACGATAGGGACGTAAATACCTTTTGGCAGGTGGGGTGGGGATGGAGGTAATCCCAAACCACCTACAGACTAATACAATTTCCCAACAGATTTAACATTGGACAACCCGATTTCGGTGCAGGTCATCGAATGTTCAGTTTTAAAAAACATAAGGTTTAGCCAATATATCTAACTTTCCTTTCATTTTGCAATTTTTTACCAACAAAAGGCCTCAAAATTACCGACGAGGCGTGATTTAAAGAAAATTTGGGGTGGGCTGTCAACTCGCCCACTTCTACACTATTAGCCGCGCGATATAGCCATAGATATTGAAAGATGACATTAAATATAAATAAACGAACCCCGGTATTCTGACCTTGCACCTCTTCCAATTTATTTATTTATTGGTGTTTAAGGTCACATATTTCTGCACAATGACTAATCATGACCACGACAATTTTACGGGTGGAGGAAGCCGGAATACCCGAAGAGAACCACCGAGCAACTGTCAGCTTCCAATCATACTAACTCTACACCATCAGGGTTAGCATTGTTTGAAGACGAAGTACACAATCGACGTGCAATACGCCTTAGTACACGACTCCACCGTGCATCCACGTGTGCAATGGAGGGAAGTGTCTTGCCCAAGGACACAATGCGGTTGCTGCAGATGGGATTCGAACAGAGCACCTCTCGGTTGGCAGTCTGCACCCCTACCTACAGAGCCACCGCGCCCTCAACTCTTCCAATTAAGTGAGCTGAAAATATATAACATGTAAAAGACTTTTTCAGAGAAAATACTCATGATGTGATTGTGATCAATATTCAGAGTACCAGTTCTATCCCATTCACCCAAGACAAGAGGACTTCTTGGTCCCCGTCTTCGATCTATTTCCCATGCTTATATTCGAATTAATGTTTAAATTCTGCACATGTTGGACAGTGCATTTGAGTGTTTTCAACAACACTCGAATTGCTGAGTTGGGAATAGCGTGAAAGTAATGAATTATTTCGTGCTTTTATGTGCATGACTGCTTCTGTCGCCCTCAAATTCTTTTGATATTATCACTGAAATGGTAACAATATTAGACCCCCGACCAACAAATCCCACATTTATCCAACCTCGTTTCCGTTCATCGTAAAAACAAGTTCTCTTTGTTCTTCATGTTCGTGGAATTGTAATCGAACAGACCCATAAGATTCCTGATCAACTCGTTAATAAACGGACATTACCGATAAGTTTTTTGTTTGCACAACAACGCGGAAATGATAAATCCCACGTGATGTAAACAAAGACACGTTGGAGTTTCCACATAGCTTCCCAGTAGTTTTCAAGTCTTTGTGAGCATTTGGGTAATAACACAATGAGTCAATTCCGTTATATTCGTTTATATATCAGTGACACACGTTTGGTTGTACTCACGTCACACAAAAATCCTACATGAATTCAAGACTCGACACTGCATTCTGAAAACACGACAAACATCATGTCTGTTTTGCACAGCTACATACGTATTGGGGCCTTTATTTTGTTTCTGTGTTGTACAATTAGGATTAATTTTTCATGGTATTCTCTGGCGTCGTTTGTTGGTCTGATTACTGTGTGGGGTGAGTACATGTAAATAATAACAGATCTTCAGTTTGTAAATATCTTCTTGCACAATACTATTCTACATTCAGGTCTTCGACGGCGGCGCGTCTGTTTGTCAACGAATCAAAAAGAGGAATTCTCCAGGACGGAATCAAAATAGTTTCAAAAGCGGAACCTCTTTGAACTTGTCTATCATTGATCAGTACAAGAGACCCGATGATAGATGAAAAGATCAAGATGAGGCACTTGATGGGATTTTAAGAGATATCTCGACAAAGTTCCGAATCAGCTCGACTCGAGCCGAATCATTGGGTCGATTTAAAATCAAATCAAATTTCGAAGCTTCGCAGCCCTGGACCTAATATAAAAGTTAAGTGGGTTGCCGTTAGAGTAATGAAATCGCAAAAATGGTCTTTTTATCGATCGGATATCGGCAGGGGCGGTCTGAGCCAAGAAAAGTTACCGGGGAATGCACGAAGGGGGGCGTCAGACCCGAAGAAAATTTCGATTTTGTGAACTGAACGAACGCGGCTTCCTTTCATATGAACGATCACTGGCAGTCCATATAGAGGACGTTTCGAAGGCATTATTGTATCATCTTCCTCGATCATTCGACAAAATCGGTTCTATCGGGGGGGGGGGGGGGGTGGGGATCCATCGGGAAGACTCTAGTTCGACCCTGTTTGAGGACATTTTGATTTTTGAAATTGAAGCAACCCTGTTAGCTTTCATCTGAGCGATAAATGGCAGTCTAAAACAGTGCAGGGGCAGGTGAATCACGATGTTTCTCTCGAATCGAATATCGAATCAAGCAAAAGGTTCGAAACCGAATCGAATCCACTTTTCAATTATCACGATACTGTGGCCTTCTGGTACTATCTCCGTCGTGAATCCAATATCAATATGCTTCCTAGACGGTTGACAGATATCACAAAGGTGTTCGAAGGAAAAGCCACTTGTCGTCCAAAGCATTGCAGATGGCGCCTTGTTGCATCTTACGAGCGATATATTGTTCAAACGAGCCGTAACGCATATCTCCACTATCGCTTCGAATGTCATTTTTATGAATTTTCCGACTGAATTTGGTCTATCTACTTAGAATAGATATTAGATACGTTCAATCTTGTTCATCAGAAAAACTGCAGGGTGAGTTGTTATCTTTAGAATGTCGACAATAACGAGTTGTGTGAAGTCCAAATCACTTCAGGATTCGATTTTTTCGAATAATCGAGATGGTTTCGTATCGAATCGAATCAGTGACAAGTTTCGAAATCGCATCCAATCCGAACGTTCGCCGGATGCAAGAGCAGTGCTCCTCTACTGCGATGCACAAGTTCTGCTATACTGGTGTAAGAGCACACGGTCCAAGCGCCTGGGTTGGAATTCCTCCTTAGTGGGCAGCATATATAAACGATTGGCTAAACTTGATTTCATGCCTTTGTTGCGGCATATTTTTTGCCATAGAGGTGACCCCAAACACCAATATACATGTATAAATAATTGTAAATACTCAGGTACTAAAATTCGATCTGTGGGTTTCGTAAACGGGAAAACTTGGGTTATTGTTGAGTGTTCATATGTTTTTGCACCTGGAACCCTGAACACTGTCGCCGACGTTTTGTAAATTGTGACAAAGAGTTTTCATTTAATGGCATCTGGCCCATCTGGGACTGAACATTTCAATACCACTTTCTAAACGTCCGCAATCAGGTTCCGAAATTTCGCAGTCCCCATAAAGAGTAATCAATTTCGGGTCACTGGTTTATTATTATTAGCTCTCCATTTTATAAGCGGCCAGGTACCGGGCATATATTCCACATTTTTGAAAATGTTTGCTGCAAATACTTCACATTGCATTTGCTCGACGGATTTCAGTAAATTAATAAGATATTTAATAAAAATCCAAAAATGTTTATTTTTTTTGTTTTTCCTCATATTGACATTCTCGAGTTACTAAATACTTTCCCCAAATATCTTTCCAATTTATCCCAGTTGTCAGATTTTGTACACGTGTTAATTTCTGACTGTTGAAATCTACTCTCCTTGCAAAGAATAGTTCCGCCACCAATAATAGTAACCGTGATTTCAAAGTAAATTGAAAACGCCGAGAAAAACACATCTTCAACAATCTGTTTTATCTAATGGCTCATCGGGATGACAAAGTGGAACTATTATGTTATGATGGTCAACAAACATTTAAGTGAAGTTTGTTCAGTCACGTCCAAAAATGTTCTTTTTTCTGTTCCTGCATTCTTGAGATTGGGTATCCGTTCCTGTTCCATGTCTTGTTCATGAGAATAGGTGTTCTCATGCCAGTGAAACGCGATTGTGTCAGCTATCCGCACGTCCCGCGAAATTATGTGGAATTTTCTACACACTGTGAATTTGTGAACCGGCGAATAATTTACCGGTATTGCTTAAATGGACGACATAATTGCGTTCTCTTCACAGGTAGCTACTGCCATTTCGAGATACAGTTGGGCAATAATATTAGTTTTGATCCTCATTTTACCAATCTTGACATCGTGGAGCCAATAAGGCATCAAGTGCTGATCCTTTACATCCGGAATTCGTGTGATGAATATTCATAAGGTATACTGATTTGTCGACAAATCACCACTTGCGCTTCTATTCAAAATCGCGAATGCAGTGCCCGAAAGAAAGACAATCGAATGAAATCTGAAATAGAAACGGTAGTTCATCAACTAAAGTACTCTTAGTCTCAGGGTAAAAGTTACACAAAGTTTACCGATCTTCGCACATCGATTGAATGGACGAGTCCCATGCCGTTTCCCCATGTACACAAATTGTGGACGGGCGAGAGGGAATCGCTCTAACTTACCGGATCCCCATAAGCCTTTTTTTCGAAACTGCCATCGTGGCTTTTAATCTATGCAAGTTCAGAGATCTCGAGGTGTAAACATTTCAAGAAAACACGTTGTCAGCAATGGGAGAAGAGAGCGGGTGAGGTGCTTCGGAACCCATTTCGTTCATTAGTGCGAATTCAAAAAAATTTTAGCCAAGGATACCATTTGTTTAAAACAATGATAATATTGTATGAGAACTTTCGTTATTTCGAATAGAGTTCCTGTCGACTTAAATGTTGTTTGAAGGCAAACCGTGTCATGACTATATGAATGTGGGCAATGTTTCGACGACTTTCGGGGATTCCCCAAGCCGAGAAACTCCGTGCAACGAGCGTTTCGTTGTTGCCAGTCAAAACAAATCCTCGCCTCCGTATAAAAAGTCTTTAAACATGAGGTATCCCATCGTTTAAAATCATCTAGGGTTGCCACTTCAGTAAACTCGAATGATGACATCGATTCTACGAATTTAAACTTTATATTTTACGAAGCTAGTTGTCTTGTCTGACACAGATCTCAATGCGACGAACATGGAAATTGCTTTGTTTACACTTCGCGACTTGTGATCTTGCATAGATTAAAAGCCAAAATGGCAGTTTCGAAAAAGGCTTATTGCATCGAGAAGGCGACGTGCCGAAGAACAAAACAGTAAGGGGGATGTTGGATGCCGTTCGTGTTGATATTGTAACGCACGTATAAACGGTCATTTTGTGGCAGTGTTACCAGTGTGATGAGTGCTGTTATTCGCAAACGTGTTGTTAGGGTAATACATTTCTCGTCGTCAAATTTTCATCTATGGGGATACCATCCTGATTTCTAAGGTTGCTAGGTCGAAAAGGTTATGGATAGATTGGAGGTGTGTTTTTTGCGATGGGATTACTTTTAGTCACTGAAACGCCCCGCCATCGACTCGAATCACCGGGAACGACCGATGAAATTACATGTCTCGATAAAGGGAGAGGGCTATGAATGGACAGATACAGGACAAGTTGAATGAGCCGATTTGATTGCTATTAATCGGTTTATTTGATTGGCGGAGGGCAGAGAAGACGCGTCAGGACAAGGTCAGTGATATCCAATAGCAGTAGCCGTTAGTGATCGCAGGCAGTGTTGTCAGAGATATGTAGTGATCAAAGTAGAGGTAGAAGCTACTACCGATATTAACAGTGGTTATTAGGCCTGGCAATAGAAGTGATGACAACACAGTACTAGTGTTGTAAGCAAGACGCAACAGTGTCAGAAGAAGTAGTCTGTAGTACGAACAGCAGAGGTAGAAGTCACTGATATCACTACAAGGAGATATGGATGGCGGGCAGTGATCTGGGGTTTGGAAACCGAATCCATCTGCTATCTGGGACTACCTGACAAGAAGCCAGTATCTGGAAGGTAGGAAGGACCCTGTGGTTGGTACAAATCTATTCTACACTAATACCCAAACCACTCAAATCTATGTGGCAGGCGAATGGGATAGGATGACAAATAACAAGGTCCATCGCCTCCGACAAAATGTTAATGATCAATATCTGTCTAGTAACCTTTGTAAACAAGGCAAAAAGACCATGTTGTCTTGACCGATGTCATGCTGGACATACAAGACTTACACATTCCTTGTTGTTAGAGGGCCATATGCGACCAGGAGCCAATAATATTAAACGTTTGCAATTGTATTTTCTAGAATTGCATTTTCTAGTTATGATTTGAAATGGGTTAAAATGAACTATTAGCTTTTTCAAAGATGTGGCAATATGCCAGTTGGCAACTTGCCATATCTTTTAAAATGCTAATGATTCATTTTAGTCAGTTATATTAATAGGTAGAAAATACAAATCTAGAAAATACAATTGTAAAAGTTTTATAGTATTGGCTCCAGAATGTGTTCCTTGCCAACGAGACTTAGTGTTGAGAGTGGATCACATTCCTTTGCACTGTGCAGATTTTAGTTTTGTCAGACGGCAGTATTTTAATGCAGTACCTCTTTGGCTTTTTTTACAATACAATTTTGTTGTGTCCTAATCAACCTTTTTAACAACTGGTCTCATTTTCTCATTACAGTTGTTACTACTTGTTTATTCCTCATATTCTTTCCAGATTTCATTGAATCGTTCTATTTCGTTGAAGATAATGACCTCTTTTGTAATACATTATGTTTTATCGCCAGGATATATCCCTAGATGCTCATGTGGCGTTAAGCTCAAATAAATAAATAAATAACACAAACCACTGATCCTCAAATACCAAATGACCCGAAGAAGCAATCCTTTGAATGATTACTCTGATTCCTCATTCAATGGCGGGTCGTTTTCGATGCTTCGAATCGTTGGCGCATCCGAGTCGTTTCTGGGAATTCCTGTGATTCGGCGTAGTCCCATTGGGTGAAACATACCCCTACTCTATCCAGGACATTTCTGTCCCATTGCAACCACGCAGACTTTAGAAACCAAGGCAGCCTCTATGGTATAACGTATGCGACGGAAATTTGAATTACCCTAACTCGCGTTGCGAATGCACAGTATGACACTAACGTCATTCAACTTCTTGATACTCGCATCACAATATGACAACTCGCGCGCACTATCAAGACAAAAATGTGACACTCAACATGCATTGTGGTATGATATCACTTCCCTCCTTTTACCATTTGTAGGTCCACCGAAGGCTAGGTCGATCTGTGGTGTGGAATTATGAATATTTGTCACACATCTTCATCTTTTTCAGTAGTTCTGAATAATCGCCTTGGTCGTGCAGATGGTGCTGATGAGGGTCAAGAAACAGATCCAAAAATCCAAAATCCTTTAAAAGGAAAACCGCGTAATGCCGCGATTGACGAAGAATTGCAGCAGAAGATCAAGGATTCGGTGTACGAGTTATTTGCTTATGATGCTGAAAACTCACAAACCTTGGACAGTTTTGAAGTTATAAAGAATGGCACAGAGTGCATTTTTGCGAAGAAATCTAAGTTATGGGGTGCTAAAAAGTGGAATGAAGAATTAACACTGGGTAATAATAATAGTTATATAATATTATAAAACAGAACACAACGAGGGTGGACTGCGGGGGACTGGAATCAAAGACACGAGTTGGAGTTTCTCAAGTATTTCACGTGCGTCGAGGGCGCGGGTTAAACACAAGAAAAACTTCAAAGTTCTTTGATATGAGTTGTATTCTGTGTTCGAATTAACCCTTTACCCATCGTAACGGACAAAACCGGCCAGCGCTATTCACAAAAATCGCCAATTAATTTTCACAATTTTTTTCAATTTTTGTCTCAAAAACATAGGTTATGACCCCTCTTTGGAACGAGCTCGTTCCAAAGAGGGGTCATAACCTATGTTTTTGAGACAAAAAATGAAAAAAATAGTTATTGAAGAATTTTATTTGCAAGTGTCGTCTGCTTTTCATGTTAGGTAAAGGGTTAAGTGAATGAAGCTGATATTTTTAAACAAAAAGAATAATATAACCACCTTCAACGGGCTGTTCACTTTCTTGCCTGACGCAGTTTTCTGTCAAAGCATTTCATTCACGTCATGACGTCAGTCAGATGCGTAACGACCAATCAGATGCGCTCTCGCCCGTAGACCACATTCCACAAGCGGTGTATCTAGCCCATTTCTCAATGTCTGTATTGTATCCGGCGGTCTTGTTAGTTTTGCATGTGAAGCGACTTTGAAGTTCAATTGTTTTTCACATCATTGTATTCAGTCTTAGAATACACGATCACTATCTTGAAAACGGTCGCGATTCGGTCGAAATTCTCTATCCGTTTTTAGCGAAACTAGACAAAGTGAAGATACGCTATTGCCATCACGTGTGCGGAAGTCTGTGAGTCTGTTAGTCTGTCAGTCTGTTCACATTTTCTTTGGCACAGGCTACACTCTGTAGTTCTTGTTCGACCATCTCGAAATTTCATATACAGGTTCGTGGTCATGTCTAGATGAGCACGTTCCCTTTTGGTCGCGATCGGTCAACCGTGACGGCTGCGAGACCCCGAATCCCAGAAACACTTAGCACAGTCTACAGGTCATATTTATGAAGGCATTTCATTGTAACTTGGTAGGATGACTCTGTATAATGTCTAGACGAGAACGTCTCCTTTTGGTCGCGATCGGTCAACCGCGACGGCTACAAGAGCCTGAAACCCGAAAACCTTTAGCGCAGTCTTCGGGTCGTATTTATGAAGGGATTTCATTGTAACTTGGTAGGATGACTCCGTATAATGTCTAGATAGGAACGCTCCTTGGGTCGAGATCGGTCAACCGTGACTGCTACGCGGGCCTGAAGCCCGAAAACCTTTAGCACAGTCTACAGGTCGTATTTATGAAGGGAATTTATAGTCGCTTGGTAGGATGACTCTGTATAATGTCTAGACGGGAACGTCCTATTTTGGTCGTGATCGGTCAACCATGACAGCCGCACGTGACCTAGATTTGTTTAGCACAGTCTACAGTTCATATTTATGAAGCAATTTCATTGTAACTTGGAAGGATAACTTGGTATTCTGTCTAGATGAGTCTGTTGTATTTTGGTCACGATCGGTCAGCCGTTACCGGCGTCTGGTCACTTGACCTGGATTGTTTCAGCAGTACTTTCAGGTTGTTTTATGAAGGGACTTCATTGTAACTTGGTAGGATAACTTAGTATGATATCAAGATGAGACTCTCCCATTTTAGCCATAATCGGTCAAACGGGATCGCCTAACCGTCATGTGACCTGGGTTCCTTTAGTAAAGTTTACGAGTTTTATTTATGAAGGGATTTCATAGTAACTTGGTAGAATGACTCGCTTTGGAATGATTTTATTGTAACTTGGTAACTTTGGTTGACACACGTTAACTGCTAGGGCCGCATCAACTCTGGTCTTAATTCTTTAGTACAGTCTACGCTCACATTATTCTTATTGAAAACTTAGCATACCTGGAACAGAAATTAACATATTCTCGATTATCACAATTCTTGTCTCATTTCATAATCCTTTCATAAACATTGAACATTATCCTTCACATCAAACGCTACACACAGTCAAGTTGAGCTACAGTGTCATTGACACTTTCATTGTAATTATTGTACTGTAACCTCTACTATTAAGCCCGACTGTACGTTATTTTTATGCCCCTGACCTCTTTGAGGAGGGGACATTATGTTATCACCATGTCCAACGTCCGTCCGTCCATCCGTTAACTTTTTGCATTCCGTCAGTTAACTAAAGTTCAACCAACCGGATCTTTACCAAACTTCATATGTGGGTTAGGTATTTATTTTTACCATGATGTGCCAAAGGCAAAGGTCACGGTGACCTCCAATGTTAAATACACTTGAAATTGGTTTCCGTTCTGTAACTAAAGTTCTGCAAGACTGATTTTGATGTAAGTCAGTATGGAGGCTATGTATGGTATGAGGTAGAAGCCTATTCATTTTGATGTTGATGTGCCAAAGGACAAGGTCACTGTGACCTTCAACATTAAATGTACTTGAAGCAGGTGTCCGCTGCATTCCGCCAACAAACTAAAGTTCTACCGGCCGGATCTTTACCAAACTTCATATGTGGGTTGGGGGTGATAATTGGAAGATGTCTATTTATTTTGACCATGATGTGCCGAAGGTCAAGGTCACGGCGACCTCCAATGTTAAATACACTTGAAATTGGTTTCTGCTCTATAAAGTTCTGCAAGACTGATCTTGATATTACTCAGTATGGAGTGTAGGTTTGATGTGAGGTAGAACCCTATTCGTTTTGATCTTGATGTGCCAAAGGACAAGGTCACTGTGACCTTCAACATTAAATGTACTTGAAACAGGTTTCTGCTGCATTCCGTTAACTAACTAAAGTTCTACCAGCCGAATCTTTTTATTTTTTAATTATGCATTGTTGGTGTCGAGAGGAAGCTTTCTTTCGATTTTGGACCAGTCAACTGATCCAATATGGCCACCAGTAGCCGATTCGTTATGGCGTCCATGGCGCCATCTTGAATTTGTTTTCCATCCAGTAACTAATGAATACTGACTCGAATCAATTTCAGTTTTTGGTTATGCATTATTGGTGCCAAGAGAAAGCTTCATTTTGATTTTGGATCAACTAGCCAGTTCCATATGGCCACCATGGTGGTGATATTGAATTTGGTTTCCGTCCAATAACTAATGAATGCTAACTCAAATCATTTTTTTTTTTTTTTTGGATGCATTGTTGTGTCTGCAGGAAGCTTCCTTTTGATTTGGTTATGCCCCGAGATATTTACCTATCCTTTTATGACACCGTCGAGGGCATATGCCGCGCTTCGCGTTGCTTTTGTTATCTCTGTGTGTTTCTCTCTCTATCTGTCTGTCTGCCCGTCCGTCCGTCCGTCCGTACGCCTGGACGACTGTCCATCCATCCGTCGTACCGCCCCATCCCTCTAGCTGCCCGTATGTCAATAATTCAACCATTATGATTTAAAACTTCCGACCATCCGTGGTTTAAGAGCTCAGAAAAAATTATGAGCTTAACTCATAATTCGATCCTAATATTCCACCCAGGGAACCATTAAGGGCTTAAACCGACTGGCAATTAAACCCACAATTCCACAGACGTTTCGAGATTCCGTCCTTCGGACTGTATGATAGCTCAAGAATTCAACGATTATGAGTTAAAACTGCCTACCATCTGTGGGTGGTTTATGTGTTCAGAAAAAATTATTAGATTCGATCCTAATATTCTATTAATAGATAATAATAATAATTAACAGAACCCAATTTCCTCATAAAGCTCAAATACCGTTACAAATTTTGAAAACTGATAAATTTGGACGCGACTATGCTTATAATTTTTCAGCTTTCAACTCCTGAATATCCCGTCCGTCCGTCCGCCCGTCTGTCTGTCTGTTATGCACTCGCACATGTTTACAGATATTGAGCTGTCATAATGGCACCCAGGGATAATTTTGTATCACGAGCAACACAGACACTGATGAATTATACGTGTGACATCGCATTGACCCTTCAACCCGAGCAATGTCGGTTATTGTTCCAGTATGCTAGAGTAAACACACATTATGAAATCGTTTTCTGATACAAAATGAGGTCTTGAAGGGGGAATTTATTTTTATGGCGAAGTGAACAGTGCTTGTTTGCTGTGGTAAAGAAGTTTGCTTTACTGGTAAAATAAGAACCGGAACCAACGCCTGGGATGGAAGTCCACTAAGTTGGGCAGCATTGGTATAAACTATTGGCTAGACTTGACTTCATCTCAGCGCACAGCGAAACTTCAGTTCATTCCGGGACCAGAAGTGGTTCTTTAGTTTGTCCTGGTAGGTGAACTAAATTTGGTGACATGAAACCAAACATACCATACCAATCAGTCACAGTAACTGGACTGTTAAGGCCTCGTGTCATTCAATAAATTGTAAAATATAAAGCCGCACCAAGCTGACGTTTTAAAATGGCGACGAAGCAACCCGCTCGCGTAATATGCAAATTCAGCAGTTGAAAAAATATTATTTTTCAAAATATGTCAACAAAACCATATCATGTGACCCCTCGTTGGAACGAGCTCGTCGAGCTCGTTCCAACGAGGGGTCACATGATATGGTTTTGTTGAAATTTTTTGAAAAATTTGAAAACATAATGCTTAAAATAATAAATTTTGATATCGTCTGCGCTGGGTAAAGGGTTAAAATGGCGACGAAGCAACGTCAGAAGCAGGTTTTCAATTATTTCATTACACAGGCATTATTTATTTATTAGGGTTTAACGACACTTTCGACAGCCAGGGTCACATCGTGTCGGACTGGTTTACGGGTGAAGGAAGCCGGAGTACCCGGCGAGAACCACCGAGCAACGGCGAGCAACTGTCAGACTCCCCAACACACTAACTCCACACAAGCAAGGTTAGCATTGGTTGAATACAAGAGCACCATTGATGTACAGTACGCCTTAGTACACAACGCCACCGTGCGTGGGCAATTGGGATGAAATGACTTGCCCAAAGACACAACGCGGTTGCCGCAGGTGGGATTCGAACCGAGGACCTCTCGGCTTGCAGCCTTCATCTCTACCTACTCAGCGACCGCGATCCCATTACACGTGCATTAACCCTTACCCAACTCGCACGATATCAAATTTTATTTTTTAATTATTGGGTTTTCTTTTAAATTTTAAACATTTTCAAATAAAACCATATCATTTGACCCCTCATTGGTTTTGTTGAAATTTGTTGACAAATATGTGGTTTTTCAACTGCCTAATTTGTGATTACACGGATGGGTGCTGCCGATTCGTTAGATAAAGGGTTAAGTCGCGCGACAACGGCAATTTTTCATATACACAAGGCGGTCAACTCTATATGAAATTGCCTGGTTTTAGATCACTTGAAGGCTCTCGTTTTGGTTCATCGATGGGTTTTGGTTCTATTTCGAATCAAATTTGGCGCGAGTGTATGTTGTGGTCATGAGAAAATCAGATGCTGAAAGTGACCTTGAAAAACAAAAAATAAATAAATAAATAAATGAATAAAAGTTATTATTATAAAAGTTATTTCTATTGTCAAGTAATTCAGGGTGGAAAGCCCTGGGTCAAACTCCAATCATTACGATTTTTGTGATGTACAAGTAACTGTGGAATTTGTTACAAAACCAACAGCTTATCTTCAGTATGGCGAAAACAATATAATTTTGTTTTTGCAGAATATGAATACAGTTATATTTTTTTCTTTTTCATATTGCTATGGCATGCACAGAAGAAAATATTTACAGGTGTGTATACCTAAATCGTTACTAAAAGGGTTTGCTAACATGACAGGCCTACTTAAATATTTGAAAATAGTACCCAATTGTGCTTCCACACGAACACATAAGTTATTGTGATGAAATGACGGCAACGTGGTCTGAGGTTTGTTCAACCGCAATTACCGTCAATTCACCACATTAACGTATATGCTCCAATAAGATCCTACCCACAGCCCAAAATCCACATCGTGAAATGAACAAGGCAACTTCAACAATAACAAATTTAGTAAATAAACCTCTCCTGTACTGGACAACAAAATATCTTAGATAACGGTCCTGGTTACTTCATCTCAGTGGATTGTGGGTATACTTTCATAGAATACGATTTTATAGGCAGTATGCACTTTGAATCTCCTCCTATTGTTAACCTTTCAGATATTTCACTTCGTGACGTCAAACGGTAACATATGCCTCTGGAGCTGTAAATATAGAATAAACTAAGCGAGCTCTCGTTCAACCAGAAGGCGAGGATTTTAGTCTTATTGGAACATAAATCGATGTGTTACATAGAATATCATTCGTGTATAAGGGAAATTCCGACACGTTAAGTGTACTCCTTGTCTGTGATACAGAGACTTTTAATTTGGCAAAGTTTATGATGAAAGCTTGCTCTGTTTCCTGCACTGCTAAGTGTGAAAGACGTGTAATGCTATTGTTCGATGGTTAACCCAAACCGGAAAACTTACTAGTTGTTGGTGTTGAAAGCTTTTGTCTGGAGCCTTTTTTCGGGACGCGTTTGTCTTACACGCCTTCGATTCAACGATAATCGTTTGCTCTGTTGAACTTCCCTTTGTCTACACGCATCACTGTACGTTTATGAATAGGAAAGGGTCTGCACAAAGGACGTAAATCCCAGAGAAGGGAAAGCTATATATCCCCTATACATTTGTGTTGAGGGGTGCTCTTATAATTACCCTCCCCACAATTCATGTCCGCCTCATATTGAAGAGGATTAAACATTTTCAAAACCAAGTCATCCACTGAATGGATCAAGGTCACCTTAGGTCACCAGTCTAATTCTCTAAGGAATCCAACTCCGTTGCGGCATGTTTGTTTATCTAATTGTGTTTAGTTTAGTTTACACTAAACTACCTACTTTTCGTGGAGTTTGAGCATAGCCTTCCGTTGATTTAATATGACGTCCTTTATACACACACACACACACACACACACACACACACACACACACACACACACACACACACACACACACACACACACACAGAGAGAGAGAGAGAGAGAAAGATATATACAGATATTCTTTCGTGATTCAGTTATAGATATTCCAATCAATAAGTATTTAAATCGCCTAAGGCTATAAAACATGAAGATATTTACACAATCTGTGGTACTATGCGTCGAAATCAAAAGTATAGCTGTGGAGAGTCTTCATTCAAAATTATTTAGTAAACAAACGTGTCAAAAAGCATTAGCCAAGTCGTTAAAAGATTCGGTCAAATCAAGTCTCGACTGAGAAACATTTCTTGCGTTTATGGTCGGTTTTTCCAACCAATGAAATATTCTTGATGAGTGACTATAAACATTGTCGACAGACTTTTTAAGGGCTAGACTGGTTCCAGTTATCGCAAAATTTGACCGGTGGCCTTGTGAATGTATTCGGTTATACTTGCTGCCCCCGCCCTCCGACTCGAAAACAGAGAAGTATGGTTCTTGCATACCAAGGGAGACAACCATACATACATAGATATGACTGAATTAACTTAACGTATACGCATTTTACTCCCCCCCCCCCCCCCCCCCCCCCACCCCCACTCACAATTAGCCCTCCCTTCTCTCTCCCTCCAGGTATGGGAACTCCAGCCTACTAATGATACTCTCTGAACTGAGGTGAGTACACATGTACAGTTGGGTGGCGATTCGATGGATGGTTTAACCATTTGGGACTCTGGTGATAGATCATACATATTCACCATTCGATGAAGACCAATTTATATTTTGAACGTGCAGCCTTAATTATGGCGTATCATATTGCTAGGCCGGAAAAGCGTGCTCACAATTTTAAAGCGTTAAGATAAGTTAGGGAACAAACACACACAAAGAGTTGTAAATTATAGTTTTGATGGTGGATTAAATCGTTTATATATTTATATAGTACTTGCAGAGCCGTATTATTCATAAGGTTGACTATGCTGAAGCCTAGGGGTCCGCTGATACAGTGGGCCCGCCAATGTTTTTTTTTTTTTTTTTTTTTTTTTGACGAGGCACTGTTAGGGCTTCAATGGTTAAAGGTACTTTGCACTCTACGCCGGAACGATACATGTACATATGTATTTATCCATATATATACTTTTTACTCTCATAAGTATACTATATATATATATTTATATACAGTACATTATTTTAATGCTTATTTAAATAATATGTCAAGTTGTGAGTAAAATTCTTCAGGAGACCCGCAAAATGGATACAGGGCTATGGACTGCGGCACAGTGCCTATCATACTACGGCCAGGCTGTCAGCTGTAGTGGGGTGAAAGATTGAAGTGCCGGAGGGGCTCCGTCCCGAAGTACCTAAAAGCCTAGAGACCCGGCCATGGGTTAATATGGCACTGAGTACTTGCATAAATTTTATTTATAATATTTCGTTTACTCGATGTCCCGTATATCTGAGGTACGGTGCATATTGTTTTTTCCACAGTAAGCGGAGAGCACAATATCATTCAGACTCACAGAGAGTGGCTGATTAATAACTTGCATACTGTGAAGTAAGTTTTTATCCGGAGGTCTGTTAGCTGAAATTTTGCTTGTATTTATTATTCTTTTTCACAGAACTTGAATAATTTTATGGCCAGCAAATCTCAGATTTCGGGTCGAATCGAATCCCGAATCAAATCAAGCAGAGGATTACGATTCGAATCTCTAATCGAATCTCCACAATTTCATGTTGTGGATACTGTACGTTCTTACAACAGTCACTGGTGCGTTGGGCGCAACAAGGCAACATCTGCAATGCTAAAGCATTAAGGCATCGTCATCGTGGTCTTAATTAGGCCTCATTCTTCAGAGAATAATAGTCAAACGCTCAAACAGATTCTGATAAAATTGTAGAAAGCCAGCTTCTGTATTTTTATACTGCTCTACCAGACTCTGCAAGAAAACGCCCGGACTTTGTGAAATGATACGTACATCGATGACACAACTTCGCAAATATTTCGCAATATTAACTTTTATATGAAATTTCCACACCATTAGTGGTAAATTTACTGAAAGCTTTGGGAACGCGGCGGCTCAGCGGGTACGGCATTGGACTTCAAACCAAAAGGTCCACGATTCGATCTCCGCCCGAGATAACTGCGTTGTGTCCTTGGACAAGGCACTTAACTCTTCACCCAACGCAGACGATATCAAAATTTATTATTTTAAATACCATTTTTTAAAATTTTTCAAAAAATTTCAACAAAACCTTATCATGTGACCCCTCGTTGGAACGAGCTCATCGAGCTCGTTTCAACGAGGGGGTCACATGATATGGTTTTGTTGAAATGTTTTGAAAAATAATATATTTTCAACTGCTGAATTTGCATATTACGCGGGCGGATGCGGGCGATTCGTTAGGTAAAGGGTTAATCACGATTGTCAATGTGGGAGCACGGTGGCGATGTGTATTAAGACGCACTGCACGTCACCGGTGTATTTGTCTTCAACCAATGCTAAACCTGCTTGTGTGGAGTTAGAACGTTGGGTAGTCTGACAGTTTATCGCTGTTGATCGGTGGTTCACTCCGGGTACTATGGCTTCCTCCACCCGTAAAACTGTCCGTCACGAGGTGACCTTCGTTGTCTAAAGTATCGTTAAATCCCAATAAATAAATAAATACTGGTAGCTTTCGGAACTTTAGGGGAGCTAACGGCCCGTAAATATCTTCCAGTGTCGAAAATTGTCCATACCCCGAGGTGACATTCGAGATTTTAGGGAGTTTGCATTCACCATTGCCGTAATATTTGGGTTATATAATGTGTTTTTTACCTTCTTCAGGTCCTTGGCCACGTTTTTGGAATTCACTCTCGTGTGTGAGAAACTTGGA
Source organism: Pictodentalium vernedei (assembly GCA_031216915.1). NCBI lineage: Eukaryota > Metazoa > Mollusca > Scaphopoda > Dentaliida > Dentaliidae > Pictodentalium > Pictodentalium vernedei. The sequence goes on along the minus strand of CM062290.1, from coordinate 303,265,544 downwards.
CTGGATGGTTTCCTCTTTGAACTACCGGGAGAAAAATTCGGCAACGACATTCACGTAAGTAGGCCTATATTTTCATCAAGGCCAGGGATGTATTGCTCCTTACCCCATCGGGAAAACGTTGGACTTGTCCCCATTGTCGGAGAGCACAAACCGTATCGTCGGAGGAATTCTGACGCCATCATTTATACATACACATAGAAAACAATTTGAACTTGTTCCACCCAGTTCAATTCTTTCCCCTACAGACGTTTATCTACTGTTCTCGACGTTTATCTACTGTACTCGAGTGGGGTCTGGCGTGGAGAGGTATTCAACAAAATAACCGATCAGTTAACTTATTAAGTAGAGATTGGCAATATACTGAAAAACCGATACCGATACCGATACCATGGGCATACCGAAAAAACGAACTGAACCAATCATTGAATATCGAAACTGTCTGAATTTTCAAATTTTCCTGCATTCACTTTTTATAAGGCCATGTTGAGGCTTGATAGCAGATGAAGGGTTCATTTTGATGAAAGAAGAGGATGATTTTCTTTTCAGTTTTGTTTACCCTCAGGAACCTGGGCAATTGTCTTGAATTCTCACTAGACCACAGCATGCACATTTCCAGCCGCTTAGCCGTGATTTCTAGACAAGTCTTAGCTGCCTTAACCCTTTACCTAACGTGAAAAGCAGACGACACTTGCAAAAATAATTCTTGAATAACTAATTTTTTTCATTTTTTGTCTCAAAAACATAGGTTATGACCCCTCGTTGGAACGAGCTCGACGAGCTCGTTCCAACGTGGGGTCATAACCTATGTTTTTGAGACAAAAAATGAAAAAAATAGTGAAAATTAATTGGCGATTTTTGAGAATAGCGCTGGCCGGTTTTGGCCGTTACGTTGGGTAAAGGGTTAACAGGGAGCCAAGACTTGTCTAGAAATCACTGCACAGGTGCTTTGTCTATTGCCAGCAGGACCCCCTGAAGATGGCATGTCCAGGGCACATGCTTCGAGATTGCATACGCCTGGAATAGGGCTTTGAAGGTTAAGGTGTGTTTAGAACAAGTCTCAGAATTACTGTAGATGTGATTTGTTTTCGTAAAAATGCCACTATTGAGCTCATTGGCCGTGGTATTTGTGACGCTGTTGTAGAATTATAAAAGAATCAAAAGAAGTATCATTATTTTCGATCGATTCCTTGGTATTCCTGCGAAGAGGTAAATAAAAGAACGTTAGAATGCCGAGTTTCAACTCAGATTACCCGATATAGAGGGCTAGATTAATTTTTAGCTTAACTTGACATAGTCAAGATAAGCTATTGCCATCACACGTGCGGAAGTCTGTTAGTCTGTTAGTCTGTGAGTCTGTGACGTCTGTTCACATTTTCCTTTAGCACGGGCTACACCCCGCAGTTCTTGTCTGATCGTCACGAAATTTCATATGCAGGTTTGGGGTCATGTCTAGATGAGAACGTCCCCTTTTGGTCGCGATCGGGCAACCGGTATGGCTGCCCGAGCCCCAAACCCGAAAACCATTAGCACAGTCTACAGGTCGTATTTATGAAGGGATTTCATTGTAACTTGGTAGGATGCCTCTGTTTTATGCCTAGATGAGAACGTCCCCTTTTGGGCATGATCTATCAACCGTGATGGCTGCCCAAGCCCGAAACCCAAAAACTTTTAGCACAGTCTACAGGTCATGTTTAATGTGAGGGATTTCATTGTAACTTGGTAGGATGACTCCTTATGATGTCTAGATGAGAATTTCCCCATTTGGGCATGATCTGCCAACCGTGACGACTGCCCGAGCCCAAAACCCGAAAACCTTTAGCACAGTCTACAGGTCATATTTATTGAGGAATTTCATTGTAACTTGGTGGGTTGACTTCATACAATGTCTAGATGAGAAAGTCCCCTTTTGGACGTGATTGGGCAACTGTGACGGCTACAGGTGCCCGAAGCCCGAAAACCTTTAGCACAGTCTAGAGGTCATATTTATGAAGGGATTTCATTGTAACTTGGTAGGATGACTCCAAATAATGTCCAGATGAGAACGTCCCATTTTGATTTATATCATGCAGCCTTGATGGGTGCCGGAGAACCTAAAAACCTTTAGCATAGGCAAAAGGTCATATTTATGGAAGGATTTCATTGTAACCTGTTAGGTTGACTCCATATAATGCCTAGATGATGACATCCCCTTTTGGTCGTGATTGGTCAGTTGTGATGGCTACAAGTGCCCAAATCCCGAAAACCTTGAGCACAGTCTACAGGTCATATTTATGAAGGGATTTCATTGTAATTTCTTAGGATCACTCCAGATGATGCCCAGATGAGATTGTCCCCATGGTTGTGATCATTCAGCCATGATGGCTGCCCGAGCCCGAAGCCCGAAAAACCTTTAGCACAGTCTACAGGTCATATTTATGAAGGGATTTCGTTGTAACTTGGTAGGTTAACTTCATATAATGTCTAGATGAGAACGTCCCCTTTTGGACATGATTGGGAAATTGTGACGGCTAAAGGTGCCCGAAGCCCGAAAACCTTTAGCACAGTCTACAGGTCATATTTATGAGGGGATTTCATTGTAATTTGGTAGGATGACTCCAAAAAATGTCTAGATGAGAACGTCCCATTTTGATCGCGATCATTCAGCCTTGATGGGTGCCCGAGCCCAAAAACCTTTAGCATAGGTAAAAGGTCATATTTATGCAAGGATTTCATTGTAACCTATCAGGTTGACTCCATATAATGGCTAGATGATGACACCCCCTTTTGGTCGTGATTGGTTAGCTGTAATGGCTACAAGTGCCCGAAGCCTGAAAACCGTGAGCACAGTCTACAGGTCATATATGTGACGGGATTTCATTGTAACTTCGTAGGATCGCTCCAGATGATGCCCAGATGCGATTGTCCCCTTTGGTTGCGATCATGCAGCCATGATGGCTGCCCGAGCCCGAAGCCCGAAAACCTTAAGCACAGTCTACAGGTCATATTTATGAAGGGATTTCATTTAAACTTGGTAGGTTGACTTCATATAATGTCTAGATGAGAACGTCCCCTTTTGGACATGATTGGGCATCTTTGACGGCTAAAAGTGCCCGAAGCCCGAAAACCTTTAGCACAGTCTACGAGTCATATTTATGAAGGGATCTCCTTGTAACTTGGTAGGATGACTCCAAATAATGTCTAGGTGAGAACGTCCCATTTTGGTCGTGATCATTCAGCCTTGATGGGTGCCCGAGCCCAAAAACCTTTAGCATAAGCAAAAGGTTATATTTATAGAAGGATTTCATTATACTCCATATAATGCCTAGATCATGACATCCCCTTTTGGTCGTGATTGGTCAACTGTGATGGCTACAGGTGCCCGAAACCCGAAAACCTTGAGCACAGTCTACAGGTCATATTTATGAAGGGCTTTCATTGTAACTTCGCAGGATCACTCCGAATGATGCGCAGATGAGATTGTCCCCTTTGGTTGCGATCATTCAACCATGATGGCTGCCCGAGCCCGAAGCCCGAAAACCTTTAGCACAGTCTACAGGTCATATTTATGAAGGGATTTCATTGTAACTTGTTAGGTTGACTTCATATAATGTCTAGATGAGAACGTCCCCTTTTGGACACGATTGGGCAACTGTGGCGGCTTCAGGGGCCCAAAGCCCAAAAACCTTTAGAACAGTCTACAGGTCATAATTATGAAGGGATTTCATTGTAGGTTGGTAGGATGACTCTAACTAATGACTAGATGAGAACGTCCCCTTTTGGTCGCGATCATTCAGCCTTGATGGCTGCCCGAACCCAAAACCTTTAGCATAGTCTATTGGTCATATTTATGGAAGGACTTCATTGTAACCCGTAAGTTTGACTCCATATAATGCCTAGATGATGACATCCCCTTTTGGTCGTGATTGGTCACCTGTGACGGCTTCAGGGACCTGAAGCCCCAAAACCTTGAGCACAGTCTACAGGTCATATTTATGAAGGGATTTCATTGTAACTTTGTAGGATCACTCCAGATGATGCCGAGATGAGAATGTTGCAATCATTCAACCATGATGGCTGCCAGAGCCCAAAGCCCAAAAACCTTTAGCACAGTCTACAGGTCATATTTATTAAGGGATTTCATTGCAACTTGGTACGTTGACTTCATATAATGTCTAGATGAGAACGTCTCCTTTGGACGCAATTGGGAAACTGACGGCTACAGGGGCCCGAAGCCCGAAAACCTTTAGCACAGTCTACAGGCCATATTTATGAAGGGATTTTAATGTAACTTGATAGGATGACTCGTTTTGGAATAATTTCACTGTAACTTGGTAACTTGTGTTGATATACGTTAACTGTGAGGGCCACATACATTAACTGTGAGGTCATATTAACCCACCCCTCAGCTCTTTAGTACAGTGTACACCTCATATTATTTTTATCATAAACATAGCGTACAGGGAACAGAAATGAACATATTCCCAATTATCACAATTCTTGTCTTATTTCATAATCCTTTCATAAACTTGTGTGTTGTGTTTATCCTTCATCAAACACAACACACAAGTTGAGCTACAGTGTCATTGTTTTTAGAATTTGTTCACATGTAGTTTTTTCACAATTTGTTGGCGGGTGACTCCCAGCAACAGACTGAAACAAGAGTTAATTTTCATGAACAAAATGCTTTTGCTTCGGATTAAATGACAAACATGTAAAAAATGGTACACGTTGGCCTGTATGACAGGGTCTATTTGTCCACATGGACGACACGGTTTAGAAAATCGAAGTGAATTGAAAATTATTCAGCAATAGGGCTAGATGTTTTTTATTCCCCCCCCCCCCCCCCTCCCTAGTAGCTTAAATGAAGACGCTTTAGCAAGAGGCACACGAGCGATTATTTTTCGCCGGATCACAGCGATCGAATCGTGGGCGAAATTTTACGTCCGATCACAAGGGGGACACACGCTGCAGTTTTTCTCTGGACCGAACAATTCTGCTGATCCGCCGATCATGTGATCTGTCCAATATGGCGCTGCGCAAGCCGCAATAAGCGAAAGTTTGTTGTGATCGCTGTAATTTATCTCTTTTTAAAACGACTTTCGAGGCGGAGAATTCACTGGTTAAATCGAAATTCATGGTCCAAATGCCCGATAACTGGGTATTGATATGTCAAACAGACATTTTTTTTCGGACCAAAGAAGGGCCAATTCGTCTTCTTTATTTCTCGTCCACACTTCATTCATGAGCGCAGCCATTTTATGTGTCATGTGACGTGTGACATAATTCCAAACGTTGATATTTAGAAGCGATTTCAAAATCGACTACACCCAGCGAAAAATAATCGCTCGTGTGCCCCTTGCTTCAGTCATGACATAAATTCAACTTCTGACTTCAAACTTCAAGGGCAGAACGGGATTTATTTAGAGTTACATCCCTTACATAAAATTTTGTGACTGCTGGTTTCAACGATGCAAATTCTTTGTCAACATTTTGATTCAGTTAAAAGGGTTTGTGATTTACATGCCGAATATTGTTCGGGGAAATACTCCTTTAATCACTGCCGGGGAACACTTTCATGCTCATCACAGCCTGCCGCGCGGCTCGCCTCCTATCGCAAACTTAATCATTCATCATAGTGCTTTTAATACAGCCATGCCCGTAACTATCTTCGGTACTTCGGCTTCCTCCACTCTTAAAACTGTCCGACACGAGGTGACCCTGGATGTAGAAAGTGTCATTAACCCCAATAATAAAAACCTATCTTTAAATTTTTTGTTGGGAGAAGTGTGACCCACGTTTGTTCGACAATGACATGAGGTTGTCCGACTGTTGTGATGTACCCACAATTCAAGCGCGTTGCCAATTAAGGAAGGTGCGACGGGTGCGAACACACTTCCCCACAAAACTGGAATTCCACTTGAGGGACTTTCCCTATTGTGATTCGAGGCGACTTCACTTACCCCGATACATCTATCTCTCTATGGCTTGTGTCAGGAAAAGTTGTTTTAACCCTTTACCCAACGAATCGGCCGCATCCGTCCGCGTAATATGCAAATTCAGCAGTTGAAAAAATATTATTTTTCAAAACATTTCAACAAAACCATATCATGTAACCCCTCGTTGGAACGAGCTCGTTCCAACGAGGGGTCACATGATATGGTTTTGTTGAAAACTTTTGAAAAATTTAAAAAAAAATGGTATTTAAAATAATAAATTTTGATATCGTCTGTGTTGGGTAAAGGGTTAAAACATAAATGTTCCTGTTAGATTGTAGTTTCTGTGAAGCGCTTGAGCAACTATAGGCATTTTACAGAAACTAGTTGCATGGTCCTTGTGTTACAGACAGGGACATGGCGACAGAGGGGTGTGGGGGTATGTCACCCCCACCCCCTCCCAATCCAGGCCAAAATTCTCTATAGCTGGAAATTCGGAGGGCAAGTCATTAGTAGTTGGAAATTCCATCTATCCGGATTTTAGAGCTTCTTTGGTGATGCTGATGTCTCCTTTACTTTGCAAAATTCCAACTCGGTTTCAAATCGGCAAAAATTCCTACTGTTACTATTTACAACTACAGTGTATGCAATATCAAGCTTCATAAGTATGTATGATGTCGATCGGTACGAGATTTCTTTAGTACATTTACTTATCGTAATAGAAAAAAAATCCTCGAAATGCCCTTCAAGAAAATCACATCATATAAAATCGTTATCCTGAGTTAATTCCATCATTAACAGTCACAAAATGATGAAACATCGAAAATTGATTATTTCAGCATAAGATCTGATTTAATGTTAGGACAGTGTGAATTGCTCATAGTTCTCAGCTTGAGCATTTGTTTAGCACATATTCAGTCCCCAGAATAATACCAAATAATAATAACCTGATATTTCTATCATAAATGTGTTGTCATTTCAGTTATTAGAATCAATTTTATACCCTCTTTCAGGGCTTCATTTTCAAAAAGTTTCTCGGTAGTGAATTTCCAATTAGGGTTCCCCGGTCCCTCCCCCTAGCTGGAAATTCTCTATCCTACAGCCCCCTATCGGAAACCTCCAGCCACGTCCCTGGTTACAGATCTATTAATGTTATACAGAGCTTATCTGCCCGAATAACTTACATATACAGGTATAATACATATGTGGAAAATAAAACATGCGAATCAATTTTATCGTTCTATTTTGTATGTAAGTTTTCACATATAACAATGCAAAAGTACTTTTTATATTTTAGACCCCAAATTTCATATATTTCCCCAGTTGTCGCTTCCATTTGATACTCATCTCTCAAAATTGTCTGTCGTTTCGCGCATTCCCCCAACAAAAGTCCTTGATTTGCGCCTGCAATTGTACACATACTAGTGCTGTTCGGTAATCTACTTAGACGAGCAGTCTTCGATAACAGAAATTTGAACTACCAATGTTATGGCAAAGGTCCTGCACTGTGTACCACGCCTTTTACAGTAATATTTCTGATTGTCAGGACAAATTTCGAAGCCTGGTCCAACTCATGTATCACCAAACTGCCAACCATCCGTGATAGTTTTATGCCCGTGTGGAGGTCTTTGAACAAGTTGAGCTGCCAAACTCTGCTTGATAATATAATTCTTGACTTCCCTTGAGGTTGATACAAGGAATTATCAACCCGAGAAAAGTAATATTTACAGAGGCCGAATTCGAGGTGAATATTACTTTTCAACGGTTGATAATTCCGTGTATGAACCTCAAGGAAAGTCAGTTATTGTTTTATTATTATGACAGAAAAAAAATCGTTCGCAAATTCCTTGCTTTATTACAAGAAACAGGATTTTCATATGCAACAAAATAAATTTATTTTCAACGTATATATATAAGAAGCAATGTGCAATAACTTATTTGCTCGTTTTATAGTTGATTGCTATATTTGAACAGTTCCTGAACATTGGAACCGGGAAACTAGGTGGAGGAGCAAGTTGGAAATACCATTTCTATTTTTATCACAGACAGGTATTTGGAATCATTATATCAACCTACCTACGTTATTTATAAACAACAATGGCAGAGTTGTGAAATATCAACTCGATTTCGATAAAAATGTAATAGATCGGAGTATGTCAACACTTCTGACGGGTGTTTTTAGCCAATTAAATTACCAGGTTTTTTCAATCATATAATAATGCTGGATATCCTGGACAGCGGGGCTTTTCGTGTCACTCTATAGCATCACGTATTCTACGTTCAGTTCAATCGATAGTACGGAGAGCTGTGGCCATGAATTCACAGCACTCCCAGAATTCATGTTGTTCCTTGAAAACCTTAAAAGCCTTGATTATGAAAAGTCATTTTCAAGGCCGTGAAGGTGCTTGAAAATTGAGCAGGGTGAAAGTCCTTACATTTCATCTTCCCTTAAGAAATTGGTGCACTTTTCTTGTATTGCACGTATATTATTAACCCACTGCAAACAGATGTTGAAGTAAACTTTGGAGCTGCAAAGTTTCCCCACAATGTAACTAGGAATGTAATCAACTCAGTCTTGTTTGACAGAGCTCTTTGAGTTCTGTCAGACAAGACTGAATTTGTTAAATTCCTAGTTGTGCATTATAGGAAAAATTGCTGATCAGAATTTCCGTATTTAGACATCAATGTGTGGAGGGTTAATGCACACAATCGATTTTTATCGACAAATGTGCTACAGGTAACAAATCAAAAACGTTTCTCTCAAACAAATCTGCTAACACTGATTGCAGGTCTGGATCATACTCAAGGCTACTGACATGTGCAACGGTGTCTTGGACATTATCAGAAAGATGCTTGAAAATGGCTTAAAAAGATCCTTGAAATTCCTTGAAATTTTTCATCTTTGCTACAAGAAACACTGACTCAGTTCGTCGTAATGTACCATAACGTCTACATCATAATCTGCCTCATATCCGGAAAACCGAAAAAATAAAGTATCAGAAGATTGCATCGCTAAATTCTATACTTAATGGAAACCAGCAAAAAAGTGTCTTTTTCAAATTTCCCCCGAATGTCAAAAAATCAAGAAAGGACGCTGGTTATGTTGCAAAAATCAAGAAAGGAGGCTGGTTATATTGCAAATGGCTTACAAAGGTTCGAACACACGCAAGAGTTACTTTCAGTCACTTTCGACACCAACCGCCTAGCGAAACCTCACTAAACCACGCACACCACTCGGCCACCGATAGACAGCGAAGCGATAATAAACCACGCACGCCACTCATCCACAGACAGACATGGTTTAGTACAGTTTCGCTAGGTAGTTAGTGCCGAAGGAAACTCTCCCGGCGTTAGTTCGAATCCTCACTGTGCCTCTTTCACAAAAATGAAACCCTGTGTCAATCGTTTTCCTGTGATTAGCTGGCCGATATTGTCCGACGCTAACTATTATTACTTCCAACTTTCTTTCTGGCGAGGCAACGGAGGAGGTGACACCCTCCCACCCATCCAGAATTTACTCGCTTGAACACAGCTGGGACCTTTACCTAAAGTGGAAAGAGGGGCAAGGGTATTCCCCTTAAAGTGTGATGTGCCTTGATGGATGGTTTACGTTAATCTAGCAACGCGGAAGATATAAATCACAAGCTAATAGTTATTGAACGTTTAACCCCCAGTTCTTCCTGCAATATTTCGCCTTGGAGTTTTTGTCTCTAAATTAGAACGGGGTTCATTTCGTCCTAAATCTTAAGACGATTCATGTAAAAGAAAAACATAAATAGTTTATATTGGTATTGATTTTAGACGTGTTTGTTTGATGTTGTTGTTTGATATTGTTGTTCGCAGAATGAGAAAAACGTGGATCCAGCTCCCAACACGGTTGGATTGTGTAGGGGTATTTCAGCATACTGCTCATTTGGAGGTTGGAATGATTTGGTAAAATGATATGATTAAAATCGATTAAAACGTCTATACCTTCTTGTTTTAATGGATGAATGTTGCAATGAATGTTTATTCGTTGAAAATCGTATTAGTAGATACGTCTTAGACTGCTCATTGGCATGATCAATCTCCTGAGACGATAAATGTGTCAATATCAGACATCATTTCTGTCTGGCGGCCTTTTAATTAAATGTCTTATGATTTAGACAGGGGGTACCTCGAAGGAATAATGCGTAATCATTTTAACTTTAAGTTACTCTCACATTGTGCTAGCGTGATAGACCGAGTAGTTTGACCCCCTATCCATCCGTATATTTCTCGCCGTCACCCTATCTGATGAACATCAGATTCAGGAACGTGGGGATCATTTAGGCCTTTAAATTCTTCCCAACTACCGACGGTAAATGCTGTGCCCGAATAAGATAATTGCGCCCAAATTATGTTTTGCAGTGTTTCGGCAATATATAGTTTGGCCAGGTTTCCCTGATGCTTGCAATATAGCTTAGAGCTTACCTTCGAAATCAAACAATGCAACAGATAAATAATTTGTTTAAAAACCCACAGAGTGCGCCATAGAAAACCAATCGACGTTGGCAGTGTCGTATACTTACACGACACTGTCGACGACGATTGCTTTTCTGCGGCGAATTCCATATGATCATGCACTTAAAGCTTGAGATCTATTATATTCATGGGTGTGGCATTTCTCAGTAAACGCAATGCGTAATTTACATTCAAATAGATCTTTGGCACGACACTGGGAAACTATGAAGCCTTCTCGAATTAGTTGAGTGAACTTACGTCGAAGGGTGGTGGGAGGGAACCAGTGATTATGGTGAAGACCTATAACAAGGGGTTGTAAATTAGCATTTTAAGACTGGGTACCTAAAACCTAAAACAGACGCCAAGACGAAGAAAATATCGGTGCTGGTTTTCCCACCCTGCAGGACACATCAATATTTGCCGCTGTGCCCAAATTAGACTGATCGAAAGGTCTGGAATCATTTCCAGTTGCTTATATTTCATCTAAATTTGGGAGATCCCATTTGAATTCTCGCGTTTAAAACATAAACTGAAAGATAGATAGATAGATAGTTTATTTCTGCAGTATTATTGTTACAAAGACGATACATGAATTAAGCATATAATAAGTGATTGTACGTAAAAGACACCATGTAATAAGTATGGGGAAAACAACTGCAAGGAGGCGATATAGCCAGACTGGCTGTTTTGTAATCACCCCCTCTAGGATTGTCATTATAATTCTGGTAGATCGCAGTAGTATTCAAAATGCACTGAAATCACGCATTCATACACATACATATACGTATATGTCTATACACCTATATAATGCACAGACACACATACATACATGTATATGCATACATGGATCCAATATTATATATACATACTTGATTACTTATTTGTTTTCGGAATTTTCTTCAGGGCAACGGTCTTTCATTGTGATACGTTATTGCATTCAGTTACGACAAAAAATCTAAAACAGGGAAATTTGACGAGAGTCTGGATGACGGTATAAGTTTGTTGAAATGGGAGTTCATGTTTGTAATATTTCCAATCATACAGAACAATCTGGACAATATGGATTCGTACACGTTACTGATGATGAGTAGTCCATGGTTGCCTGGGTTACTACGGCTTTCTTGAACTGTTTCCTATTGGGTATGCACCTGATGTTGTTCTCTAGGGAGTTCCATAATTTTGGGAGACTATATGATGGAAGGCTTTCAAGTAATTTGGATCTAGCGATATCGGTTTTCAGTAATCCTGTTTGTCTGGTGTTTACCCCTGCTTGATTTACATTAACTTTTAAGTAACTTTGAAAGGAGGATGGCAACTTTCCAGTGTGCCAGTCATGCACAAATAACAATGAATGGATTTTGTGAAGATCGGTAATCTTTATAACTCTGTTTTTAAGGAATAGCGGGTCAGTATGCGAATTATATCTTTTGTTATTCACGATTCGTATTGCTCGTTTTTGCAATTTAAGTAGTTTGTTTACCGATCGCGAGTGACCCCATATCTCAATCCCATATAAGAGATGACTATGTACAAGCGTGTAATACAGCGATAGGAGGGCTCTTGGCGGTAAAATATGTTTTACTTTATTTAGTGAGTAACTGGCTCTGCCTACCTTGGAGCATATTGCAGATATGTGTTGGGTGTAGCTTAGTTTTTCGTCAATATATATTCCCAGGAATTTTATTGGGTTAGCTAGCTGTATGTGGTTGTTCTTTATGTGGATTATTTTGGGATTAGGGTTTGATTTATAAGGAGAGTTAATGATAATATAATTCGTCTTCCTAGTGTTCAGTAGCAGGCTATTAGCTGAGCACCATGTTTCCAAATTACTGAGCTCATTATTAGCCGTGTCACATAGGGCGTCAGTGTTATTGTCTGAAGTATATGCAGTAGTGTCGTCAGCAAATGATAACAGATTTAGACTGGTTGAATTTGATATGTCATTCATATATATTAGAAATAATATAGGGCCAAGAATAGATCCCTGTGGCACTCCGCATCGAATATTCGAATAAGACGAATTTTCGCTTCGGTAATTAACATACTGCATTCTTCCCGTGAAATAATTCTGGAACCAGACGTTCGCAATGCCGCGGATGCCGTAAAATTCTAATTTCTTAATCAAAATATCGTGCTGTATGGTATCAAAGGCCTTTGATAGATCTAGGAAAACCGCTAGTGTACTGTCCTTCGATGCTTTGTTATTATTTTCACCAATATGTTGAAGAAACTGGAGGATTGGATGTATAGTACAATGACCCTTTCGAAAACCATATTGGTGAGGATAAAGAATGTCATTTTCATAAAGAAAACTATTTAGTCTAGACAATATAATTTTTCAAGGATTTTTGAAAATGACGGTAGCAAACTTATTGGCCTGTAGTTGTTAAGGATCTCAGCGTCACCTGCTTTATATAATGGTATTACTTTTGCGATTTTCATTCTGTCGGGAACGTGTCCACACTCAATGGATAGATTAATGATATGGGATAGTGGAATGGCTACCTCAAAAATAGTTTGTTTTACGAGAGAAGTAGAGATTTCATCACAGTCTTTGCTCGTTTTACTTTTTAATTTTCTAGTTACATCTACGATCTCCATCGGTGTAGTTGGGGAGATAAAAAAGCTGTTCGGATGGTTTCCTGTCAAATACTGTGAATAATGTGTATCAGGCCTTTTAATTTGAGAGCTCGTTACCTCGCCAATGTTTGTGAAAAACTTATTGAATTCGTCTGCAATTATACTTGGATTTGTGATATTTTCGTTATTCACGGTAAAATTCGTTTGTAACTTTGTATTAGCGTTAGATTTGCCAATTACGTCATTTATTATTTGCCAAGTTTTTTTAATATTATGTTTGTTCTCTGTAAGAATCCTGTCGTAGTGTAGAGTTCTACTTTTCCTTTTGATTTTATTAAACATTTTGCAATTAGCTTTGTATTTACTTTTGTTTGCAGGAGTTGGGTTTTTAATTTGTTTTTTGTATAACTTTAATTTGCTTCTCGAAGATGTCAATATATGGTGATCCAAGGCTGTTTTTGTATATATTTTTTTGACTTTTTTATTTCTATTAGTGGACAACTTTCATTGAATAACCGCAGATATGACGTTATAAAATTATTGTATGCTTCATTGGGGCACGATGAGTTTAATACATCGTTGAAATTATATTGTGAGAGTTTTATTTTAAATGTGTTAATGTTTTCTACATTCGTGTTTCTATAAAATACCTTCTTTTCCGTTTCCACATTTTGTTTGGAGTTGGAATGTTCACAATAGAAAGCTCCGAAATGGTCGGCTAGGTCTGTAATAATAATTCCAGTTTTTATTGATTCTATGGTATTGCAGTAAATATGGTCGATAAGCGTGGCTGAATGTTCGGTGATCCTAGTCGGCTTAGTAATAACGGGGAGAAAACCACTACTAAACATATTATTAATGAAGTCATCAGTTGGTTTGTGATGAGAGATTTTCAATAGATCTATATTAAAGTCCCCAAGCAGAAGGCGCCGTTTGTGTTCTGCATTAATTTTACCGCAGATGTTATTAATGTTTGTAATAAATTGTTCTAGGTCTGCTTTGGGTTGTGTATTTGGGCGATAGATTATTCCCACTATTGTCGAGTGGTTATGTTTGCCACTTATTTCTACAAAAAGCGTTTCGCATACATGGGGAATAAAAACTGATAAATCTAGGCGAATTTTGTAATTTATGTTGTCTTTTATGTAAATGCCCACCCCACCCCTCCCGTCATCTTGTCTTACGTTAGTTGGTATGTCGTGGTATCCCTTAAGTTTCAAACAAGTATTGGACTGGACCTTAAAAATTTCAGTCAGTCCTATGATGTCAAAGGCATTGTCATTCGATTGCATTTCGGATAGAAGTTCGACCAGGTCTTCCGAGTGAGCATTAAGGCTACGACAATTTAAGTTAAAGACAGTGAGGGTTCTATTAAGACCACATATATTTTGCGAGAATTCTTGTGGCATGTAGTATCTACAGTTATTATTAAGGTTTGTGTATGGTGAATCAAATACGTCTCCAGTGTTGGGAGTATTTAGAGTTTGATCCAGGTACTGATTAACAAAGTTGTTCTCATCATTATCCTGAACCTCGTCAAGTGTGACGCTACCCGTCGCCATGCTTGCAAATGTATGGTTTAGAGAGCATTGTAAGACCGCTTCTGTTACCTATAACTTGAAAGACAATAGTATGCATTGGGATGGCAGCCGTTTTTGGGTCTATGATTACTAATGATAAAGTGAGGCAGCAATCTACCAGAAAAGATATGTTTTTGGCGAGACATTTTTTTATGCAACAGAGGAGCATTAGGGTTGTTGAAATTCCAAAATCTATAAATAAACTGAATTTGGTAATTTAAAAAAAAATAATAATTTTTAACAATAAAACCTTACAAATATGGATGTCTTTGGAACCAGCTCACGCGGTATAACTATTCAGAATCTTCTTGGTAATCAGTGTAGGCACTTCTGACGAATAGTCCACTGGTTCCCCTTCTTTAGATTCTTCTTGAGAGTTCCGACAACTTATCGAATGCCGAGTCTTCCATTAGTGAATAGTTTCTTGGTGGTCATTGGTGACAGAGTTGCATTGATCACAAATGACAAATGTGTTACCAGCGCGTCCTTTTATAGTTCGAGGATATCTGACAAAACATTGACGACGGGTTTTGGCAACGTCTCTAAAATCCTCCTTCCTGTTTGATCCGTCTTTTCCTTCATTAACTCTTAGAAACCGGGGAATCAGAGTGAATTTATTGAACATGACATACCACGAAAAACTTACAGTAAAGCAGGTGCTTCTAGGCCAGTGTCGTCTGCCTATTCAGGCAGACGACACTTGACTAGAAGCACCTGCTCAGTGTTTAATTCTCCCCCAGCCCAATGATAGCCGAACCGTCACAGCTAGATTACCTGCCGTATTACATCACAGGCAAGGAAACTCTACCCCCAGCTTCTAAGAATTAAGATAGTTTATTCTTTGGTAAGGCTACCTTCCTAATCTGGTGCTTGTATGTAATCAGCCGAGATACATCCTTTTTATACGTTTCTTAGGGTCAGAACTGGGATGATGAACGATGAGAGAAAATCACATTTCCTTAAAATGCCTCTTTTTTATCTGTAGAAATTCCGTCATATGTCAGCAGCTTTAATACACTATCATGTCCTCGTAGCTCGCTGTATTCCGCTACATTCAGTGGCTGCCTGTAGAATGGCATCTGTCCCTTCTTTGTCCGTATCGCACAAAACTCCAATGCTTCTGTATTTCTCTCTTCCAACGGGAGCAGGTCGTCACCACCTTTATGTAAAGGGTCTTCATGAATGAGCTGCGATCTTCATCGACAGTAATGGTCTCCTTCTGTTGTCTGTTCGGGCAAACATCTTGGCACAATATCTACAGATCCGAGAATTCCGCATCTTTTCATTCAACGACGGTCAGGATACAAATGTTTCGAAAGTCCAGCTCACGTCCTAGCGACAACTATCCTGCAAAAGGGATTCTCTAATAGGTATCCTCCAGTTGTACATCACAAGTCATTCATAGGTATTCCCCAATAATCTATGTGCTGCACGTGCAGAAGTAAATATCAGCACATCTAGCATGTAGCCATGTGCTATATGTGGTGTGTGAACATTTTGCATTAGGACACAATCACATATTAGTGCTCCCAGCGTTTGTCCGTGTGCTGAATGCGATGTGTGCATACTGTTACACATCGTGTACTAGCAAACAGACACATCTGGAAAAATCGGAATCGGTAGTCCAAAGTAGATAGTAGTTCTAACAGAGTAGTAGTACAGGTCCGGGAGTGTTAGGTTGAGAGTAACTAGAATAGGCAGAAGCAGAGGATTTGGGGGGAAATCCTTGCCAAATAATTATCGGTTATTTGTGGTAATTCTAGGAATAAAAGTACTCTTAAACAAAGGGGCGCGCTCTATTATTGGGCAAAAAGGAGGATTCTGGGGGAATAATCAACAAAGAAAGTGATTTGGGATGGTTTTGTGATTTGAAGTGACTTTCGGGTTCACTTGGGTAATTCGATTTATTCCTATTCAATCGAACACACCCTCAGAACATACCCCCGTCATGTTGTGGGCCTATGGGTCACATAGTAACCACGTGTTACTGTATAAACCAACATGGCGGCCTTCAGTATACAAAATGGAGGACGAAAACACGTGTCACCCTAACAACACGCGCGGCTTTTGTGCACTGACACCAAGTATTAATATGGTGATTACGCCAAAAGATGGCCGCTCATGCGATCTACCATGGCAATCGAACATGACATAGCTGGGTCATGTGACTATTGCGTCACTTCCGGGGTTCTTTGTGGGATTCAAGTCACTTCCGGGGTTCTTTGTGGGATTCAAGCAAAAAGGGACAATCCATCCCACTCCTACTACTCATGAGAATTACGTATTTTAATGGGTAATGTTGGAGATTTTTGTTCATTTTGATGGTTGAACTAACTGTTCCTTACAATGTTTTATATTCAAAAACACTTTGAGTCTTTTGGAAGGGATGAGTGTACACTATTGTTTACGTTAGACATTAAATCCGTTAAATCATATTAGACATTTTTGAGGGTAGGGTTTTATTTTCGCTTCCTGTTCCCAAATCTGACCACATATCAGCTACATCGGGTTATCACAGGATTGACAACACTCCGGGGATTATAAAAATACCAAACGCGGTATTTCAGCACATGAAATAATTTTATTTTCGTAGCGAATGGATGTAGATAATAACTTCACTGAATCGGCGCACTTTCTTATCCCGAGACTGTAATGATTTTCCTATAAGAAAAATGTGGCTGCATAAATTCCATCTAGAGGGCAGGGGTATGTGCATTCTACATCCATACTAACAAAATGTTTCTTGTTTATGTTCCAATACGAAGAGAAGAGTCTTTCATGGGCATTTTCTCACGCGCTTGTGCTTGCAAAAAAACGCTTTCTGGTTATTTTCTGTATCGTTTGGGTTTCAAGTCTCTGATATGTATACTGCATAGGGCGTTATTTCCCCCGGTTTTCATCTTCTGCAACGTGGATAAACCCATCTTTCTTTTATGCTGATCTCCTGTGCTGTCTGGGTGGAGGAAGCCGGGGAGGACTACTGAGCAGTCAGACTCGCCATCTTACTGACCCGGCCCAAGCAGAGTCAGCAGCGGTTGAGGACAAGGCCCATCGATGTGCAGTGTGCCTAGGTACCCAACGGCGCCGTTGCACCACGTCGACATTTGGGATTAAGTTTCTTGCCCAGGGACACAGCGCAGATGACTCGACCTTTTGGTTTGAAATCCCATGCTCTAACCAACGAGCCACCGTGCTCCCATCATCCCTGTTTACGCGTTGCTTAAACTCACTCGCCAGTGTTAACAAACATGGGTAACCGTATTTGTTACGCAATAGGCATGTATGCCACGGACATGCCTACAACATCAGAGAAACAAAAAATAATAAAAATATACTTTACGTGTAATACTAAGACGCTATAAATCTAGTCATATAGTAGAAGAACCAGTGTGAACACAAAAAGAAATTTGAGGTAGAGAGAGTCACGCGTTATAGTGCATTATCATATTTTATCTTACAATCAACATGTATTTTGTCTGTATTAACTCCGCCACTGTCGTGTATCCGCCCCCCGATATAGATGTTTGTATCAGGGGGTCAGATACAAGCACGTTTCTTTTGCGTGAATTCCATTTTTTTCTTTTTGTTCATTCGTACGAATAAATAGTTCGTTATATATTCGTCTACATTCTTGACTTAGCTCCGGGTTCTAAGGGTAGATCACGACTCGTCTTCGACTCGTCGTGATCTGCCCTTAGAACCCCGAGCTCGACTCGGATACATATTTTGTACATCCTCATAATGGTAAAAATCTCTATATATCTGCCTGCAAAGACAGACACACAAAAAACCTTCAACCCTTTACCCAACGTAACAGCCCAAACCGGTCAGCGTTATTCACAAAAATCGCTCATTAATTTTTATTATTTTTTTCATTTTTTGTCTCAGAAACATAGTCGAGCTCGTTCCAATGAGGGGCCATGATCTATGTTTTTGAGACAAATAATGAAAGAAATTAGTTACTCAAGAATTTTGTTTGCAAGTGTCGTCTGCTTTTCATATTAGGTAAAGTGTTAAAATAATTTTCATGACGTTTTCGTGACAGCTACAGTGGAACCGTGTTAATTGAATAGCCACTTTGCCAATGTGAATTATTCAACTAACAAGAGTATTCAATTAACAGGGAGTGTGTCACTTTCCTGTATTCTAGAGATAAACTAAGCATTTATTGTATAATATCTCATTTGAAGAGCTCCTTGAGCTCTGTTAAACAAGGTATAATAGATTAAATGCCTGTATTGGATGTACGGAAGCCAAATGGGTCTATAAACAAAGGAAACCTGGGGAGACTTAGGGTAATTTGTCGACAGGTTACAAGATTTTTTATTCAGTTAACAGGAGTTTATTATGTAACCTTTATTCAAATAACAGGTTAAATTTGTACTGGAGGTACGGTAAATGGTTTTGTGGCAGAAAATTATATTCAGTTAACAGGGTTACTCAGTTAAGAGATATCCAATTCAAACTCGACTTATAGTTTGATGAATGGTGGGCGGGCGGACTTCGGGTTTCGGGCGTAAACAATTGGTTTCCGGATGATAACTTGATAATGGTTCGACCCACGTTCATGAAACTTCATAGGTAGGTTGGCATTGGTGCAAGAAAGAACCCATTTATTTTGGACTCACTAGGTCAATGATGAAGGTCACAGTGACCTTGAACATACTAAATCACAAACAATCCGGTTTCCGGATGATAACTTGACTATGGTTGAACCCACAGTCCTGAAACATCATACGCAGGTTGGCTTTCGTGAGAGGAAGAACCTTATTTATTTTGGACTCGCTACGTCAAAGGTCAAGACCTCAGTGACTCTGAACATAGTAAATCAAAGCACTTGATTTCCGGATGATAACTTGATAATGGTTTGACCCATGTTCATGAAACTTCATAGGTAGGTTGGCATCAGTGAGAGGAAGAAGCCTATTTATTTCGGACTTGCTAGGTGAAAGGTCAAGGTCACAGTGGCCTTTAACATAGTAAATCTGTAAACAATTGGTTTCCGGACGATAACTTGATAATGGTTTGACCCACGTTCATGACACTCCATATGTAGGTTGGCATTAGTAAGAGGAAGAACCCCATTTATCTTGGACTCGTTAGGTCAAAGGTCAAGGTCGCAGTGACCTCGAACATAGTAAATCATAAACAATTGTTTCTGGATGATAACTTGACTATGGTACAATACACATTTATGAAACTTCATATGTAGGGTGGCCTTCTTGACAGGAAGAACCCTATTTAGTTTGGATTTGCTAGGCGAAAGGTCAAGGTCACAGTGGCCTTCAACATAGTAAATCGTAAACAATTGGTGTCCGGATGATAACTTGATAATGGTTTGACCCTCATTCATGACACTTCATAGGTAGGTTGGCGCAGGTGAGTGGAGGACCCCTATTTATTTTGGACTCGCTAGGTCAAAGATCAAGGTCACAGTGACCTTGAACATAATAAATCATAAACAATTGGTTTCCGGATGATAACTTGATAATGGTTCCACCCACGTTCATGAAACTTCATAGGTAGGTTGGCATTGGTCCAAGAAAGAGCCCCATTTATTTTGGAATCACTAGGTCAAAGTTCAAGGTCACGGTGACCCTTCACATAGTAAATTGTAAACAATTGGTTTCCGGACGATACGTTGATAGTGATTAAACCCACTTTTGTGTTGTCACAACTCGACATCGGATCGGTGTTCCTATAGGCATTGTATTATTTTCTAACAGTATGAATATTGTATGCAAAATTGGCAATTACGAAACAACTGATATATTAGGTTAATCGTTGTTCATTCTTACTTATAATATCTTGGCCTGTATGATGTCACAACAGAATGACAACATGAGGAAAATGCAAATTATTTGTACCTCTCTTCAACTCAATGTGGGACATAAATAGTGTCATCTCAGTCCTAGTCAAAATAGTTGCCTATAATGTTGGAATAATGTGATGACAAATTTATTTTCATTATTTTTATTCCATGAGTCTTCGATCTATCAAGATGCAGGCTTGGCAATTTCAGGAGAGCGATTTTTAGCTCTCCTTACTGCCCTCCTGAAAGAATTAAGGAGAGCGAAAAATTGCCCTCCTAAATGTTTTGGTCTGGGATGATTGAGATTACATGTATTATGCTCACATTAAATTTTTGTTGTAAAGCAAAAATGTAATTTAACTTCGAAGTCACATAACATCACGTAATTTCATTTTGAAAGTGGTTTAGTGGTAAAAGGTAATGGCTGCAACCATACCCAAACACAGTTGCAATCATTTGAAGCAAAATGGGTCACAGCAATATTTTTTTTTCTGTCAGTTTCAAGTTCAACAACTGACATCACAGTTTGAGGGATAATTATTCAAGGAATATTGACACTATAATATACTACCATTACTACTATCCTGTCACTTGAAGCACTTGCACCAGGATGTGACTGTAGATTCAAGCAGACCTGTTGTCCAAGAAAGTCATACGCCTACCACTACCACCTTCAACCCCCTTGGGGGTTGAAGGTGGTAGTGGTAGGCGTATGACTTTCTTGGACAACAGGTCTGTGTACACACACAGGTCTTGTCAAGTGTATGTTCGGTTGTTGAGTGAGACATCTTGATGTCTAAGAGATTTCGCTTTACCTTAGTAAAGTGAATAAAATCACTGATGTGATAGTCTGTTGGTTTCAGTTTCAATGAATTCGTTCAATTGGATACTTAAAATGCTGTGTAAAGCTACTTGCTCTCCTAAGCTGATTGAGGAGAGCGATTTTTTGCCCTCCTGCATTTTTCAGAATGCCAGACGTGAAGATGCCTTTTGCCCTATTTGGCTTATCTGAGCGAAGCCCAAGGAGAGTTTTACCGATCACTTTCCGTCCTTCGTCTGGCGAGAACTATACTACATCTTCGACTTCTGCCTATAAACTACCTGATAGATTTGAACCAAATTTGGTATTCATGTTCCACATCATATGTCAACTCAGGTTTGTTCAAGTAAAGACACCACGCTTCCAATGGGGCTTCACAATTGGCATCACCCAGTTAGCACGCCAATTTTTTTCCAAAAGTAAAAAAAAATCTTCTCCAGAACCACCAATCAGAGTCTTTTGGTATACATGTGGGAGCCCAAGTTTTAACTTAGTGTGATTTGAAGAATATTCTTTAAAGATCCATCGGTCAGAATATTTTGATATTTAGTATTCAACATCATTGGGGGCAAATGTTCAAATCAAGTCTATGTGTTCTTAATTAGGCATGGAAGCCCAAATTTTAACTAAATGCAATATGGGGAATATTTTTTGAATATCTTCTTCAGATCCACAAGTCAAAATTGTTTTGAAATTTTGAATTCAACATCCCTGGGGGGGGGGGGGGGGGTCAGGGTTAGGGTCTGGTTGTTTCAAATCAAGTCCCCGGGTTCATATTGGGGCTCCGTATGAGAGTCAAAGTTTTGCTGAGTGAAAATGAGGACAATTATGTAAAAATCTTCTTCTCCTCATCCACATGTCAGAATCGTTTGATATTTGGTATACAGCATCGTTAGGCATAACAGATTTAAATTAGACAAATCAAGTTCATTGTTCATATTTGTGCTGCTTTTGCGACCCCGAATTAATTTTAACTTTGCGATATGGGAAATATTTGTTTTTTAAATCTTCTTCAGTTCCATCAGTCCGAATCTTTTGATATTTGGTATTTGGGGATAACAGTCAATTTTGTTCAAATTAAATCCCTGGGTTCATATTTTGACTTTGAAATTTCAAATCATATTTAGGCTCTGTTTGTTGACTAGGCATACATGCTGAATGTGATCAAAAATTATTTAAATAACTTTCTCGGCTGTGCAATTAAGGCCCCTTAGAGTCTCTTGATTTAAATTTGCAAGCTTTTGGCCCTTATAGTGGTTAACTGGTTGAGAGTTGGAAGCCCATATTTGGGCTTTATTTTGAACTGCAGGTACTTTGTACACTGTGGTTGTGCCTCATATTATCTTTGAAATGAACTTATTTAGTCTGTAATGATTTTTCTTGTTACAATTTATGGCAGAGAGCCTGTAAGAAAGCAAAACATGTGAACCTATTTTGATGACCAAAAATAATTTAGCCCTCAAGTAGTTAAAAGGGCAAAGGAGAACAGTGTGGGTTACAGGCCTCTCACTCTCTAGGATACCGTAACCCCATTCGAGCTGGTGGGGGGTGGGGGGGGGTGGCGTAACCTCTGTCGGGAAAATCATGACGCCACAACTGCAAACAGGATGCAATATTACTAATATAAATGATTTTTTTTTGAGGCGGGCCTGCAAAACCACGGCCGGCGGGAATGAAAATCTAACATGTTGTTTTATTGTAACCCAATCAGTGACTTATATTACAGCTAAAATGAGTTGTTGAATATGAGGAAGAAAGGTTTACGCCCAAGTTTTCTGTGTTTATAATTCCCACATTTGCTAGATTGTAATGAATCATAGAAGAGAGACGTTCAATTGATATTTCGATTTGAATTTGATGGTCATTCGATCACGAGCATTTTATTCGATTCCCTTCAAGAAACTAGCAGACATATTGATAACTCATTTATACATTGAATGTTGCAGAATGAGAAAGAGAAATTTAATTAGACACGTCCAAGATCAGTTTACGGAGAGATTAATAAATGATTGATCACCCAAATCTTGGAAAGCGACCCACAACTGGGACGCATTTGTAGAAGAGACCTTAGCGAGCGGAAACAGCGAAAACTAAGTACATGGACATCTACCTATTTGTGATCAGCGGCGAGTCCAGGATTTTAGGCGTGCGTGCGTGATCCGCCCGCGTAATATGCAAATTCGGCAGCTGAAAAAAATTATTTTTAAAAACATTTCACCAAAACCATATCATGTGACCACTCTTTGGAACGAGCTCGTCGAGTAATAGGCTCTTCTACGCTACTGGAGTATACTCTAGAACAAAGGAACATGGCCAGATAGACGAAAACTATTGTATATATAGATAGAAGCAGAGAATTCGGTAAGAATTCGAAATAGTAAAAGTTGGGGTGGATTTTGGTGATTTGGAAGGCTTGTCGGGTTGTTTGTGGTAATTAGATTTACTCTTCTACAATCGAACACACCGTCCGAACATACCCCGTCTAATTGCAGAAAAATTGGGTAACATAGCAATCACGTGCTACCATAGAAATCAAGATTGCGGCCTCCAGTATACAAAATGGACGACGGAACCACGTATCACCCTAACAACACGCGCTGCGCATGCGCGTTAACACCACGTATCACTATGGCGATGACGTCACAACATGGCAGCTCTCGCGGGTTACCATGACAACACAACATGGCGTCACTAGGTCACGTGACATGACGTCACTTCCGGGGTCCTGCACCGGGGTCCTGATAATGAGGACTCAAACATACGAACACTACTACTGTTAACGTGTGAATAGAACAAGTTACAAAATTACTGCAGATATCATCTTCGAAAAGGAATGTATAACCGTGGGGAACGTCTGTCAGGTCTGTTGTGTAACTCTGGAGTTCAACTGATGACTCGGAGACAAATTAAAGATGATAACAATTTAATATTCAATCTGGTATTCCAAATGTCAAACAGCGACAAACATTTAATAACTGGTCTTGTTGGACATCCGAACAATATCACTGTAATAATAGCTCGTGGGATTTCCCAGTAAAATCGAAGCAGAGTACGTTTGGAAATCCAAACTATAACTGAATTCTTACTTGTGATCAAGGCTATATAAACAATACAATAAATGGCTCATATCACAACAGGTTTACAGGATTTTAAGATTAAAGTAAGCTTTCACCGCGTCTGAATCAGATGCCTGATTAACTTACTGAATAAACCTCAAATAAACAACGAGGGGAAGAAATGAATAAAGGCAACCTGTTAACAACTTCTTTTAGAGAGGCTTGCAGTCACACGACGAATGAAAAAATATGTCAAGTTTGAAACAATTGAAATTAAATTGGACAAAATGAGAATAGTAGATTGTGAAAGCAATATAATAACAGTAAATGTGTGTTTTTGTTTCGAAAGTTTATCATGGTCTGTACACGCCCCGGTGATAAATGCCTCTGATGAGTTCATTGGCTGCTGCATTCGTAGCGCTGTAGTAGAATGATACCAGAACAGCTTATTCTGTGTGAATTCCCCTTCTCTATCATCAGCAAATCTCAGTCAAGTCATATACCGAATACCGAACCCGGGGGACCGATCAGGACTATTTAAAATACGCTCTAGCCTCGGAGCCTATTTTTTCAATTCATGCGCCAGATTTCAATTTACGGAGTCACACTGCTGTTTGTAACACACACTGCAAGTATGTAACAGCTCTCATCATTTTCATTTAGTACACTATAGCAAACATTAATCTTCACTGTGGTTTCTGATCAAGTCTTAGCTGCCTATTTAGGCAGCCAAGACTTGATCAGAAACCACAAAAAAAAAATAGGCAGCCAAGACTTGATCAGAAACCACAGTGAAGATTAATGCTTGGTAATTAAGACTTGAAGTATTAACTTAAGCACTCTACAACAATGATAAATGATAATCATATATATAATACATGTAAGAGTCCATCGAAAGAATATCAAAATATGATCTGAGAAGTTACGCGCCAACTGAGAAGCCTATTTCTGAGATTTAAGAGCCAGGTCCTGATGTTTCAGAACCAAATACGCACTGGCGCATGCCCAGGTCGGTCCCTGGAACCAGTGCCGAGTTATACCACCTTAAAATACCGAAAGCGATACCGAATTCCAATACCACCCATCTCCAGTCGGAAGGCCATTAGTAGACAACACAATTAACAATTGGAGACACGGATTAGCGATAATTTAATCATACAGACTTATAAGGCTTCAAGATTAAGTGGAATGTAAACAGAAATAATTTGGAAAAAATGTAGGGTAGAATTTAATTTTATTCCTAGTTTAGGTTGCACTTAATTAATGCACTTGCATTCTATATCATAAATAAGGTATGGTGAGACCTTCAAAAATTATTTTGTAATTCAAGTATTTGATAATCTCAAATTAAAGTGCATTCTTTCGAGGCAGTTATTCTCATTCTTGCCATTACAAAAACTACATTGACAGATCTGTCTTTTTTATGCTGTATATCAGCTGAGACCTGGAACTTTGATATATTGTGTCATGAAAGAAATATGAGTAAAGATTCCTTAAGGGGCAATATAAGTAATGGAATTTTGTTTATTTTTCACCTCTCATATTCCTTAAATTCAAATTAAATATACGCAAATTATACATCAAAATGAAGGTTGAGATGCATAGAACACGAAACACATATGTAATCAACTCATAGAGTTGACAGCAGGCACCACTGGTTCCTGGAAGTCTGCTACCGCATTCGTACCAGAACTGATAATAAAATAATATTTCATGAGAACAACTTGTGGCCAAATAGGACAATTCTCTGATGAGGTAAAATATTTGCAACCTTTCTCTTTGTATGGAATTGGGGGCGTCGAAATGCATTTGATGGACATAACCGAGTCCCACTGTTTGCCAAATCGTTTATTCCGATCACATCCTCTAGGATTATATTTGAGGGAGTGTGTCTGGGATTCTGTAGTTTTCAGTACATTGGTACTCGGTCTGAGCAAAAAACCTCAGCAAACATAACTGAAATGGCCCACGATACGTTCTCGACAAAATCTGTTCCCAAATCGACATCGATGGTTTTTGTTTACATCAGCTTCATTAGCGTATTTTCAGAATTATGACACTTCATTACTTTTTGGTACAATATATCAGATTTACAGTCTCAGCTCAAAAATACCATACCAATGCAGATCTGTTAACATTGATTTCGTGGAGGATCGACCTCACAACAATGAGAATAAATGACCTTTGCAGCTCTTGGCATATGTCATTTGTGGCATAGAATGCAAAGTTATAGAAATTGCATCATAAAATTGAATTAAACGCCGTTTTTCACAGTGTGCTATTTGGTCAGTTTCTTCATGTTGTTTCTGTTTACATTCCCCTTAATAGAAGATCTCTAATGAGTCGCGAGTTCATATGAAATTTCTGTACCGAGTTTACTAAAATCTGCCTGAACCGAGGTTTACCGAGGCTCAGATAGATTTTAGTGAACGAGTTTCAGAAATTTCATGTCAAATCGTGACGAATTTGATATTCTTTTTATCACATAATGTGTAATTTAACATTTTACTTAAGGTAACGACCAACTGGCCAGTGCTATTCACAGAAATCGCAAAAAAAAAATATTTAAAACTTTTACCTTGGCAACGTAGTCTATGGTCTCTTTCCCACAAAACAATTTGTTGGGGTTGGGGTGGGGGAAAGCGTCGCCGCCACCCGTATGCCTATCTTTCCCTGACCTCCATACGCACGCAAGACTGACTAGCCCATTTCGCCGTCTACAGAAAGGTACAGTACAGTCGCTGGTCGCAATTCACACGTGGGCAGTGATTTCCACGCATGCGTTGACCGGGTAATAAAAATTATCAACAAAATTTTAATTATTGAAGCACTGGGTTGTACCCGGTGCTTCATTAATTAAATTTTTGATGATTGTTCATATAATTAGCGTCTAATATGATTGCGCCCGTGGAAATATTGCCCACCCGTGGAAAGTGACCAGTCCACGGCGACCGAGACTATAAAAATGGTCAGTGTCGTAAGGGTTAATTATCAGGCTGCTTATTTCTTACTTTTTATTCTCAGGTATTCGGTGATGCTGTGAGAAGAGTATTAACAGTTTTATCAGATAACGACCCTACTAAAGTTCACTGCATGAACAAATCGTACATAGGATTGAGAGGATGGGTATTTGAATTCAACAGGATTACAATGTTCGTTACGACGTTCGCACCATGCTACTCGCCACAAAACTCCCGTTACGCACATGACGCCAAGAACGCTTACATCCTGTGCCAGCCAGAGATTTCATTTGCTCAGCATGATTTATCATCAGACACACCCGAAACTAACTGGGATCACCCAGTGACTGTGAGAGATAAGATCCGCGTTGCGTTTAAGAATGCTGGTCGAGAGTATAAAATTCCGGACACATTATTTTACCCAATGGCACATGACCTTGTAAAACCTTTGGATGAGATGCATGATGGTGTAATTGAGTGGTGGAAAAAACATTGACCCATATGGTGCTAGTGCTAGGAACGATCAGTATGAAATATTTCAAGACAGTGGAAACAAGTCATGTGGAGCGCCATTTTCAACATGAAGAATGTTTTTTCATTGAATGCAGATCCATTCATACCCTTACGCTCGGATCTAAGCGCTAAGTGCTATACGTATAATAGCGTCGTGCAATTTATGGTAACTCTCACAAGTCTGGGAAGTAAGGTTGACTTTATTGAACATTGAATAATATTAGCAGTTGTTGGAAGTCAGTAGTCAAGACCCATCTGCCGATTCCGCCAAACAACACTTTGCTAGAAACTATAGCACTTGGACTTATTCACACACACAGTCATTCATACAAATGGGTCGTAGTAGCCGATTGGTGTTGTTGAGGCCAAGCAAAATCAATTTGGAGTACCTCTTTGTTCGTGTTACTTCAATAAGAAGCCTCATCACGACTACTACAACGTGTATATTTTATTTATCTACAAACAATTTTCTAAGAAGTCTTTTGGTTTTTTTTAACTATAATCCCTGCTGACAGTGTGCAAAATTTGACGAGAACGCTTCAAATCTATGCGAACGGATGACCGGTTAGCCAAAAGTTGCATCTCGAATGGTAAAGTCTGAGTAACTTAACTGGTCGAGTGCTAAATTTTTTCTCAGCCTTCAGATTTGTTCACTCATTTTTTTGTCTTGTTACAATCTATGGGAGAGTGCCTATAACAATGCAAATCGATGGAGGTGAAGTAATTGTACTTCCATGATATTATGAAGGACATTCACAGAATGTGAAGCCTTTAACTTAAGGTACCTGCAGTTCAGAATAAAGCCCAACTATGGGCTTCTAGCACTCTACCAGTTAACCAGCCTTTCTTGTGCTTTTATAGTTTTTTAGACTTTTGCCCTGAGAGGCTATAAATATTTCATTTCCACGCAATATATGAATACGTGTTTATGATAAAAAGGCAGTTTTTCATGAATGTTTATGTACCCGAGCGTTCGGTTCGCCATCTCCGAACTACGTGAACGATCAGTCGGTTCGAGTCATTTTGGAAATTTTGCACACTGCACTGACTAATATTCCAGCTAAATCATCAAGACATGCCTTCGACGAAGGCATGCCTTGATGATGTCGTTGGAATATTTTCTTACTCGGGACTTGAGCCATCACAGTCGGACAGTCAGGTCGTCAAGAGGTTGTTTCAAGTCAAAAGTCGAGAATCGTCTGCCTCTTCTGGCAAACGACGCCTGGCTGGAAACTACTGCTCTGAATATAATACTTTTATTGCTCGCCGTTATCTGACCTGCCGGTGTCAGGGTACCTGCTGTAAAACATCGCGGCCGTGTGGGCTCGACTGTTTTATTTAAGTGTTATTTTTTCCATTTTTTCGGAACATAACCGAAAACACCACATTTGTGAATACCTCATATAAGCTATGTTTTTAGAATAATACAAATCTAGAACTGAGATTAAATATTGGATTTAGTGTCTAAAAAATGTTAAGTGGAGAGCTGTGGCCGAATATCTTTCTGAAAAAATTGAAACACTGGTTGTCTCTCAAAACAGTA
Source organism: Pictodentalium vernedei (assembly GCA_031216915.1). Classification (NCBI taxonomy): domain Eukaryota; kingdom Metazoa; phylum Mollusca; class Scaphopoda; order Dentaliida; family Dentaliidae; genus Pictodentalium; species Pictodentalium vernedei. The sequence continues at coordinate 303,236,286 of CM062290.1, read as the reverse complement.
TTTATAATAGCAAACTCTTGCTATTATGGGTGTCTATCCCAAAAGGTTTTTGGACTAAAGAGCGAGGCTGTTGCTTCCAAAAAGATTATAGAATGATATGCGTACAGTGCATAATAAATTCTTATTTCAGACTCTCGGTTCATATTGATTCCAGTTTTTTAAATTGTCTTAAAATATATGCAACGAGAACATAATTATCTCGAATTTTTAGTGTTTAAAATGCGAACCATTACAAAAACTGAATAAATCTGAATATGATTTACACGTATTCCAATTGTATCAGAATTGTAATGCATGCCTACTTGGTCTCATTTAATCACTAAATGTAAATGATTTCTAATTATGTTTAAAACATAATCCAGTGACTTTGACCCATCTCCAACACTAAGTGACACATTTCTAGTTCTTCATCCATCTCTTTTCTTTGACCCTTGACGATATTTATAATGCACAAATAGCTGCATTCCTACCATGCTACGAGGCGACCCATACAGTACTGTCGCCGTGGACTGGCCGTAATCCACGCGTGAACAGTGTTGTCCACGCACACCTTCACCAGGTAATAAATATTATCAGCAATTTGTTTTTGATTAAGTTTTTGATTATTATTCCTATAATTCGTATAAATGATGTTTGGAATCAAATATTATTATTAACTAATATCATTGCGCCCGTGGAAATATTGCCCACCCGTGGAAAGTGACCAGACCACGGCGGCCGTACTTTAGGTGAAAAGTTACTATTGGTTAATATTTTTCTCCGAAATTGTGAACATCATCTTGGAAGAAAACCAACCACGCAGTGTTTTGGAGTTCCACTGTATCGGTACTTTTCATAGGGGATCCCAGACGAGTCCCCAGCTCATAGTGTAGATGAGTACAGTGAAATAGGTTTGGGCCGGGCCCTTAGCGAGGTTCAGACCTAATTTACTGGGCGAGTTTCGTAAACGTCACAATTGGGTGGGGTCGAGTTGAAGATTATACTTTTCCCTTGATCCAAAAACTCGAATAAAGATGCGAGGAAAGACCGAGAATTAAACAACGCTCCCTTTAAGTAATTATGTTATTAAAACAGGGAGTTGTTTGGCAAAGACACCCTCCCTCCCTCCGCGCAAAATAGTCCCCAAAGACGTAGAAATGTTTGATCATTCAGTAATGTTGTCTTATTAACCCTTTACCTAACGTAACGGTCAAAAGCGGCCAGCGCTATTCTAAAAAATCGCCAATTAATTTTCATTATTTTTTTCATTTTTTGTCTCAAAAACATAGGTTATGACCCCTCGTTGGAACGAGCTGGTCGAGCTCGTTCCAACGAGGGGTCATAACCTATGTTTTTGAGACAAAAAATGAAAAAAAATAGTTATTCAAGAATTATTTTTGCAAGTGTCGTCTGCTTTTCAGGTTAGGTAAAGGGTTAAAACAATGGTTCAAATCATTAAATGGTATTATCGGAAGTGTTTTCAAATCATTTCTCGTCTCTGGAGTCTCTGTAAAAGATTATAATTTTGCACAAGAATACAACTGCTCATATCAGGTTCGACTTCCCGAAGGTTATTTGGTGGCCACGCGTTTAATGCTGGGAAAAGGGGCCACATTCTGTGATAAAGCACGAATTGGAACAGCGTCATGAATTATTTTTCTGATGGGGACAAGTAAAATATGCCTTTTCAATTGAGTACGTACCTGGACGGTAGTTGGGGTATGGCCAACTTTGAACACAAAAACACACGGCAACATATATTTTTTACTTGTTCATTTTTTAAAGATGTTATACAAGTGGATACTGGACTGTTTTCTCCAAATTGGCTTGGGAGACAGGAAAATTTAAAACTGTCGCCATTGCAAATTATTTAGTGTATTATAATCATTAGTCGCGACGCAACAAATTTATTTAACACTTATCGTACTCCCAAATGGTCTTGCTGGGCACCCCGGCTGCCGGCGTTGTGTACCACAGCCCTCCATTTGTGTAACTCACTGTGTGTGGTATAAAGTAAGTCCCAGGATCAAATCCAGTTTAGCGAGAAAGTACATCATTATAAGCAGTAACGGATCAATATATATAACACTCTAATCTAGACGAAAATGTCCTGACTGGAAAAAAATGATTGGGGAGGGGTGTCATAATTCCTAACACCTCTTCGCGACCCTTCTGAGTTACTTGTGTCACATCCCTCTTATATCTGAAGATGGTTACGGGCCTTATCCCTGGCTTCTATCTTTATGAAAATCGATTTTCGGTAAAGTTATCCCCCTTCAAATTGTTAGACGCGCGAGGAATGTTCAGTTAAGAAGCAGGTTACTGTTGAGAAAATACCTTCGTCCTAAGCTAATTAGAAGAAACTGTTTCACTTATAATCCGTCATTAAGATTATCAGTATCACACCTCCCAACTCTAAGCGTCCACTTTGGCTCTTTATTTAGCGAATGTGTTTTTCATTAATTTGCAGGTTTTTATTCTTCCCAGGAAAAACATTAACAAATCCCACCTCCTGTTAACTCTTTTGGCGCGATAGGCGACTAAAGTCGACAGACGGCAGGCCGCGGAAAGGTACTGCCGTAGTCATTTTAGTCAACTGTGTGTGCCCATTTCCAAGTGCTTTCAACCCTTTACCCAATGCAGACGATATCAAAATTTATTATTTTAAATATATTTATTCAACTTTTTCAAAAAATTTCCACAAAACCACATCATGTGACCCCTCGTTGGAACGAGCTCGACGAGCTCGTTCCAACGAGGAGTCACATGATATGGTTTTGTTGAAATTTTTTGAAAAATAATATTTTTTCAACTGCTGAAGTTGCATATTACGGCCGATTCGTTGGGTATAAGGGTTGAACAAACATACGTATTCCTATGTTTCATGCACCATTTTGCCCTATCCATGAACAACGATATCGTCCCTTGAATGTATAAAGGTGCCATTTAAATATATACAGGATTTCATTTGAAAAACTGTCAATGAGATCATTAGAACAAATTTTAAAATAATAACGCTTTAGTCTAACACCCTATACTTTTTGTAAAATTCCTGATGAATATTAGGCGCTAAGAATTCTGTTTCTCATATTATTCCGCGCCAAAAGAGTTAATGGAGTGGACAATGTGTGTATTATATGTCACGATGCGCATAGACTGTTGATATAATGAAAAGAAAAAAGGTTACAGAACATCACAAGATTGTGAAAACGCCATTCTCTTAATTTTAATCCTTTGATACTTTTGTAAGTCTTACGACGTACGAAATCAAACAGCTTGTTGATACTTTGTGGTCATTTGTTTTGTTATTATTTTTCGATTTTTAGCTCAACTTGACAAAGTCAAGCTGAGCTATTGCCATCACTTCTCGTCCGTCGGCGTACGTACGTACGTACGTTAGTATGTTAGTACGTTAGTACGTACGTCCACAATTTCCTTTGGCACACCTCACAGGTCGCATTTATGATCAGATTACTTTGAAACTTGGTATGCTTGTTTGGGGTGACCTCTAGATGGGAGCTATCGATTTTCTCCAATTTCCGTCAAAAAATGTTGCCGCGGCCAACGTTCGTAGAACTTAGTTTAGTCAGACCTCAATATTTCACTTTGGCACACCCTACAGGGCACATTTATGATCAGATTGCTTTGAAACCTGGTATGCTTATTTAGGGAGACGTCTAGATGGGAGCTATCGATTTTCTTCAATTTCCGGCAAAAAATGTAGCCACGGCCAAAGTTCGTAGAACTTAGTTTAGTCAGACCTCAATATTTCACTTTGGCACACCCTACAGGGCACATTTATGATTTGATTGCTTTGAAACCTGGTATGCTTGTTTAGGGTGACCTCTAGATGGGAGCTATCGATTTTCTTCAATTTCCGGCAAAAAATGTTGCCACGGCCAACGTTCGTAGAACTTAGTTTAGTCAGACCTCAATATTTCACTTTGGCACACCCTACAGGGCACATTTATGATCAGATTGCTTTGAAACCTGGTATGCTTGTTTAGGGAGACCTCTAGATGGGAGCTATCGATTTTCTTCAATTTCCGGCAAAAAATGTTGCCGCGGCCAACGTTCTTAGAACTTAGTTTAGTCAGAAGACACAATATTTCCCTTTGGCACACCCTACAGGGTACATTTATGATCGGATTGCTTTGAAACCTGGCATGCTTATTTGGGGTGACCTCTAGATGGGAGCTATCGATTTTCTTCAATTTCTGTTAAAAAATGTTGCCGCAGCCAACGTTCTTAGAACTTAGTTTAGTCAGACCACAATATTTCCCTTTGGCACACCCTACAGGGCACATTTGTGATTTCCATATGCAAGTGCTGATTTGAATAATTTTTTGTGTGAATGTTTAGTACCATGGGATACATCACATATAATACGGGTTTCTTTCTTGGGCAGAAATTATGCAAATTAGATGAACTTTGATTTTTTCAGTGCGACTTACACACAGTAAGTACACATGTGAATACGGCTCGGGCTAGAGTCTGTATTTATGAACTGATCTTCACGAAATGTCTTGGGTACCTTTGTTATCACCTTGGGACAAGAACGAGTGTTTCTCAATTCAAGATGGCTGCCAGTGGCCATTTTGTACCGAAATTAGGTCTAATCAGTTTTTTGTACACAACTTCTAGACGGCTCAGACTAGAGGCCATATTTATGAACCAATCTTTACGAAACTTCTTGGGTACCTTTGTTATCACCGTGGGATGAGAGCGAGTGTTTTGGGGTGTGGTCCGAAATTCACGATGGCCACCAGCAGCCATTTTGTACCAAAATTAGTGCAATCAGTCTTTTGTACAGAACTTCTGTATGAAAGTTTTGATTTGAATAAATTTTTGTATGAATGTTTAGTAACATGGAATACATCACATATTGTAAGGGTAAGGGGTTTTTTTTCGTGCAGAAATTATGCAAATTAGATGAACTTTGATTTATTCAGTGCTACTTACACAATGTAAGCACACATGTCAATACGGCTCAGGATAGAGGCTATATTTATGAACCGATCTTCACAAAACTTCTTGGGAACCTTTGTTATTACCTTGGGATGAGAATGAATGTTTCTGGGTGCGGTCCAAATTCAAGATGGCTGCCAGTGGCCATTTTGTACCGAAATTAGGTCCAATCAGTTTTTTTGTCACAAGTTCTATACAGCTCGTATTTATGAACTGATCTTCACGAAACTTCTTGGGTACCTTTGTTTTCACCTTGGGACAGGAACGAGTGTGTTTTGGGATGCCTTTGTTATCACTGTGCTTTGAGAACAAATATTTTGGAGTTCAGTCAGACCCACTCTGGGACTCAAAGATTTTTTTCTAGTTTAGCATCTGACTGTCACCTACCTTTACAATACTTTACCTATACATTTGTTACAGGCAACGGTCAGTATTTATGGACAGACCGTTACAATACTTTATATGTACCTTTGTTATAAGGTCATTACCTAGATGTTTGTCATTGCTGTGTCACATACTATACATGTACATGTCTTTGTCTTGACAAGTTGAGCTACAGTGTCATTGACACTTTCATTTTTAAATTTTAACATCTAATTCCTTTTTTCTTCCAAATAGTGCTCAGTGACACCGTTGAGCCAAATGTTATTGCAGCTTAAAATAATAATATAAACCTACTGTCGAGACTTCTTAACTGGTTGATTGCTAGAAGCCTCTATCAAGGATTTCAAAAAATGAGGATACCGGAGCAAAAGCCAACACTTTCCTTGCTCATATTTCATATTCAGTCAAACACAAATAATATTTTGTTTATATAAATTTGTTTTATTACAAATTATTGGAGAGTGCCTCTGGGCACTCTCTAATAATTTGTAATAAAACAAATTTTGAATAACAAATTCAGACCATCAAAAATAATCTAGCCCTCAACCAGATAATCACTAATGTGAAAAATATCTTGTTATGTGTACTTTCCGACGTTTGACGTCGCATTTTGAAAAATGTTGAAGAAACTGAATTCCCAGTGACGTTTGGACGTCAGGATAATTAAAGTCTCAAGGTGTTAACAGGCGTTTCAACAGAGTATCATAGCCAAATGTTCAAGCTTTTTGGGGGAGGGGGATGTAAAAAAGTCAGCTTCGTATTTTATGTTACTCTTCATGAAAATGCCTGAATTTTGTGAAATAATGCGCAAATCGATTATACAAATTTTCTAACATTTTGAAATTTCAATCTTCAAAAGAAATTCTCATTCCCTTAATGTTATATTCTCTGGCAGCTTTAGGAAATTAAAAGATCAGAGGGTGTCATCTTTCCAATAAATCTCTACTAATGACTAAAATTGACGGCTCACGTAAAACGAGGGAACAGCTCCACCTCGGATCGTTGATTCCAGTCCCCTGCAATCCACCGGCGTTGTGTTCTATACAGTGAATCGTGCTGCTGTGTGTGAAGTAAATATCCCCGTGCATAAAGATTCGTGAATGTTGAAGAAACTTTCGTAGTGCCCGTGAAAATGTCTATGTTACTGGTATGAAGGTTATTATCCCAGGGAATATAAGTCGAGAACCCAAGGAGGGGCCTTCATCGTGCATTAACCCTTTGAACCCGAAAGACCGCTTTTTCGTTCCAGGATCGCCTGGATTCGTAATTTATTTATATATTTATTGGTGTTTAAGGTCACATATTTCTGCACAATGGCTAATCATGATCCCGACAGTTTTACGGGTGGAGGAAGCCGGAGTACCCGGAGAGAGCCACCCAGCATCGACGAGCAGCTGTCAGCTCATCAACATTCTAACTCAGTCTAACGTACTGACTCCACGCAATCAGGGTTAGCATTGGTTGAAAGCAGGTGCACCATCGACGTATATAACGCAGCCGCGCCCCCACGTGGGCAATGGGGGTGAAGTGTCTTGCCCAAGGACACAACGCGGTTGCCACAGGTGGGATTCGAACCGAAGACCTCTCGGCTTGCAGCCTGCACTTCTACCTACTGAGCCAACGCACCCCCATACCTGGATTCATAAAGCTATGTGAATGTGTGGGGTAGACCAATCAATATTTTGACGTGCAGCCTCGGGCTGCACGTTCAAAATATTAATTGATCTGCCCCAATTAATTAGACCAATCAATATTTTTAACGTGCAGCCCAAGGCTGCACGTTCAAAATATTAATTGATCTGCCCCAATTAATTAGACCAATCAATATTTTTAACGTGCAGCCCGAGGCTGCACGTTCAAAATATTAATTGATCTGCCCCAATTAATTAGACCAATCAATATTTTTAACGTGCAGCCTGAGGCTGCACGTTCAAATTATTAATTGATCTGCCCCAATCAATTAATATGTACTCTTCTAACTGCTGCCATTGAACTGATATGGAAGAAACCACCAGGAGTTAAGGCGCCGCTGCAGTGCTAAAGCATTGTAGATGACCCTTAAATGCACTAAAATGACGCAATAGAAGTTCGAGAACTTCCTCGCCAGTGGTGAAAATAAAAAAAACCCCGAACAACATCAACGAGAAATAATTAAGGCAAATGAGAGGAGATTTGTAGAGTGGCCTTTGTAGGGTTTAGTTCACATTTCGCCATAAAAAGTGGTGAATAGAGATAAACTGCCTCAAATTCCTGGTACGAAAAAGCCGAAACACTAGCTGTTATAATTATTATCGATTATATTATTCTATATAAAAAGTGGTTCTAGCCTTAGCTTTATTACGAAATACTTAGTTATTGCCATTAGGAAACACACGAAATATGAATTTACGAGGAAATTGACATTTATTATTAATATATTCTGTCGAAAATTATTTTATTTTTCGTTAAGCACTGAATTGTGAAAAATGAGTCCATTACATCTTCGGCAACATCTCCCAAAATCTGAAATATCCTTCAAACACTAGTTATTTTATTGAATAATCCTAGCCGACATTCACATTGATGCGGTAAACCGCCACCGGCAGATTGCGGACGTAATAATAACACTTTGGCCGCCTGATTTCTGGCGGTCCTCAAGTGATATGGCCACGATTAGGTCCGTGCTCCTAAATGCTTCCCTATCCCCACGCATCTTCTCTCCTCTCAACACTCCGACACGAAATGGTTGATGACTTCCTGTACCCCATTCTTCCCAATCTCTCCGATAAGCATATTAACCTTCTCTTTTCTGTCACCCACTAACCACATGGCCTTCATTCTCCCACCCCACTTCGCTATTATACTCCCAGTGAATCTTATTCGCTCGACTGGTATTTTGGACATTCTAATGGAAAGTTTCCAAGGTTTTACACCATCGACTGCAGGGTAGACTTAACTAACAGTTAAAATAACATAGTTTCATTAAGTATATCCTGACCTTGATCCTCATTTACCCAATCTCCCACTTGTTGCTTCTAGTGCTGCGGCATTATACTGGGTTCTCACTTTCACGGTTTGGGCCCCGGAATGCTATGGTTTTGAACCGTGGTAAAACCGGCGTGTTTGGATCACGGTAGACAATTTCTACGATGACACTAGGGTGTGGCTACGGCGCCTACGGAAGATCTAAGGAAGCGCTAAGAATGTACTAAGGTTGTGCTAGATAAGGAAGTACCAAAGGATTCGCCAAGGATTATTACGGTTATGTGACGGTTTCCCTACGGTTATGCTACTGCACCACTAGAAGCGCTACGGATAAGCCACGGTTGTCCTACGGTTAGTCACGGTCATGCTACGATGTTATGGATATGCTACGGTTCTGCAGTGGATCTTCTACGGTTATGTCACGGTCATGTCACGTCTCCCTCGGTTTGGTCGGTCAATTTGGTCAATATATTTGGCCCACCAGACCAACTTCTCTCACCGGGACACAACCGTAGCATATCCGTAGTCTATCCGGCGCTTTCCGTGGTCAACCGGGAGCCCATTTTTGACCACGGGTAATGCCGGATCGGCTACGGTTGTGTCCCGGGGTGTACGGTTTTCTACGGTCACTTTAGGTTGGTGACGGAAAAAAGGAAATTTTCAAACATTTTGAAAATCAGCCATGGAAAAAACAAGGCGGCGGAAGCGCGAGGGTTCATTGCGGAACACCACGGTCATGTCTGCGGGCCCGGGACGGATTTTCAAGGGATAATCACGGATTAAAACCGTGGGCTCCCGGCACCCCGAACCGTGAAAGTGAGAACCTTGCATTCCTCGACCGTGTTATCCGCCGGCCTGCATCGTACGAAGGATAAACGAAACATTTTGAAGTGACCTATTTTGAGTCACACAACACTTTTAGTATTTTGATTTCATTAATAATCATTGGCGAATATTCTGTACAAACTGATCTTAAAGTTAAAGACCCATCTTCCAATGAATGTAATTAATTTGCAAAATTAATAGGACAGAGCTTCAGAAATGATAAGCTTAAAAGATTCAAACTATTCTTTCAAGATTATTTCTACACAAGCATATTATTTGATAAAGTCAGGGTATTTCTTGAGTGAAATTCCGACCTATTAAATGTTCTTCTTTTCTTTGGCACAGAAGCTCTAAATGGCGTCTGTAGGAATTGGGAAATGTTCTAGTTTCACCACGCGTGGAATCTGGGTTAAACATAACAAAGCAATGTGAGAACGCATCTGATTGGACGTTACGCCTCTCAGGGGCGTAATGACGTGAATGAAATGCCTCGACACAATACTGTGTCAAGAAAGAAAGTTATCAGACAACCAAAGGTGATGTTTTTCGTTAAAAGTATCAGCTTCATTCACTCAATTGAAATTTAATCGTGGTATAAATAGATATAAATACAAAACATAACTCGGGTAGAGAATGGGGCACAGGAATCAACGACCCTTGGTGGAGGTTTTCCTGTATTTCACGGGCGCCTTCGGCGCTCGTGAAACACAAGAAAAACTCCACCTCGGGTAATTTATTCCAGTCCTCCATACTCAAGTTTCGTTGTGTTCTGTCTTACAGCTTCATAGCACACCTCTTCGGTGCGCAGTGTATAAAATGTCAGAGTTCGTGGCATATTGTAGCTGTGTGCATGCGTCTATCGTCTACCGGAACAGTTATCGAATCCCTAGCTCAAATGCACTTCAAATAATAGCATCAAAAGTAACTGTTCTAATTCCCGACCTTGAACGCCCATGTACAAATTTATATATTTATCTATTTATTGGTGCTTAAGGTCACATACTTATGCACAATTGCTTATCGCGACCGTGACGGTTTTACAGGTGGAGGAAGCCGGAGTACCCGGAGAGAACCACCGAGCATCGATGAGCAACTGGCAGCTCCTCAACATTCAAACTCTGTTCAAGCTCTGCACTAAGCAGGGTTATAGCGGTTGAAGACATGTGCACATCGACGTGCAGTACGCCTTAGTACATGGCGTCATCGTGCCCCCATGTAGGCAACCGGGATAAAGTGCCCTGCTCTAGGACACAACGCGGGTCGTCCTGGCCGGGGATCGACATCGGGACCTCTAGCGTAGAAGTCCCAACAGTCTACCACTGAGCCACCGCGCTTGCCCAGGTACAAAATAGACAAAGAAAAAAATATAAAAATAAACATATATCACATTATTACAATTTTGCAAGTATCATACTTATTGAGCTCGGTGGCTCAGTGGTAAGAGGAATTGGACTTTAAATTGAAAGATCGACGGTTCGTGTACTACGACGTACTGCACGTCGATGGTGCACTTGTCTTCAGCCGCTGCTAACTCTGCTTGTTCCGAAACGATGTGACCATGGCTGTCGAAAATGTTGTTAAACCCCAATAAATAAATAAGTAAATACCTGTTTGTGCAGAGTTAGTAAGTTGAAGAGTCTGACAGTGGCTCGCCGCGGATCGGGAGTTCTCTCTTGCTTGTCCGCTTCCTCGACTCAAAAATCTGTCCTAGACAGTGTGACCTTTGCCACTGAAAGTAGGGTCTTGCGAATATTTGAGATTCGATTCGATATCGATACCATACGAACTGCTTCGAGATCGATTTTTCGAATATCTCGTACTATTTGTTTATTTATTTATTGGTGTTTAAGGTCACATATTTCTGCCCATTGGCTAATCATGAACATGGCAGTTTTACGGGTGGAGGAAGCCGGAGTACCCGGAGAGAACCACCGAGCAACGGCAAGCAACTGTCAGCTCCCCAACATACTAACTCCACACAAGCAAGTTAGCATTGGTTGAAGACAGGTGCACCATCGACGTGCAGTAAGCTTTAGTACACAACGCCACCGTGTCCCCATGTGGGCAATGCGGGTGAAGTGTCTTGCCCAAAGACAGAACGCGGTTGCCGCAGGTAGGATTCGAACCGAGGACCTCTCGGCTTGCAGCCAGCACCTCTACCTACTGAGACACCACGCCCGTCAACTCTCGTACTAACTTCAATTTCCAACAAAACTTGGATAAAATATTCATAAGGCAATTCATTTATGTAGGCTCAATTCAATTTCATATTTAATTGATTAACTGACAATGGTTAATTGTTAGGTAAGTAGTGAATTTTGTCCGGAACATTTTCCATAGTTGTAGTTTTTGAAGGCTTCACTTGTTACTATTCACGTTCCAAAGAACGTGAATAGAAACAAATTAAGCCTTCAAAAACTAAAACGATGGATAATGGGCCTAACTGTTTCAGCGACGGTGCTACAGAGGATATTTATATATTGGTGTTTAAGGTCTTCAGCCAGTCTTTTAGTGGTCATCACAGTGTACCGTAACTTCCATTTGGTACAATATGAAATAACTTGTCTATTAAGATTCGATTCGAGATTCGATTCGATATCGATATCACAGACACGATTCGATTCGAGATTCGATTCGAGACAAAATTGTTATTCGCAGATCCCTGACTGAAAGTGTCGTTAAACCCTAATGAACAAACATGCATCGTGTTTATTTTCATCATTTTATGATAAGAGAGTAATTATTCTGACAACCTTAACAAGGGCACACATGCAAGTCTTGACCTTGATATTCGAGACCATAGTCACTTCTCTGATATGCATGCAAATAGTTTCATCAAACTACTCTTCGTTCTGCTTAGGAGAGGAGTTGCGCCTCTAAATTCAATAGCAGTAAACTCCCCAAGACTAGATTTTTGACCTCCAGTGTCAATGTAATTTTCTCATTACTATACATATCTCCATAACTTCGGCAGTATTTCAGTAAACACGTTTCATTCATCCCGTGGTGGCGGAACCAGATGGAGGTGGGGGTGCTACATTTTCTCATATGTTTTTATTTTTTGTTGAATAAAACATTATCCATGGAGTTTTTTTGTAGTCAACTTTTATATTTATTATTATTATTTAACCCTTTACCTAACACGAAAGGCAGACAAAATTTGCTAACAAAGTTCTCGAAAAACTAGGTCTTTTCATTTTTGCGTCAAAAAACACAGCTTATCGACCCTCATTGGAACGAGCTCAACGCACTCGTTCCATAAGGGATCATAATCTATGTCTTTGAGACAAAACAAGAAAAAATAATGAAAGTTGAATGGCACTCTTTATGAATAGCGCTGTTCGTTACGTTGGGTAAAGGGTTAACGCTTTTCCAAACACGAATAGCAGATGACACTTGTCAAAACAAAATCTGGAATAAGTAAAGCCCCCCCCCCCCCCCCCCCCCACACACACTCCAAAAAAATATAGTTTATGACCTCTTATTGAAAGAAATTAGCGCCGCCATTCCTCAACACACACACACTTTCATGTTAGTTCCGTCGCCACTGTTTTTACCTCCATCATGTGTTGTGTTAACTGATAACTTATTTTTGGCTATCAAAATTTGTTCACATATCTTTGCCTTGTTATAATTTATGGGAGAGTGCCTGCAGGCACTCTCCCATAAATTGTAACAAGACAAGCCCTAAAAGACTAAATAATATCACTCCAAAGATATGAGTATGAAGTCTTGAAGTTGCAGTACTTTCACCAAATATGGGCTTCCTGCACTTTACCAGTTAATGACAAAGGTGACGATTTGGATACTCAATATTCTTAGCAATATTCCTCCCAAATTGTTTAACCTTTGCTCTTTTTCATCATTCAAAGTAGGGTTGTGGTTAAAAGCTTAATGATTGAACTTTTAAAGCCCTGACCCTGACCTCCAAAGGTAATTTAACATTTTAGGGGTGCAAACATTTCCTCACATCCCACAGGTGGCATTCCCATCAGATCTCATTAACAGTCATCCACCAATATGAGAGAAGCTGTGCTACCCCTGTGAGAGAAGGTGTGCTTCCGGTATGGGAGAAGTAGTGCTATTAGTCTGAGAGGTGTGTTAGTACGATCCTGATTACGGACGCTGGTTGTAAAAACAATTCGATAATTAAAACTCTGCTTTTCTGAAGCCATGGTTATCTCGGAAACTCCCTGCGCTGGGATGTTTATCCAACTTAGATGCGATTTGAATCTAGTAATCTTTAACATGATAATCTAATGCCTAAATGGCAATAGGAACTTGGCAAAAATCTCATCACGTGGGGAGGGTAATTTCTAAACTAAAAATTGTCTCACATTATCGTGAAGCGTTTGTTGATGTATGTGTTCCAACAAGCGGAAATTTTTCTTTTAGAATCACAGCTTGTGGGATTTCTGAGAAAGAGATTCATTTAACTCTCCGGGGTCAGATATCAAAGTGGCAGAGTTTTCAGCAACAAATGTTGCAAATAATGCTTTTGGAAATTTAATCAATTATACCTTGTTTGACAGAGCAAAACGAACTCAAACAAGATTTAAATAGTTCAATTCAATTCCTGGTTCAAAATTTAAAAAAAAAAACTCACGGAGTCACAAAAGAGAATTCCATTGTACTCTCAGGGGTTACAGAAAAAACAATAATAAAGAAAATAATTTTACCTCCTGGACTACTTGTCAGCTTGCCAAGTCAATTTACAGCAAAGCGATCAAGACTTTGAGACGTGACTTTTGTATTAATGGCTAAACATATAATTGCACGGAAGAATCTTCTCTCAATTCGTTTCAAGTAGGAAATCATCGTTCACTGTTACTCCAATTATAAAAAAAACACACCATCTTATACAATGCAGTAAGCACTTTAGCCTCCCTGAACTCTTATCGATATTTTTACAATGATTAAGGGATTCTACTATATATGAAAAGCCTATGACATAAATGTTAGCTTTATACACCAACTGTGATGAACACGCCAGCAATGGGATTTAAATAGTTAAAATTTACACCTACAGTGGAACTATATCCAAGATGACCTTTGGTGACCTCGCCTTGAATGCAAACTTGCCTAAATTTATCACTCGTCGTCTCGTGAAGAGTAAAATGAAAGTGGCAATTATTTATTACGTTTTTAAATACGTTTACCTCTAAGATACCAAAAATCAACAAACATACGTTGTCTCATGTTAATAAAGCATCCGTAACTCGAAATAGTATGTTATTATGTTATTAAAAAAATGAAAAAGGTCCTGTAGTTTGCGCGTTTCGTTTTCTATTTCGTTTCGGCGATAAAATTAGCAACGGAAGTACCGCCCACCGGTGCTCATATAAACAAAAACAGAATCGCACGTGTGAATATTGATTTATTCAACATTTAAACTCTTATTAATCTGACGATCATGGTATAAATAAAATATACCCAAAATAGCTTGGTGTACCAAATATTCACCACTCGTGGTGAATTGGTGTTAACCGCGCGCCAAAGGCTCGCGGTTAACACCACTTCACCACTCGTAGTGAACATTTGGTACACCAAGCTACTATGGGTATATTCTATATATATATCTAATCTTGAATTCCTAATTATCACATAATCACCATCCAATAGGGCATTACGGGAAATATCGTTCACAACACGTCTAATACGGGAATGACGTTAGACGCCAACGTCGACCTCGTAACGTTATGAGTTGGTTTCGGAAGTAGAATTAGATTTATCTTCTCTTAAAATTCGTTAACTTTTTACCCAATACAAACCGCAGATGTCAATAGCATAAAAAAAACATTTCCCAAATAACTAACAATTTTCATTTTTTGCCTCGGAAATATAGCTTATGACCCCTCATTGGATTGGAACGAGTTCGAAGGACTCGTTTCGATGAGGAGCCATAAGCTAAGTATTTAAGGCAAAGGTTTGAAAAATAATGAAAGAAAATTGGCGATTTTTGTGTATAACGTTGGTCAGTTTTGTCTTTTCGTTTGGTAAAAGATTCAATTACACATTATCTGATTAAAAGAATCACAAATTATTTACGATTTGAAATAAAATTTCTGAACCACGGTCCCTAAAATCGATCTTCTCCTCGGGAAACCTCGGCTGAGATGCTTTTTAGTGAACTCGGTACAGAAATGTCATATGAAAGCGCGACTCATCATAGATCCTCCATTTTGAGAATCTCCCTCAAAATAGTCGTTTCATCCATGCATTTAAAAACGTAATGCACCATACGAGAAGTGCCTACACCTATCTACTGTTAACTCTTTGTTCATACACTTATTGCCTTCTATTCAAACGTCTTGTCAATATCTTGTACCAACCTTTTGAAGAGGAACAGAAGACATAAACCTCGGAAACGGTAGATGGTAACTTCTGGCAGTTTTTTGGTTAGATGTAGTGCCACTCAACTCTGTTTGTTGTGTGGAAGCCATTAAAGGCTGCTCATGGAAAATGTGGGCTGGCTCACGATAACTATTACCATTGAAGGAAATATCCATAAAAAACAACCTGGAATGGAGTGAGATATGATCTCCAATGGTATCTTCATATATAATACACTCCATTGTAAATGAATTTGTCTATTTTTGAGTTTTGTGACTGTTGGTTTAAATTATCACGATTTTTTCTCTTTGCTTCTTGTACTTTCTAGCGTCAGCCCTTTAATTCCAAAGGAACTTTTTTTCTGGTAAAAGGAGAGGAAGTCGAGATATTGAAATTCCGACTGTATATTGAAATGGAGTGCCTCGATGTTTATTACTTGTAACAGGTTGTGGGACTTTCGATGCTTATGGGCAGTGTGCAGTGTATCTTAACCCTTTACCCAACGTAGACGATATCAAACTTTATTATTTTAAATATCATTTTTAAAATTTTTCAAAAAATTCCAACCAAACCTTATCATGTGACCCCTCATTGGAACGAGCACGACGAGCTTCTTCCAAACAGGGGTCACATAACATGGTTTTATTGAATTTTTTTTTAAAATAATATTTTTTCAGCTGCAGAATTTGCATGTAACGCGGGTGGATGTAGCCGATTCCTTGGGTAAAGGGTTAAGAATCCTTCTAGGTTGACATCGGTGGTGGAAATGGACATCTTTAGTCACGGGACGTCATATTAGTTATTCTGATGCCATGGTGATACGCGTCGTGTTATTGTCATGGTGATGCATAGTGATTGGTTGTGACGTGCAGTGTCGTTGCATGGCTTGACGTGTTAACGCACGGGAGCGACCACGTTGGGGCGAGGTCAATCACGTTAAATAATACCATCAGAATGTTATTGTCTTTCGACAAATTGTGTTTAGTGATGATTGGTGAGGTGATGTTATGGTGTTTGTCATGGTAACAGGGCCATGTTGTAACTAGGAACTGGTTTTGGCTATTATCTGTGATGATGCTCGTGTACTTGTTGTGCTTCTCTAATTCTATTTGCTCGGGGAGTTGTAATGTTCTCCACAGGTGGAGGTACAGTACAGTCGACGTGGGCTGGTCGTAATCCACGCGTGGGCAGTCATGTCCATCAGTGGCGTAGGAACCGGGGAGGGGAGGGACGGGGGAATTAAGGGGGTATTTACCCCCCCCCCCCCCAAAAAAAAAAAAAAATTTCCAAAACTTTGTAAATCAGCTCTTGTATCTACACGAAAATAACCACATACATATTCTACATCACACAGGCTCACATAAAAACTGTATGATCTACACCATTTGCAGTGCATAGAAAAGTTGGTAGCCGAGGTCACTGACTGAACAGGTTAACATCTTCCTCTCTGACATACATCCTCCTTTAACCCTTTACCCAACATAACGGCCAAAACCGGCCAGCGCTATTCTCAAAAATCGCCAATTAATTTTCATGATTTTTTCATTTTTTGTCTCCAAAACATAGGTTATGATCCCTCATTGGAACGAGCTCGTGAAGCTCGTGAAGCTCGTTCCAATGAAGGGTTATAACCTATGTTTTGGAGACAAAAAATAAAAAAAACATTAGTTATTCAAGAATTTTTTTGCAAGTTTCGTCTGCTTTTCATGTTAGGTAAAGGGATAAACACCAAAAATTAACAGCAACGATGCCTTGATTTTTTCACTTGAGAATCAAAGAAATGAGCTCTCAGTAGTTCATATTTCTCAAATTCCTGGTATCCCCCTCCCGCACTCTCCCCAGGGTTCGGCTACGCAGAGCGGGCCGCCAATGGCGGCCGTGCTGTCCCCTACAAGCTCCCGTTTACAATACTCACCCACCCACCCCCAATATTACAAGCTTCCTTCGTCCCTGATGACCATGCATGTGTTTACCAGGTAATAAAAATCATCGTCAACAAAATTTTAATTAATGAAGCACCTGGTTGTACTGTATTAATTAATTTTTGTTGATTATTCCTATAATTAGTGTTTGGAATCTAATATTATTACGTCCGCGGAAATATTGCCCACCCATGGAAAGTGACCAATGTACGGCGACTGTACTGTACTCAGCGAACAGTGGTATCCACAACAGCAACACAGGTACTCGGCACAAGCTGTGAAATCGAAAGAAAAATGATATTTGATAGCATGTTTGAATCGATGCTAACGGTATATAAATATTAACAAGGTACCAACTCGCTTTCCGAAAACGATAGCACTCATCATCATTATACGCCCCTACCCCCCCCCCCCCACCCCACCCTTCATATTTGATTCACATAACGTATCCAGAAGTACCCGGTGTCAGTGAAAGGGGGAATGATAAGCTTTACAAGGGTGTATTACACGGCCGTTGGGTGTTCTTTGGTTGTTCATAATAACTGGGAGAAGTCCTTCTTCTTCTTCCGTTTTAGTACAAAACCACCTCTGGTGTATCCTCGTACTGCAAGTGACTATTTACATGATCGGTGATGGGAGATACCAAAGTGCAGGTCAAAATTCATATTTACAGTGCAGTTAAAATCAGGTCGTGTTGGTTCATCTCAGAGTGATGGACTGCAGCTCACTCTTGAATGAGTCCAGGGAGTTGCTGGCGATGGTATTCTGAGGGAGTTGGTTCCATATTCTGACGGAATCCGGGAAGAACGACTGCTGGTAAGCGGAGGATCTGGCAAAGAATATTGATTTATTCAACATTTAAACTCTTATTAATCTGACGATCATGGTATAAATAAAATATACCCAAAATAGCTTGATGTACCAAATGTTCACCACTCGTGGTGAATTGGTGTTAACCGCGCGCCAAAGGCTCGCGGTTAACACCACTTCACCACTCGTAGTGAACATTTGGTACACCAAGCTACTTTGGGTATATTCTGTATATATCTAATCTTGAATTCCTAATTATCACATAATCACCATCCAAAAGGTCATTACGGGAAATATCGTTCACAAGACGTCTAATACGGAAATGACGTTAGACGTCAACGTCGACCTCGTAACGTTATGAGTTGGTTTCGGAAGTAGAATTAGATTTATCTTCTCTTAAAATTCGTTAACTTTTACCCAAGACAAACCGCAGATGTCAATTGCATAAAAAAAAACATTTCCCAAATAACTAACAATTTTCATTTTTTGCCTCGGAAACATAGCTTATGACCCCTCATTTGGAACGAGTTCGAAGGACTCGTTTCGATGAGGGGCCATAAGCTAAGTATTTAAGGAAAAGGTTGAAAAATAATGAAAAAAAATTGGCGATTTGTGAATAACATTGGTCAGTTTTGTCTTTTCGTTTGGTAAAAGATTCAATTACACATTATCTGATAAAAAGAATCACAAATTCTTCACGATTTGAAGTAAAATTTCTGAACCACGGTCCCTAAAATCGATCTTCACCTCGAGAAACCTCGGCTGAGATCCATTTTAGTGAACTCGGTACAGAAATGTCATATGAAATCGCGACTCATTATAGATCCTCCATTTTGAGAATCTCCCTCAAAATAGTCGTTTCATCCATGCATTTAAAAACGTAATGCACCATACGAGAAGTGCCTACACCTATCTACTGTTAACACTTTACCCAACGTAACGGCCAAAACCGGCCAGCGCTATTCTCAAAAATCGCCAATTAATTTTCAAAATATTTTCATTTTTTGTCTCAAAAACATAGGTTATGCCCCCTCGTTGGAACGAGCTCGTCGAGCTCGTTCCAACGAGGGGTCATAACCTATGTTTTTGAGACAAAAAATGAAAAAATTTAGTTATTCAAGAAGTGTCGTCTGCTTTTCATGATAGGTAAAGGGTTAACTTTTTGTTCATACACTTATTGCCTTCTATTCAAACGTCTTGTCAATATCTTGTACCAACCTTTTGAAGAGGACCAGAAGACATAAACCTCGCAAACGGTAGATGGTAACTTCTGGCAGTTTTTGGATTAGATGTTGTGCCACTCAACTCTGTTTGTTGTGTGGAAGCCATTAAAGGCTGCTCATGGAAAATGTCGTTCGGCTCACGATAACTATTACCATTGAAGGAAATATCCATAAAAAACAATCTGGAATGGAGTGAGATATGATCTCTAATGGTATCTTCCTATATAATACACTCCATTGTAAATTAATTTGTCTATTTTTGAGTTTTGTGACTGTTGGTTTAAATCATCACGATTTTTTCTCTTTGCTTCTTGTACTTTCTAGCGTCAGCGCATTAATTCCAAAGGAACTTTTTTTCTGGTAAAAGGAGAGGAAGTCGAGATATTGAAATTCCGACTGTATCTTGAAATGGAGTGCCTCGATGTTTATTACTTGTAACAGGTTGTGGGACTTTCAACGCTTATGGGCAGTGTGCAATGTATCTTAACCCTTTACCCAACGCAGACGATATCAAACTTTATTATTTTAAATATCATTTTAACATTTTCAAAAAATTCCAACCAAACCTTATCATGTGACCCCTCATTGGAACGAGCTCGACGAGCTTCTTCCAAACAGGGGTCACATAACATGGTTTTATTGACTTTTTTTTTAAATAATATTTTTTCAGCTGCTGAATTTGCATATAACGCTGGTGGATGTAGCCGATTCCTTGGGTAAAGGGTTAAGAATCCTTCTAGGTTGACATCGGTGGTGGAAATGGACATCTTTAGTCACGGGACGTCATATTAGTTATTTTAATACCATGGTGATACGTGTCGAGTTATTGTCATGGTGAAGCATAGTGATTGGTTGTAACGTGCAGTGTCGTTGCATGGCTTGACGTGTTAACGCACAGGAGCGACCACGCTGGGGCGAGGTCAATGACGCTAAATAACATCATCAGTACGTTATTGTCTTTGGACAAATTGTGTTTAGTGATGATTAGTGAGGTGATGTTATGGTGTTTGTCATGGTAACAGGGCCATGTTGTAACTAGGAACTGGTTTTGGCTATTATCTGTGATGATGCTCGTGCACTTGTTGAGCTTCTCTAATTCTCTTTGCTCGGGGAGTTGTAATGTTCTCCACAGGTGGAGGTACAGTACAGTCGACGTGGGCTGGTCATAATCCACGCGTGGGCAGTCATGTCCATCAGTGGCGTAGGAACCGGGGAGGGGAGGGGCGGGGGAATTAAGGGGGTATTTACCTCCCCCCCCAAAAAAAAGTTCCAAAACTTTGTAAATCAGCTCTAGTATCTACACGAAAATAACCACATACATATTCTACATCACACAGGCTCACATAAAAACTGTATATTCTACACCATTTGCAGTGCATAGAAAAGTTGGTAGCCGATGTCACTGACTGAACAGGTTAACACCTTCCTCTCTGACATACATCCTCCTTTAACCCTTTACCCAACATAACGGCCAAAACCGGCCAGCGCTATTCTCAAAAATCGCCAATTAATTTTCATGATTTTTTCATTTTTTGTCTCCAAAACATAAAAACATAGGTTATGATCCCTCATTGGAACGAGCTCGTGAAGCTCGTTCCAATGAGGGGTCATAACCTATGTTTTGGAGACAAAAAATAAAAAAAACATTAGTTATTCAAGAATCTTTTTGCAAGTTTCGTCTGCTTTTCATGTTAGGTAAAGGGATAAACACCAAAAATTAACAGCAACGATGCCTTGATTTTTTCACTTGAGAATCAAGGAAATGAGCTCTCAGTAGTTAATATTTCTCAAATTCCTGGAATCCCCCTCCCGCACTCTCCCCAGGGTTCGGCTACGCAGAGCGGGCCGCCAATGGCGGCCGTGCTGCCTCCTACAAGCTCCCGTTTACAATACTCGCCCACCCACCCCCAATATTACAAGCTTCCTTCGTCCCTGATGACCATGCATGTGTTTACCAGGTAATAAAAATCATCGTCAACAAAATTTTAATTAATGAAGCACCTGGTTGTACCCGGAGCTTCATTAATTAATTTTTGTTGATTATTCCTATAATTAGTGTTTGGAATCTAATATTATTACGTCCGCGGAAATATTGCCCACCCATGGAAAGTGACCAATGTACGGCGACTGTACTGTACTCAGCGAACAGTGGTATCCACAACAGCAACACAGGTACTCGGCACAAGCTGTGAAATCGAAAGAAAAATGATATTTGATAGCATTTTGGAATCGATTCCAATGGTATATAAATATTAACAAGGTACCCAACTCGCTTTCCGAAAACGATAACACTCATCTTCTTTATACCCCACCCCACCCACCCACACCCCCACCCCACCCCCTCATATTTGATTCTCATAACGTATCCAGGAGTACCCGGTGTCAGTGAAAATGGGAATGATAAGCTTTACAATGGTGTATTACACGGCCGTTGGGTGTTCTTGGGTTGTTCATAATAACTGGGAGAAGTCCTTCTTCTTATTCTTCCGTTTTAGTACAAAACCGCCTCTGGTGTATCCTCGTACTGCAAGTGATTATTTACATGATCGGTGATGGGAGGTCCCAAAGTGCAGGTCAACATTCATATTTACAGTGCAGTTAAAATCAGGTCGTGTTGGTTCATCTCAGAGTGATGGACTGCAGCTCACTCTTGAAAGAGTCCAGGGAATTGCAGGCGATGGTATTCCGAGGGAGTTGGTTCCATATTCTGACGGAATCCGGGAAGAACGACTGCTGGTAAGCGGAGGATCTGGCAAAGGGCACCAAGAATTTTTGGCTGTGGCCTCTGACATTCACTGCTGCTGGAGTCAGGTATGTGACTGGGATATCAGCTAGGTTGTTGACAATCCTGTACATCATTACGGCCTTGGCTTGTGCTCTACGCTCCTGTAGCGTTGTCCAGTTCAGACTTCTAAGCATGGTTGTAACACTGCTAGTTGTCCTGAAGTCACCAAGGACAAATCTGGCTGATCTTCTTTGTATCATCTCAAGGCGTCTGATGTTTTGTAGGTATGAGGATCCCAAATCACACTTCCATATTCCATAATGGGACGAACAAGTGTAGAATAGCACAGCTCCTTGGTTTTCTTCGGGCATGCTTACATATTCCTCTGTAGAAAGGCTCTGGTGGAGTTAGCTTTTTGAGTCACCTGTTGGATGTGGTTGTTCCAATTCAGCTGGTGATGGATAGTCAGCCCTAGGTATTTTGCTGATTCAGCCTCTTCAAGCTGTTGAGCATGTATGAGATACGGTACTTTCAGCGGACATCTTTTCTTTGTGATATGCAAGATTTGGCACTTCTGGGGATGGAACTCCATTAGCCGATCTTGTTCCCACTGCTGTAATGCATCCAGGTCTTCTTGGAGCTTTTGGGCATCATATGGTGACTTAATTTCTCTGTATAGAACACAGTCATCTGCAAACAGTCGTACTGTTGAGGAGTTAGAGACATAATCAGGCAGGTCATTAATGAATAATAAGAACAGGAAAGGTCCCAAAACACTGCCTTGTGGCACTCCTGATGAAACTGGAGCAGTTTTGGAGAAACATCCGTCTAATACGACCCTCTGTTCGCGACCATGCAAAAAGTCACAGAAAAGGCCAAAAAACATTTAGTCGGACAAGATGCTGTTCAGTGGAAAGTGGGTTACTAGCGATGATTCTCCGATTTATTATGAAAACTCTAGGTGCTATCGTCATGAATGGCAGATTCAAATATTGTGAACAAACAATATGGCGGTTTTATTCTTGTCTCATAATGCAGAGAATATTGGAACGAAAAAAAAATTGGTCAATCGCTCAGAAGGTGAATACAAAGAAAGCGGTTAACACATTACGTCGCTAATTTTAATATCCTCCGCAAATTTCATTGTCACACCCTCCTATCTCCCACCAGATAAAAAACTATTTGCGCCACCGTTGAATTGAGATACTAGATTTTGTATCGTTTCGGGAAATCCATCGAATACATAAGAATATGGACAGTATAATAATACTTCTGCTATCCACTGATTTGCCACGGTCCTCTAACGAGGAGGTCTCAGTATGCATTTTTCATTTCTTCATGGTATTCTCCTATCTTTATATCAATATCCTTCTAATAAGCCATTTTTTCCGTTCTGATGACAACGTAACAGAAATCCACGTGAGAATAATTTTTGACACATCAGCGGAAAATTATATTCTATCAAGCGCTTTATTGAGTCTTAGGTGTCAAAACAAAACAATGACAGAATATTTGTTTTATTTTAATTTGAGTGGAACTGAAACACATTTTACAACGTATCAAAAATCCATAGATTCTTTATCCTGGTGCATTCACAAATTGCAAAACCTAAATATGATTCCTGATTTCCCTTTTCTTTACGATGAGCTCTCCAATCAATTCTTGAAATCCATTTGCATAATTTAGTAAAAGGCGTGCTGCGCCATTGAAGGCCCTAGATGGATACGAATCCTCCCAGATTCCATTTCCCTTAAATTGCCACTTATGATTTCCGAACCCTCACCTTCCCTGTCGTACTCAAAATACGGCATCAGGAGGCCCAGAATCGCACCCAAAGCTTCTGCATTTGAAACGATTTCCAGGTGAGCACTCCCGAACCCCCACTTAGGGAAGGGACACACCCTTTCTAGTTCAAATTTCGACCACAAAGACATAATACATTTTTGGTATGGTACGTCCTGAGATCCTCACATACAAATGCTTATGACGAATAATTGCACGTACAGTTCCTCAGTTTATTCGATGACATCTTAGATGACGTTACTGGTAACGTGACCCATCTGATCACGTGATCGATCCATAGCAACGACATTGAACTATAGCTATTGGTTAGTTCATGCGTTTCCCTGACAGCTTAATATTTCCAACGATGCATCGCGATTTGACATCACAAATGATATCACATCCGGTATGACATAACAACATGGTTACCTGCAAAGTTCACTATGACAACCTATAGGTACTACGACTATGACATCACTTCCAGTTGAACATAAGTACCGTCAGATAACTATACTCGAAAAAGGTATCCTTCGGAAGGTATACTCCAATAGTACATTACCATGTATGTATCCTCAAATACCCGTTTGTGCCTATGTTCTGCATGTACGCACATTGTTCACTAACACACAAACTCATATCCGCACACCCAGCGTGTGCCCATGTGCTGTATGCCATGTGTAAATATTGTGAAACATTGTGCACTAACACACAAGCGCATTCCACCAACTACCAGTCACACGTACTATGCTTCTAGAATCCCTTCTTCGTGGCTGCGTTGTGCGCAAATTGTGGATTAGCACACAAGCACATATCGGCACATCAGCGTGTGTCAGTGTTGTGACCACCTGTCAGTTCTTCTATGTAAGGTGCCTTAGCATGCAGTAAGTCAAGGAACTATATAGAATAACACAAGCTTAGATAAATGGAGAGATGTGACAGAGCCTATTAAAGACTGGACCGAAGGCAGTGTGGGTCGGGTGGGACAAAGCTAACATAGAACTACAAGTCAGTAGTAATGGTACAGGGGTGGTAGAAGACTATAGTATTAGGGGAATACAGTGCAGACGGTGATGACAATGGACATGTCAATAGCAATGGTCTGTAAGCTACGAAGGTCGATAGGTGGTCTAGAAACCAAGAGCCGCACAGGTGCTATGAGCCATAACTACCCTCGAATATATATCATCCGATAACTATCCTCAAAAGGTATCCCCCATTAGAACATTACAGTGTCCTCAAAAACCCGTATGTGCCTATATGTTTTATGTGTACATTGTGCACTAGTACACAAGCGCATATCAGCATATGTGCCCATGTGCTTTAAATGATGTGGGCGCATTTTTACTAGCACACAGGCACGTCTTGTCGGAATAGGCAGACCATGGGAGATAGAATTCATATAGGTAGAACAGTTTAGAACCAGGGGTATGCACGACTTCTGAAATAATCTAAGCCAATATACTCCCATTAAACAGAATAAATCTTATAGTACTGCATGCTACTCGTTGATAAAGTCCATGTTGGGCGAAGATGTCATACTGATTTTGGTGATTTTAGGCAGCTGTAGAGTCGATGCGGGTAATTTAAGATAAACTCTCATTAAACCAAATGCGTCTTTTAAAGGCCTCTCAGTCCTATAGCACGACGCTTTACCTTTCGGTATGGGGTGTACACAGCATGGGTTGGTATACGAATGGAAAAACTAGGATGCTTTAAGTTTTGAGGAAAAGTTGTCGGGTAAATATGTGTAATTAGTCAGACTCCCATCGAATCTAAGGCATCCCCAAAACGCAGACCACACTGTTGGAAGCTTTCTAGCTTCATTGTAACCAAGTGCCATCAAAGATGGTGGCCTTGTCGTGTCTGTTTCGGTCGTTTTTGTGGTTGTCGTGTTGTTTGTGGTAATTACATAATTTAATAATTAAATAATTTTTGCCGTTTAAATTTGATTGTTTTTTATATGTTTGCCTCCCAGACAGAACTTATAATCCCTACATTCCCACCCAATCCAATCATTGGACATTGGAACGACCTGCTGCCAACGAGGGATTATAAGCTGTGTTTTTGAAGCAAAAATTGAAAATGTTTACTTGCTGAAAAAAGTGATTGGTTACGAGAGTGTACATCTTTTGCTCTTCATATTTACATATTTTAAATCTAAACCTAATCAAATTGACTAAAACTGACAGACGATTTTTAGCGCGACCCCGACTCTTATGAACACTACCGAATTATATTATCGCTTCACCCAGACTACGACTATCTAAGCTGTAGATTACCTTCACTAACAAAAAGAGTGGCAGCCTTGTCGGGTCCGTTTCGGTCGTTTTTGGTCGTTGTCGCGTTGTTTGTGGAAATTAGAAAACACTCCCCATCCCATTGAAGGACTATCAGTTATACAGCAACCACATGCCACCGATCCAAGATGGTGGCGTTCAATGGACAACGAAAACAAGCATTACCCTAACAACACGCACTGCTCATGCGTACAAACACATATAACCACGGAGATGACGTTATAGCATGGCCACTCACACGGGCTACCATGACAACCTCCAACATGACTTCACTAGGTCACGTGAATCTTAATATTGTTCATGATATTCTTCACTTTAGCATCCGCAGAGTTTGCTTCATGATTCTGTACGTGATTGAAACCAACGGGGATTTTGTTGTAAGTACGAATTTTTGCAGGGCATCTTTGTACTCCAATTCTCCAATAGACTCTGTCGCTTCTTCGATTTTTCACTTGGTAGCGGTAGTTATTAAAAGCTACACTTTCTCCACCGTGTTTGACCTGAGCATACTGAACTTCTATCTAATTAAAGATAAAAAAACAAACAATCGAACAAGATGACTACCAATCATATATAAACCCGGTTAACACTGGTGAAAATCTGAAAGAAACTATAACGTGTTTGCATAAGCTAAAGTGGGAGAACCGGGAAAACGGTCCACACTAATCAGTAGGTGTGAAATTCAGAAAGTGGGAGAATCGGGCTTAAACCATCTAACTGGAGCATGAAATAATATTGAATATCTCTGTGTGTAAAGGAACATCGCATTAAGTCAAGGGGAATTAAATACTTATTGGTTGGAATATGTATAACTGTTTGGGGCAGGAAATAATTCCTGTATATCTTTGTAAGAAAGGCTCATCACATTAACAGTCGAGTCCGCGCAAATCTTCACAATGGGCGTGTAGACAAACAACCCATAACAGCGTCAAATTCCCAACAGAATTAGATTGGTGGCTTAAGAGCTTGATCTAAAACTTGAAGAGCTTTGAGATTCGAATTTACCAGTTGGCAAATTGCCATATCTTTTAAAATGCTAAAGATTCATCTTAATCAGTTATATTAAAAGGTAGAAAATAAAATTCTAAAAAATACAGTTGTATAAAAAGTTTTATAGTATTGGCTCCCGGTTAATTATATTATCAGTATACGTTCTGTCTTGACACATTTCACCACTTCAGCACTTGGGGCGAGTTGCCGAGCTTAAGCACACAACACAAGAAGCGTGAATCTGTGAATCATATTGAAGCTAGTTAACCTCGATCAGATTTAAAGCGCCATCAGCTGTTTCTTTGTGTCCTCACGGGCTTGTATTGCATGATATTTGTACAGTTTCCCAATTTCATCCCTGAAACGACCACATGAAACGTCGTTGACCAACTGAGTGACATGTTAAATTAATTGTTTTCACTCTCTTTTTATTGGAGTTTAACAACTTTTTCGACTTCCAAGGTCACCTCGTGTCGGGCAGTTTTACGGATGGGAAGAAGGAGCACCAGAGAGATCCACCGAACAGCGGCGAGCGACTGTCTTTTCAGTCTCATTAAATGGTATTGCGGATATTCTCGTTAAAAAACAACATTTGAATGATGAGTAATATCGGATAATTGATGTTCGAATATGCATTATTCGTTCAACAGCATTTTTAGAAAACGTAAAGAAAATATCTCCTGCTGTTTCTTATTAACCTTCAAAACGTCGATAAGTGGAAAAGTCTACAATTAATACTCTGAAATCGATTTAGTTTAATTTTAGCCGCAATAAATCTCCGTTATTGCCCACCCCCTACCAAAATACAAATTGCAACGCCTGGAAGAGTGTGTGTGTAACAACCAGTAGTGTAACAATCAATCAGTAGTGTAATATTAACCAGTAGTGTAATAAAAAAAATAACCAGTAGTGTAATAAGCAACCAGTAGTGTAATACAAATCAACCAATAGTGTAATAACCAGTAGTGTAATAATCTTAACCAGCAGTTTAAGAAACACCCATGAAAACCAACAATTTTTCAATCAAAGTTTAAAAAAAATTGGGGTGTCTCAAATTATAGTTTGGGAACATCTTATCGATTTTTAATCATTTTATCGTACAATTAAAGGCGTTTTATAGGTCAAACATCATTTCGTGGGTTCAATACGGCGAGGAAAGGTATTTTTATGATTTTTATGTGATGTGCGTATTTTCTGGTGTTTAATGTCACTTTCTGCATTTGTGGCTTTATGTAAATTCAAAGTTGGCCAACTATTTATTATAATGTTGTGCTTTTGAGAGACTTCTTACCCCAGGCATAAGTTGCCAGGTTCCATGATAACAGAATAAATTGTTAAGGTAACAAGTATGATATTCAAGGACGTGTCTCCTGCGTGTTGTCTTCAATTATAATATTTAATACCGCCCTGACGGATCACTAAAGGTCTCCCACATCCCCGGCTACCTCTACGGGAGAGGGGGAGTAGTAGGAGATGTATGAAACGTGCCACATTGGGGGGACCCCGCAGGGGACACCGGAATTGACGTCATGTCACGTGACCTGGTGACGTCATGTTGTGTTGTCATGGTAACCCGCGTGAGCGGCCATCTTGTGACGTCATCTCCATAGTGATACGTGGTGTGAGTGCGCATGCGCAGCGCGTGTTAGGGTGATACGTGTTTCCGTCGTCCATTTTGTATACTGGAGGCCACCATCTTGGTTTCTATGGTAACACGTGGTTGCTATGTGACCCAAAACCTTCTAACAAGAGAGGGGTATGTTCGGAGGGTGTGTTCGATTGAATCGGAGTATTACGAATTACCACAAACAACCCGACAATCCTTCCAAATCACCAAAATCCACCCCAACTTTTACTATTTCGAATTCTTCCAGAATTCTCTGCTTCTATCTATATATGCAATAGTTTATGTCTATCTGGCCATGTTCCTTTGTTCTGGAGTATACCCCAGTAGTGTAGAAGAGCCTATTATTTGGAACAGTTTATCTTATTATTACTATATTTAGCAATTTCTGGTCTATTCTTGTTAGTTCTGACCCTAATCCAAGTACTCTTGTTGTTTCATTTATCTAGATCATTTATATAAATTATAACTAACCAATCAGATTGCTTGATTTCCCATAATCTGTATACAGAGTTATCTCCCTTCTGTATAATAAAAGACTATATCCTATGGCCATATCCCATGGAATCCCATTTTGGGGAAACACCCGTGGCTATAGAATCCCTTTTCTGTCATATGTGCTTATGTGAAAAAGCACAATGTGACACAATGTGTCCTAGCACAAAGGCACATGCTTTATGTGCTTATATGTGCTTATGTGAAAAGGCACAATGTGCACATAGGCACATACGGGTATTTGAGGATACCTATGTCCTGGTATTGTATTATTCGAGGATACCTACTAGAGAATCCCTTTTTTGTCATATGTGCTTATGTGAAAAAGCACAATGTGACACAATGTGCCCTAGCACAAAGGCACATGCTTTATGTGCTTATATGTGCTTATGTGAAAAGGCACAATGTGACACAATGTGCCCTAGCACATAGGCACATACGGGTATTTGAGGATACCTATGTCCTGGTATTGTATTATTCGAGGATACCTACTAGAGAATTCCTTTTTTGTCATATGTGCTTATGTGAAAAAGCACAATGTGACACAATGTGCCCTAGCACAAAGGCACATGCTTTATGTGCTTATATGTGCTTATGTGAAAAGGCACAATGTGACACAATGTGCCCTAGCATATAGGCACATACGGGTATTTTAGGATACCTGGTATTATATTATTTGAGGATACTAGTTGGTCTTTACATCCGGGTACTTCATGCTACATCCGGGTACTTCTGTTGGGGTAGTAGATAAAAAACAAACAACAATATATAACATTTCATTTTTATTCAAGTATACAATTCAATGTCTCAATGCATTTCTCTTTGTAGTTCTTCTTGCATGGGCTAACCATTTCATCTTCTTGTGAGTTGGAGCTTCTTCCCATTGCATAGCTAGGTTCTTGATAAAACGCATTCTCTCATTTGATAACTTGGCTTTGTTGGTTGCATTATCTAGGCAGTGGTTTCTAGTCAAGTCTTGGCTGCCTTAACCTTGCATGGGCTAACCATTTCATCTTCTTGTGAGTTGGAGCTTCTTCCCATCGCATGGCTAGGTTCTTGATAAATCTCTCATTTGATAACTTGGCTTTGTTGGTTGCTTTAATTTCCTGTCTGGCATCTTTTGTTCCTCTTTCTCTTGCTGTTTCATAGTAGTAACTTCAGTCTTCTTAGTAGTGACTTCATTTGTGGTTTGAGTGGAAACATCCTTCGTATCTTCAGTAGTAACTTCATTCGTGGTTTGAGTGGAAACATCTTTCTTGACTTCAGTAGAAACTTCGTTCTGGGTGGTAACTTCTTTCTTTGTGGGAGCTGGCATCTTTTTCTTGTCTTCAGTAAAAACTTCGTTCTTAGTGGAAACATCTTTCTTTGTTTCTGTAGAAACTTCGTTCTTGGTGGTAACTTCTTTCTTTATGGGAGCTGGCATCTTTTTCTTGACTTCAGTACAAACTTCGTTCTTAGTGGAAACTTCTTTCTTTGTGGGAGCTGGCATCTTTTTCTTGTCTTCAGTACAAACTTCGTTCTTAGTGGAAACATCTTTCTTTGTTTCTGTAGAAACTTTGTTCGCAGTAGTAACTTCATTCTTGTTTGTATTGTGAGTCAGATCTGTCTTTATTCTTTTGTTTACTGATCGGCCAGTATCCACACATCTTTGTTTCTTTTCACCAGCATCCGTGTCCAGATTTTTTCTCTTGGCTGCATTTACCACACGATTCACTTGGGTCAGTTCCTGCGAAGTTAGCTTTAATCCAGCATCATTCTTGAAGATCTGTATATGTAAGTCATCTTTGAATCTGAGCACCGTTGTTGACACAGACATCTTCACTCTTCGACGTTCAAAACAGAAATGAATTTATTTTTATACCAACACTCCTTTTATACTTTTTTTTCTAATCGTCTTCTTCTTCATCATCATCTACTCGGAATGAGTAGTTTGTCATAAGGTTGTCGAACAGAAATCTTCGCTTTTCCAAGGCATATTTCTGGGATTCTTCAAAGTCAAAATCCTCTTCTTCACGAAGACGCTTGGCAGTTTCTTGAATTTTCTTGTGAATTGAGTCGTTGCAACAATTTCGAATGTACTCAAGGGTATAAATGTATTTCTCACTAATGGCTTCTCTAACATTCTTTTGAAGTGCTCTATATGCTGTTTCAACTGCATCTTCACTATCCATTCCATCTTCGATATATTTGTTCATGAGGTTGTCAAAATCGTTTTGGTATTTGTCAAAGACACTTTGAACGATACCTCCCATCATAGAAACGTCTTCTTCTTTGTCTTCTTCTTCTTCTTCATATTCCATATCTTCTGACAGTTCCGACGATTCATCAGGGTCCGAATCTCTTGACCAATTTTTTGGTGCACAGCTGGATTGCATTGTGAAAGCTCTCTTCGAAGGTCAGATTACAAATAACAAATTTCTTATGAGCACGACCCTTTTATAGGATATCGGACAGAGCATTGATGACGGGTTTGATCAACTTTCCTAAAAACCCTCCTTTCTGTATGATGCGTCTTCTTTTCCGATAAGATAGTTCTCTCTTTGGTGAGGCAATTCTCCTTATTTCGTACTTGTGTGGAATCAGCATAGCTCTCTCAGATTTGGTTATAGGTACTGCGCCCGTCAAGATGTTCGAGGCACAATCACATATACATTCTATCAAATCATCACTGGCCATCTTCAGCATAGTCTTGGTTTTATATCGATTCGCATCAGATAGGATGCGCAGTGTATCTAGATTTCTTTCTAATCTTGTAGTGTTGCTCGATGTTTCCGATTTCTTCATGGGACAGTAATCCTCTTCATGTCTCTTACGTGTGAAGCTCCTGGAGAATTCTTTATCACAATATCTGCAGCAATGGACTTTCATGACTTTACTCTTTCGTGGTCGTAGAACAAATGAATTTATTTTCACTCCAACACTCCTTTTATACTTTTTTCAGAGCTAGGACTGGGTTGATAAGCGCTGAGAGAAAGCAACTCTTTCGTAGTATACATCTTTTGATATCTGGGGAAATTCTATCATCTGTTAGCAGCTTCAATACATGTTCGTATTTTCGCAGGTCATCAAATTCAGCTAAATTCAGTGGTATCTTATCTTCGAGAATGTTGGTAGCACATTTGCATAAACAGGTAATCAAATCTTCATCAGCAGCACGTAGAACGGCATCGATTTCCTCCTTGTCAGCATCCCGTAAAAATTCTAAAAGTGCTTTATTCTGGTCAGTCAGTCCAGTATCTCTATCCTCTTCTCTTCTTCTTGGACAGTTAAGCTCTTCATGTCTCTTCCTATTGTATGGCTGTGCGAACAACTTAGTACAATATCTGCAGTGGAGCCGACGATGGTCCTTTTCGTGTCTTCGAGCATTATCCGATCTTGAAAATGACTTGGAACAGTATCTGCAACGAACTGGTAACATGTCTTCACTCGACGACGGTCAGGACACAAATGAATTTATTTGCGTACCAACACCCCTTTTATACCTTTCCCAACAGAAGTACCCGGATGTAGCATGAAGTACCCGGATGTAAAGTCCAACTAGTATCCTCAAATAATATAATACCAGGTATCCTAAATACCCGTATGTGCCTATGTGCTAGGGCACATTGTGTCACATTGTGCCTTTTCACATAAGCACATATAAGCACATAAAGCATGTGCCTTTGTGCTAGGGCACATTGTGTCACATTGTGCTTTTTCACATAAGCACATATGACAAAAAGGGATTCTCTAGTAGGTATCCTCGAATAATACAATACCAGGACATAGGTATCCTCAAATACCCGTATGTGCCTATGTGCTAGGGCACATTGTGTCACATTGTGCCTTTTCACATAAGCACATATAAGCACATAAAGCATGTGCCTTTGTGCTAGGGCACGTTGTGTCACATTGTGCTTTTTCACATAAGCACATATGACAAAAAAGGGATTCTCTAGTAGGTATCCTCGAATAATACAATACCAGGACATAGGTATCCTCAAATACCCGTATGTGCCTATGTGCTAGGGCACATTGTGTCACATTGTGCCTTTTCACATAAGCACATATCGGCACATAAAGCATGTGCCTTTGAGCTAGGGCACATTGTGTCACATTGTGCTTTTTCACATAAGCACGTATGACAGAAAATGGATTCTATAGTCACAGGTGTTTCCCCAAAATGGGATTCCATGGGATATGGCCATTGGATATAGGCTTTTATTATACAGAATGGAGATAACTCTGTATACAGATTATGGGAAATCAAGCAATCTGATTGCTTAGTTATATATATGAAACAACAAGAGTACTTGGAATAGGGTCAGAACTAACAAGAATAGACCAGAAATTGCTAAATATAGTAATAATAAGGTAAACTGTTCCAACTAACAGGCTCTTCTACGCTACTGGAGTATACTCTGGAACAAAAGAACATGCCTAGGTAGAGGAAGACTATTACATATATAGATAGAAGCAGAGAATTCTGGAAGAATTCGAAATAGTAAAGGTTGGGGTGGATTTTGGTGATTTGGAAGGATTGTCGGGTTGTTTGTGGTAATTCGTAATACTCTTCTACAATCGAACACACCCTCCGAACATACCCCGTCTTATTGCAGAACAATTGGGTCACATAGCAACCACGTGCTACCATAGAAACCAAGATGGCGGCCTCCAGTATACAAAAAGGACGACGGAAACACGTATCACCCTAACAACACGCGCTGCGCATGCGCACTCACACCACGTATCACTATGGAGATGACGTCACAAGATGGCCGCTCACGCGGGTTACCATGACAACACAACATGACGTCACCAGGTCACGTGACATGACGTCACTTCCGGGGTCCCCTGCGGGGTCCCCCCAATGTGCCACGTTTCATACATCTCCTACTACTAGGGGGGTATCTTATTGTTGACATTATACGATTTTTAGTTAACTTTTACCCGGTGTAAAGGAACATCGATTTCATTGGCTGCTAAAGAAGTATTAATTCTATTAGTTCTGGGTGAGACACTGTTTTCAACTTTTTATGTGGCAAATCTCAATCCAGTGATAGTTATATCCCTATGGGAATGATGTCACAACATGGCCGCTCACGCGGGCTGACATAACAACACAACATGGCGTCCCTGGGTCCCGTGACTATGGCGCCCCTTGCGCCTCCCCCATTCTCTCCCCAAATGAGGGCCATTTATCCATATGACACACTTCTAATTTAGTATAAGAGTAGTGTTAGCCCATCAAGGAATTCTTCTGAAACAATATTTTCTACATGTTGAATGAATTCAAGCTTTTTACATTAAATGTAGTTCATCACAGGACCTAAATAGCTGTTTACCTTCGGTAATCGAGAACAATCACTTGACATGGCAGACGGAAATGGCAGTGGACCTCCAAAGCACCCACCCTATTCACCTCGCCTTAGATACCCTCTACTCTCTTACCGATCGCCTCCTTCAAGATGGAAAAAAAAATAACTGACCGCAGATTTTAAGTACCCCCCCCCCCCCCCCCAACTCACCGCACCTTCGTAAATATGGTAGAGTGTCTATGCTCAAGGCATATGATGAGCACCACTCCCAGAAGAAAAACGAATTTTAGAATTCAAAACGGTCCATTAGACTGAAAAAGCCGCGCATAATGATGCAGCGACTGAAATGGGTGGATGTGAGAGAGACCTTCAGAGAATCAACGGGGCTCTATTAAATATTATAATTGTAGAAAACGCAGGAGATCACACAATTCTAGCCCTTGAATACCACACTTTATCACCCATAAGTTTTCTGGTATGAGAGAACCTGACAACTTATGCCTGGGGTAAGCACTCTCTCAAAAGCACATTACTATAAATAACTGGCCATCTTTAAATTTGCATAAAGCCACAAATGCAGAAAGTGACATTAAACACTAGAAAATACGCACATCACATAAAAATACTTTTCCTCGCCGTATTGAACCCACGAAATGATGTTTGACCTGCAAAACGCCTTTAAATGTACGATAAAATGATTAAAAATCGGTAAGATGTTCCCAAACTATGATTTGAGCCACAAATTTTCAAATTTTGTTGAAAAATTGTTGGTTTTCATGGATGTTTATTACACTACTGGTTAAGTTTATTACACTACAGGTTATTACATTACTGGATGATTTGCATTACACTGGTTGATTATTACACTACTGTATAATTTTTATTACACTACTGGTTAATATTACACTGGTTGATTATTACGCTACTGGTTGTTACAGGGTGGTTCCTTAATAAAGCATACTAGCGAAAGGGGAATTAGGGGTTATCCCTCACCACCATCACCACCATCACCACCACCACTCGGGACATTTTCGTCTGCATTGGGGTCTCATACATCGATTCGCTCTAGTAATCACGTTCGTTCTAACGAGACTAGACTTGATACTTGGATCTGTCAGATTGAAGTAACCCTTTGAACCCTGGTGGTATCTTCCATATTAGATCAATGACGGTAACTGGAAGAGTCCATATTCATTTTTTTAGGGGTAAACCAATTAATATTTTCAACGTTTTGCCTTGGGATTGCACGTTGAAAATATTGATTGGTCTACCACACACATGCTCTTAGCATCCATCCTCTTTAATGCGCTTATGACATATCATGTTCCTGGCTGGAAAAAAACGGCCGCTAGGGTTCACAGGATTTATATCTCGTTTCTGAAGACCAACAACAGGTCACCAGTCTAAATCTGTTCGGAATTCGCCGCTGTTATGGGCTGTTTGTTAACCCAATTTTTATAGAAAATTTTCGAGCAGACGATCGTTGATGTTATGTGATGTGGCTTTACTAACAAATAAGTACAAAATTCTTTCCCATCCAAGTTAGGCCTATAGCTATTCCAATCAATAAGTATTCAATTCCCCATGAAAACATCAAGTTATTACCATAATTTGAGGAACTACCCGGCGTAATCATAAACTACGGCTGTGGTGAGTCTTCATTTCTAAATGTTAAGGTCTTTAAAATGTCTTTCAAATCAAGTCTTAATTGAGCAAGAAAGGTTCGCTTATCCAACCAACTGAAATATTCCAGGCGAGTGAATCTAAACATAGGAGATGACCTTTTTAGGGCTAGATTAGTTCCAGGCTGCAACACTATTGAATTTCCTGCACAATTAAACTAATGGCCTTACCGCTTGGAGCAGACTGTATGCAGTTTAGAATTCCTTTAACCCCAGAGGTGGTAATTTGGTTCCTCTCGAACCTGTATCAACGCCAAGAAACTTTCCTACTTTACCTCAAGTGACTTACTTGTGGGAGCCGGTGTAAAAGGAATGGAAGTCCGTAGGAACGTTAGTCCCTCTGAACTATTATTCCGCGGAATTATAGTCCTAGGTCTAACATTTCTAGGAATAGTAGTCCACCGGACTACTATTCCTAGAAATGTTAGACCTAGGACTATAATTCCGCGGAATAATAGTCCAGAGGGACTAATTTTCCTACGGACTTCCATTCCTGTTACACCGGTCTGCCGCTGCCATGAACAGTTCGCCCCTGAGTTCGTTTTTTTCATGGTTTTCACCTGATTGATAAATTAAGTTATGATATGTTCAAGTGTACACCGACAAGGAAGATGCATTCCCATTGCCACACTGACAGTTTCCGTTTATTATTTTCAGCAAAGGAAAGTCTCAAGAAACTTTTTCTACGACATATGTCACATAAGACAAGTCACACAAGATGTGCGATTCTTCACTTTCATTTTTGAAGCGGCAAACTTCGCAAACTGCAACTGATATTATCAGTTATATAATTTGTTACTGATCCATGGTATATAAGGTAAATTTCATATGAACCATTTTTTGTATCAATATATTTTCGTTACCATTGACGAAACCATCTTCGATTTACAGTTCAGTACAAAGTTCTTTGTATTGGCCTGCAAATAGAAGATGTTTTAATGATAAATAACTAAAATACCCTACAGTTAATCCGAGCTAGGCTTCTCTGTTTTTACACTATAGTACAGCCGTCGTGGACTGGTTGTAATCCACACGTGGGCAGTGATGTCCACACATGTGTTTACCACTAATAAAAATCATCATAAGTTTGGCTATGGTTGCTATGGACGGTAAGTGTGTCTCGACGCGAGAGGTTAAGACTAGCAGTGTAGAGACGGTTAGTTGTGGTGTTCAGGTAGGGGCAGTGGTTGAGGACAGCACGGGTGTGTGTGTGGGGGGGGGGGGGGGCTAGTGAGATATTTATTTATTTATTTATTTATTTATTTATTTATTTATTAGGGTTTAACGACACTCGAACAGCCAGGGTCATATCATGTCGGTGACAGTTTTACGGGTGGAGGAAGCCGGAGTACCCGGAGAGAACCACCGAGCAACGACGAGCAGCTGTCAGCTCTCCAACATCGTAACTCTGAACTCTGCACCGTGGCACAGGCAGGGTTAGATTAGTTGAAGACATGCGCACCATCGACGTGCCGTAAGCCTTAGTACACAGCGTCATCGTGCCCCCATGTAGGCAATCGGGGTTAAGTGCCTTACCTAAGGACACAATGCGGGAGCACGAATCAGTTGCTGAATGGTCACCCATCCAACTACTAACCGCGCTCGACGTTGCTTAACTTCAGTGATCCGACGAGAACCGATTACCGCGACGCCACCACGCCCCCGGCTAGTGAGATGGACATGAGCTGGGGGAGCTGGGGATGTGCGCTATCTGCGTAGAGTTAATACAGCTGTTAGAGGCCTATGTAAAGTTGGAGAAAGAGGTGCAGGAGGTGAGGGGGAAACTGGGGAAGGCAGGAAAGTCTGGTGTGACCCCAGTTAGGGTGGCATTCGATGGGGGATGGAAGGTGGTGGGTAGCAGGAAGCGGACTTTTGATGTGGATAGTGGGTCTTTTAGGAATAGGAAGGCGCGTCGGATTGAGGGTAGGGGAGAGGTAGAGGCTAGAGTGTCAAATCCCCAGGATAGTAGTGTGAGTCGGAGGGGGGGGCGGAAAGGCGTATTCGTTTAGAGTCGGATAGTGAGGGAGATAGCGAGGACCATGTGGCGTCTGACAGGGCAGGAGTCAGAGGGAAGGTTAGAAAGGTAGTAAACGAGGACAGGGAGGCGTGTAGTGGGAGTGGGCCAAAGACGGAGTGCAGTGTCCAAAATAGATTCAGTGTGTTAGGTAGTTTCGAGAATTCTGAGAAGCAGATGGGGTCTGAAGAGGTGGAGGTAGGTATGGAGGTTAGTGTGGCGGAGTGCAAGACTGCCAGCCGGTCCAGTGGTTACAGAGGTTGTAACAGGGGTAATAGGACAGGAAAGAGGCAGTTGGTGGATGCAGGGAGTAGTATAGTGTGGGAGTTAGATAGGGTGGTGTGTGGGCCCGACAGTGTCAAGAGGACCAATTTGTGCTTTCCGAGGGCTAGGGTTGAAGACCTGAGGGACAGAGTGGGTGGATTAGTAAAGGGGTCAGGCCCAGACCCAATGGTTGCGTAATTCGCGGAACATTGGGATCAACGAGGAATTGGGGGAGTATTGTAAGGAACTTGGGATACCTTTTGTAGACAATTGGGGATCATTTTGGGGGAGAAAGGACCTACATGGAAGGGATGGTCTCCATCTTAGCCCAAGGGGTAGAGAGGTTTTAGGAAGAAATATGTTACAGGTGGTGGAACCTTTTTTGGTATAGAGAGGGGGGTGGGGGTGGGGGGTGGGGGGTGGGGGGGTGAGGCAGAGAAGGGGAGAATGAACACAGGAAATGTATTATGAAACATAGTTGTAAAAATGAGATAAAGGGGATAATGAAAAGAGACCAAAAGTTCACTTCAATAGGAATAGCATCCCAAGGAAAGCACATGAATACAAAATAGGATATACAAACATACAGGGCCTAGATAACAATGGGACAAGTAGGCGGAAGCCAATGAATCTCGGTACTCTGAAAGTGGGCTATAAGCAACATCCAGGGTCTCCATCGGAAAGTAAGTGAAATTGCTACATTGATCGAGGCAGAGGAGTTTGGTGTCATGGGCTTAAGCGAGACGTGGGTAAGACACACGATGAACGGGTAGACCAAGTAAGGGGGTGCGTTTGGATAGGTGTAGGGCGAACGGGAGGCCAGAAAAAGGGAGAGAGGTAGGCATGTACGTTAAAAACGATTTAAAACCGTCGCTGATCACAGACCTGGAAGATGTCAGCACCTCGGCTGAGGTATCGAAAGAAATTGGATGGGTAAAGATCAATCAGAGAAACAAAAGTATTGTCCTTGGGATTGTGTACTTTGCGGTGGAGGGGAGCAAACCCGATTGGAATGACTCGATATACTCACCACTAAGGTCCAATATCACAGAACTAGAAAACAGGGGGCTCGGTATAGTTCTGATGAGTGACTTTAATGGACACATGGGTAATAAGGAAGAAGGCATAGAGGGTGGGGACAAGAAAGTCAACAGGAATGGAAGGAAGCGGTTGAACTTCACAAATGAGCTCGGTCTGAAGATTCTGAACAGGGACGCGAGGTATAAGGGAAAATGGACCTGGGAGAGGAACAACAGAAAATCAATAATTGACTACATTCTCATCGATATTAATCTATGGAGGGAGGTGATAAGGGTAGAAGTGGATGATGAGGGTAAAATGGAGGTGGATTGTGATCACAACTTGATTACAGTGACGATCAGGGCCAAAAACCTAGTTAAAAGCAAAGAAAGCTAAATGTGCTGCGTACAGGAGAAGTAGAAAACTTAAGGGGGCGGAAAGCAACGAGGCCACAGTAGCAAAGGAAGAATACCAACAAGCACGAAATGTAGTAAATAAGATTAAAGACGATAATCTGAGAATGCGAAATATAAGTCTTATTAGGACGATAAGAACGACAGGGGGGTCGAGTTCGAACGTATTTTGGAAATGGGTAAATAAACGTAACAAAGAAAGTTACCCACAGAGTATTAACGTATATGGCATAGTTACAGACGAGCAAGATCAAGTCGCATCAGAACTAGTCAAGCACTGGGAAAAGGTAAGCGATGGGGCATGGGGAGCCCACCGGAGTGTCCGAATCAGGTCGAGGAAAATCTATCGAACTTCGTGTGCAGCGAAATTAAAACGGAGGAGGTGAGAAAGTGATCTCAAAATTAAGGGATGGAAAAGCGGGAGGGGTGGATGAAATTCCTAACGAGTTTATCAAAAAAGGGGGAGAGGAATTCGTGGAAAGCCTAACTGCTCTATTCAATTTAGCCATAGAAAATCAAGAGGTCCCAAAGGGGTGGAGAGAAAGCAAAGTGACATTTATTCACAAAAAGGGGGAAAAGGACGTTTTGGATAAATATCGAGGGATCTCTGTCAGTAGCAACATTGGAAAAGTTTTTTGTAAAGTCCTGTATGGGAGACTAGAGGAGGTGATTGAAGAGATGGTTTTTTGGGAGAAATCCAGAATGGCTCCAGGAAGGGAAGGCGCGTCACTGACCATCTTTTCACGCTATCCCAAATGATAGAAACCGCGAAAGCAAAAATGAAAAAGATGTTGATGGCCTTTTTGGATGTTAAAAAGGCATACGATAGAGTATGGAGAGAGGGTATGTGGCTCAAGCTTGAGGCTCTGGGCTTGGAGGCGAGTTTGTTGGAATTATGAAAGCATTATATAAAGAAGTACAGAGTGAACTTAGCCTGGGAAACAAAACGTGTGCCTGTGGAGATAGGCCTAAAACAGGGGTGTATCCTTTCGCCAATTCTTTTTGCATTGTATATCAAAGATTTAGGATATGAACGCCTGCATAGCGACGAGGGGGTAGCAGTTGGGGACCTGCAGATCCCAGGGCTATTTTTTGCAGACGATATGGTGCTAGTGTCAGAAAGCGAAGAGGGGCAAGCGAAAATGCTGGGAATGGTTGGGAAATATGGGTGCAAATGGAGACTCGAACTTAATGAAAGCAAGAGCAAAGTTATACCTGTGGGCCGCAAAGTGGACCCCACTCGAAGGTAGAGAGTGGGGGAGTTCTGCATTCCGGAAGGTGGCAGCAAACTTTTTAGTGTAGGAGATACAGGTTACTACGAGTATTTGGGGTAAATATAAACATCACAGGAAGAGGCATCTACCGAAACCACAAACATATATTGATTCTGAAGGGGAAGCAAATCCTTAACCAAATGAAACTTATAGGGAAAAACAGTTTTAATAAAAAGAGCCCCTCCGTCAAGCACGTACATGGAATCAGATGACGGCTTCTAAAGTGCTACTTGATCTGTTATTGCAGTTGCTAGGTCTGCCTTGTTTTCTTTTCTGAGAAAGAAGTCTTTGAAGAGGGATGTTGGCATCACAGTCAATTCGTACTCGAAGAACTGTGCCACGTCGCGCTCCCTCTGAGCATTAGCTATCTGTCGAGTGAACAGAGGTGAAGGGTCTATTGATACCCTCTGGTTATCCAACTTCACCCCGGGGTTCAAATGGTCTAAAGTGCGAATTTGATCTCTCCTTTTGATGGAGGCATCAGAAACAACAGCATTGTCTAGTTTAGAGTGTATCTCCGCCCCTACCGACTCGGTATTGTCGCAGTTAATACCATCACCCAAGGAAGCTGACAATCCAGAGGACAGGGAGCGCTATCTTTCATTCTCATCGAGAGGATCGTACAAGTCAAGCCACTCTAGTATTTTCATCATGTCGGCGTTGTCTCGTTTACGACGAGAAGTGCCCATGTCTACATGTTGTTCACTGGTACTTAGTTTCATGTCAGTCAGCCTTGTCATAGCTTCGTGTATTTCAGCGCATTTATGCATGGTGTAAATCCACTCCTAACGCACTGATTCGGTCACCTCACGACCTCGCGTTAGTCCACCTCGACTTTTAATTGAGCACATGAGGACTTGCTCAATCACAAGATCTCTTGAAAGGCCTGCCCAAATCCTGGAACTCCTGCGTATAGCACGGAAACCATCAAAGAAGAACCTATCATACAACCACGGATGTTTCTAGGGGAGCTCAAGCATCATGTGCAGATACAACCTGCAACTCTTAGCGTAGTGTACATGTCCCGTGGCAGCGAAGAGGTTCAACATATTACTGACAGCAATAAGGTGGAGATTCCAATCGCCAAGGCGTTCACCTCTGATGAACATTTTCAGTGTCTGGACATATTCTAGATATTGTATCCATAGCTTAGTAGTGCGCGATTGTTCAGCCAGTTTGGCTTTGTACTCGTCGAGGCAACTGTTTACCCTTACGAGAGCTGCTAAGTTTGCAACATCTGAAAGAGCTATCGAGCTGTCCAGCACATTATCATACAACTCCTTGACACTATCTAAATCTTCCCTGTTGATAGATTTCTGTCCACTCCCGACGCTACATGAACTCCTCGGAGCGGCAAAATTGATCGAAATTCGCTCTTACACCACAATCAGTATAAATGCTATAAAAATTTCCCCAAAGCGGATTTTTACGGATTTTGGATATGTTCTTCGGGAGACATTCCTCTTCAAAATGACTCAAAAATCAGCTTGTCCCACATTTTTTCCGGGTACGACCACTTTACTTGGTTCAACGCCTGTACTAATAAGCAAACACACAAACCTGAAAGCTAATTAAGCTTGATACTTATGGATGGAGTTTCCTGGTATGGCCATCAGTACATTATTGTAAATGCAAAAGCGCGAAGAGAGTTTCGATGCAATCATGACTGGGTGGCGATCCGTTAAAAACTATCTGCCGGCTTTCCTTCCCACATCTGTCTTACCTGTCCACCCAAAATGCGAGAACGTCGGGTGTTGTATGTCTTTTTCATTTGTTTTTCTTCATTCTAAATTTATTTATAGTATTGCACTTCAGTTATCATGACACGCATGTGTTAAGAGCGTCGCGACCAGATCGTGGTCCGATCGCGAAAGAGGTTACTTTTTTATCCGGTTACTTTTTTATCACAGTACTGTAGGTTACAATGGAATAACCATGCTACCAACCATTAATAACGGCATCAGAGTTAGTGATGGATTTTACGTTGGAAAGGTATTATAGTGGAACCATAACTGATTGAGTGCTGGAAGCCCATATTTGGGTTTTACTGTAAAGTGCAGGTACTGCAACTCAGAGATTTCAAACTCTGTGGGTATCCATCATATTATCTTTGAATCTAAATTATTTGGTTTGCATGGGAATTCCTTGTTACAATTTATTTAAGCACTCTCTCATAAATTGTAACAAGGCAAAGACGTGTGAACAAATTTTGATGACCAAAAGTAATTTAGCACTCCACCAGTTCATTGAATAGCCACTTTCCTGGTGAATATTGTTCAATTGACTGGAGTATTCAATTAGCAGGGACAAGGATTCCTTGTATTTCAGAGATAAACTGGGCATTTATTATTTTGTATCTTGTTTGACAGATAATTTCCTAGCTGAAAAAAGAAGCGTAAGTTTTTTCTGTTGTGAATGTTTCAAATGGGTTATGGATGATTATTTCATTGTTTGGATTTTGATGTTATTTCTTCATTACTGATTAACTTTTGACGAGTTTTGTTGTCTAAACACAGACGGCGTTTGCATGGATAACGTCCAACCGTGGGTAAGCTACGCCATTACCTCATCAAAATCAATAGCGGGTGTGCCCACCCCAGGCTTCAGTCGCTGCTCTAACTTTCCTTACCATTGACGTCATCAAATTGTTTATGTTTGTGGGATATCATTCCACTCCCGAAGAAGGACCTGCGTGAGCTGAGCGACGTTGTTTGGGACGTTGATGCACTTCCTGGCTCTCCTGTCCAGCTCGTCCCAGAAATGCTCGATCGGGGACAAAGCTGTACTGTAGGGTGGCCAATCGAGAACTCGGACATTGTTTTTGTTGAGGGAGTCACGACAAACCCTAGCAAAGTGGGGCCTCACATTATCCTGCTGCAACGTAAGGGTAC
Source organism: Pictodentalium vernedei (assembly GCA_031216915.1). Classification (NCBI taxonomy): domain Eukaryota; kingdom Metazoa; phylum Mollusca; class Scaphopoda; order Dentaliida; family Dentaliidae; genus Pictodentalium; species Pictodentalium vernedei. The sequence continues at coordinate 303,192,110 of CM062290.1, read as the reverse complement.
GCGGATGGATAAGTGGAAGTCCATGAGGCACGAGGACTGTGGCATAGCAGGATTAAGTACCCCGGAAAAATGATCGTCTAGTGGATTTGGGTTAGGACTACAATCGTGGCAAGTGGCCACAGGACAATTTAAGTGTTCAGTCTATGAGGCAACCAATTTCTGTAGAGTCTGCAACAATTCTTGATACTGCAGCCACAGCGAAAGGGTGAATTCAAAACACATAAAAGTTACTTACAGTTTTCTATGTTTATTCACTAAACCCTAAATAAAGTTCCTACAATTTAAACTTGTAAAGAAATATTCTCTCTCTGGTAAATTTCTAAAATATATCAGATACGAAATGAGACTAAGTCGAAATTATCGCATCGCTCTCATCGCGTCCTGTGTCTGGAACTGTTGTCTGGCCTGGCAGCGTTCGGTGGCGTCCTTCCACGAGATAGGAGAGTGACTTCTTGTACGACGGAAGACCAAAGAGAGAAGTGAAGTCTCGGGTGATTCCGTTGGTTTAAATACGGTTTGATTCGTGCTTACTCGGGCAGATCTTGTTTCAATTGACGTCATAAAACACCACAGAACACCACTTATACCCCAAGATGGCGGAGAGGTATTTCTTAACCCCTTACTTCCATTCCGGGATAGTAGGGCATCCTGTGGGTATCCCATGCTAAGAGTGTGCGTTCTCGCATTTAAAAGGACATTGGCATTTGGTAGGTGTACAATTTCAAAACCGACAGTGCCGCCTAGCGAACGTGCAAGATTGCACAATTCTCAGAGCTGAAAGTGATACTGGGTGTGTTGAGGTTAGGTCGGGTCAGTATACAATGCTAAAATCTGTCAAAAGCATTCTGATGAGGTTATTATAGGTTAGGCTTTTACTAGCTAATATGCCAGTCACAATTGCAAATTCTGTCGAAAACACCTTAGTAAGGTTACTTTAGGTCAGACTATTGTCTAATTTCATGTCTCGTGCTCCACTTCTATAGTAAGTGTGCAGAGTACTTTTTAGGTCAGTTGCACTTATGTTATGCAATGCAAATATAAAATTACATAACTTGTGCCTGAAAACAGCGGTTACTTATTAAAGTTTATACCACAGAGAATTATTACCAAGTAAGACTTGGCCACTCTGATTAACTGATTAACACTTTGGGAACCGAGACTCCCGAGTGCAATCATATGACTCTGACGCGCCCCACGGAGGTTAACCTGACGCGCTCCGTGGAGGGCATTTTGTTACAATCCTCCCAAACAAGATGCGAGGTCCGGTAAACTTTTATTGGAGCTCGAGTCTGGATCAGATGAATTCCAGAATTTACAACAGTGACCAGGATCACTGGGTGACCTGATCCATGGAATCAGGATGACCAATCACATGCGGTGACCAGGATGCTATCAGCATCACGGTCAACACTGTGACGGGAATCCATGACCAGGATCAGACACTACCGGTTTTACGGATAAGAAATGCACTACAGGGATTATTTATTAATGTGAACAATACCGGAACGCCTCCAGACAACAGGAATCACCTTTTTCTCCTAAGGCATTACATTCTTTATTCCTTAAGTAATTCTAAATAATAATAAACTCTACCTGATATTAACAATGATAATAATACGTTTCCTATATCATTATGCCATTGGTAGGGAAAGGGAAAAACTGATAATTAAAGGCTGTATAATCGAAGCTATGCTTCTTTAAAGGGGTTCCCCATAGAAGGTCAAAACGACACAGAGGACAACTTTGCTTTTGTTGCATCCTAGTTAACCCACAGTAGAGATGTACTATCTGAGTACATTGAGGACAATGATATGCTTCACGGGGCCCAACAATGTCCACCAAGCATATCGCACATTGTCTCCCATCTCCATCAACTAAATTTTGTCTGGCTTGAAAGATTCGAAGGCTTGCATACAATTCAAGCGAGGATTGCAAGACTTGATGACTGTATTGTGCATTTTCCCATTCATAGGTATGTTCCACCTGCACATGATGGAACGTTTCACCAATGATCATTCGATATTCGCGAGGTAAATCAGGTACGGAGATTTGACTATATTCACTAGGGCGAAATGGACGGACCGGAGTAGATGTGATGAATGTATCGATCCCATTCTCCGATTCATAAGGAATTTGTTGATCATAATATGTTCCGTCCCACCGTTGGTCATTCCAATAACGAATGACACTTGTACGGCTTGATCGTGCTGCCTCCCGAGGGGTTGCTAATCGAGCCTCATGTTCGATTACCACTATGTGAGGCATCACCAGTTCGCGTCCTACTTCCATTGTATGGAGACAATACCAGTACAAAACTTGAGTTCGAATCAATTCCAAGTGACCGGTGACTTCGTTTAACTGTACCACATCCCACACACGGATTTTACGCTGAAAAGCGGAAGCTCCATTGTGAAAGATCATAGGTACAGGAATACGAAATCTCTGTGTCCAGTACTCTAATTGCTCCAAAAGAAAATCTTCTGAAGTTGGGTTAACTGTACGGTATGCAAATGCAGTGGCCATTTTTCAAGGATTGAATATTACTTGTATGACTAACGAAAAACTGTTTCAACTATAAAAGATAAAAGAAAACTGACTGCAAAACAATTAGATATCAAGTGCAATAAACAAAACAAATGTGACTGACTATTACTCATGAAAATAACAAAAACTATTTTACACTATGCTACAGCTGTGCCGTATGAACAATTCTACTTTCAGCGTTAACGGTTCTTCGTTAGTTTTTAGTCTGTTGTCGATAGTGACGAAACTAGGAGTCACGTCTAGAATGTCACTATGCAATTTTGATTGAAAATAACTTTTTCGTTTATTCAGAGTACTTTCTTTGCTTGAAAGATCAGTATCAGAAAATTATATAAGGATGTCCAAAGATGACAACAGTGCCCGACGGCACGCAGCTGTAGAGGTCACCTTCTCAACTTCTGTCATTAAAACTCAAAACTCATGTGGGTTCATTTCAGCTGGTACTGGAAGCTTCGGCTCGTTACCAATGCCCCACCTCATGGGTGCACGGCAGTGATTGCAAGAAGCTTGCTCAGGAGCACCTGCTTTTGATCTGGCCCATGCAATACCACAGGAATAGTGGATTTGCTGTTTACATTGGCCACATTCAAATAAATCCTGCCAAGTTTTCGAAATTTCTGTTAAGCAAATACAGCAAGGGTCTCCAAGACCCTTATAATGAGTCTGTACCTCCAGCGTCTCATTATATTTGATAATTTGGTTGCGTAAACTAAAGCATTGTAATCGTCTTCCCTCGTGTCGGATTAAAGCTTCATGAAGGAGCCGATACTGTTTTTGTTGTTTCTCCAATTCATAAGTTTTCTGTACATTACCAGGAGGAAAGAATCGTGCAGGATGCATTTGGTGCTGATAAAATCCAAATGAATCATCAGCATCTTCACTAGCGCAATACGTACTACCAGGGAAGATCTCATGACTCCTGAATGGTCGGACCAAGCCAGGATCGGCTATTAGGTCCAGTTCAGCATCCAATTTATTTTGGCGATGGTCATAATATCAGCCATTCCAACAGGGGTCATTGACACAATGAATGACCTCGTCAGGACCGGGACCAGTGACCACATGGGGTTCAACTTCTACTGGGAACTCCGGAAAGTACAAAAGATGGGGAAATATTACTTTTCTTTCCTCAGAGAGATAAAAACGATAGCCAAGTTGGTGTTGCATTATCTCTGTCTGGCCATTGGCAGGATTATAATGTCTTGTATTCCATATACGTATGTACCTTAGGCGGCGACATCTCCATAAATTTTTTCGAAAAAATACACAATGATCATTACAAGGAGGTACTGCATGTTGGAAGGCTTCGCGTTTATGTAACTCAAACATCGCCTGCTCCTCGGCGAATTCTTCAAATTCTAAAGTATTTACCAAAGCCATTCCAACAGCAAAATAATCAATACAAAATAAAATATATATGACTATATTTAAAACAAAGAAACCACTACGTCACAATAGAATTACGTATACACACTAAAATTTACACTTGATAGTACGCTCCCCTGGGTTCGTCTGCAACTTGGTGCACTCAATCAACACTCTTTCCACCAACTTTCAAATTTGTTTGCCTTGATACTGGAGTCCTGTGTGTAACTTATCTAATACACTCCAGGAACTCCGAATTTATAATAACTGGTTACACTGTTAGGACAGAATTACTAACTTCTTGGAAAAAATTTTTGACTAGTAAAAAAGACAAACACAGACGACCCGTGATCGTCATGTATCAGGTTTCCAATGAAGGATTATACATAAATTGGGAAACCAGATTCATGAAAATCTTATATACATGTATTAGTCTGATTAGACTTTTCTGCTTGTTGCTGCTTATAATAATACATTTCTCAATCTTCACTCTGAAGGTTTTCATTTTGTGTTGGCAACTGATAATGCCGATACACAGTATGTGGGCCTGTTCGGTAGTCAAACGTTGACCCTGTGAAATGTCCAACATAATCTGGGTGGTATTGACGATAGACAACAAAGGGTTGAAAACTCCTCGGTCGTCCATCTGAGTGATATCGTGCTCGTCTTCGACGACTATAGTCACGATATCTTGCACAGAAGGGAGTAAATTCTGCTACATTTCTTGGCATGTGAAATCTATGATGTACACTGCTGGTAGTAGCCACCCGGTGACTATAATACCGCAGAGGTTCACTTATCTCACCCTGCTCATTGATTTTTGGATATTGTAAATCAGGGCAATTGTATGTCACTAAATATCTAGACCTATTTGCAAAAGTTAAATGAGTTTCGATAGCACTGTCATAATAATATATCAACTCTCGCTCAACCTCTATATTTAGTATATTCAAATCAAAATCAAAATATTGACATCCAAATTCATCCTCAATAATCAAGAGATCTGTATCTCTCATAAAATCTTGTTCAGAGGTATTGGGTCGTATGATATCTCGATCAAATTCATGATGAGAGGCCAATGGGCGAGGTGTCCCGAAAAACTCGCTCCTTGCCCACTCCCACGGTCTCGGTCGAATATCGATTATAGGCTGCGAGATAACATTAGTAGGTAATGGAGTAAATTGTCTTGCTTCTACATCACTTAAAGGAGGGGTGTGTACTTCTAATTCAAGATCAGCTCGTGCAAGTTCGTTCTGTATCACACTGATACCGGACTCTGCTGCATCAGAGTCTAGAACAGTGGTAGAATCACTAGGCATAGAATCACTTGTAGGTGTGGTCATACTGGAAGAAGTATGTGATCTCATTGTTATATTATAAACAAACCCACCGAGTCCATCTTGGTTCTCGGGGTCTCGATGAATAATTGCATCATGGGTTCTAACAGATAATCTTGGAGGAAGAACTAACGTTTACACGGTATCCGTAGGTGAATAAGGTGGAAGTCGTTCAGGTGTAGATAGTAAAATGGAGTCTGTAGGAGTTTGAACACTACTTGGAGGGGTCGACAAAAGGTCGGAAGATGCTATAGAAGGTGATGGTGATGCTTCTATTGATGCCAATACAGATACACTATTATCAGATGAATTGCTATTTATATTTACGTTCATACTAGATGAATTAGTGTCTTGAAAAAGTTCTCGTGAAACGGTACTATTACTGTCAGTTCCAGTACTAACTGTACTTGAAGTTTCATCATCATATAAATTGTCACGATCATTATAATAACTCTGGTAATCAGGGAAATCATCGATCCCACTGTCAACACTAGAATCAGATTCTGCCATTTGTACACTGATCACTGAAACAAAAACACACAGTGTGTGAACTACTGTTTTTCAGTTTCTTTGTCTATATCAAACATAGTTATGTGGACATTGGCAGAATCCACATCATGTTGTACACGGGGATATATTGATTTCCGATTAGGTTGAGGAGAAGGTCGAAAGTTTTGAACAGCTTTTCTCATCATGTCTCTAATACTCTTAGGAGGTTGTTGTGGTTGTTGTTGTACTCCAGTTGGATTAGCAGGAGCTGAAGGCTGTGGTCTAGGTCCCATACTAGTATAGATTTCATCATCGGCAAATGCAAAATTAGACATTTCACTATCATCAACAGCAGAAAAAGTCGGTTTACTTTTATGGTTTCTTAACCATTTGTATATCCGTTTGTGTCTATCGGCTCGATAGCACTTCCAAAGCAGATATAATCCTATTATTAATGCAACAGTCGCGAGAGCATAAGCCCACTTAGGGACTTCAAATGATTTCGTCATTTGTAAATTTAGCGAGTCAAGTTCATGAATTAAGTCATCCATGGGTAAATCATCTAAGTGTTCTATTCCTTTCGGTATCGTAAACGTCGATATGTTTACTCTCTCTATGACAGGTTTCCACATCTGTCGTTGTAACAACGAGAAATTTGGTAACACCGTCTTTGTAACAATCCGAAAAGTAGAATTATCCCTTTTATGGAAATAACTCGGTAACATTAATTGACCGCTCAATGCCATACATAACGGTTTTAATTCCAAAATTCCAATTGGCGGAAGAATCCATTTCGGTTTTGGATTTCTTCGTTTCGGACACGTAATTGAGAATCGTAGTGGGACATCTGTCCTGATGTACCACATTCCTTCATCGATTCTAGTACTAAACGGGAGGTCGATATTCAATCGAACTTCCGTTTGACATAAGTTCGGAATCTCTAATTTCATGTTTAAAAACAAAGCTAACATACAACTTGTCGTTGTATGTATCGTTCGTACGGCACCTACTAAAGGACAAAACAACTTATTGTTATCTACACATTGGTCATGTCCTATTTCTGGGACATACTTCGTCCTTTCTTTATTAATAATTAATATGTCAGATTCAAGAGTATATATTGCTACTAATTTATTTGCGACTCGCGACGCATTCTTGGTTACATTGACAAAGGGTACAGGCAAAGCCTGCACCTTGAACACTTCGAATTGTAAGTTCGCATTACGTAAGGGGATCTTCATAAAGATCACCAGTTTATCGTCATCATAAATGGCAGCCGTCGTAACCAAATGATAATATTGCCATAATTCTGTTGTCAGATCTAGCGGCAACATGGACTTATCATCTAATTGAACTTGAATACTCATTAATACTGAGGTCAATAGTGAAGGATCCACTATTTTCGGTGATAACTTCTTATCGGCTAGAATATCCATTTGATCATGTAATCCCTGTAGAGTGGTTTCTGTGGCGATTATCATTGACTCCAATTGACTCATTACAAACTCAAGCTGATGATAAGCATGAGTGAAATGTTCAAGATATAATATTCGATCTTCATGATTCTGAACTACTTGATTTACTCGACCTTGAAATAACATCAATTCGCGTGACATATTTAACATAAATTCTCTATTTTTCAGGATCGCTTCATGATTCATCTTAATGAAGGTTAAACTTTGTTTTTGAATATGTTGAATCATTGCTGGATTAGTACTTACACGTCTTAAATTTTCTGCTATCCCATCTAAATCTGACTGGGATACAGTTCCGAAGAGAAAACTCAATCCTTCACCTACAAAGTCGAACAAACCTCGTTTCTTCCGAGACGAGATTATTGTATGGCCATGTAATCTGCGGTAATCATTCAGATCCTCTTTTATTCGTTTAACACAATTATTTAGGTATCTGATCTCCTGGTGTATATCCATTATGATCGATTGTAATGCAACGGCAAGAGTAGAGTTTTCACCATTTACCTCTACAAAAGTTTGTCGAAAAGCTATGGTTGTAGCATTATACAAACCATCGGTATATTTCATACTTCGATCAAGTCTACGCACATATTGTATAAAAGGCTGAAGTTCATAAACAAACATTGTACTCCAATCACTAGTTACCATATTTACTTCTTTCACTTTTTTAAAAATCACATTGTTTCTAATAATAGTATGTCCATCTATTATTGTAGTCAAAAGACCAACTAATAACATCCAACGCAACATCTTGCTCCTACAATGAGAAAGGAAGCAAGAGTTAGTGCAATGAGTAATACGCGATTCAATTTCTTTCACTCTGACGATTTACTTCCCGGGTGCAAAAGGTCAGAAAGTTATTCTAACTACACGAAATCTCAGTCAGTTTGCGAGGCTGACAAGATTTATAGTTTCGTTCCGCACAAATCATAAGTCAATACAATTTTGTTACTCATTTTACACTTTCTCTCGTCTCTCTCAAACTTAAGGAGAGGCATCTGCCATTATGTGTTACGTATAGTTATCATTAGTCCTGTGGTAACATTTAATCACTAGTACTCGAGGTAGAGGGTACCATAATTGCTCCTAATTCTAATTTCTCACCTGGTTCTTTAATCTTATTATGATCTCTTAACACAGCTTGTATACAAGAGATCATCTCAGTTATATCTTTACTTGATTGTTTTGGTTGAGGCCCACTACTGTGGCCTTTTTCTTCAGTTATTTGCAATTGATCAACTTCCATCGTTTACTCGATCATTTCGTTCGTCAGCAATGAATCGTGATGGTAGCCGATCAGCTGAAGGAGCTTGTAGCTCTTTCATACGTTTCTTGTAATCCCGTACCTGTTGTACTTGTTGTCTTAATTCTGCTAATGGAACACCATCTTCTTCTGAAGAAGAATGTTCTTGTCTTTGTCTTTTATTCTTAATGAATGACGTTAAGGGGTGTTTTTCTTGAATCCCTTGCATATCGTCACTTTCATTACTGTCACCACTGCTACTGTTTTCAGTAGTCGACTGTTCTGATGGGGCAGCGTAACGTTGTATTCGTCGCGCTCTAACAGGTTGGACAGGTTGAGGCACCTCCCATTCTTGAGGCGCTTTACTAAGTCTTTCTCCATGACATTTAATTATTCTGCAAGTTAATTGATCTTGTATCTTGTAACTCACTGGACCTGTTCTCTCAATGACTCGAAATGGGTAGTCCCATTTCGATTCTAATTTTCCTTTAGATTTTCCTGAGGAGTATAAAACAGGATCACCTACTTCAAAGGTGATATCCTTTGCTGTCATATCATGTAATCTTTGTTGCTTTAATACTCGTTTCTTTTGTGCAGCTTGTTGTTTTCTAAATGCTTTATGTTGTTACTGAATGGCTATCTTATGAGGTTCTTCACCTACGTATTTTTCTAGAGGTTTAAGTATGTTGTCGAGTGGTAAAACCACATCTCTGCCATACACCAGATAAAATGGAGAGAATCCAGAAGATTCGCTGCCATTAAACCTGATGGCTGCCATAGCTTGGTTTAGGAATAAATCCCAAGTTTCTAATTCTTCTCGAGCTAGTTTTGCTAAGATGTCATTCAGTGTTCTATGTAGCCTCTCTACTTTCCCATTAGATTGTGGATGGAAGTAGGAAGTGGTTACATGATGTATCTTGAAATAGTCAGTTAAATATTTCATCACTGCATTTACATTTTCAGATCCATTGTCTGTTAATATTTCTAAAGGACATCCAAATCTGGGAAAAATTTGATCTGTTATCAAGTTAGCAATTGTTTCCGCCTTTTTATCAGGCACTGGAAATGCTTCAGGCCAGCCAGAATAAATATCTATGAAGGTCACAATATATTTGTTTCCTGATAAAGTCTCAGGGTGTGGACCACTCATATCCAATGCTATTTTAGCAAAGGGGTATGGAGGTCTATCAGTCTCTTGCAATGGCAAAGTGTGAGCTCTGGTGTTACGAGCTCGACACACAAGACAGTTTTCTACATGTTTATAAATATGTTTATATAAATCTTTCCAATAATATTTTCTACTGATATTATTGTATACTTTGTCTATGCCAAGGTGACCTAATTCGTCATGGTATTGTTTCAACACATCTGCATGTAATTGTTCAGGTATGCACAAACGTACCCGTGGGTTATCGTCAACTGTACTGATGTAATATAATACTCCCTCAATCATGAGGTATCTACTACTAATGTGTGCAGGGGTATTGTTACCTTGATACTTCTTAATGATTTCTACAATCTTTTCATCTTTCTGTTGCTCTACCTTCATGTCCAAATCTTTGTAATTAATTGCTTGTGGTTCGGGCGGAACCTGAGGTTTATCTGTGATGACATGTACATATCTTTGAGGATCAATTTTGTTACTATTGATAATACCAATTTGTAATGCTTTCTGATTTTCCACATTATCCATCTCGTATCTGGGGTCAGCATTTGCAATTCCTTCAGGTAAACGAGAAAGTAGGTCAGCACATGTATTCTTTCTACCTGGTAAATATTCAATCTTACAATTGTAGCTAGCTATCTTTAATGCCCAGCGTTGTACTTTGGCATTGTTTTGTGGACTTTTCAACAAGTACTGCCAGGGGGCGTGGTCTGTCTTAATAACAAACTCTGCTCCCTGCAAGTAGTTATTGAATTTATCCAATGCATATGAGATAGTGAAAGCTTCTTTCTCAAATGTCGACCATTTCTGTTGGGTTTCACCCAATTTATGAGATAAGAAGACTATGGGTTTTTCATCAGGTACTCCAGGTAGTTGACCTGTTTCGTCATCACATGGTTGTGCCAAAACCGCTCCAACACAGCGGCCACTGGCATCTGTGTAAAGCACGTAAGGCTTTCTTGGATTTGGATATGACAAATGAGCAACTTGAGTTAAACGATCTTTCAACTCTTGAAAGGCTTTTTGATGTGTATCATGCCAATGAAATCTTGCATATTTCTTTGTCAGTTCTAAGAGTGGTTGAGCAATTTCACTGAACCGAGGAATAAATCTACGGTAGTATGACATCATGCCCATAAAAGATCTCACTTCCGTTACCATTTTCGGCGGATTTCATTTTCGAATGACCTCGACCTTCGAAGTTTCAGGTTTAATTCCATCTTTACTAATTACAAAACCAAGATAAGATGTTTCAGATTGAAAGAAGGAACACTTCTTAGCTTTTAACTTCAGTTTATGTTTTCTTAGTCGACCAAACACTTGTTTAATGTGGTCGATATGAGATTTTATGTCATGGCTGAAAATCAAAATATTGTCAAGGTAGGCCAGAGAAAAATCCTCTAGGCCCTCCAAGACGCTTGTCATGAGGGATTGATACACCGAGGGTGCATTCACGAGTCCAAACGCCATCACATTGAACTCATAAAGGCCCTTATGACAAACAAAGGCCGTTTTCGGTCTGTCTTCTTCATCCATCTTGACTTGCCAGTAACCTGACTTCATGTCAAGGGTGGTGAAGTATTGACATCCATTCAATAAAGTAAAGATGTCGTCAATCAATGGAAGCGGCCAGTTCGTAACTTTCGTGACTTCATTGAGCTTGCGGAAATCAATGCAGAAGCGTTTCGAGCCATCTTTCTTGTCCACGAGCAGGCACGGAAAACTCCATGCACTATTTGACCTTCGGATAATTCCGGATTGAAGCATTTCTTCGAGTGCTTCGTCCATAATTTTTCTCTTAAGTAATGGAACTCTATATGCTCTACTTTTGATTGGTGGCACATCACCTGTGTCGATGCGCATCTTAACTGTATCTGTCTGAGTTCATTCTTTATCAGTTTTAGCAAACAAATCTTTATTATTATTGATGACTGGCATCAACAGGTGTCGTTTGTCTTCAGGCACCTGTATGTCAGCATCTGTGATCTGGTCTTCAGGTGTATTGTGAGTTAAGATCTGATTAATTTCTAAGACTTTTTCTTCCTGTTCTATTGGCTCAAGTTTTCCAATCAAACATCCCCTTTTCAAGGTGTAATGTTTGTTGGTACTGTTCACCAACAGTACAGGTATGGTTTCATTTCCATTAGTGACTATACTATTGCTAACTAAGAGGCCAGGCTGTTCAGCCATGTGACCTTTAGTCAGTCCATGATGTTCTAAGTATTTTGTGTCAAAGACAGATTTTGCACCGGAAGCTTTTGCTGTACACAAACAAGTGGATTGTGGTTTAAGTTCCACCTGATTGATCAGTCGAGTAAGACAACTCACCTGTATATCTTGAACAATAGGTATATAGTGACCATCTAATCTCAATTTATGAAATTCCCAATATAAATTAACTCGATTGCCCCTAATCCAATCCATTCCTAATAACATACTTCGATTCAATTCATTTATCACTAAGAACTCATGCACCTGATAAATTCCTTGAATATAAAATTCAAGTTTAACTTTTCCTTGAGGGAGAGTGTCATTCCCAGTAATACCCGCAATGCGAGGCAAAGAATTTTTATCACCAACTAATTTCGGTCGGTGCTTAAGATTTTTCCAAAATTTTGTACTAATACAACTTGTCTGTGCCCCTGTATCTAATAAGGCACGTATTCGTTGTCCTTTGATGTTCACTAAGACACCATTCAAAGAAGCAGCTCCATAATTTATGGTTACTGTTTCCGGTTGAGAATTTCTAAGTTTTTGTTGCTGTTGTTCCCCATTTGGGTAATCATCATTGTTTCCTAAGTTATTTCCCTTGGTTTCCATAGAGTGTTTCACTTCCTGTTGACATGGGTTTTTCCAATTACTTCCCCTTGGGTTTTTTCCTGTTTTGTAGTTTTGGGTTTTTCCCAAGTGATTTCTCTTGGCTCCTTATTCTTGGATTCCTATTTCCTGATTCCAATACTTCCTGTTTCTGTTGATTTATTTCAACACAACCCTGCTTACCTGGTTGATTATAATCACAAGACTTTTTCATAGTTTGATTTTCATAAGCATTTTTCATATAAATCATAATATCAGGGTCTACATCTACAATGTGTATCTCTTTTAATTGTTTAGGAGTAAAGTTTTGTAAAACTCTCACATAAACATCTGCACACTTTTGTTTAGGTACACCATATATCCCGCTACTGATGAGTGGGATAGCTATGTTTACAAAATTTTCTTTGTCACATACCTGTAATACTTTTTCTACAGTACTGTATAAAACATTGAGACATTTATTTTTATCACTGTAATCATTCCAGCGTGGTCCCACAGCATGTATCACTTTTAAACATGGCAACATTCCACAAGTGGTAGTCATATTCTCACCTACTGGAAGATTTCCATGCTGTTGAATATATTGTTGACATTCTTGTTCAAGGGCTGGACCAGCTCCAAGAGCTATAGCTCTGGCAACACCTCTGCCATGGGTCAATTGGCTATTTGCCGCATTCACCATAGTGTCAGTAGCTACCTGAGTTATTCCAGTCCTATATACTTTTATTTCCAGACCACTGGTGGTCCGATAGCTGAAACAATTTTATGAAGTACATTTTGCTTGCTGACTGTCCCTTGCAGGGCAGCCATTTTGTGAGTTGGCCTTGAGTTTCCTAGGCCTACCAGTCAGAGGAATGGTTGTGAATTTTACTGTACAATTTTTCCTGTGATGTGTGGTCTGACCACACCTTGTGCATTGAATGAATTTACTTTTCACTGGAGGAGAATCATTTTTGGTTCTCCTTGTTTGAGACTGAGTACTTGGCTTTATATTACATGTTTTATTACCCGTATTTCCACCTGTCTTATTATTTACAATTTGATTTTTACAATTATTCATACATTCATTTTGTACATTAATTTTCACGTCTCCCTGGTGATTTCCATTTTCACTTCTGTTGGGAGCATGTGACTTCTCATTAACTCTGCTCATTGCCCCATATGGGCAGAGTTCCCTTCGTTTAAATTGACTCGGCAATCGCCAGCGAAGTGGTTTGGCTTCCCACAGCGAAAGCAGCAAAAGGTCGACCCTGGTGACCTTTCACCTGCTGGCTGAATATCTAGTGTTCTCACCTGCTTGGTCAAATTAACGTGGCAATCGCGTTTCACGTGGCCAACGCGGTTACAACGATTGCAAACCGGTCGTGAAAATCGTGTCAGTTTCTGATATCTGTTGTAATTTTGTCCTCCCCTATTTCGGTATTGACTATTGTATTGATTTTTGTTCTGATTCTGATATGGAGGTCGCGCATAACCTCCACTATAGTTTTTCGTTAAGATATTCACCTTATGGCGTCGGCGCGCCACACCTATGTCCATGGGAGTCTCGTCCCTTGTCTCCAGAGGGAGATCTACAGGTTCTTCCTGTTCGTCGATGGAATCACGAAATACAGGGTCCCGATAGCGCTCATATTCTTCATATTGTCGGTCAAATGCCTTCCCAAAGGGCGCTTTTCCTTTGGCGGCTCCAGAGCGGGCGCGGAATTTGATTTTCGCGGCGTTTTCAAATAATGCTTGACTAACAGCATTTTCTAGCGTTTTGGGCATGCGTCGGATCAGTTTCATCCGAACATCGTTGTCATACAACCCGTCATAAAAGTAATCTGAGAGGTTTTTCTGGATGGTGGGGTTATCAATTTCCTGATCAAAGGCGTCTTTCGCCAGATCAAGCAGTTGCTCAGCATATGAGACAAGAGTTTGATTTTTCCCTTGTCGCATATGGCGCAACTGATTGGTGGCCATGGAGTTATCCATTGTGGCGCTATAGCGACTTTTTAGTTTGCCATACAGTTCGGACCAGGGCATTTCAGGATTTTTCTTCATTGTTTTTAAAATAAAATCAGCAACTACAAAGTCACTGGTTTGAGCGGCGATTTTAGGTCGTCGTTTCTCTTCTACATCATTTGTCTCACAGAAAAGGTCAAGAGATTTTATCCAACCCCGAAAATTCAAGGGGTTCCCATCAATTTTTTTTAATATGGGAATGAATGGACTGAGCCTGAGTGGCGTTAGCAGTCTTTGCATTACTCTTTTCACTTTGGCGCATGGTTTCATGCAGGTCGATTATGGCAGAAGACGTGGGGTCATTGGCTCGTTTTTCAGCGTCTGCCAATTGATTTTTGACTCTCCGTAGTTTTGCTTGGGCACCGGCTTTGTCAGTGGCTAACTGTAATTCGAAATCAGCTTTCTGCTGTACCAGTTCTGCTTTAACTTGGGCGAGGGCTGTCTGCGTTTGTTGAAGGGTTTGTTGTGAGGCAGCATGTTGCTGCTGCAAGCCCTGAGCTTGAGAGCCCAGTTCAGCGAGTTGCAGCTCATACTGACCCACAAGACCTTCCTTTTCCTGTTTCGCTTGAGTAATTTCTCCATCAACCGCAGCTCTCTGTCTGTCGGCGGTGAGGCCATTTTTAATGAATTTTATTACTATGACAAATAATTTACAATTTAAGTTTTTCTGCTGTTAATGAACGTAAAATGAAGAAAATTGCACCTACCTTGCTAGCACTACAACTGTTGAAATACCCGCAGTTGTCTTTTCAGAATTTCCTGGAATTCCTCGAGATTTTTCACAGTTCCCTGAGTTTCCGTTTTTCTCTGATGTTCAGTCAAAAGTTCGATATATCTGATGAGCTACGCTCGGTGCGACCAGTCGAGCGTGGTTTGGATGTGATAGCAATTGGCGGTCGGCGTCAGTGTAAATAATGGCACATTGGACATGCAATCAGTTCTACCATAGAGTTGTACCAGTTTTGGATAGAGAGGGCGCTGTCTGCGTCTGCTGCCTTAGAAATTTCAGCTGCCAGGCGTTCAATTTACCAGTAAAATTAAGGGATGTCTGTCCCCCATAAATAACATTAAAAAGTTCTCACAAGTTCACTGTGTTCCCCAGCGGCAACGTTTTCAGTCAATTTCGGCTTCACTGGGTCCGTTAGGGTTAATAAATGTTTCTAGAATGTTCACCCGATCGTTTCAAGAGAGTTAGAAGTCAGAGTCTACATCCTGACGAGCGGCACCATATAAACTGGCCTGTGGCATAGCAGGGTTAAGTACCCCGGAAAAATGATCGTCTAGTGGATTTGGGTTAGGACTACAATCGTGGCAAGTGGCCACAGGACAATTTAAGTGTTCAGTCTATGAGGCAACCAATTTCTGTAGAGTCTGCAACAATTCTTGATACTGCAGCCGCAGCGAAAGGGTGAATTCAAAACACATAAAAGTTACTTACAGTTTTCTATGTTTATTCACTAAACCCTAAATAAAGTTCCTACAATTTAAACTTGTAAAGAAATATTCTCTCTCTGGTAAATTTCTAAAATATATCAGATACGAAATGAGACTAAGTCGAAATTATCGCATCGCTCTCATCGCGTCCTGTGTCTGGAACTGTTGTCTGGCCTGGTAGCGTTCGGCGGCGTCCTTCCACGAGATAGGAGAGTGACTTCTTGTACGACGGAAGACCAAAGAGAGAAGTGAAGTCTCGGGTGATTCCGTTGGTTTAAATACGGTTTGATTCGTGCTTACTCGGGCAGATCTTGTTTCAATTGACGTCATAAAACACCACAGAACACCACTTATACCCCAAGATGGCGGAGAGGTATTTCTTAACCCCTTACTTCCATTCCGGGATAGTAGGGCATCCTGTGGGTATCCCATGCTAAGAGTATGCGTTCTCGCATTTAAAAGGACATTGGCATTTGGTAGGTGTACAATTTCAAAACCGACAGTGCCGCCTAGCGAACGTGCTAGATTGCACAATTCTCAGAGCTGAAAGTGATACTGGGTGTGTTGAGGTTAGGTCGGGTCAGTATACAATGCTAAAATCTGTCAAAAGCATTCTGATGAGGTTATTATAGGTTAGGCTTTTACTAGCTAATATGCCAGTCACAATTGCAAATTCTGTCGAAAACACCTTAGTAAGGTTACTTTAGGTCAGACTATTGTCTAATTTCGTGTCTCGTGCTCCACTTCTATAATAAGTGTGCAGAGTACTTTTTAGGTCAGTTGCACTTATGTTATGCAATGCAAATATAAAATTACATAACTTGTGCCTGAAAACAGCGTTTACTTATTAAAGTTTATACCACAGAGAATTATTACCAAGTAAGACTTGGCCACTCTGATTAACTGATTAACACTTTGGGAACCGAGACTCCCGAGTGCAATCATATGACTCCGACGCGCCCCACGGAGGTTAACCCGACGCGCTCCGTGGAGGGCATTTCGTTACAGGACCTGATCCCGATATCTTACGGCTGTAAGATTGCCCTGGGTGACCACAAAACGGGTTTTCACGCCTTGAGAAATCCTCCCAACCATAACAGACCCTCCCCCGAATCAGAATATCGCTTACCTCGACGCCGATAACAACATTGTCGTCCATCTGACTGGTAAGGCATGAACAGAGACTCGTCAGTGAATAACACACGTCTCCACTGGACCAACTGAAACCGATTTGGTGCATGTGCCCGCAGCCATTGCAATCGACGTTGACATCGCCTGGGTGGAAGTTGCGGACCAACGTTGGGATGTCGTGGCCTTAAATTGAACTCCCGCAACCAATCTCTAAGTGTTCCTGGACACACTCGGCGACCATGAGTGCCTACAATCTGACTCGCCGTCTCTGTCGCCCGCTGGGATTGGTTACGGAGGTGGGAGAGACACATGACTCTATCTTGACGTGGCGACGTAACGCGCGAACGTCCATCCTGGGACGGTCAGCTAATCTTCCTGTGGCCATGAGACGCCCAACTAAACGAGCGATCGTTGACTTACGGACCCCAAACTGCTGGGCGACGAAACATTGTGATTGGCCCTGCACAATTAGAGCAATAGCCCTACCCCTATCAACTTCGGACATTTGCGGCATTTTGCTTTTCAATCGAGTTGAAATGAAATTTCGTGCAATCGATGTGTACTGTATAATATTTCGATTTGATATGGTTTTCAAGCCCACAGCACGCTTTGTCGAAAAGTCTGTTGCAAGGATGCAGCGTCGCACGTACACTATCATGGTTAACTGATTTTTTTTTTACCAGGGACGCGGGACGCGGCCCCCTCCCGAGAATCCCTCCAAATCACCCAAAACGACTTTATTTGATATGAAACCCCAGATCGGGCATATGATAGTAGCACGTAGTGCTACAGTACCGAGAGGACCCCCGGGGGTAAGTTCGATTGAACTAGAGTGGTTTTCAGGTGAGGATTTCCCCCAAATCCTTTTTAGGTCCGCCATACCATGGGTATTTTTCGCCAATAGAAGGCACGTTCCAGATATCTTCAGATAAGTATCCTTAAAATGTACCCTTAACAGATATCCTCAGCTGATACGTAGCCATGTTATAGGTATCCTCGAAAACCGAACTGAGGCTAAAAGTCGTATGTGCGAGTCACTCGATCGAGCAATTTCTCTATAGCTCATTTGCTCGATAGGATTCGAGTCGTTTGAGCAATGACTTTTCAGTAATTGCTCGATAGCTTATAACGGGAATTTGGGATAGGTATGTCCTGAGGTGGTTTAGAAGGCCGGGGCCAAACAGATAATAGTATCCTCAGATAAGTATCCTATAAAAAGTTTCCTCGAAAGGTATCCTCAAATAATACAATACCAGGTCATACGTATCCTCAAATACCCGTATGTGCTAGTGCACAATGTGTCACATTGTGCATTTTCACATAAGCACATATAGGCACATCCCGCATGTGCCTATGTGCTACCTGTAATGTGTACACTTGACAAGTATCCTATAAAAGGTATCCTCGAAAGGTATCCACAAATAATACAATACCGGGTCACAGGTTTCCTCAAATACCCGTATGTGCCTATGTGCTACTGCACAATGTGTCACATTGTGCATTTTCACATAAGCACATATCGGCATATCCAGCACGTGCCTATGTGCTAGTGCACAAAGTGTCACATTGTGCATTTTCACATAAGCACATATTGGCACATCCAGCATGTGCCTATGTACTACAGGTAATGTGTACACATCACATAAACACATCTAGGGAAGTTAAAATACTTTATAAGTAGATGGGGAAAGTCATAATATAGCTTGTAGACAAAGGTTGAAGCCGAGTATTCTGGGTAATAACAATACAAAGGAACGTGCCTTTTATTGGGGGAAAAACCTATGGAGTGGCGTCCTAAAAAGGATTTGGGGAAATCCGAACCCGAAAAATACTTTAGTTCAATCGAACTTACCCCCGGGGTCCTGTCGGTACTCTGGCACTACGTGCTACTATAATATGCCCAATCTGGGGTTTCATATCAAATAAAGTGGTTTTGGGTGATTTGGAGGAATTCTTGGAGGAAATCGGGGAGCTACTCTTGTACAAAGAAACGTACCCTCCGAACATACCCCTGTCTTGTTGTAAGCCTTTGAGTAGCATAGCAACCACGTGCTACAATAGAAACCAAGATGGCGCCTCCGGTATACAAAATGGCTGACGGAAACACGTATCACCCTAACAACACGCGCTGCTCATGCGTACTAGGATCACGTATCACTATGGGAATGACATCACAAGATGGCCGCTCACGCGGGTTACCATGGCAATTCAACATGGCGCCACTGGGTCACGTGACTATGACTTCACATATGAGATCCCCCAATGGTGGACGGTTACCTCATCTCCTACTACTATCGTAATAAAAAAATCCTCGAAATGCACTTGAAGAAAATCACATCATGTAAATTCGTTATCCCGAGTTAATTTCATCATTCACAGTTACAAAGGTGTCCTCCCATAATACAGACCTCCCAAGATGTAGACTCCCATAACGTAGACTAAATAGCTTAATAGATTATATAACACATGCTACTCATCCCTATTTTGAAACTGGAGACCAACTGGAAGTTGATTAAGGATTCAAAATGGGTGACTAACTGGAGATTTTTTGCTCTGTAAACTTGTAGAATAATTCCCAACTAGAATCATGTTAATCACTGTTAATGGGCAGTGTTGTTATAAAACAAAGATGCACCTGATTTAATGTTAGAACAGTGTGAGTTGCTGAAAGCTTGAGCATTTGTTTAGCGCATATTCAATTCCCACAATAATAACAAATAATAATAACCTGATAATTCTATCATAAATGTGTTGGCATTTTAGTTACTATCAATGTATGCCCCTTCCATGCCTTCATTTTCTAAATTTTTTCGGTAGTGAATTTCCAGCTAGTTGGAAATTCACTACCCTACACCCCCCCCCCCCCCCCCCCCAAATCGGAAACCTCTAGCCACGTCCCTGCTCTTTACACAGTACACTGAGGTAGCTATGTGTCGAATTTTACTACATTTGGTCTACGGATAAAAAAATTATATTACCAAAACTGAACTTGCGTTTCTTTTTTCCGTCAGTATAGATTTTAAAAACCTGTATCGGATGTACTGACGTCAAATAGGTCTACAAGCAACAGTAAGCAAAGGGAATTTGATGACAATCAGGGTAATTTCTGGACATAATTCAAGAGTTTTTAGTCAATTAAGAGGTGTTTACTATATAATCAAAATGCATTTATCAGGTCAAATTTGTACCGATGGTATGGTAAATGGTTTTGCGATTGAAAATTAGATTCATCTAACAGTGTTATTCAATTAAGATGATTCCAATTAAGTGGGCTTCACTGAACAACCTCCTCTTTCACAAACGTTCGACATAAATGATTCCAGATGGTGAACAAAGATCGTGGACATTGTCCAGGTCAGTGTTCACAAACATACATTAATTCTGTGAAACCGAAATCCCGAATTTCTTGGCATGGGTCATGGTACGTCCCTATTCCCTAAGGTAAATGGGTGCTTATTGAATTTGTGGGGTAGACCAATCAATATTTTCACCGTGCGCCCCTAGGGCTGCACGTTGAAAAGATTAGTTTATCTATCTCTACGTTGTTTTCAGTTTGGGTTTAACGATACTTTAGACAGCCAGGATCACCTCGTGTCGGACAGTTTTACGGGTGGGGGAAGCCTGAGTGCCGGGAGAGAACCACCGTACAACAGTGAGCAACTGTCAGATTCCCCCAACGTACTAATTTCGCACATGCAGTGTTTGCATTGACTGAAGGCATGTGCACCATCGATTTGAAGCATGCTTCAGTACATAGCCCACCGTGCCCCTATGTGCTCAATGACACAACACATTTACACCTAGTCAGGATCGAACCCTGGACCGCTCGGTTTGAAATCCGATACTCTAACCACTGAGCCAGAGCGATCCCGTCTATCCACAAATAGACGAATTTATGCCACAAATTGAAATGATATCGGAGACGTCATCAGAGTTCAATGGGTTAATACATGTGCTAGAGTACCTATGTAAACTTCAAATAAAATCAAAGGAGTGGGTGTCCATGGGTCCTGGTGCCGTCTCCATGGATTTTCCCATCTATGGTAATCCACAAGTGTGCCTCTAGAGTGCAGAGAAAGAAAAATAAACACTCGGCATTGGGTTAACCCTTTACCTGACACGAAAAGCAGACGACACTTTCAAATAAAATTCTTGAAGCACAAATTTTTTTGATTTTTGCATCAAAAACATAGCTTATGACCCCTCATTGGAACGAGCTCGTTGAGCTCGTTCCAATGAGGGGCCATAAGCTATGTTTTTTGTGACAAAAAATGAAAAAGTAATGAAAATTGAATTGTGAATTTTGTGAATAGCGCTGGCCGGTTTTGGTCGTTACGGTGGGTAAAGGGTTAACCTAACGTTGCCGGAAGAATGAAAAAAAAAACGAAAGTAGTGAATCATTAATAAGACAATGGGGCGCTAGCCCAAAAGACGGTGACTTATTTACAATCTCTATGGTCCTCAAATGTCCATTTATTAAAACAACAAAGCAAATGTTTTCAAAAATTCAGACCGATAAATTGTGTTTCATGCTTTTAGATTCTCATCATGTATTTGTACCTTTGGAGACTTGTTCTTCTTGGTCTCGCTCGTCTAATCAAAATTAACTAGATTTGTCTCCGTGGTCAGATTGAATCAAATCAAACTCACATAAGCTAAGAACAAAATCAATATGCTTTTAATAGGACAGAAAGGTTCTTAATGAGATGATTGAGAATATTAATTAAACCATTTCCACATTAATAATGACACTAAGGTTGTCCTTTGGAGCACATATCATCATATCGCAGTTTCGTAGCTGGGAGAGGGGGCTGGGGGTGCTAGGGGGTCTTGGCGCGATACAATTTTCGCCGGCCTCCACGTTTTACACAACACAGAGCCTGAAAATGGTATCCAATATAGGGGCTACACACGCTACAAATACCCCGGATTCGTTCTCAGTGCTCCAAGTTTTGCACAGTTTTCTTGGGGGTGGTGATGTGAGGGGCTAGTTCTAACTGGGACCCTGCGGTTGTTGCCCCTCTACCCACTTCCACTCAGCGGATTGGGAGGAGGGGGCAACTTCCGGAGAGTTCTAGTTAGGACTAAGAGAGACCCTTGAAACCCCACACTACGACCCTTTAAATATCACCCCCCCCCCCCCCCGAAAAAAAAACGCCCAAAACCTGGCTAGGACACCCCTATTATAGAATCATGGCTATACGCCTGTCATATCCCTTCCTTATTTCTTAACCTCTTAAAGCTGAAGCTGTTTTTTCATAACTGTAATGGTCGAAAGATCAATATGCATCATCTAAATGGCGACAGTATTTTCGCCTCTCTTTGAACGCTTATTTTGTTATCCTTCTTGTATAAGATTGGGATAGAGCACAATGGACTCAGAGGGTGTCGCGCAGATTTCCCATTTAGCGGGGAGAGGGCGTAAACCTGATCCGTCCTGACTGTGAAAATGAAGTTTCGACGGAGAAATTTGTAAACTGTATATATTTCAAACCACTTGATGAAAATTCATTCTATGAGATAGTTCGTATTTCAGGGGCGGACTGGCCCAAGAAAAATTACAGGGGAATGAACCAAGGAGGATTCCTGATCAGGAGAAAATTTTGATTTTTCGAACTGAACGAACACTGCTTCTTTGCAGGTGAGTGATCAATGGCAGTTCAACAGAGGACATTTCGATGGCATTTTTGTATCATCTTCATCACTCATTCGACAAGAATGGTATCAACAGAGGTGGAACGCCGTTTCCTTGCATCTGAGCGATCAGTTGCGAACTGGACTGCTGGTGTAAATGTTCTCTTTGTGAAGTGCCAATGGCTGAGAACATTTCAATACACCGGTATTTTATGCAATCAGATCCATTTCGCCTGTTGGGCGTTCTCACAAAATTTCAGGCACTAACAGGTTTTGGACTGTGTCAATTTTGGGGGCTCCAGGGGCCACCTAATAGGGGAGTTCACCGGGAAATTTCCCGGTGGACCATACGGCCAGTCTGTCTCTGTCGTATTTTCACTTAAAGGTCATCGGATCTTCGATAATATTTTCCTGTTTCAGATTTATGTCTAAGGACGTTTAGTCTATTTTTCTCTAGAACGTTGCCATATTCTGTTTCTGGTTGCTTAGTTTCTGAAGCCTAACGGGACCTCCTCCCCATTAGCGACGTACAAGTATAGAATGCCGTCCAAGAGCAATCTTAGATACTGCCCGATACCCATGCATCTCTAAATATTTTGGAAAACTGCTTTATTGACAAAAAGTGATATCGCTCGGGGCGGTCGCCTCCTTCCCCACATTAACCACCACTGATAGCCGTTCATACGCATATGTGCAACCCTGTTCAACTCTCCGGCCACTACTATTTTATCGGGATGCCTATTTTATTTGAAGGGGCGGAATACTGCAAATGCATTAATGAGTTTAATGTCACTTGGGAACGAGTTCAATATCATTCGGAACGAGGCCACCTTTAATCCTTTAAACCAGGATGCAATTTTATTGCATAAAAGAAAATTTGTCCCCCCCCCCCCCCCCCCCCAATGAAAAGACAAGATAAACAAGAAAATGTGAGGGGATTCAAAAATAATTTAATCCCACGGCCCTATGGGGCTGTGCGATTAAATTATTACGGAACCTCCCTCACGAATACAAAATAGTTTCTTTCATTTTGTTGTAAATAGCATTCTGTTGAACAATCCAATTCAGGACCACCGTAATCGTTAAATTTCCAAACGAAACAGGCAGGGATTAAAATTCATGCGCGAATCCGAATCGATTCGCGCAAATGATTCTCACAAGGGAAACAATGAGAATCAACTTAGATTCGCGCAACATGTTCATTTGATTCTTGTCGCAGATTCTAAAGATGGCTTTAACAAGCCAAGAGAATGTTCTGTCTTTGCCCCCTCATAAGGTAAAAAAAACTACACTTAGCAGTGGTGTATATAGGCAGCCAAGACTTCACGACACCACTGCCACGATACTGTAATTTCCATCAGCCAGACCACCAAAAGCCTGCATGTTGGAACATGTGTTCTACGTGTACATGTGTGAGAAACTCGACAAAATGGAAACTGGGCCCATAAAGGGAAAACTCTCTGAAAAAAACTATGACGTTTGCCTTTTATTATGGCATATAAATGTTGCACTTACATAACAGTACTCTCAAATTCAAAATATTTAAGAACTGAAAAT
Source organism: Pictodentalium vernedei (assembly GCA_031216915.1). NCBI lineage: Eukaryota > Metazoa > Mollusca > Scaphopoda > Dentaliida > Dentaliidae > Pictodentalium > Pictodentalium vernedei. Next base: position 303,167,915 of record CM062290.1, on the reverse strand, counting down.
TGATTCTCGCAACAGTAGCTCGCGAAAATCGAAACTGATTCTTGTGAATCGAGACAAATTTTAAGGCCTGACAGGGAATGCAACATATGACAAGATCGAACAAGACCAAAGACGGAAACTCAAAGGTTTATCGTCTGTGGTTGAGACCCGGAAAACAGAAAAATAAGTACAGAACACGTGACAATATTACAGCCCTGCTGTTTTGACTATCTCAGTAGTTTTGACTTTTTGGACATCTACTCATTGGAGTATCTGCGTTTTGGTTATAATATTTCAAACCATCGTAAAGTAATGTTAATTATTTGAGGAAGAACTTGTCAGTCCACAAGATTTTAGCGAGGGCGGTTCGATATTAATGTTTGCCCCGGTGCATGCCTGGCATTATGAAAAATACAGGAGGGCTAAAAATTGCCCCCCTAAAACCACCCAGGAGGGCAAATGTTCTCGCCAGGATACACATCGTCACTTCATTTTCATTCTGTTCTATCTCCCTTTAGGGAGATAGAACAGAATGGAACTCAGGTGCCAACGTGTTTAAGGGAGTCTTCTTGCTTCATACAGTAAGTGTAAGAATAACAAGATTGACCACATCTATCCCTAGCAGTATTTCTTGGGAGATGTGAACAGAATCTTAAGGTAGAATTGTACTTTCCTCAGCAATGTTCAAATATTATTTTACATCTAACTGTCGGCATTACCAGAGAGTCACATACCACCAGTACTATGAATATGACAGAATGTTTGAACATGAAGCCCAGTGGTGCAGTTGAGTTTTATTTTTGAGCAAATTGTATATTCCTTTTGTCATATGGATAAAGTGAGCCGTAGAAATTGTTCACATAAAATATAGAAGTAGTACTGCAAAACAATTTGTGATGTGTTTAATTGGCTAGATGCTGAGGGCTAAAAATAGCCCTCCTAAAAAGATGTGCGAGGGCTCTAGGAAGGCAGCCCTCCAGCCCTCCTTGGAAATGTCAGGTCTGCTGGTGTCCGTCTAACTACGAAAGACGCGGGTTGGTTAAACAAAGTGGTGATGTTTGAAACTTTTTACCAACTGCACATTAATGTACAAACGTTTTGCAAATCTCAGGTGACGAATTTAAAATTTTAACAGAATTCAAACAGAAATCTTCGAGACGCCGGGCATGCAATAGACTCCTCTATGGGGAATATCCGTGTAGTTTAGCAGCCTCACTTCTGGCGCCACTTGTTCATGGAAATCTGTTTCATATATTTTTTTCAGTTCTGGGTAATTTTTAGTGAAATCACGTTACTGCACAGGAATTTAAATTAATCTAATTTTGGCACAACGGAAATACGGATCCACAGTATTTCGGCCTGGTGGAAGAGAAACTCGCCGGTATTTTCGCCTTCTCGGCATCTGTTTCATATAATTTTCAGATTGTTGTACCTAAAAACAGACGCGCAAAGTTTACAGGCTCTTGATATAGGTCTTCATCAATATTATTGGTTCTCTGTCTTGAGGTAACCGTTTATATTGAAGGTTTCTTAGTTTTCCGATGTCAAGCCTAAATCACATTTAAATAAAACTTGCGCATGACATTTAATAGGAAATAACATAATTTATCATATGACTATGACATTTTTACCCTAAATATCACTACTGTTTGACGATGTTTTCCAAACTGTTGTATCACACCGGGTGAGATTTTTCCGGATCAAAAGTCCATATCACACTCTTACGGAAATCAAAAATCCATATCACACTCCCACGGAAATATCCGAGAGTTTCCGTGAATAGTTTTCGTAACTAGGGAAGTCGTTGTTGTTTCGTCTGCTATTTTGTAACCGGCTTTTCACAGCATATTAATTAAAATGGCAAATTTGGGTGAATTTGACATTGAAACAATGTCATATGATAAACATATCATCATAACAGTGTGTTGATCCGTGTCGTCGCATCACGTCTCGTTGAGGTGGCCAGATTTTCGGATTACACGAGCTGCCGCATCGTGTGATCCGAAAATCTGGCCACCTCAACTCGACGTGATACTACGACACGGATCAACACACTGTTATGATAATATCTATATATGAATATATTACATCTCAAGCTTTGAGTACATGGTCATACATAGTTTGCCAGTGGAAGCAATCTGCGTCAACAGTGGCGAAAACGAGACTGTCGATGCAGATTACTTTTCACTGGCGACCCCTGGTTCTTTAAACGTTTCTATCAGTTACATTGTTTGAGTCGACAGATAGGCCATATACTTTCTTGCCTGCATCGGAGAAACTTGGCCAAAATATATATATGGCCGAAACACTGCAATAGGTTTTTGAAAATTTCAAACGCCGCACAATATTGGCCCAATTACATAATTTGGGTGCAAAGTTTAACGTAGCCATTTAGGGGAATTTAAAGACCTGTTATTGCTATACCAGTCTTTTAGACCTTCGCCGCTACCCATCGACAGCCTTTAATGTGACCACCTGTTGTTTGCTTTACAGCGCTCTGGATAATGGTACGTCGAAGACAGTTTTCTGCGGTCGAAAACCTCAAGTTCCAACGTCCATCGGTAACTTTTAGTGGATGTCGCACATTTATTGCTAAATAAACGAAATACTTAAAAGTGCTTGAGAAATTGTTGTCATTTGTTTTATGGGTGTGGGGGGGGGGGGGGGTTGTCTCCTTTTACTTGAGTTATATTTTTTGCTGTAAGATACAGATACCCACAGAGAAGCGATTTATACAAATGATCTCGTTCAATATGCAAAATAATTGAACGAAAATACTTGGCATAAAAAATATATAGAGTTGTCGACACTCTGAATTCACGCCACTTTATTTAACTCTTTACCCAACGTAACGGCCAAAACCGGCCAACGCTATTCTCAAAAATCGCCAATTAATTTTCATTATTTTTTCACTTCTTGTCTCAAAAACTTAGGTTATGACCCCTCGTTGGAACGAGCTCGGCGAGCTCGTTCCAACGAGGTGTCATAACCTATGTTTTTGAGACAAAAAATTAGTTATTCAAAATTTCCTTCTGCAAGTGTCGTCTGCTTTTCATGTTTGGTAAAGGGTTAACAGCCATCGTTTTGTAACATAGTGTATATTACTGCAGTGCCGCGAGTCTTTGTCTAACATGTACAGTTGTTATTTGCTTTGAATATCGTAGATAGAAGAAAGTGTATTTTTACACTTCTGTGTTGTCTGGGACTGAATGTATTATAAGACAAAGTTAGTTGAAACAAATATATTATTTATGGTTTCTCAGAATGTTTTTACGGTCAACGAAGTTCTAAATTAGTACCGGAAATTGAATAAAAAGCCAATCAACAAAATCTTAATGAACTGTGTTTCACTTGTTCAAGATATCTTAATCTTTTCGGCAAGTATTCATCACGTCATTACCGAGGAAGCAGCAATGAAACAAATCGTAATACCTTAGTTTTTCACCTAATGGAAGGGTCATATCCGTCAGGAAGTAGGCCTATTTACCCAAATCGCCATTCAAATTTTATTATTTTATTATTCCAAGACATAGCTTATCACATCTCATTGGAACGAGCCCGTTCCAAGAGTAGGTCATAAATACACAGAACGACACACGCGTGTGAATGGGTTAATCGATATGGCACGAGTGCCAGCCCGTAAGGATAAAACGAAAGGCTACAGGCCTTTCACACCCGTGTGTCGTTCTGTGTTTATTGCATGCCTTCACGTCTATAAAAAAAAACAATTATTAGAAGGACACTCGGCAATTCATTTGACAACTTTCAGCAAAAATAACACATTTTATTTCAACCAAAGTTGTGAGGGGAACCTTTGCTACTATTTCGTCCCCTGAGTTCCAATGTGTTTTATGTGCCTACTGGTACATAAAGCATATTGGAAATCAGGGGGCGATTTTAAGCTATCGCTAGGGATTCAAATTGTAATTACCTTGGACGATTTGTAGAAAATTCCAGTGATATTTCGCTTCTTTATAAAAAATAGTCTGTCAAAGATTTCTGTTCCGCACATATGTGCGGAACAGATTTTCATTTTCCGCTTGGTTTAGTCTTGCTGTAGATGGGGATTAAATAGAACAGGTGTGTGATAAACTATGTTTCTTATGCGCCAACTGCTTTTTTCGCAAGAGTCGTCTCCTAGTTGGAGGTAAAGAGTTAAAAATGACCCGATAGATCAAGGTAATAATGGCTCGTCGAAAAAACTCCGGGGATACCACTGGAGAGGACACGCTTCACGATCCTGATTTTTTTGTCAATTTCTTTTCCACTGGCCCGAATTATGGTCGTCCATGAGTTGAAAGGGTTTGAGATCTTAACCACGAAAGACGAAATATCCTACATCATCTGAGAAGTCAATTGAGGCTCCAAAATGTGTGAACTAAAATGAAAACAAAATGCCGGCAATGACTGAAATTTAATTTCCGGTGGCAAAATCAAACCACCACTATCTTCGGTCCACAAATACCCAGGTGAGAATTTGAGTTGTTCGATGAGTCACTCTTTCCGAGATTACTCCACAGCTTATTTGTTTAATATGATTGGAATCATCCGATTAATGCTTCCTGCGTCACTGTTCGATTGACTCTTGCGCTTATTCGTAGGAAGTATGATGATCTATAAGCTTTGTGGGAGCTAGTATCTGGGAGCAATGGAATAGGCTAGAAGCTAGGATCTGCGGTTAGGTCGAGGATCAGAATAGGACCCTTAACCTCAACTCGTTGCAAGAAGCCATATAGGTCCTTGTATAAGATAATGATGTAACAATGGGCAGGGTTTAGACAAACGGAGCGATTTGATTGGGCATTCTAAGACTTCGATGAGGATGAAAGTCATGAGCAAAGATAGGTAGGAGAAGCTAGACAGACTGCCGGAGACGCCAGATCAGACTAGATAAGCTAATCACCATATGAGGACACATCAATGAGAGACTGTGTCTCTGAAAAGCATTTTCGCCGTCTTCCAACTTCAGTACTAGTATAGTTCTCATTAGTAGTGCCACTAGTGTTCGGAGACGCCGGAAGCACGGGACAGATTCCCTCCCTGCTTTCGAACCACAGGGACGAGAGGGGGGGGGGGGGGGGCAGACAAAGTCATTACCAGGTTCTTCACTCAATTTGTTTTCAATGATTTATTCTCGAAGTAACTCTAAAATACACACCAAATTTGGGAGCTTTCCAAATTCAATGCATTGGGGAGTTTGGGAGGAGGTGCCCCATCCCGCTCCTTCGGCCTTCGAGACATGCATGTTTCGGCTGCTAGTGCAAATAGTGTCCCTTTTCCGGGTTCTGCGCCCCTGTTAGTGTAGCGTTTTACCGGATACGTCTATTGTCTTCTATTGCCTCTTTGAATATAAAATGCCACTAGTGGCATTACTGTACCTAATACTTATTTGGGCCACCACTGTCACGGCTACTGGCAACTACTGTCGACCACACCTTCATTTTGCCAAACACAACTACTGGCTTCTGCAACTACAACTGATGTTTCCAGTGCTTGCTTCTTGCCCATAGTTCAATGACCAGTGCTGAAACTGTCATTAACCTATTTCATCTACCCACATATGGCCGAACAGAGTAGTTTCTCGTGGTCAACATTGGACAATATAAGTTTGTCTTTTCCATATGGTCACAAGGTGGGGCCCTCCGAAGCTTCGAAATTCGATTCGATTCGAAATATTCCCCATGATTCGATTTGATCTCAATCGCGCCGATTCTAAAAGTTTCGAATCGTCGAGGTGTTCTCAAAATCCTACAAAAATGTCTCCTCTTGAACTCTTCTTTTATCATCAGGTCCCCTGTACAGGGTACCTGATGATAAAAGAAGAGTTCATGTATGTTCCGCGTTCGAAATGACACTGTTTCCTTTCTGGAATATTCCACTTTTCTGCTGGATTTACACAAGTCGCCGTTGGATACTTGAGTGGAGACTGACACTATTACTACTGTAAGAAGGTGTAATAACCACAACTTGAAAGCGGTGAGATTCAATTCGAGATTCGATTTGATTCGAAGTCTGATTCCCGATTCGATTCGAAATTCAATTTGAGCCGAAATCTAAAGTTCGCAGGGCCCTATCATAAGGAAATCCCGTAATGAGGCGTTGCTTGACGACCCTTTTGTCTTTATTTATGTATCGTAGGATCATTTCATCACAGCAATTTATAAAAAGAAAAAAACAAGACAAACAACCCACGTTCAACCAAGGGACTACTCAAATTCAAGCTCATGTCAATAGGTTCTCACGCTTTTTTCAGGGAATTTCCATTTATAATTTTTACTACCAGGGTAGGGTGTAGATTCCTTTTTTGGTTTTAGCAATAATCCACTATGTCCGTCCTGTGAGAGTTTTGAACTCTTCGCCAAGCGTAATAGCCAAAGCCGAACAGCGAAGTTCACAGAAATTGTCGTATAAATTTTATCATTTCTCAATTTTGGCCCCAATAACATAGTTTATGACTACTTGATGGAACGAGCTCGTCGCTCGACGAGCTCGTTCCAATGAGATGTCATAAGCTATGTTTCCAGGCCAAAAATGAGACATTTTAGTCATTCAAAAAGTTTGTTTGCTTATTTCGTCTTCTTTTCGTTAGGTATAGGGTTAATACCAGATTGTGACATGCTTAGTGCTGCTGAGTGTTGAATAATGATTGTGTTTTCCATTTGCATGGAATGAGGAATTTATGTATTTCACAGGCAGATAATTGATTTTAGTTGTGTTTTTTTTTATTGGATTGCCAATTCGTGAAAATATCCAGAAAACCCGACAATGCAAAATTGCACCTCAAAGTGTTCACAAAAAACGCCATAACCCGCGTATAAAACGAAATTATCATAAGGAGATTAGATATTATTTATACAGTCGGCCCATCGAAATGTATTTAATTCTCAATGAATATTTCCAACTCAAATTTACCTCTAGGGATTCAATTTTGCGCACCATTTAACGACTTTGTGTGAGTTTCCATTTGAAAAGACCCGGGATATTAAAATAATTTTTACCTTGATTTCCATTCACTAACTCTCAAAACTCAATTCAGCTATATTGGATAAAGAGAAGACAGAGATAACACATTATATAGAGAATAATCGCTTGACTGGACTGGTTACGTGAAATAATTCATGAGAGGTGAGGGACGTTGTACAAACACGAGTGCGCGAATGCGCACGAGTGTTTTACAGTATAGTCCCTCGCCTCGAATGAATTAATTCACGTAACCAGTCCAGTCAAGTGATTACTCTGTTTATTACTTTTCATTATTAACGATAATTATATTATTTAACCCTTTACCTAACGTAACGGCCAAAACGGCTAGCGCTATTCTCAAAAATCGCCAATTACTTTTCATTATTTTTTTCATTTTTTGTCTCTGAAACATATGTTATGATCCCTCATTGGAAGGAGCTCGTTGAGCTCGTTCCAATGAGGGGTCATACCCTATGTTTTTGAGACAAAAAATAAAAATAATAGTTATTCAAGATTTTTTTTTGCAAGTGTCGTCTGCTTTTCATTTTTCATGTTAGGTAAAGGGTAAAAAAAAAAACCCAGAAAACAATGAAGACCCTCGTTTGCGCACACGGATACATGACACAATTGTTGATTACATAATTCACTTGTGAAGTTATCGTTTATAATCAAACCCAGAAATCCCAGTAAATCACACTTTGGAAAGTAATAAGCAGCTTTTAACCTTTTGAACGGGAGCGCGATGGCTCAGTGGTTACGATATTGGACATCAAACCGAAAGGTCTACGGTTCGATTTCCGCCAGGTGCAACTGCTTTATGTCCTTGTGCAAGGCACATAATCTCGATTGCAAACTTGAGGACACAGTGGCGCTGTGTACTACGATGTACTGACCGTCAATGGTGCACTTGCCCTCAACCAATCCTAACCCAGCATGTATGGAGTCAGTACGTTGGGGAGGCTGACAGTTGCTCGCCGTTGCTCGGCGGTTCAGTCCGGGTACTCCGGTTTCCTATAAAACTGTCCGACACGAGGTGATCCTGGCTGTCGAAAGTGTCGTTAAACCCAAATAAATAAATAAATAAATAAATAAATAAACCTTTCGAACCCTGGTGGTATCTTCCATGTCCGTCCAGTGGCAGTAATTGGAAGAGTCCATGTTCAGTATTTGGGGTAGATCAATTCATATTTTCAACGTCAAGCCTTAATGCTGTTTGTTGAAAATATTGATTGGGCTACCCTATACATTCACTGAGCAACCATCCTACTTAACCCTTTACCCAACGTAACGGCCAAAACCGGCCAGCGCTACTGTCAAAAATCGCCAATTAATTTTCATTATTTTTTCATTTTTTGTCTCAAAAACATAGGTTATGACCCCTCGTTGGAACGAGCTCGCCGAGCTCGTTCCAACGAGGGGTCATAACCTATGTTTTTGAGACAAAAAATGAAAAAAAAATAGTTATTCAAGAATTTTTTTGCCAAGTGTCGTCTGCTTTTCATGTTAGGTAAAGGGTTAATGAAATTGTGACGTATCATGTTCCTGGTCAGGAAAATCGGGCTCGCGGGATCAAACGGTTAATCATCTGCTTGATTCGATTCTGGATTCGATCGTGAGATTCGCAGGGCCGTATATTTCATGTTAATAAGGCTGTGTTAATGATCGGCATACCTGATTACATTTGGTGGCCCCTTCTCTGCCACCATTTTTATGGCCCAATATGGTTGTAAGATTAAAACAGAACTTCACCTTCTTCATTTTATCCACTTGGTATTATTTTTGCCTGATTTCATTTAAAAAACTGGCAAACAAGTTCTATACTTCTAACATTGCCAAGCAACTGCGATATTTGTGACCTCGTCCTTAAACGTTATGTAAGGATGTTAATCCCACGGGGTGTGTATCTCTGACCAGTTGACAAACATTTACGTTCCAATACAGCAAGAGGGTACTTTGTGAGAACGTCAACCCATCCACTGTGACAGACAATCAGTGTTTTCATATCTCCAAAGCCTTCAGGTCATGTTCAGATACCAGCAAATCTCTTCTTCTGAGTTTTTATTACACGCCCGTTCAATGAAATTTCCATCTACAGCAATACTAAACAATGCGGAAAATGAAAATCTCTTCCGCACATATGTGCGAAACGGAAATCGTTGACGGACTATTTTTAAATAGAAGCGAAATTTGACTGGCATTTTCTACAAATCTTTCAACGCAATTGCAATTTGAATCGCTAGCGATAGCTGAAAATCGTCCCCTGAATCCAATGTGTTCTATGTGCCAGTAAGCACATAAAACACATTGGAACTCAGGGGACGAAACAGTAACGGGGTTCCCCTCGCAAATTTGGTTGGCGATAAAACTTTTTTGATAGTTGTCAAATGAATTACTGAATGTCCTTCTAAAAATTGTTTTTTGATAGACGTGAAGGCGTGTAATAAACACAACGACACACTCGTGTGAATGGGTTAATCGATATGGCACCTGTGCCATCGCGGAAGGAAAAAACTCGATGCCTGCGGCCTCTTGTTCTATCCTTCCGCGCTGGCACTCATACCATATCGATTAACCCATTCACACGCGTGTGCCGTTCTGTGTATTTACTTCTCACCACCTCAAACACTATACAAAGATAACGGTACTACCTCTTTACATTTGTGTTGTGTGCACATTGGGCTTGTACAGAATCTTTTATCGCGGTGAGACTCATTGTTCGAGGCGTACAGCCAGCAGTCAAGCTTGCGCGACGAGTAGCTATGTTTCCTCAAACACGAGTCGAGTAGCGATAAAAAAGATTGTATAGGGACACCATTAGCACTTGACACTTCTATCTACCATTAAGCCAGCAAAACCATAACCTTGACTTCTCGAAAATTCCCTAGTTTTGCATTACTGGAAAATCTGGGGTTTATTTCTGTGGTAGCATCTCAGTGCTAGAAGAAATCATCTGACATGGACAACATATTTATAAATAATTAAATGACTTCGTTCCTCTCTAGTGTAAACTGTGCGTATATGCTAATTTATTTATTTATATATATATTACTTTAACAGCTAAGGTCATATCGTGTCGGTGACAGTTTTACTGGTGAACCATCGAGCAAAGACGAACAAGTGCCAGCTCCCCAACATCTTAACTCCGCACTGCAGCACAGGCAGGGTTAGATTGGTTGAACACATGGACACCATCCACGTGCACTACGCCTCAGTACACGGCGTCATGGTGCCCCCATGTGGACAATTGAGGTGAAGTGCCTTACCCAAGGTCACAACGTGGGAGTCCGAATCTTCGATCGCTCAGACGGTCACCCATCCAAGGACTAACCGAGCTCGATGTTGCTTAACTTCGGTGATCTGACGAAAACCGGTTACCGCAAATATATGCTAATTAAGTCCTTCTTTAAACAACTTTGTCATGTGAGCTCCTCAGGCCCCCGGGACCCCTTGCTTTAAGAAGCTTGCAAACCATAATGAGACCGACGTTACGTTTCAAAATTGTCTCGCTGTCACTTTCAGTTACTGCGATTCGTTTTCCCTTTTTTTTGGGGGGGGGGGGGTGCATGGTGGATTGTTTCCCCGAGACATGGAATGTATATTGGTGGAAACTAGACGCATCTATCGTTGCAGCATTCTCAATTTTTAAAGGGAATGACTTGCAATTACCAGTAACACTGAAATAGTCCATAAGGCACGCGTACGTTCGTTTCTAGCGACTTTATGTGACTTTTTATTGTAGAACCATGATTCGATTCGATTCGATTTCAATCGCGCCGATTCGAAATTTTTCGAATAGTCGAGATGTTCTCAAAATCCTACAAAGCATCTTCTTTTGAACTCTTCTTTTATTATCGGGTCTCTTGTACAGGAGACCCGATGACAGAAGAAGAGTTCAAAAATGTTTCCCTTCCGAAATTACATTGATTCCGTTCTGGAATATTCCGGTTTTGCTTGATTTGCATGAGTCGCCGTGGAACACAAGACTTGAGTGGAGACTGACGATATTTATGACTGTAAGAAGGTGCAATATCCACAACTTGAAAAGCTGTGAGATTCAATTCGAGATTCCATTTAATTCGAAATCTGATGCCTGATTCGATTCAGGTTCGAATGGCTTTATTTTATTGTTACTTCAATTGCGATACAAGACCCTTTTCGCCAAATCGTTAACGCTACTGATATTAGTGTTTACGATTGCGTTTAAGGGTAAATGGTAGATAAAACCAATTATTTTAAAAAACACAAGTAAAATTTCCAGTAATGGACCTCCGGTTACACTCGGTGAAAGTTTGCTTGTGCCTTATGACTTTTTGTCTTCTTAGGATTCGATTTTCTACTACACAAGAGTTTTCTAATAATGGCCCTGCAAAGTTTCGGAATTCGATTCGATTCGATTCGAAATCGTCCCAATAAGTCGAGTCGATTTGATTTGGTCCGCGCTAATTCAGAGACCTGATGACGAAAGAAGAGTTCAAGGGGGTTCCGCTTCCGAACTACTTTGATTCCATTCTTGAATGTTCCGCCTTTTTGATTGACATTCCCGAACAGACGAGCCGCGGTTGAATATAATAATGAAGCATTTCATCAGAAATGTTACAAATATGTTTTCTCATTGTTTAAAACGATCACACCACTCAACCAGTTTAATGAAAAGCACTCCATATGAGAAAAACATTTTAGTATTCTGTTTTTCCCATCCCATCCTGAACTTATTTTTTTCCCAACAAATATATAATACAGTACGTGGAGAATGGATTGTAACAAAATCACCCGCGGAGTGGAGTTATCACCCAAAGTATCACTTTCAAATTCTGTATAGATGGGCAAAAAACACTAGCAATGTTTCGCTCGAGTCCAATATGGAATTAACTGACACCATATATACCATATTAGGCCACCAACAAACTGTGTCACTAATAGTATATACTGTGCTCTGAGAGTATATGACAACTTAACCACCAGTATGGTGTTTCGGAAAACTCATGTCCTTATAAAACCATAAGACGCACGTGCAGAGTTACAGTCAATGGAGCATTGGCTGAAACGCTGCTTATGCATCTTGTGCGTTCTTCATTCCAGGTTTGGAAGCTATAATCAGGGTGGAAATTTACTCCGCAGGTATTTTAGTGGCACTATGTGCTCAACTTATCGCATATCTCTAAGGGGAAGTATTTCAAATAAATAGCTAAGAGGAATATGCAATTGGTGAGTTGTGAAAATGGTCCTCTCATTATCATTGACATTTATGTGCAAGATGAAACGCCACACGTGCTTGTGATGGAATTGTGAAACAATTACATTTTACACATCATATCCCTTTACTAATTAATTATACACTTTTGTCAAATTTGTGATTCCCGCAAGATTTTTATAGGATTCTGTTTGCAGGTTATTGTCAAATTATTGTGGCCGGCAGCCTCGTCAATTAGTCGATTTTCTGCAACTATTCACTACAAAGCATCTAAAGTAACTGTATCATCAGTATGAAACCAATGGAATATCAATTCGCAACAATGCCTTTCGTCGATATAGTTTTATTTTCACAAATCAATGACAAAAGTTTTGTTGAATACTTCCACGAGTGATTCCTGTTCTTGCTAACACTTATGTGAGTTTACACCGAAGCGAGCTCGTCTGCCTATGTTTGTCATGGACTGCGCTTAAGAATTTCTCTCAAAGGGAACAAAAGGTCACTGGAGGTAAGAGTGAATGGCTATGAAGGATGATGAACTTGCAGTTTATGTTTATCCGAGGGTTGAATTAACACTTCAGCTTGTTATGCATCAAGTTTTGCAGTGAAGAAAACAATTAGCAATCGATGACAAGATAATGCAATACACACGTGGTATTTCATTAATTTCAACATGCAGTAAATTGTATGACACGTTGTTGAACAATAGGTTGGCGATGTGTGCCTAAGACAATGGTTTAATTATGGAAGAACGGTCTGGATTCAGACAAAAGCGCTGGTGCGAAGAAAATATTTACTCCCTACCGGCACTGATTCGGGGCAAGCATGAGATTTTTGCGTCATTCTTCGATATTCAGAAGGCATTTGATCGTGTTGACTGTAATTTGTTGCTGCTGAAACTTCTGAAAATTGGGAGTTGATTCCCAATGTCTAGTAATGAGAACATAACATGCACCGTTCAGTAAGAAACATGTATGAGTTAACAGAGGCTTGTGTAAAAGTGAAATGATACTGTCGCCATCCTTCTGTATGCAAATGGCGTAGTGCTTCTAGCCGAAAATGAAAACGATCTACAGATGTTACTCAATATCACTAACGACTGGTGCAAAAATGGAGAATGTCTATTAATGACAACAAAACTAAAATAGTATACTTCAGAAATCCTCGAACTAAAAGAAGTACTTTTGAGTTTAAAATGGGCAATTTTGGACTGCAATTCTGTGATAAATACAAATACCCACGCATAGTCCTTAGTGAATTTAAAAGTTATAACTATACCGCGAAAGTCCTGGCTAAAGCAGGGGGCAGAGCTCTTGGGACAGTGATTGCGAAAGTATACCCGTATAAAGATATAGGTTTCTCAACTTTTGGAGAACTGTATGACAGTTGTATTACTTGCATACTTGATTATGCCTCTGGGGTTTGGGGATTCAAAAAATATTGGAGAACTGTATGACAGTTGTATTACTTGCATACTTGATTATGCCTCTGGGGTTTGGGGATTCAAAAAATATTCTTGTATAGACTCGGTACAAAATAAAGCAATACGATATTGTCTTGGAGTTCAGAGACTTACCCTCTAGCTCTAAATGGGGAAATGGGTTTAAACACATCTACAGATAGGAGGTGGGCCTGCATGCTAAGGTTATGGAACAACATAATTAACATGGACGACGATCGTTTGGCTAAACGAATTTTTAATTGGGATTTTGAAAACTGTGAAAATGGCTGGTGTTCAGAGAAGAAATCTGTCTTCCAAATCGGGCAGCATGATATTCAAAACTGAATATCGGTATCGGTATTCAAACAAATATCGCGGTATACCGGTATATCGAAAACTGTTCAGATATATGAACACAAGTACCACAATCGAGACTCGAGGCATCAACAGTCGGAACGAATTAGCATGCCTTGATGGTGCGGTTCGAAAAACCTTTACCAACGCAGACGATATCAAAATTTATTATTTTCAAAATTAGTTTATGAGAGTTTCCCCAAAGATTTCAACAAAACTATATCATGTGACCCCTCATTGGAACGAGCTCAACGAGATCGTTCCAATGAGGAGTCACATGATATAGTTCTGTTGAAATTTTTTAAAATTATTTTTTCAACTGCTGAATTTGTATATTACGAGGGCACAAACAGGCGATTCCTTGGATAAAGCGATAATATTATTCATTCGGGGCTACAGTTAAAAAACTCAAGACATCTTGAAAATTAAATTGTTTGTAAATAAATAATGACGATAAACCGATATTTTTGTAATTACACCGGTATTCAATCGGTAATGATTTGAATATCGGTATATATTGGTTTATCGAAATACTGTGCAGCCCTACTTCCAAAGTCTTAAAAAAATGAAATTTACGACCATAAATTACGCTGTGACCTGACTGAGGTTCAAGATCTCTTAAAATCAAATAATAATTTTGAATAGCTGAACAGTATTCAATTTGTTCCAAAACTTAGAACTTAAAAGACTTTTAAAAAGTCCCTCCAAATAGAGGAATACGTTCGTATGGTTCTAAATCGTCAACAGCGCTCAACCTAAACGCAATTCCGTTGTGGAATCCTTCCCATTCGCATTGAAACGGGTAGATACAAAAATGAAAAGCCACAAGAAAGATTACGTATATTCTGCACAGAAAATTGTGTAGAAAATGAAACACATTTTTTAATGAAGTGCCAACTCCATTCTGATCTAAGGGATAAATTTTTTGAACAAACGTCGAAAGAACATAAATCTCATACTCTTTCAGTTAGTGACAACAGTTTGTTGTTGTTACTGAAGAATTGCCCCAGACAATGCTCCACATTTTTAGTTGATGCGTACAATAGAAGAAAGAGCTACCTCTATCAAACAGCTGTAACTAAGTAACTGAGAATCTTAACTAGTCTGACACGAGGTGACCATGGCTATCGAAAGTGTCGTTAAACCACAGTAAATAAATAAATCTTAACGAGAGCAGGAGAAGAGTATGAAACAAGGAAAGCATTATATGAAAAGGATGTGTGTGTGAGGGTGCGTGGGGGGCTGGTGTGGGGAGGGTCGGGGTGGGTGTGGTTGTGTATCTATGTGCGTGTGTCCGTGCGTGTGTGTGTGCACTTGGAGCATGCAATACTGTGGAAGTTGAAAGAGTATCCGTCACATTTTGGTCAAGCTGTCCGGGTGTTTTGCATTACACCTTTGTTTTAAATTATTTAAAGATAGCACATGTCACGTTGATAAAGCATCTGTCCGTCCGTTCGTCCGTCCGAGGTTTTTTTGTCCGGACAGGCATTATGAGCTTACCGAAATATTATGAGCTTATTTGATATATTATGAGCTTAATTACTAAGATATGAGACTTATGAGGCAAATTGCGAATTTTCGGGGTTTATATTAAGGGTCAGGGTCAGTTCAGGGTTGGGGTTAGCGTTAGTTTAAACAATATTTTATTTCTGAAGAACAAATTGTGGTACAATACATACAAAAACGTAATAATGAAGAATAAAGAAACGAAGGAATTGACAAAATTGTATGTATAACAACAATGCATTTGGTACAATTACAGTTAATATAGTGTTGGGATTCAGCAGGAAGCTATAAGTTTATGTGAGCTGTCTCCCAGTAAGTTTAAATCAGTTACTAAGTTAGGTGGAAGTAATATTTTCAACGTAATATATTGCTTAAACAGGGCAAAAGAAGAAGAGACCAATACTAGAATAGAGAGAAGGACAAAGTACTGGACGGTTAGTAGGAAAGAAGGAGAGAGAGAGAATAAAGAGGTGAAGGAAAAGTACTGAAACCAAACCAAGTTCAATTATACTATTGCTACTTCATTACTAGAGCAACCTATGGAACTGTTTGCATCAGAGATGGGGTTAGCGTTAGTTTCTCTTCAGTATTCCGTTGGGGGATGTAACCATGTCTAAACCCCCCCCCCCCCCGAAATATTTCCAAAAAAACCGAGGTTTTAACCGTCCGACCGTCCATTCGTCCGTCCGTAGGTCCGTCCGCCCGGAAGCCCGCCCGCCCGCCCGCCCGCCCGCCTAACAGCAGTACTTTAACTCTGAACTCACTATTAGCTACCGGGCTTTGACTGGAAGTCGCCAACCAACGACTATTGAATGAAACTGTTATTATGGGACATCGTTTCTAAGGTTAAGGTCTCTTCTCTCTCTCTCCCTCTCTCTCTCTCTCTCTCTCTCTCTCTCTCTCTCTCTCTCTCTCTCTCTCTCTCTCTCTCTCTCTCTCTCTCTGAACAAATTTTCTAACTCGGTCGTCATTCCTTTTCTGTGTGCAATGAAAATAGTTTTCTCATTGTTCATGTATGTTTGTATGTTTCTAATATATGTAGAAAAAAGAGATAATGAATAAAGCTGTCTTCTTCTCCATTTATCAATAGTGATGTGATAGTTTCATTGTGGTGGGGCCAGAACATAATATGTCCGTCACAAATTAGCTATACACAGCGTTGTCAGGTGACATAAGTGACATAAAACGACGCATAACATCCATGATTTCTGCTGGAAAATTTAGCTCATGATTTTACCACATCCTTTTTCTCCGACCAGGAGCCAGTACTATAAAACTTTTACAATTGTACTTTCTACATTAGTATTTTCTACTTATTAATACAACTGACTAAAATGAATCATTAGCATTTGAAAAGATATGGTAATTTGCCAACTGGCAAATTGCCACATCTTTAAAAATGCTAATGGTTCATTTCAATCCGTTTAAAGTCATTAACTAGAAAATACAATTGTAAAAGTTTTATAGTATTGGCCCCTGGTCTGACCTGTTGGGAAAGTCTGTTTTGTTCTTCTTTAATTCAACCCAGTTCTAAATTTACACCAAGTGACCAGAATTTCTCCGGCACTGCCCCTCATCTCTGGAGCCACTTATCGACTCATCTAAGACCATCGCGGGAACCTGAATCATTTAGACCGTTCAACCCTATACCTCTCTGGTTGGTATCGCCTTATGCACTACTGTCTACAGGGAAAAGGACGAGTCTATTTTGTATTTGTAGGGAGGTTCAGTAATAATCGGATTAAATTATTATTGACCCTCCTTGCTGATGAGAATGAATGAAGCGAAACACAGGCCATATGGTTTCAACGGTTCCCCACTGGCGATCTCGTAATGAACAAACAAGGATGAAATTGTTTTTCGTCCTCAACTGCCTTCCTATCACAATTAACACAGACCCTTTTCTCCAAGAGGATGGAACTGGGTTTGTGGTGTCTAACAGGTGGCTGATAACATCTTAACGATTCGAAATTTAATGAACCAACTCGAAACGAATTATCGTAATGATTCGAATCGAATCGAATCGAATCTAGTTTAACAGGTCCCTGTGCATTTTAGTGCGTAATCTCCTTGCTTCCAACTGGAAATTGACAATTCGACCCCTGAGTTCCAATGTGTTCCATATGTCTATTGGCACATAGAACACATTGGAACTCAGGGGACGAATTATATCTCCGCCCATTTCAAATTTCTGTTGGCTTGTCGTCCAAGACTGCAGGTCGCAAAACCTTTCGGACAAGCCTGCAGATTTTCTAATGAACCTATTGTTGTGAGTCCCCCACCTCCCCGCCTCAGCCGTGTATCTACATGTTTGTAATCTTTTATAAGGTAATGTTGTCTTGCAAGATCTATTTATGTTTATTAAAAACATAAAGAACCACATGTGTATGTCAATTGGAAAGGTTGCCTTTTCACGCGTTATATATTGCGGAGTGATTATAACACGAGAGATTTAAAGCTCAAATGATGGCTTCGCACATGTTACGCGGGCGTTAATATCCCTTACTGTTAGCATGCATATATAGCTCTGTATTTATTAAAACCTAACATGTAAAATCTGTTGGATATAAATTATGGGTACGCAGTAAAATTCGGTTCCAGGCTGACAATCACTCAGTTACCGAAAGTGGAAATTATTACCGGAGAACGCAGGAGAAGAAATAGTTCAGGCTCTGACACCGCTTTGTAAACATGAAGGAAATATCGACTGTCTGGAAGGGCAACCCTATTTATGGTTCGGAATGTACTGACAAACTAACCATTTCGATAACACTTATTGGTGAAACTTCATTTTAATCCAGCATATGCATAGTATGGATACAAGAAACGGAATATCCATTTATAACATGATTACCTATTCTACTATATATAAAAAACCTTTGACATAAATTTTAGCTTTACACACCAACCGCGGTGAACACGCCAGCAATGGGATTTCAGTAGTTAAAATTTACACATATAGTGGAACTACATCTGAGTTCACCTTTGGTGACCTCGCCTTGAATGCAAACTTGTCTAAATTTATCACTCGTCGCCTCGTGAAGAGTGAAATGAAACCGGTAATTATTTTTTACGTTTTTAAATAAGTTTACCTCATAAGATACCAAAAAGTAACAAATGTACGTTGTCTCATGTTAATGAAGCATCCATAACTCCAAATAGTATATTATTATGTTATTAAAATGAAAAGGCCCCGAAATTTGCGCGTTTCGTTTTCTATTTCGTTTCGGCGATAAAAGTGCCAGCGGAAGTACCGTCCACCGGTGCTCGTGTAAACAAAAACAGAGTCGAACGTGTGAATATTGATTTATTTAACATTTAAACTCTTATTAATCTGATGATCATGGTATAAATAAAATATACCCAAAGCAGCTTGGTGTACCAAATGTTCTCTACTCGTGGTGAAGTGGTATTAACACTACTTCACCACTCGTGGTGAACATATGGTACACCAAGCTACTATGGGTATCTTCTATATATACACTACACACAAAAAAAAGTTTTGAAGCAAATCATAGTTTTTCCATCTTTTTCGAATTCATATTTGACCGAATATTTTATGATTATTTTAAAACATGGGAGACAAAGTTAAGAAACTGTTAATTCTGAAGTTAGTCTACGTATATCCTTGACACCACAGCAGCCAATAAGAAGCCATTGGTAGTGTTTTGAAAACCGCAAATTGACTAGCAACATGTGTTGCATGGAATATCTATGCATTTCGTCGTATATCTGTTTCTTCTGCGACTTTTATAGCAAGGCACTTAATCCCTATTACCCACACGGTGGTGTTGTGTACTATGGCGTACTGTCTGTCGATGGTGTCCTCAATCAATGCTAACCCTGCTTGTGTGGAGTTAGTACGTTTGGCTCTGAAAGTTGATTGCCTCTGCTCGGTGGTTCTCTCTGGGTATTCCGGTTTCCTCCACCCGAATAACTATCCAACAAGAGGAGATCCTGGAATTCGAAAGTGCCGTTAAACTGAATAAATAAATGTGACTTTTATACACTTTAAACACGTTTTATTGTGCAATTTCTCGGGGTAGTTTATTATCTGCCATCGAGAGAGCCCGTATACTCGGGCAATAGCAAACGTGTATGTGCACTGGTATGTGTCCTGGATGGGTGCCTAGAAATATTTTTGTCCCAAGAATGGGATCAAATTTTTCAGGATCAAGTTCATACTCTCATTCTCAATATAATATCGAGGTGTCTAACGTGTTTATAAGTCAGAGGTGGACATACCCGACACTGAGTAGTAAAAATGTATTTTTGAAGTGACCACACATGCACGTGACGGGATACTGCAGACATTCATGAATTTGTTCGAAATGATCATTCATTTCCCAAAGAAGGAGTTAGCTTCCGCGTGGTGTAACTCTTTACCTAACATGAAAAGCAGACGACACTTGTAAACAAAATTCTTGAATAACTAATGTTTTTCATTTTTTGTCTCAAAAACATAGGTTATGACGACGAGCTCGTTCCAAAGGGGGTCATAACCTATGTTTTTGAGAAAAAACATGAAAAAATAATGGAAATTAATTGGCGATTTTTGTGAATAGCGCTGACCGGTTTTAGCCGTTACGTTGGGTAAAAGGTATATTGCTTTTCATTATTGTCTCGTGTTTTTGTCATTTAAATAGAGATGTTTGGAGTGCTTCAAAACTTCTTTTTGTGTAGCATATATACACAGCGATCTTCGACCTCCAGTAACTTATCTGCTGTTGGGAAATACAGTACTTGCATCGAATTATGGCTAGAAAGGAAAATAAAACTATGTGATGGTGAATACACAGTAGTAACAATTTGTCGGTGTTACAGATACGACTGAACAGACGATTAAGCACCTCGTCACCTTGACAACAGAAGTCATCAATTGAATCGTTTATATTTACCAATTTGTCTTCAAGGATGGGGTGTGATTAATATGGATGTTCTTCGTAACAGAATATTTTTAGCACTTTTGTGCATATTCATTTATCTGGCGATCTTCTGATTAAGCTTGTCAGGCTACACAGGGAAAGCCGTGCATTTCATAGCGATTTCCAACGTGCCAAGACTGTTGGACAGAACCTCAATTTTGGAATTGTTCTTTTGTTCTTACAGATTGTATTGTACAGCTGTAGATATTTTCCGGACAAAGACATCTTTGAAATATGGATCTGTCGTTCAAAGAACAGGTTTTTGGTAACGGTAATGTTGATGCTCTCTCTCTCTCTCTCTCTCTCTCTCTCTCTCTCTCTCTCTCTCTCTCTCTCTCTCTTGGTGATAAATTCAGTGAAACTTACAACATCTTGTCAATGGGTAACCGGCTTCAGCACCTTTATATCTAAAAGGTCACGATAACATGGCTTGTTGCATCTGTTATCAACTTCCACATCATTGTGGTTTTGACTCTGGAGTCCATACATGGTACGACCCTGAACATATCCAGGTCCAGTGTTCTCACTGTGGGTTAACAATTTAGCCAACTACACTAAAGGTTTGAATTGGAATTATGCAATCTTCATTGGCCGAAACTGTATCACAAAAAAAGTTCCTTTCTCTTGCGAAGGAAAGGCACTGCAGCAGTAACGATCGCGATCGATGACGAAACAAACAACAAGAAAATACAGCAGTGCTGTGCAAAAAAGGACGATGAAAATATGCCAATGCAGTTTTACTGAAAAGACGTGACTTCAACATTGACCTGTATGCTTTTATTTGCAATACATTTTGGGTCCGTATACCGAATTTGGTCAAAATCGGGCCAGTAGTTAGCCCGTCGCTAAGGTGGCGTTCTGGTTGCTAGGGAAGTCACGCGACGTCCACATTGACCTATCTGTTTTCATTTGCAATGCATTTTGAGTGCGAATACCGAATTTTGGCAAAATCGGCCCCGTAGTTAGCCCGTTACTAAAGGGGAGCTCTGGTTGCTAGGGAAGTCACGTGACGTCTACATTGACCTGTATGTTTTTATTTGCAATACATTTTGGGTCCGTATACCGAATTTGGTCTAAATCGGCCCAGTAGTTTGCCCGTTGCTAAGGTGGCGCTCTGGTTGCTAGGAAAGTCACGTGATGTCAACATTGACCTATCTGTTTTCATTTGCAATGCATTTTGGGTCCGTATACCGAATTTTGTCAAAATCGGCCCAGTAGTTAGCCCGTTGCTAAGATGGCGCTCTGGTTGCTAGGGAAGTCACGTGACGTCAACATTGACCTATCTGTTTTCATTTGCAATGCATTTTGGGTCCGTATACTGAATTTGGTCAAAATCGGCCCAGTAGTTAGCCTGTTGCTAAGGGGCGTTCTGGTTGCTAGGGAAGTCATGTGACGTCAGCATTGATCTGTCTGTTTTCATTTGCAATGAATTTTGGGTCCGTATACCGAATTTGGTCAAAATCGGCCCAGTAGTTAGCCCGTTGCTAAGGGGGCGCTCTGGTTGCTATGGAAGTCACGTGACGTCATGATTGATCTGTCTGTTTTCATTTGCAATGCATTTTGGGTCCGTATACCGAATTTGGTCCAAACCGGCCCAGTAGTTAGCCCGTTGCTAAGGGCGCGCTCTGGTTGCTAGGGAAGTCACGAGACGTCAACATTGATCTGTCTATTTTTATTTGCAATGCATTTTGGGTCCGTATACCGAATTTGGTCAAAATCGGCCCAGTTGTTAGCCCGTTGCTAAAGGGACGCTCTGGTTGCTAGGGAAGTCACGTGGCGACACCATTGACCTGCCTGTTTTCGTTTGCAATGCATGTTGGGTCCATGTATCACATTTAGTCAAAATTTGGCCCAGTAGTTTGCCCGTTGCTAGGGGCGTGCTTTACTTGCTATGGACGTCACGTGACATAATCAGTGACCCATTAGCCCCCCCCCCCCCCCCCCCCCCCCCCCCCCCCCCCACACACACACACTCAATATATTAAGGGTCCCTTGACCCTATGAGGGTGAAAGCATTGGTGGAGAGCCATCACTTGTTCTAGCGTCCGAGTATCCTTGAAAAAATGTAACCTCATTTGTCCCCGGTTCCTTTGGGAAAAATCCCTAAAAGTTTAATCAGCCAGAGTCATTCTCGTGAAGTCTCATCTCGCTAACTACTTCCTACGTTAAAAAAAGTGTGAAATGAGAATAAGGTTCCGCTCCACAGTTTTCCAGGCATTTCCAAATGTGACATGCCATACACTCTCTTCAAATGCAAATATCCTGTAACTTAGTTATCTAACCCATTACATGTATTACATTTCCCAAATCCACAAAAAACATATAACACTATCTGACTAAGTAGAAATAAACAGTCTGAATGTGGGTGGAATTATTTATTGTCAAAGGCAAGACTTCAACCTGAAAAATTGCCCGAAAAAATACCGAAACCAGTCATTTTCAGCCACCTAGCAGCCTCAAAAGCAGAATTTTCCCACCAACCCCACCTACCCACCCCTGGAGCAGAGCATCAGTTGTTTCTAAAATGCAAAAAAAAAATTATATGTTTCCGTCTCATTTTTTAGTTACCTGTCTGGTAACAAACCCGTGTAAAAATTACATTTAAAAAAATAGCTAATTTTTCGAAGCCACTGTTTCCCATAATTCATCTGGTAATTTACCCTTATGTATCAGACTCCAACTTTGGGACCAAAACTTCAAATTTTCTTGTCCAACAAAAAGCCTAATGTAATCATATATCTGATACTAAAAATATATCTCTATTTTACATGGCCTTAGTTTCAACATACACCCTTTGTTTAGAATTTCACCCCTGTGCAATAGTGCGAAACTGTGGAGCGGAACCTTAAAGAGAAAACAAGAGTGATCTCCCCCTGGATTTCACTCAGGCAAAATAATCTGGAGTCCATCCTGAGTTGAATGAACAAAAACCACAAGTCTCTATTTTCAACCAGTAAAAAGATACAGCATGTCCTTTCTGATTGCCGCATAGCTTTTTCAGCCATTTTACCCGATCTTCACAACCACACCACACCACCTCAACACCCCCCACCCCCTCCCCATTTCTCTGAGCCACTTCAGAAAGTATTTTTGTTATTACCACCAGCCACATTGACTACCCATGTCCTGCCAATAGCACTGTTAAATACAATCAAAATGTAAAACAATAAGCACTAATAACCATAGCTTGGGGGGGGGGGGGGCGGGGGTGTTGCTCTCTAGATATGAAAGCGTGAACAGCTTGACGGACGGATGACACACAGACATGACACCAGTGACCAAAATGAAAAAGTAGACACCATAACTGCAAATCTCTGGTCAACAGTAACAACCAGACTGTCCATAACTGCACAAATTTGTCATAAATACAAGGCTCGGTGTTTAGGAAAGGCAGTGCTCTACCTTAATGTTTTTGAAATCTTGACGAAAATTCAAAACAAGTGCGAAATTAGGCTACATCAATAAATTTCTCAAAATTTCCACTTATTTCCTTCCAGTTGTGCTGAGATATCACTTGCTGAATGTTAACTACTACTAACAATAGCACACAAACCAGAAATAATGAAATGTTTTTTGAAAAATGGTGTATTTATAACTCAAACACAAATAAGGAACTTCCTGGTTCAAGAATTGACACCGTCGGCAGAATGCTCTTTAAGGTTCCGCTCCACAGTTTTCCAGGCATTTCCAAATGTGACATGCCATACACTCTCTTCAAATGCAAATATCCTGTAACTTAGTTATCTAACCCATTACATGTATTACATTTCCCAAATCCACAAAAAAACATATAACACTATCTGACTAAGTAGAAATAAACAATCTGAATGTGGGTGGAATTATTTATTGTCAAAGGCAAGACTTCAACCTGAAAAATTGCCCGAAAAAATACCGAAACCAGTCATTTTCAGCCACCTAGCAGCCTCAAAAGCAGAATTTTCCCACCAACCCCACCTACCCACCCCTGGAGCAGAGCATCAGTTGTTTCTAAAATGCAAAAAAAAAATTATATGTTTCCGTCTCATTTTTTAGTTACCTGTCTGGTAACAAACCCGTGTAAAAATTACATTTAAAAAAATAGCTAATTTTTCGAAGCCACTGTTTCCCATAATTCATCTGGTAATTTACCCCTATGTATCAGACTCCAACTTTGGGACCAAAACTTCAAATTTTCTTGTCCAACAAAAAGCCTAATGTAATCATATATCTGATACTAAAAATATATCTCTATTTTACATGGCCTTAGTTTCAACATACACCCTTTGTTTAGAATTTCACCCCTGTGCAATAGTGCGAAACTGTGGAGCGGAACCTAAAGGACTCACGAGTTTCGACGTCGGCTTCGCCTCCGTCTCAACTCGGGCGCCTCCGGCGCCTTCGTCCTTTATAATAAACTTTCACCATTAATTGTCAGTCCGTGGTGACGTGGCATAGTTCTTCTTCAAATGTTGGTTATCAACTTTACAAAAGATAAAATTTAATTAGATAAATACTTCATACCGTCGCGATTTACTCGCGACGATATGAAGTATTTTTCTTATTAAATGCTGCCTCTGTAAAGACTCGGGACCCGCCAAGCGCAGTAATTGACGGTAATTATTCGATTAATTTATTATCTAGTTCCAACAACAGGTGTACTTACCTGCGTCTTTCAGTCTGACCAATAAATGGTTGAGGGCTTTATTATTTTTGATGGTCTTACTTTATTCATCAAAATTTGTTTTATTATAAATTAATGGAGAGTGAATACGGGTACACTCTAATAATTTGAAATAAAACAAATTTGTATAAACAAGATATTATTTGTGTTTGATTGAATGTGAAATGTGAGCAAGGAAAATGTAAGCTTTTTCTGCGGTACAGGAAAGCCCTGATAGTGGCTTCTGTCACTCAATCAGTTAATTGAATAGGGGACATAGATATAACTTAGTTGACCGCTCTTTTCGCCTACCGAGGATTTCGTCAAAACTTTCGCGTTCAGTTGCATTTTTCCGCGGCCAATTGTTCATTCAATCTAGGAATATTTGTCATTTCATTTTTCAAAGCTCGATCAATGCAAATGGATCAGACAGCGAAGAAACTTCCCCTTAGCACCAAAACACTTTGTTTGACACCAAAATATCCAGATTGACTAAATATTTGATACCAGACTGTTTCGGGCGAGTGTGAACACTGCTCAGAACGTCATGGAGAATGAGAACTTGAAGCTTTGGGGCCCATTTACAGCCTAAGCCAATGATAGCTAGAAAACCTGATATTGCCATGCTCAATAAAACAGAGATATATTATCAACAAGATTCAGGGAAAGTACATTAAATATGCGGACTTTCAAAATGTCTCACTTACATCAACAGTATCATATTGTCGGACTTTGTTAGGGTGTATCGGAAGTGCATCTGACTTCAGCGCAAAGAGGACAGCCCTTCGTACACAATGAACAATGCAGTAGCCAGCCGTATTGTGGAGTTTACTACAGATTTTACGCAAGGTTATTGGCTGTTAAACTGTGCAGCTCTTCCTTTGAGCAGTTCCATTCGCTGTCCCGGTAGTGTTTAAAGAGGAGTAAGGGCACTTGGCTGATGATGGGATTTTTGGGGAGTAGTCCAAATCCTGAAGTCTTCCCTGTAGCAGGACAACCGGAATCCTCTATACTGCTACATTTTTCATCAGTATAATAATAATAATAATGGTAAGCAGATTTTATATAGCATAAAATCCCAAGTATGCGCTCTAAAACCCTGCATAGTTAAATAAACAAAATGAAGCTCAAAACCATAAATTCGACTCACAAACTGGGAAAATACGGAAGTACTACTGAAAACTGCAATAATTCTCCCTGAAAGGTGAAATTTTAGTGGTTTCTTTTTTGGGTTACTTCAATTGGTATACTCACTGAGCCCAAACGACAACAATTGGAACTTTTAAAAGTTATGTTGGTGTTTCCATGGGTGTTATCCAAACTTGTTACCACGGGGTAGTTGGACAGTGAGGGTTTACCTTTCAAGCACCAGTTGATATCCTCACCAGTCACCACCAGCAAGCAGACTTATAGAAAGATGGTAACATCCTCAACGCAATTTGTTTGTGACGCCACATGAAATATTTCTTCAGTCTCATTCATTCGGGAGAGACGGATATGACAACCTCATTTTGCAAAACCTGAATCACGGGGCAATGCGCCATTCACGTGGAAGGCTCCCAAAGCATAGCCTGTTGGCGGTGTATACATTTGCGTTTAAGCGGTTTTGTCATTCATGCTTTTTTTAGCCCCTGAATCCCCTCTCTGAAAATTTGGAATTTGAATCGAGTAGAGTCCCTTCCGAAACACTTTCGGTATTTAGATTTGTTTTCTGTCGTTAATAACGCTGAACTCTTCTTAGATGCGAATATACGATTTTTTTTCAAAACAGAGCGGCAGCCCACAGGATGTATGGAATAGAAAACCAAGACGCGCTGGAATTCTCAAGGATACACGACTGAGCCCCTCCGAACAGGGACGCCAGAAGCTCGGGGCAGAGGGGCAACTGCCCTCCCTTCCTTCGGTCCACGAGGGCAAGTGGGGGCAGACATTGCCCTTCCCTGGTTCGTCGCTCAATTGTTTTCAATGATTTATTCTCGAAGTAAAGCTAAAATACACCCCAAATCCGCCCTGTGAGCTTTCAAAATTCAATGGGGGTGGGGGGTGGGAGGAGGTACCCTCCTCCTCCCGATGGGAGAGTAACACCCCTCAAACTCACTCATCTCGAGTCTGCGGCCTTCGAGACATGCATGCTTCGGCATGTCAGGTCAGGGCTGCTAGTGCGAGTAAAATCTGAACCCCCTGTTCTGAAGTGTTTCCGGCGCCCTTGCCTCCGGGAAAGGAATTTTCAAATCAGATAAATTACTCTTTAACAATATGGCAAGCCTGCTTGTTGTGTACTACAGTAACAAGTTTCCGAATGGTTACTGCCCACTCTTTTATCAACATTTCCTGTTGCGTCAACATGATGACAACAAAATGCGATGGGGAAGCTCTGTGGGATAATGCACTTCACTTGTTGAAAGGCTTTGTGACTAAGGTTTCTGGAAATTCGACAGTGGAAAGTGCATTTAACTTTCACAAAATAAAGTTAATTGAGTCTAATTATCAACATTATAGACTCTATGACACAAGTATGTTGGGAAAACCGTGCCATTTACATGCAGTTATTTCAGTTTTACATGAATGACGACAACCCGAATAACCTTAACCATTTCAATACTGGCACCCTGGGAGGTATCAGTTCAGTCAATACTGTCAACGGCGAAATGGGCGAAATCATCCTGGTTTGTTGGAAAGTTCAGTAATAAATTAACCCATCAGCCCTGTCGAGCTGTTGGATTAAATTATTACCGATCCTCGCTTCAGATTTTTGCTCTTTGTATCGTCTGCTCGTCCACTACCATTTTTTTCTTCACGCAGCAATTTACGCACACCGGATTGAAAGAGTTAATAACCCCAAACAACAAACGACTATATCAAAATGTTCTTACAGGAAACTAAAAACCAATCATCTTTCTCTTTCCTGATAACAACCAGATGGAACAAACTCATTCCATTAAAGTGTCATAAGTTTGTGTGATGATAGTTTAACCCTTTACCTAACATGGAAAGCAGACGACACTTGCAAAAACAATTCTCGAATAACTCATTTTTTTCATTTTTTGTCTCAAAAACATAGGTTATGACCCCTCGTTTGAAAGAGCTAGACAAGCTCATTCCAACGAGGAGTCATAACCTATGTTTTTGAGACAAAAAATGAAAAAAATAATGAAAATTAATTGGCAATTTTTGAGAATAGCGCTGACCGGTTTTGGCCATTACGTTGGGATAAGAGTTATATCGTCGGCATATTATGTGAGGCATCACCGGAGTTTACGGTGGTTGAAACCGGAAACACTTAGGGATGAACTATTAACGTTCTGCACAACTAAATACACTGCTCTTCCGTGCACCACATTGTCATTAATTTACTTGTTTGTTTGTTTGTTTGTTGGGGTTTTAGGGCATGCAAAATAAATTATTGATTCTCAGCCAATCTTTTTTTCAAATCAGTAAGGGGGGGGGTATTTTTAATTTTTATATTTCTTTTGCAAAAAGTGAGCAAACATGGAGAGGATTTCGACTGTCTTTTCACACAAAGAAATATAGAAAGTGCATATTTATACAAATAAATTCATTTTTAATTTGAAAAATAAAACACTCCTCTAAAAACAACTGTAGGTACTGCAATTCAAAGTTTTTATATTCTTTCGATGCCCTCCATGTTACCTTTGAAGTAAAAGTATTTAATCTATGCGGATATACCTCATTACAATTTATGGGACAGTGCAGGGACTCTCCCATAAATTGTAACAAGGCAAACATATTGGAGACGCAACTAAATAAATATGCATCAATCACAAAATGTAAAACGTTTCGGGTCTCCTTGAGTTTGTACTAATATTGGAAGACACTGAAAGGCAATTAAAAAAAAAGTCCAATAAGGAGGTTCAAATTCAATGAGGGATTGCCTGAGAATCAGAACAATGTTTTTCAGACTTAAAAGTATTTTCAAGAACCAGAGACACATCGTGTCAGACAGTTTTACGGATGGAGGAAATCGGAGTACCCAGGAAGGACCACCGAGCAGCGGCGACCAACTGTCAGACTTCCCAATTTACTAACTCTGCACTAGAGCTGTAGGTTAACCGAAACCGAACCGAGGTTTTTAGTTCTTTTTTAAAAACCGAAACCGTCGACATCCCGTAATCTAAGGTTTTTCGTTTTTTATTAAATACTCTCTTGCTGCAGAAATTCGCAGAATGTAGCCATCCCAGACTAGTGAGAGTACCCAGACACTGCCATGGCAGTGTCTGGGTACTCTCACTACTCTGGGAAGGCTACATTCTGTGAACTTCTGACATTTCAGTTTAGTTGTGTTTTCAGCTTTCCTCATGTTGCGTGTAGGTGTCAGACCTCGAAAAATGGCCAAGCACAATAAAAGTTCTGTATATTTAGGTAATTATTATATTGGCCTTCCTGATTCTTCATGTATTATAGCTTATTTCGGGCATTCATTGAGTTTCACTCATTATCACTGCCATTCAGTTATGACTCCGGACATAAGAATGAGTTTTATTGAATTTTATTTGGCCTCATGAACAAACCGAAAACCGGACCGAACCGAGGTTTTACTCCACCTGAAAAACCGAAACCGAAACCAAACAAGAAATTTAAAAACCTACAGCTCTACTCTGCACAAGTAGAGTTAGCAGCAGTTGAAGGTAAGTGCGCTATTGATGTGCAGTACGCATTTGTATACAGCGCAGTCATGCCCCGTCGTGGACAGTTGACATTATGTGTATTGCGCAAGGACACAACGCAGTTACCACCGATCTTCTCATTAATTACAATCTGCAGTACAAAACTGAAAAATATATTTTTTTTATTATATGACTATGTAATTTAACCGCCACATATCACTACTGTTTGACAATCTTTTCCTGGTTCCCGAAAAATCCACAGTGTGGAATCCGATTCCGTATCACTATAGTATGACGGACTATTTACATGTGCGTTCGAATTCGCATAATTGGATGTTTCGGTCACAGAGAGTACTTTACTCCGAGCTGGAATGGGTGCACTCAAACGGCGGTGCGGGTCAAAAAGAAAGTTGACTGTTGTTACGTATTCATGCGCATCGGGAGATTCCCCGGAAGTGTGCACTTGTTACAAAAATAAGTGTAAACAAAAATAGATCTTTTTACTTCAATCCAATTTACCAAAAAAGGTTGGGAGAATTATTAATGCTATCGTTGGCATGCGATGTGGAACTATAAGTCATATAATAAACCTTTTATCGCTACAGTGAAGTGTTCTAGGTAGTCGCATCACCTCTCGTTCAGGAGGTCAGATCATCGGATCAAACTCGCTACCATCCGGCAATCTGACCGTCTCAACTCGAAGTGATACTACGACCCAAATCAATTCACTGTTGCGATAATATGTATATATTGAGGGGTTAACCCTTTACCTAACATGAAAAGCAGACGACACTTGCAAAAAAAATTCTTGAATAACTAATTTTTTTCATTTTTTGTCTCAAAAACATAGGTTATGACCCCTCGTTGGAACGAGCTCGACGAGCTCGTTCCAACGAGGGGTCATAACCTATGTTTCTGAGACAAAAAATGAAAATATTTTGAAAATTAATTGGCGATTTTTGAGAATAGCGCTGGCCGGTTTTGGCCGTTACGTTCGGTAAAGGGTTAACGACGCTTTTGACAGCCAGAGTCACCTCATGTCGGAAAATTAACAATATAAAAACATAAACAATGATTACGGTGCAAGAACAACACAAACCAGGCAAACGTTTTAGCACAATAGGTTCATTAGCCTAAAAGTTGTAAATACTTGGATTTCATATAATTGGTTACATGTCCTGGCATTAGTCCACAAAAACATTCGCGACATAATTGTTCGTACAATCTCATATCAGTCAATTCTAGACTGGCATCAGCCGAGTCTGTGGGAATACCAGATAAAGACACGTATCACGATGCCTACAGACGTTTCCTCCCACAGGACCAGTATTTGGGAAACATTTCGAATTCTTGCCATGCTAATTGCAAAAGTTCAAATGTGATTTCCCTCCGTCAATGTGTTGTTTTTCAAATCAGTATGTTGGCAAAATCATTACCCCGTTTCACAAACCCGTAAACAAGCATAGCTTTTCATTACATGGCCCCTGCATGTCCAAGGCCCGCCTATTCGTAACGATTCCCAGAGCTGGGGAATATCTTACCTTTTCTTTGATTTTTCAGAAGCAGTTTCCATCAATAACTCTGCATTCTGTGAACTGTTAAAAATGTTAAATTGTTTATGCTGACGTCAACACTGGAACGTTGCAGACAAAATCTATAACGTTTTTCAACATGCAGCCATGGAGCTGCACGTTAAAAAACTTGATTGGTCTGTCACTAAAATTCACTGAGCAGTTATGCACAAAATGAATTCAAGTCGTATCACGATCCTGAACCGAAAACGTGTCCTTTTTGGTTCAGTGTGCTGAATCAAGGCGAGTAATGGATCAATCAAAATTGTCAGTGCCGTAATTAATAGGTTGCTCCACGAATTCTGCCGGCTATTAAATGGTCGTGTCGGGAATTATTGATCATCTGCTGAGATTATGCCAATTCGAGTTCGACATTACTTGGTTCTTAATTTGCGAGAAGAAAATGTCAGACTCAGAGATCTGTAACAAATCGTGTTATGTAAGGAAGCTCATAAAAAAAATCTTTGGCAGCATCGGGTGGTAGCGTGGTACAAAACTGTACGGAAGATACGTCTACAGCCTGGGCAGAGAAACTTGCGTTTGACCACGTGTACAAATTTGATCTTCTTAACATGACATAGATGCTGTTGCTATTACATGGCTAGATGCTGTTGTCTTTACAGGGATAGACTACGCATGTGTTCTAATAATCACGGTGTGGTTAGGATGGGTGTGGTACATCCAAAGTCTCTGGGTTTTGTTTTAAAATTAGAAGCTGCCTGTTATCAGATATTGAGGTTCCAGCAGGATATGAAGCAGGGACCAGTTGTATTAGAACAAGCAGGATTAGTGGCCGGGGTATGAGATTTGAACGAAATGCATTTATTGAATAACCAATGTTATCTACAGCGGTTGCCCGATTCGGAGAAATCAAAATAGATGGTAAATGATATTTTTGCAATACTTATTCCTAGCAATGTTTTTTTTCACAAAAGAGTTTCGTTTACTTGGCAATAATCAGTTTTATTATATGCTAGCCTGTAAATTATCGTAAATTATCTCGCAAATTATCTAAAACATATTTCTCGATATCCATCGACTCGATAGATATCGGGGAATATCCCTCGGTGGCTTCCGAAATGACGTCACGTCTTGAAGGAACTGTCAGCTGATCTTTGTTATTGTTTTGAAACGTACGCATTTGGAGGGCGAATTGGGCTGAATACTGTGCAATAAAATGTCTCGTAGCATATAATAAAAAAGAAAATCTACTCTATTTTAGATTTTAGTCAGTAGTGTGAAATGGAGAGTGTGAATCCACTTCATTTCTTTTTCTCGATCGACCCTCAGCTTTTTCTTCTAAGTTTAATTTATTCTCAGTCACAAAAAATATGGTACAAGAGAGAGAATACAAAAAAAAAGAAAAAGAAAAATACATAAAATTACAAGATGCTGATATATATATATGCCATTGACGCTGACACTGCCGCCGCTATCACTACTGTCACTAATACTACTACTGTTACTTCATTACTTATTTACTACCATTACTACTAATACTACTTCCACTACTACTACTACTACTACTACTACTACTGCTACTACTACTACTACTAATACCATCAGAGACTAATTCGATTAAACCCGAGTTTTAGATAAATGCAGAGCCTCTTCCGGATTTGTACATTGTTGATGGAAATAAGTCCATAAAACTTTTCCCTGCAAGAGTTGTGCCAGTAATAACCGGGGATATATTTGGAGCGCAAGTCTTGAAGCTTGCTGCATATCAGTACAAAATGATATTCGTCTCCTATACCATTTTTGACATAATTTACATTTCCTTTCTTCCCTATTAATTTTCCCCCACCTTCCAGTTTCTATTTCAAGTTTATGATTGGCAGTCCGTACTTTTAAAAGGTAATACCAGTGATGTCGTGGCAACGATATGTAATACTGACCAAGATTTGGGAAGTTTTTGATATGTTTATAGAGTTGACCTCTAGACGAACCCGCTATATCTGCATGCCATTTTTGGAAAAATTGGTCAACTAAAATTTGTTTTATCTGGGATAATAAATCTTTTGCCAAAGGAAATTGGTTTAACCATATCACATTATACCCAGTAGATTTCAACGTTTTCTTATAATAAGATATCACATGAGTACTTTTTTCCGTTTATACTAAGAATATGTGATAGTTTATAAATTTTCTTCCCGAGTATAGACCCTATTCTCGTTCAACAGTCTAGACCAGTAAGTCATCATTCTCTTCGTGACACAAATACTGATTGGGTATCTTCCCACTTCCCCATAAACCATATAATTAGGTTTATTAGACTTCATGAACATAAGTATTTTACAAAACCGCAGATGTACGGTTTCAATTATTGACGGATTTTCAAAGCCCCACACTTCGCAACCGTAAAGTAAAATAGGCTGTATGAGGTAGTCAAATAACTTGAGTGCTAAATCTGCCGACAAGTTAATTTTTCGTACTTGATTCAATAATCCGAACATGGATTTTGTGGCAATGGCCTTTCGTCTCTCTAACGAGCGACAGAAACGGCCATTACAGACGAAATCTACACCTAAATATGTAAATGTATCCACAACCTCGAGATTGTCGCCTGCTAAAACAAATTTTGGAGGATTTTTTGTTTTTCGTTTATTAAATATCATCACTTTTGTTTTCTCGGTGTTCACTCTCAAATACCAGGCATCAGAATAGTCGCTAAAAGCGTCCAAAGATCTTTGCATACTCACTTCCGAGTCTGCAAAGATAACCGTATCATCACCATATAAAATACATAGGATTTTGGATTTTGAGATAAACCTCCAGTTCCGTGTAAAATTTCTCACTTAAATAGTTAAGACCTTCTACTACGCAACCACTTAAAAAATCCTCAAGATCGTTCAAATAAATAGAAAATAAGAAGGGGGACAAGTTTTCACCCTGTCTCACCTCTATCGTGCATGGAAAAAGTGGAGATTTTTGCCCGTCTTTTGCCACACAAGATTTTGTAGCTTCGTACATATTCTTTATTTCGTTAAATACCTTACCATTAATATTGTTCCGCAGAAGCTTAACCCAAAGACCATGCCGCCAAACCGTATCAAAGGCTTTTCGAAAATCTACAAAAGTGCAGAATAATTTCCTACCACTTTGTAAGTAAATATCAACTATGGTGTACAATATATATATATTATCTATAGTAGCGTGACCTGCTCTAATTCCCATTTGATTATCTTTCAATATATCATATTCATCAGTAAACTGAGTTAGTCTCCTGTTTAGAATACCTGTAAAAACTTTGCCAATATTACTCAATAAAGTAATGCCTCTGTAGGAGTCAGGGTCTGAGTATTCACCCTTGTTTTTGTATAACAGCATTATAAGGCCGGTCGACCACTCAACCGGATAATAACCACTGTCCAATATTAGATTAAACAATTTTAAATAGATGGGCATGGTGAGAGTCATACTTGATTTTATATATTCATTACAAACACTATCAATACCGGGAGATTTATTGTTCTTCAATTTATTTATAACTTGCCTAATTTCGTCTTCCGTAATTGGATTATTAATATATTCTATAGAGTCTGGGCACATGGTTTCCGTTAATTCATTTAGGTCTGGCTGTTCATCGATGATACTATTTAAGTTCTTAAAATGAGAGTATAACTTATCTAACGGTATTTGAGTTTTCGATGCCGATTCTTGGGTCTGGGAACCAGCAGTATGTTGCTTCAAAGTACGCCAGAATGCCTGGGAGTCATGCCTAGAAAGCGAACGCAAAGTTAGGCAGCAATTGTCTTTCATTTGGGCCCACTTTCTATCCATGACTTTTCTATAATTTTTACTGGAACGTTTTAAAGCTAATTTATTTGCAAAACTTTTACGTGTTTTATATAAGCGTCTCCTTTTACGAAAGATATTTCTGTATAATTTGCACTCCTCATCAAACCATGGCCGGTTCAGTTGCCTACTCGTGGCGCCCTTTTTAGTGCGATACATACCAAACGTACGTTTTGCCGCTGAGCACAGCAGCGCTGATACGTCTCTGGCGACAGAATCTATGTCTCCCGGGGAACAATGTTGTACATTAAGACCACACAACTTTTCAAGGGTACTATCTAGTGCCTGTTTGTCAACCTGAGCCAAAAATTCACTCTGTTTGCCTGTGTCCCATTTATGAATTTTAGTATGACCTTTTGACTCTTCACCTGGACTTACCTCTACTTTTTTATGTTTAAGATCGCTACCAAATGCTATATCTATGCCTAATCCACTATGAACATCAGAATATAGACACGAAAAATTTAAACTTTCGAAATCGTTTATAAACAGGAACAAACGTTTGTTAACAATGCAGTAATCTACAACGCTGCTTTCGCGGCAAGTTAACTTTCCCAGATCCTTATCCCCCCAACACGGCCGTTTATAATATTGTAACGGCAAAGCCGTGGTCTGGACTCAAAGGACCATAACAGTCAACACCTGTCATGCCTCCTCAGTGACCAACCCACAGACAGGCCAATTACTAAAAATTATTAACATTCCAACACCCAAATTCACCGAAACAGTATGCCATTGGCCCAGACCCAGAGGATGATAACAGTTGACCCCTATCATACAACCTCAGTGACTGTCTCACGGATATACTAGTTACCAAGCAGTTACTTAACTAAAACTAAGTTAAACACGCAAACGATTACCAGGTGGGTGAAGGGATTGGGACAATGGCAGTGGGAAGGTTGAATTTACAAGGGTATTAAGGGAGGTAACTGGGACTGGGAAGGGATTTGATGTGAGATGGAAACTAATAGGCAGAAAAGAAAAAGCTTTGGGATAATCCACCTCTTTTATCAATACTACTAAAAAGCTTGTATTAAAGTTTTGAGACTTTAATTTAGGTTAGCATTCATTCTTGAAAAATAGGACACGGGCCCTGCGTCCCATCATCCAAGAATGACGGCCAAGCTAATGTGGGGAAATTTATCCCACATACCTAATGTCCAAATAAATTAACACTCCTGTCAGGATTCCGACACAGTAGGCTAAGCCTACAATTAAGTTAAATTAGAAGAAAGTACGTCGAATTATAATTTATTAATTTATAGGATTTGTCAATATGACCTTTTTTATTTACATAATATGTGCATTTATGCACATACTCTTCACACAAGACATAACAGGACAGCACAAACTATGACATTACATTACAAAAAACCCACAGAATTGGTCACATGAAAGTGAACATGAAATGAAGTGCTTGAAGAATAAGCACATGGCATGAATTGACTGATTGGTGATGATTAGTGGAGATTAACCCCAAGATAAACCAATTAAAGAAGTTTCATCTTTAGGACGATCTCTACCAATCCCTGTAGTCCCTGACTACTTTTTGTTACCTGGTCAAGCCTCGAACTTGACGCCTGCAGATCTATACACAGCAACACACACACATAGCTATGATAGTCTGTATTAGATATTTTCTAAGACAAAAAAATCAAGCCTCGAACTTGATACTACCAGACCGAGTCAAGCCTCAATCTTGACACTTTACATCAGCAGAATACGCAATAGACCAACAAAAAGTCTAAACTACTGCTAATTGACAATTTGTAATTTATTACAAATTATTATCCGAAAATATAAAATTCTCACATAGTCCTTCAATGTACTGCGCCATGGCAGAAAGATCTGTAAAAGGGATCTTTCCATCATGAAGCAGCACCTTGAACAACCATGTGCTGAATCACTATACCAGACATTTAGTTTTTACCATGAAAGAAATTAGCTTCTTCCCATAACCAGATCTACAATTTTTATTATTTCGCACAAACTAACCAACAGTACACATACCCTGCATTACCACAGTCTGAGGTGCAACACACTGCCGGAAGGAGCCCCACAAGGGATCCTTTCAACAAGGTGCCGCACATCAAACTGAAGTAAGATATAATTTGCAGAATAGTGTATATTATTCTTGCCTAACTTGAACAAGCAAGGTTAATTTATATTATAACTTAAACTTTACACTACACCGTGGCCATAATTGGCTTACCTTTTAATAGCGCTATATTTTAAAGGAACATTCTAATAGTTAGAAATTGTGAATTTTGCCAAAGAATTACACTACCTGCTTTACTATGGCCTGAGGTACAACACACTGCCAGACAGAGCCCCTAGGGATCTCCCCAGCCACCTGTTATACATCAAACCAGGGTATGAAAAGAAGATAGCAGGACAGTGTATTGTAGCTACCTATAAAAGGGGTAATTGACAATCACGCTCACTTTCTTATGGCAAGCGACAGTATCCAAGCATATATTGTTTTATTATAAATTATTTTTCACTGGCATATTGTGACTAAATTTAATTATCTCCACACTTGCACACTCTATTGCTGTTGAAGGCTTTATGTATTTTTATTTGATTGTATTTTTTACCATACGCATGTATGAGTTTTAAATTTGGCTGGGGTAGCGATGCTATTTTGGGGAACCCTGTCTCACCAAGCCTAACATGTCAAATATACCCTTACAATAGACATAAGTAATCTAGTCAGGTCCATTGCTATTTTAATAATAACAGAAATATAACTGACATGTATTACCTGATCAGAAAAGGTGCCTCGTCTTAGACTTAATATTAGAATAATAACGGAAGCGGCAATTAATAGGATAATTAATAAGCTAATATTTATATTTTGTTTACAACCATTCTGATAAACAGGAACACTGTCTACTTAAGATATGTGTTCCAATAAATTCTACACTTGACTGTGGATAAATGACAAAACAAAATGGGGTGGGCTTACAGGCAAAAATTTGTAAATTTTTCTCTACAGGTATTATTTTTGTATGATTTATCTTAGAGTTTGAAATATAGTTTTTCTTGAGCACTGGCTGCCTTAGCTATGTACTCCCCAACTTCCCAAAACTTTCCCTACAATGAATTAACTATGATTGGGGCCTTATTCTCCAATACATTCTACTAAAACAATAAAAAATTCTGCAAGGGATTTATGACTGATAAACTTTTCTGCTGATAACTAAATAAAATCTGCCGCTTGGCACCGAAATAAATAAAATTAACCAAAATGTAAATAAACAGAAATGATAATATTGAGCCTCTGCCCCATATGGGCTTGGCTCCCATTATCTTGCCTATCTGGGGCCAAATAAAATAAATTGTTATGTCTGCCACTTAGGCTCCATAATCCAAATAAAATAAATTAAATATAAAAAATAAAAGTGGTTTTACACTTACAAACAAAAAACACTCCTCCTACGTTTTCCTTCCCAGAATGGAATTACCAGCCCCGCTTGCAGAATGAATTCTGCTTTTATAGTGTCAAAGTACGCCAGATCACGTGATGTCTGCCAAATGTCCACAAGAATTTACGCCACATTCCTGCGTACTTTGGCAGAACCATGCGTCAGACAAAACGTCAACACCATAAAAGACGCCTGAGTAGGACAAATATCAACACTGGTATGACCTAGCGAAAGATATTCTTCCAACTCAGACACATTAGAAACGAGTAAACTTATAAAATATGACCACATTGGCCCGATGAGGGTCTTTGTTTACAACAATAACACAAAGCCTATTTTTAGTAAAAATTTTCCCATGAGATTTTGCAAAACATGGCAGCTCTGTTTCGGAGAAGTGTGCTTCTCAGTTCAAAATAAATGATAAAATACAAGCTTAAAGGGATATTTTTATAAGATTCAACTTTGCGAAAAGTAAATATGGGTTAAACAAATTAATGTGACGCAGTGACAGAGGTATACATTCAGTATTTAAAATTTTTGTAACTACGGCGAATTCCTAATTACCACAATGATGCGCCCAGCCAAAGTAGATTATGCCTAAATACCAGAAAGTTAACATGGACTTGACTACGATTTGTGGTATACCTGTTACAGCTGAGGACACATAAAAACGCAAACAACTACTGACAGTCTCGACTGTCACACTATACATATTAGTATTACGACACAAGTCAATTAATCTACGCTCGTAATTATTAGGGCTACCCATATCCTTGGTACAACGTTTTGGTATCTGGATCATCGGCGTGTCAGAGTCAAGAAGATACTCGTTTAAAAGGACATTGATTCCCAAATCTAGGTCAGCGTCAGATATGTCACTGCCGTTCAAAAAATCCGTTAACGAAGCTGTACGGGCATTAAAATCGCCCACTAAAATAACATCATCCTCTTGCCTTCTTGAGTTAAGAAGGTCTTGCTCAATATCGATGTGCCAATTGTCGTTTGCATATCAAGTATTTTGCGGTGGTATATAAGAGCACCCTAACAATATAGACCTTTTGGGCGGTGAATGATTGACTGTTAATTTAACCCATACTGTATTAACTGACTGTGTTGGGAGATACTTTAGATGAATATCCAGCGTGGTTTTTACAGCAACAATGATACCCCCCGACCTAATCCCTCTTCCCATTGATTTGCCCTTTCGTGCAACAATCTTGAAATTTGAAATATTTATAACATCTTCATTGTATTGTTTGGTTTCCGTTAAACATAAAACATCATATTTATTGATAAGGTCGTGAAATTCTTTGTAATTTAACCTTTTATCCAATCCACCAACATTCATGGGGAACAAATCGCGTCCATCACGATTGAAATGTATAGATTTGTACGATGCGACACGTTCACGATCACATCGTCACTTTTTCTTGGTTTTTACAGTGTTTGCGGTAGATGATGCATCGTGGGTTTAACGTTTAATTCTCTAACGATCAACGTGGACCGATGTGGGCTCGCTCTCTCATTTTGACAAACTCTAAAAAAAAAATTCCAAATCTCAAAAATTCACTTTTGGCGGACTCGTAAGAAATCTGATCGAACGTCTCGGGAAAACACTCACCTTTTCGCAGAGGTAACACGGACCCGCCATTTAGTGAAATTTTTTCGACAAAATATTGTCAAAACGACACGACCAGTGCGAATGGAAGACCAGCGATCCAACGTCGATTCCCGCTGAAAAACGGAGTTCGAATCGAGAGGGTGAATTTATCGGTGTCACCGAGGTTCGGGAACGAGCTAGGAAAGAGATCGTGGAGGAATTGAGACCCATAAAAGAAGGTTATCTGAGGATGGGTTTGTTTCCTAGTACTTTAGCACCGAGAACTTTCTCCGATTTCGTTCCGGGACTCGAGACCGATTCGAGTAGCGTCGGTAGTGTTATGCCGAGAAATTTGTCCGAATACACTCCGGAGAGGATCGAGACCGATGCGAGTAGCGCCAGACCTGACGATGCTAGAGAAAAAGATGAGATTTACGGATTTCGTCAAGAAGGTGATAACGATTTCGTTGGTGACATGCAAATATGGTTTGAAGGCGACTATTTGATCGTCGATCCGAACAGATACGAAATGACCGATGGATTGCACACTCTGATTTCTCACAAGAGACCTGGCGATTACAACGAGGAGGATTACAAAAATTACGGAGACATTCTGGTTCAGACTCACGCCATGAAGAAGAACAACGATCCCCAAGAGACGAGACCGAAGGATAGGAGAGGTTACAAGTGGAAGCACATGGTGGAACGCATATGGAATGCAAATGAGTATTTCGTGAAATCGATGACTGGGAAGGGAATGACCGACACGATATTTCTTCCACGCGATCCCGATGCCTTGTTGGGGAGATTGAATTTGTTGATGGCAAGCAGAGAGGCTGGTAACACCGGAGTGGATAACGAGATAGTGAGCGTGTGCGACGAATTGTTGAGGCAGAAGGTCTTGACTAAGAAGGATTATCAAAAGATGATGAATCGTTTGAAATAATAAATATTAAGAGAAAAGAAAAAAAATATTAAGTAAATAAAAAAAAATATATATTAAAAAATAATAATAAATAATAATAATTAAAAAAAATGTTAGTGATAAATAACAGAGGATACGCCAGATCTTACGTCTATGGTGGATCGGGCATCATCGATTCTATGATGCGATTTATAACTCGTAAATTCACCGGTGATGCTTTGAAACAGCTCGTGTCGAGCGCTCTCAAAATCAGAAAGAAAACGGCGATCGATGCGGGTAAGAAAGCTGCGACTGAAGCGAGCGGTAGAATAGCTTCGGAAACCGGTAAGAGAGGTGCCGACGCTTTGATTAATAAATTGATAACTCCACAACCTGCCAAACGATCGAGAATCGAACTGAAAAGTTGGAGAGATTTCTATGATGATGTCGTACCGATACAAGACTTGGCTAACGTATAGAGGAAAAACCGCTTTTGAAGAATTTATTATTGCTATGTTGAATCTTGATTTAGACATGAATGAGTGTTTTAAGAATGGTAAACCAAAACAAATAACATTTTTTTATGCAAGTTTGGAATGTCAAAAACAAAACAAAAAAATATAATTGGATTTTGAGAATAAAATCCAATTATATTTTTCTTTTTTTGGAGTTGTCTCCCCTACACAATTTTGAAATGTTTATAACTTCACGAAATATTGTTTTCTCTTGCTGTTTGCTTAATTTGTTAAGCAAGAATAATGTCCGTAAGAGTTCGTTGAACCTAGAAACGTCTTTTAGATTTTCTCCTTGAAAAGATGCAAAACACAATATCAAACGCAATTTATCTTATCTTTCTTGTTTCTCAGGTTTTCTAAAGTTAAAAATTGTTTGCATTCGAGATATTGTATTAATTTTTCATCATCGTTCATTTTTTTTTTTTTTTTGTTATTATTTCAATTTTTTTTTTGCACTCACTGATTGTTTAGAGGATCCAGTTCGATCATCAGAGAGACCACTGAAGTGGCAGCTTGAGGATTATTGGTTTTCGTCTTGAAATTGATCCCATCCCCCACCCCCACCTGGAGAGGTGAACTGAAGATGCTAGTGTGTGAATGTTGTTCCTTCATCCTTTCGACACTGTAACGCTCCTCATATTCCACACCGTTCACCACGATATTGACGATTGCATTTTCACTGAAGTCGATAGAAGTTAGACTCATTCAAATGATATCACCTCCTATAGGCATGGGATATCCTATCAGACCGTGCAATGGTCCACTACCCCCATTTCCGAAGGACCATTTGGCTTTTTCTGCATCTAACACACTGCTCTCCTTGGCCCAGATGGTGATCAGTTGTCTGGCTTATTTTATCTTTTCCATTTCCTTCAACTCGAGATCGTCCATCATGGCTTTATTCACGTAATTATCTCTCACCATCTGCTGGAAATTTTCATCTCCTCTATCGATGTATTTTTTAGTTGCGGCAACCGACTGATCAATCGGGTCAGGAAGATTGCAGATTTTCTTATTGTTTGAATTTAAAGGTTCTTGTTGAGGTTCGTATCTTTGAATGTATCATTCGTCCAAGTTAGCAATGTTACTAACAATTTCGACTGTGGCTCTTTTCTTTCTAGAGAAACCTTCGTTATCGTCAGCGTGACCAAATTTATCAACTGCCATGTTTTTGTTTTGTTTTGTTTTTTTTTATTATTATATAATTTTTTTTATTATTTTTAATTACTGCAACCCCAATTTTTTTTTATTATATCTCTCTATATATATATATCCCCCAAACAAAATTTTCTTTAATGTAAATCGTTGAGAATATCTTGAAAGTGATCTCCTTTCGACCATCTCTTGAGAACGTAGAGGCATAGATGACCGCAAAACACTCGATCCGGCACATGTAC
This sequence comes from Pictodentalium vernedei, assembly GCA_031216915.1. Lineage (NCBI taxonomy): Eukaryota > Metazoa > Mollusca > Scaphopoda > Dentaliida > Dentaliidae > Pictodentalium > Pictodentalium vernedei. The sequence continues at coordinate 303,125,079 of CM062290.1, read as the reverse complement.
TCATTCTGTACTGAAAATAATTGACGTTAAATAATTCCTTATTTCTATCGGCGGTGAGATTCCGTAGCTATTGAAATAATAATTTTTATTCCGATTCAAAAACCATGTGACCCAATGCGTACCCTCACCTCCGATATCGTCCAGATTTAAAATTCCACATTCTGAATCACAGTCTTTTTTCTTGGCAAGGCATCTCTAGAAAACACATCTCGAAAATGTTTGATTTTTAAATCTTTTGCTGCTTTCGATAGATCAATGTTGGATAGGGGTTCGTTGGGTAGGACGACACCTTCTATGGATATGCATTTTATTTTCTTCTTATTCATAATATATTTTTTTTGTTTTTATATTTTTTTCTCTCTCTCTTTATTCTTTTTTCTTTAATTATAAACTTGCAAGTGTTTTTTTAAACTTATGACATTTCAACGTCTTTGGTCTCTCGATTTTGTTGACATGTCGCAGAATAATGTCCGAGTGCAAAATTGTGTATTTCATCCGGGTATATAATTCTCTTATCGTCATTGGCAGTCAATGCAATCTTATTGATTTTTTTGGTGTACATCTCATGCATTTTGCTTTGAATCGTAGCCATCTTCTTAAACACCATCGAATTTTCGAAAAGACAGTCTTTATACTCTTCGAAAAAAATGATGTTTTTATTTATCACACACACTTGAATGCCTTTTCATCTCTTGATCTCTTCACCATCGATGAGATAAGCATACAATTTAGGTCCCAAACCCACGAATTAGGTAATTTGTCTTCCACCGCTCTCGTCTTTAAATTTACCCAACACCTTTTTATTGACACCCTTTGGAATCTTAGACGGGTGATCATCGGGATAATTACTCATGTCGAACCATTCATTCATGTCTGATGCTATGTCCTCATAAATGTCCCTAGTCTCTATTTCATAAGCTAAACTGTCCGTGTCGGTGAACAATAGTTTAGCTTTCGAATTGAATTTTGCTTTGACGTAATCATAGTGAAACTAATACATCAATTGCTTGCTAATGTCTAAGATGATCACTCCGAGATAACAGGGTTTATCGAACCTTTGATGCGTCTTTTGCATGTGCACTGCCACTAGATTTTCATCGAATATGGTTCTATGTTAATAATTGGGTTTCGCGATTAATTTTCTAGACTTCTCTTCAGACGTGACAAGTTGAACGTTGGTTCTTTTCCTAATGTTTTCCATAGATTTTCCACACACGCAATTGTTCAGGAGTTTGGAGAAATCTTTTTCAAAGTCTCTCTCGACCTGCATTCTTAAATTCGTGTTGAGATCGATGTATTTTTTCATCCAAGGTTCCTTGTCGAATTGAATGATTCGATGCACATCGATCAATTTCATCCCATGATCGATGTACCGTTTCAGATTTTCACAGTAGACCACATACTTGCATTTGTGATTTAAATTAGGAACGAGTTTTTGGAAATTTCATCCCATGATCGATGTACCATTTCAGATTTTCACTGTAGACCACATACTTGCATTTGTGATTTAAATTAGGAACGAGTTTTTCGACGTTCTTCACTTCCATTCGTTCGGGAGCTAGCAGATAATCATTGTGTAGATCGTGTAACGTTCCCGGATAGTTCAAATCAACCTCTAGAATACAAGGATAGTCTCTCCATTTTTCTTTTTCTTCCAACGTTTTGACCCAATTGAAATTTCGATCAGTAAAGGATGACTCATGGCCCAACTGTACAAATTATTAGTGTCCCAATACTGTATGTATTTACTGGGTTTTTTTCCGAATCGAAACCTTTTCTCATGTGAGAATTGTTAGCTTTGGCATATCTAGTAGAAATCACAGAGACACCACCCCTCACAGCTTTTTCGAACATGAGCAACATGTTTACATACGTTAATAATTCCAATGAAATCTCGGTCATTTTCAAGAGAGCGTCCCAAGTGAGTCTGGGTGCAGTGAAATACCAAGCCGGATCTAGGTCGTAATGTTGACAACACACTCATCGAAAATTTTCGAACACGTCAGCCAATAGAAGCACGTCAATTTTCAAATAGAGATCATGATATTCTCTCATGGATTTCATGTCAAATAATGTCCACACTTTTTGTGCATGTTCGTAATCATCATCGGAAATGTGAGACTAGTATAATTTCAAATAAAAATCTTCTTTGGGAGGTAGAGCGACGTTGTCGAATTTTTCGAGATCACTCATGTAATCGTAAGGATGGACGCCTTTCCTCAACATAATATTCACCAATTCTCATCGATCATTGAAATATTTACTCACGATTTTAAATTTATCCCCATTCAAACTGTTGACTAATTTTGCCAGACTGGTTGACAAAAATTTATAACTATCGATGAAATGTATATCTCTATGGATGGGACTCATTTTCTCATTCAAACCATCGATCACTCTATTTTTATCGACGACTTTACATTTAGTGAATGAAATGTATTTTTCATCATTTTGCACGATGCAATTCAACTCCCCCTCGCTAACACCCATATTTTTCACGAATAAGTGACTGTCACAACCCGAGAGATTGTGAAATATCACTGGATAGAATTGAGCGTCTTGAAATCTTAACTTGCATTTGTTGTGAGCAGCGCCGTGAAACAGACCAGTGTAGTGATCGTGATCTCTAACTTTTTTTTTATTATTTTCACAATTATTATCGAATAATTGTCTACAAATGTGACATTCGATGGTTTCGTTGTATTCTCGCTGTTGCTCTGGCATGATAATCATGTCTTTAGGTTTTTAAATTTGTTGTATAATATTTGAATTTTCGATTCTAACTTTTCTACGAATCTTTGAGCCACATCATCATCATCTGAAAGTTTGGTATAGATGAATGACCTGACAATTCCCGATCGTCGTAAGAAAATTTCACATAATAACAATAGCCCAAAGGTACATGCTTCTGATATTTTTCACCATAACTCCTACGCTCGTCAGGCTGGCAAGAATTTATTTTCGTTGAGAAACCTTCGAAATGGGCATAGATGACAAATGGTGGTTCTAATTTTTTTTTGTAGTTGCGAAAATCCATGTAAGTGTTAGGTTTGGGCATTTCGATGGCAACTTTTTGCTTTTCGCTGCAATATTCCCGATGATGCGTCAGTGATTCTTGACTATGGAATGAATTCATGCAGTTGAGGCAGAAAAATCTCTCACCATTATGTTTACTTATCTGCTTCGAGAGCAAAGAACTCATATTTTTAACCCAGCAATAATGTTGATTGTCACCCTCTGAAATTAATAACAAATTAACAGTCTTTTTTCTCTCTTTGTGCGAAGTCAGTCTGAGAGGGTAGACTACTCTCTCTCTCGTATCCCAAGACGTTCACGGCCACGGTGGGATTTAGCTTTTCGAAATCTCCGATATCTTTCAACCGCGTCGGGAAAGACACTCCCATCCAATCGAGATTTTTACAAGTCTCTGAGTACTTGGAAACTCTCTGAGTGCGCTTTTCTATGGGATACAAGGCCGACGTGATCGCCCATTTGAAACACTCATTATCATCTTCATTTCTCATGTTGATCATGACTTGTTTTTTAAATATGAAATAAGGTAATTTTATGCAGGAAGATGCTTTCAAAGGATCGTGTCTATCCACATTAACCTCGAGATTCAATATCTTCTCGAACGTCCAATTGCTTCCCTTGTTTTGAAAAGTAGCCATAGATTCCATCATCTTGTCTTTCATCACTTTATAAACATCAACTAATTCATCTCTGAACACAATCTCGTTTTTAGATCGGAAAAAGACATCTCGTTCCAGGATCTCACCCTTTTTCGGGTCGACCTTTTTCATCAGACAATACAAGATCATTCTTATTTTTAAATCCATACCTAGATGTTTTCGAATTACGTTCAACATTCTATCCTTCACCCATTCCATGAACGATTTGGGATCGATTATTTTCATGAGACCAGGCTTCACGACAAAAGTTTTAAACCATCCTTTGATGGCTTCATCTTGTTTTATCAAAATCGATGATGATTTGTTCGACACTTCGATCACGATATACATTATAGCACCGAGATCCTTTTATTCATTCACCGCTCTCTTGATTGCATCCATCGTTTTTTTGTTTTTTTTTTCTAACAAATCGTCATCTCGAACCGCATCGCTTTTCTTTTTTTTTATTATTCTCTTTCATAATCTTCTGCTGTTCTACCACTTTTCGTTTAACGGTCTTCTTCTTCTTCTTAGTTTTCTCCACGGTCGTTTGTTGATGTTGTTTTTTTGTCATCGCTATCTTCTCATCCTTTTTTCACAATTCGAGTTGTTTTTGTCACTACCACAGATCTTTCATCCATTCCCTTTCCATCGAGCAAATGACTTATGCATTTGTCTTTTTTCATGTATTTGACACCTTTCAATTTCAACGACTGATGCACTTTGGCTTGAAATTTCGCCAGTGATAGATCACAAGTCTCCTCGCACATTGCTTCGATCAATCGTTCTTTGGTTTTGTAATGGTTGAAATTTTTAATTCCTAGTTTTCTACAATACTTTTTCAACTCGGATTTGGTAGAAAAATATAATTTTTCTTTTTTAATTTATTTTTCACCGGTATGCTTTTTTGTTTTTGGCATTTTTATGTGTTAAATTTCTTATTTAATATGTATATATAATATTTATTTTAATTTTTCAAAATTTTATTTAATTTTTCAAAAATGTTTGGTGAATTGTTAAAACTTCTCTTATCATATATATTTTTTTTGTTTATATTTTCTTTCTTTAATGACAAAAAAAATAGAAAAAACAGAAAAAAATGAGTACTACTTCATGATAAAATACTGCAACAAACTTTTCGAACTGAGATTTAAAATCTATAATGAACTAACTCTCTCCTTTTTTATCATATATTCGAGTCTGTTATGAGCATGTTAACTTTAAAGCTTTAAAGTTATCCTTTTCCTGAGAGCTATCCTTTCCCCGCTGAAAAATCCATTGGAAAACTAGATTCACCCTCTCGAATCGAGAGCTATCCTTTCCCCGCTGAAAAATCCATTGGAAAACTAGATTCACCCTCTCGAATCTTCGTTCCTCCCCAATGCCCAGATTCAATTTGTCGACGACTTCTTTGGATTAGAGACAGATCGTCTGCATCGAAGTTTTTTATATTTTTCTTGAGAATGGTTAATAGATCATCTTGACATTTGTACATTAAATCCAAGGCGGTCTCGTTCAATTTCAAAGGCAATGAAAATTTGTCGTATTCCTCTCTCAATCCACTCGTCTCCACATCCTTCAATTCGAAGGCATCGTGGGATTGTAGTCTATAAATTTTACTACCAAACTTTGAATATCTCTCGATTCTCTTCAGTTTTAATGCTGAATGTTTAGGTACTGACGATGTCATGACTGATTATTTTTTTATGATAATAATTGTTAATTGTAAAAAAAAAATTTTGTGATAAATCACAAAAAAAATTTTTTTGTGAATTGTTAAACTTTTATGATAATAATTATTAATTGTAAAAAAATATTATTTTTTTTTTCTACTTCTTATTATATATATATATGTAAAAATAACAACTTTCTTTTTCTGACAAGTTTTTTTTTCTTTAATGACAAACAATTTTTGTGAGTGTATTTTTTTTTAATGATAATAATTGTTAATGTAAAAAAATATTTCTTTTCTTTACTTCTTATTATTAAAATATTTTTTTGTCAAAAAAGTTTTGTAATTTTTCAATGTTTTTTTGTGAATTATTAATTGTAAAAATATTTTTTTCGGTACGTATGGATTTTCCCCTAGACAGAAATATCTTGGGTTTTCCCGTAGTCAAAAAATATCTTGTTTGAGATTGACGCGCATTTCATGGGTTTACCTCCACAGTCAGTAATATGTTGTTTTTAAAATCGGCGCGCATTTTGTCACCATTCCCACCTGTTGGAAAATGACAAAATGAGTAGAATAGACCACATGTAAAATGCCTCACGAATTTTTTTTTTTTTTTTTTTTGGGGGGGGGGGGGGTGCGGAACGAACCGATCATAATTATACATTCACAAAGAAAAAACACTTGCCTTGCCTAATGGGTTTATATAAAAGGGTTCATTCATGAGATATAACGGTCGTTTCAGTGGAATAGAAACGATTAAAATTTTGTTTCAAATTATAAATTCACACCACGATCTAATTCACATAATAATTCACATCCATTTGCATTTAATATTAACTCTAAAAACAATCTACTACGGATTTCACGCAACGTCGCATCCAGCGAGCTATCTCTCTCTCCTTGCCAAAAACCTCACCACGTCATCGTCGGAGAGTTCGGGCCCACCGATAAATTCACCCTCTCGATTCAAACTCCGTTTTTTTCGCGGGAATCGACGTTGGATCGCTGGTCTTCCATTCGCACTGGTCGTGTCGTTTTGATGATATTCTGTCGAAAAAAAGTTCACTAAATGGCGGGTCCGTCTAACCTCTGCGAAAAGGTGAGTGTTTTCCCGAGACGGTCGGTCAGATTTCTTACGAGTCCACCAAAAGTGAATTTTTGAGATTTGGAATTTTTTAGAGTTTGGCAAAATGAGAGAGCGAGCCCACCTCGGTCCACGTTGATCGTTAGAGAATTGAACGTTAAACCCACGATGCCTCGTCTACCGCAAACACTGTAAAAACCAAGGAAAAGTGACGATGTGATCGTGAACGTGTCGCATCGAACAAATCTATACATTTCTATCGTGATGAACGCGATTTGCTCGAAAAAAACTGAGGTGCGATCGAGAAAAAGAAATGAAGCGGATTCAAACTCTCCATTTCACACTCCTTTAGTCAGTATCTGGAATTATCTCACGAGTCTGGAACTGAAAGTTTTATTTTTCACGAGCGCTTGAATTCCTGTAGTAGCTTCCTAAATGACGTTACGCTTCGGCGCATGACGTCGCCTTGAAGGAACGATCAGCAGCTCTTTGTTATTGTCTGGAAACGGTTTGCAGTCGAATTGGGCTGAATATTTCACGTAGTAAAATGTCACGTAGCATATAATAAAAATAAAATCTACGCTGTTTTAGTGAATATCGGGAATTCGTGTGGACCTGGAAGTATTATTTTTCACTCGCGCAAGCGCTCGTGAAAAATAAAACTTTCAGGTGCCCACTCATGAGATAATTCCCGATATTCACTAAAACAGCGTAGTAGATATCCTCTATATTTGTGTTTTTTGAACATCTGATTACAAAAGTAAATACGCGAATGGGGCGCGATCCGGTTGTTAGTTTTTCTTCCCCTATACACCAGAACCTCACCCGTCGAAACAGAAATACTTTAATAATGAATATCCGATGAGGCCCCACAAAGTAAATATTCTGTTTCTCGGGCCAATTTTTTTGTAAAATTGTATGTGGGCGGGCGGTTTTTTATTTTATTTTTAGCTCAACTTTGGCGAAGACAAATTTGAGGTATTGTCATGGCCCGTCGTCCGTCTGTCCGCCCGTCGCGCCATAACACGGCTCGGGCTAGAGGCCGTATTTATGAACCGATCTTTACGAAACTTCCTAGGTACCTTTGTTATCACCGTGGGACGAGAAGGAGTGTTTTTGGGTGCAGTCGGAAATTCAAGGTGGCTTCCGATGGCTATTTTGTACCAAAATTAGGTACAATCAGTTTTTTGTACAGAACTTCTGTATGAAAGTTCTGATTTGAATAAATGTTTGTATGAATGTTTAGTAACATGGAATACATCACATATAATATGGGTTTTTTTCCTCATGCAGAAATTATGCAAATTAGATGAACTTTGATTTATTCAGTGATACTTATACACAGTGAGTGCACATGTCAATACGGCTCGGTCTAGAGTCTGTATTTATGAACCGATCTTCACGAAACTTCTTGGGTACCTTTGTTATCACCTTGGGACGGGGACGAGTGTTTTGGGATGCCTTTGTTATCACTGTGCTATGAGAACAAATATTTTGGGGTTCAGTCAGGCCTACTCTGGGACTCAAAGATTTCTTTTTTAGTTTAGCATCTAACTGTCACCCACCTTTACAATACTTTGCCTATACATTTGTTACAGTCTAGGGTCAGCATTTATGTACAGACCGTTACAATACTTTATATGTACCTTTGTTATCAATTCATTACCTAGACGTTTTTCATTGCAGTGTCACATACTATACATGTACATGTCTTACACAAGTTGAGCTACAGTGTCATTGACACTTCAATTTAATTTTGTAATTCTTTTATTTCTTTACAAGCAAAAGTTCATATTCTTGGTTTGTTTTATGTTTTAGGCCTCATAATCTACAGAATAGCATGGATGATGGAGTATTTCGTCCCTTTCTGTTTTGTTTTCTTCCTTCAGTCTTGAATTCGCAATATTGTATTCGTTAAGTCTCGACTCATTACTAAAAGTATATCTCGGCGACCGACCAAATCCAGAAAGAAACCACTTTTGCGATCACAATACTGTAATGTCTTAGGCGGTATGTTGTCGTAAGGTCTGTTACCTGAAATTTATTTGGCAGATTTGTCTGACTGGTGGCTAAATTCATTTTGGATAAATGGGTTCTGGAAACTAAACTACGGACCTTATAACTGGTATTAAAAATATATTTGTTTGCAAATAATCTTCCAATGTGAACAAGAGATTTTGGAAGAACTCTATCAGCAAATTCATGTTCCAAACTAGGTGTAATAATGTTGGGAGTTGGCTCAATCGGAGATTCACTCCTGTGTTCTCCGATTGTCTTACGGGCACACACGAAAGTCTACATGTGATGTAACGACACAACGAAGGCCCGTACAGGGTCATATGCGGTAATGTCTATTTTCTAGCCATAAACATCCTACGGGAATTTACGATAGTTTCTTTGAAGGCATTTCGCTTCTTGTCAGCGTAAACGTTTTTTTTTATATTTAATTTTTATAAGTAACATCCCGTGATTTCATAATAATTAACCCTTTACCTAACACGAGCAGCAGACGACACTGATTGCAAACAAAGTTCTGGACCAACTAATTTTTTTATTTTTTGCGTCAAAACATAGCTTATGACCCCTCAAGGGAAAGAGCTCAATGTGCTCGTTCTAACGAGAGTCATAAGATATGTTTTTGCGATGAAAACATTACGAAACTTAAATGGTAATTTTTGTGTATTGCGCTGTCCGGTTTTGCCGTTATGTTGGATAAAGGGTTAAAAGAAATCACATCACGCGGCCAGCTGATAATAAAATGCATCTTTATTCGAAGATTGGCACGACGCTGATACGTCATGCTGTTTTAAACTTTTACCTAACGTAACGCCTATTACCACGCTGCGGTGTTCAGAAAAGTAGCCAATCAAATTTTATTTATTTTTCAATGTTTGTCTCAGTAACATAGCTTATGACCGCTCATTGAAACGAGTCATAAGCTATGTTTATGATCAAAAAGGTAATTATTCAAGATTTTGGAGATTTTGCAAATGTCGTCATTAGGAAGGGATGACACATGGGTGAACTGATTTAACACGGAAATTCCCATAGACATTTTTTCGCCAGAGTGCCATCTTTTCGTGTGTACTCTGGCGAACTGATTTAACCCTTTACCCAACGCAGACGATATCAAAATTTATTATTTTAAAAAACATTTTTTCAAATTTTTCAAACAATTTCAACAAAACCATATCATGTGACCCCTCGTTGGAACGAGCTCGACGAGCTCGTTCCAACGAGGGGTCACATGATATGGTTTTGTTGAAATTGTTTGAAAAATAATATTTTTTCAACTGCTGAATTTACATATTACGCGGGCGGATGCGGGCGATTCGTTGGGTAAAGGGTTAACACTGAAACTTCCCATTGACATATTTTCGCCAGAGTGCCATCGTCTGTGGGAATTTTCAATGTTAAATCAGTGCGCCAGAGTACATACGAAACGATTGCACTCTGGCGAAAAAATGCCTAAGGGAATTTTCAGTATTAAATCAGTTCGCCAGAGTACACACGACCGTGGATTGTCTCTGGCGAAGAAATGTCTATGGGAATTTCAGTGTTAAATCAGTTCGCCCAAGTGTCATCCCTTACTACTGCCGTCTTGTATTCGTAGCAGATAAAGGGTTAAAGCCACAGAAAAGCTTTATTAACCATCTGCACATTACTGTTGAAATTTCAAATTTTCAAGCTGAATCTTTTTCTCATAACGCAGCTTGGAATTTAACCAATGCAATCTTGATTGACAGAGCTCATCGAGCTCTGTCAAACAAGATCGAGTTGCTTAACTTCTTAGTTGCATTCTGGGAAAATCTACAGCTTGAAATTCGGGTATTTTGACGTGAGTGTAGTAATTTGAGAGTTTGCTGCAACCGCGTTGTGTCCTTGGACAAGACACTTCACTCCCATTGTCCACGTGGGGGAACGGTGGCGTTGTGTACTAAGGCGTACTGCACGTCAATGGTACACTTGTCTTCAGCCAATGCTAACCCTACTTGTGTGGAGTTAGTATGTTGGGGAGCCTGACAGTTGCTCGCCGTTGCTCGGTGGTTCTCTCTGGGTACTCCGGCTTCCTCCACCCGTAAAACTGTCCGACACGAGGTTACTCTGGCTGTCGAAAGTGTCGTTAAACCCCAATAAAATAAATAAATAAATAATTTGAGAGTTATTAATCCGTTGAACGCTGATTGTGTCTTCCATGCCAGTTCAATGGCAGCAATTGCAAGAGTCCATATCCATTACCTTGGGGTAGACCATTGAATGTTTTCAACGCGCAGCCTTCGAGCTGCAAGTTGAAAATATTGATTGGTTACCACACACTTGCATTCAGCAGTCATCCTATTTGGGGAAATTATTCCTGGACCGAAAACGGCCTTTAGTGTTCAAATGGTTAATGTTCGCAATGGTGTTAGTAATATTCAAATCAGCAGGGTTGGTTATGGAAATTTTTTAAAAACCACCTGGGAATAAAAACATGAAAAAGTGATATCAGATTTGCATTAAATGGTGTTGATCAAAACAAGACCATCATGATTAATTAACAAAGGAAGTGAGCACAGCACGAACATGTGAAGATATTTGATCACACGGGAATAAGACGCGCCACAACACACCATGAAGCTTAGCTCCGTTCTATCACGGTATGTGTTGCACTTAATTTACTTTTTTTAAATGACCGGCATTGTCTATCCATCAGCATTATAACTGACGATAGGTGTTAAAAAAGTATGTATGCGCGCGGAGGATATGCGAAGAGGGAGGAGACACGATAAGTATGCTAAACCTAGATGGCGTTTTTTCGTGTCACATCGTGTATTGTCATCGTAAGTAAGTCGACGGTTCGATCCTGTCCCGCGCCATCTGCTCTTTGCCCTTGGGAAAGACACTTAATCTTGTTTGGCCTGGATTACTGTGAAGGAAATGGGTAAACTCACCAACGAATGAATGAGATAAAAAGGGGTATATCGTTGCACATGGGTGTATTGCGCGGACCATTCATCTGAGCGCTAAACAACAGTACCTTGACTTTTTTGTGATATGAAACACATCTTTTGATTCAAAGCGTCTGTTGTTGACAGAAGCGGTGCGCGGACAAAAACCCATGCAGACTAAACACCATCCGGACAAAACCCCAGTAGGATAACCCGGACAAATCATCCTGCGGACAAAACACGGCTGCTGTGGGGGTCAGACGAAATCCCCACAGGAATTTTCCATAGGACAAAAGTCCTATGGGACAAAAGCCCCATGGGACAAAAGCCCCATAGGATGAAACTCCCATAGTAAAAAGCCTCATAGGGCAAGAGTCCCATAGGGCAAAAGCCTCAAAAGCAAAAAATCCCCATAGGACAAAGCCCCCATAGCTAAAAGCCCCATAGGACAAAACCCCCAAGGTAAAATCTTTCCTATTGTGAGTATAATGAGAGAATAATCAACTCAATGAGACAATATGTGTCTGAAGTGTTTTCATCTCCTGACCTGTGATTAGTTTTTCTTTTTATGTCTTTATTTTATTGTCATGCAGGTAGAGGACAAATTACACCTGGGTGTATTTACAAGAAGTTTCACATTCGTTCAACCCTTTGAACGCTCTTTCCTGGAATGGTATCGCCTTTGTGTACACTTACAGTGAGATCGGGCAGTCCAATATCAATATGCAGGGAGGATAAATTAATAACTGCGGTCTGCTGCCGTCCGGCTGCAGACTGCAATTACTATTTTCTCATTAACCCTTTACCTAACATGAAAAGCAGACGACACTTGTAAAACAAATTCTTGAATAACTAATTTTTTTCATTTTTTGTCTCAAAAACATAGGTTATGACCCCTCGTTGGAACGAGCTCGACGAGCTCGTTCCAACGAGGGATCATAACCTATGTTTTTGAGACAAAAAATGAAAATATTTTGAAAATTAATTGGCGATTTTTGAGAATAGCGCTGGCCGGTTTTGGCCGTTACGTTAGGTAAAGGGTTAATGTACTGTGTATAGACCTCTTACAATAAGACAAAAATGGGACGAAACTATGCCTTGGGTCGAAAAATCGGTCTTACGAGTTCAAATGGTAAAATGGGTTGAAATGAACCATTAGCATTTTCAAAGATGTGGCAATTTGCCAACTGGCAAATTGCCATATCTTTCAAAATGGTAATGATTCATTTTTAGTCAATTATATTCATGAGTTGAATGTACAATTCTAGAAAATACAGTTGTAAAAGTTTTATTGTATTGATCCCTGATCTCACTGAGCAAATCGGTCTTGCGAGTTCAAAGGGTTAAACATTTATTCCATTTCGGTTTCAATGAAAAAATAATGACCTGTTGTTACAGAATTTATGCAAGAGAAATTGCAAAGCTTGTGTGAAAATTTAAAAAATATGAAAATGTATACAACTGAATTCCTTAGTGCAATAGGACGTCGTATCACTCAAATAACCCCACAAGCTAGTATATTTAACTAAGTTAATTTCCTAGCTGCATTATGGGAAAAACGTGCAGGTTAAAGGTTTAATATTTTGATCTCAGCGTGTAAGTGTGTAAGTGTGTGTGTGGGGGGGGGGGGGGGGGGTGATTCAGTAAAAAGATTAACAATACTCTTCTGCAGAAGCGTCAGGTTATAACATTTAGAACTGTTTTTTTTTCAAATTCAGTTTCTCATTCGTATCCATTGATTCCGAGTTAGGAATGTATTACTTTATTTGTCATATCCTGATTAAATTTGGTATTATGTATAATGATTTGATATTGAATTGGAGATTAATTGGTTTTCAGGTCGACACTAATTTACAAAAGCCCTACACAGTCGGAGAGATCCTGTGCGTTTACTGAGGCCATAATGGATCTCATTATTATGATGGCTCTTCAGTGCTTACTAATTACATTTCTTGTTTACCAGTTCCGTCAGCTGGCATTGCGGTATGCGACTTTTTTTACCCTTTACTTAAACAATCGACCAGGACCGCACGATAAAATGTACGTTTGTTTGTTTGGGGCATAACGATGCTCTCTACAGCTCGAGTCACACCGTGTTGTCAGTTTTACGAGTACAGGAAGCTGCAGCCCCCGAAGAGAAACTCAAAAGCAACATCGAGTAACTATCGATGGACTCTATTACTTACTAACCCGGTACAAACAGGATTAACCCTTTACCCAACGCAGACGATATCAAAATTTATTATTTTAAATATCATTTTTTAAAAAGTTTCCAAAAATTTCAACAAAACCATATCACGTGACCCCTCGTTGGGACGAGCTCGTTCCAACGAGGGGTCACATGATATGGTTTTGTTGAAATTTTTTGAAAAATAATATTTTTTCAGCTGCTGAATTTGCATATTACGCGGGCGGATGTGGCGATTCGTTGGGTAAAGGGTTAAAATTGGTTAGAGGTCTGTGTATGATCAATGTGCTGCCCGCCTTAACACACTTCACCATTTTATGGGTGCGGACAGGTGCCTTACAAAACCTAATTATAGGAATAATCATCAAAAATTTAATTAACCCTGTACAACCCAGTGCTTCAATAATTAAAATTTTGTTGATGTTGATTTTTATTATCTGGTGAACGCATGCTGGAAATCACTGCCAACGCGTGGATTACGTCCAGTCCACGGCGACTTACTGTACCTACGTTTTCGAAATGAAGTCAACTGCGCTAACAATGTTCTACTCCTCCACCTCAATATACACAAATATTTTCTTTTGTTTCAAGCTTTGCTTTGAAAATATACATTATCATGCCTCATTGGAAGGATGTTTCGCAGTTTGGAAAACGGGGGTCAAATATCATTCCTAATCGGGGTGGCGGCAACCGTTAATTATTCCCAGTTCATCATTCGACATTCGTTATCAACCGATAAAATCGGTTCCTTATTCGGCATTCGTTACCAATCTATAAAATCTGTTTATAACGAATGTCGAATAAGGAAGTGGGAATAAGTAACGGTTGTCACTCCCTAATAACGGAAACGAAAACCTATTTCTGTTCTGGAATTCCGCGATATATGTAATATATACAGATTATCATGATAATGTGCATGTCCTGTGATTTGTATCAGATTTTCGGTGGTGTCCAAAAATGGGATCACAACTCGCCGGCTATTCTGTCACATAAACAGATTAAATCTTAACCCTTTACCCAACGTAACGGCCAAAACCGGCCAATGCTATTCTCCAAAAATCGCCAATTAATTTTCATTATTTTTTAATTTTTTGTCTCAAAAACATAGTTTATGACCCCTCGTTGGAACGAGCTCGACGAGTTATAACCTATGTTTTTGAGACAAAAAATGAAAAAAATTAGTTATTCAAAATCTTTTTTGCAACTGACGTCTGCTTTTCATGTTAGGTAAAGGGTTAAATTACTTTTAAACATTTTTGGGACATAATGTTCGGTCGATCACTGAAACGCACATAGAATGTATCCATGTGCCTGTTATGCCAACCCGTAGCGCTACCGGAAACGAGTCGTCTATGTGATACGGAATCAGAATGAGTCATCTATATGGTACGGAATCGGAACACATTATGTGATACGTACCGTTTCTCGTAGTTTTCAGGCCAAAATCTATATGATTGTTAGATATAACTTCATCAATTTGCCGATATGTTAGATATATATATTATATAGTATCTTCTCCTTGAACTTGAACTTAGATTTTCAGTTCTGGAGACCCAGAGCTCCAATTAAGAGAGGTGAAATATGTTCTGCATCCCATTTCACCAACAAAAGCATTCCGGGTATGAACTCATTGTGACAAAACTTCACCCGAACAAAGCTCTATCTCCATTTAGGTGTGATTGTATTGATTGTCTGTAAATGCAGAGAACACATCTCTCAAATGTATCTGGCACAGCATATAGTTTGAACTCGATCTATTTTAACCATAATGCTAAAACGACAAGAAGATGTCACTTCCGAATAAACTTTCCTGAATAACAAAAAATCATTATTGCCTCAGAAATATAGCTCATCATTCCTCAATGGAACGAGCTTGAGGAGCCGTTGGTGTATATTTAGTCAATAAAATATTAAGAAAGAGTGTTTACCCCCCAATAGATGTGGAAATCCTGAAAGTGGGATTTCATCTTTGGAGGTGAGATTTTCTGTTGTGAGATTATGTCAGTGTAGTTAATGTCCGGGTGAGTTTACGTCCGGTGTGTTTTTTTTTGTCCTGCACACTGTGAAACAGAACAGAGTGTATAATGTTTTTTTATGATATGATGATGGTCAACAGCACACCTTTCGAATAAAAATTTTAAACTCACCTTTATCGTTACTTAACTTGATTAGCAAAGGACAGTCGAACAAGCTTGACGACTTCGTTCCAAACGAGGGGTCATAAGCGATGTTTTCATGCAAAAAGGTAATAAATAATGAATGTCGATTTTTGTGTAAAGCGCTGTCCGGTTTTGGTCCTTGCGTTAGGTAAAGGATTAATGGCCATTGCACTCATCATTTAGTCATCCAGTTGTTGTAAACACCAAACCCTTCAATCAACTTGATATGAGTGATCGAGTAGAGCAATTTAATGAATCCTTTCCAAATCAACAACGTCCAGACACTTTCAGTTAAGTGTGTTTGTTTCCTGAACAATTTCGGTCTGTCTTGGTGTTTATATTGTGGAACTTACTAAATAACCCAGTTTTTCATTGTCTGTGAGACCCAAATATTGTTTTAAACGTCGTGTTTTGGCTTAACAAAGAGGGTAAGTATACTGAACTAAACAACGCACTTAGAAATGTCGACTTAGACACGATTTTCTCAGATGTCAAGTCAGACTTTGTGGTTGAAATATATAATATTACCTTTATATTCTCAGACCTTGCAGATAAATATGTCCCTGATAAAATTATTACTGTACGAACGAAGGAACTCCAGTGGATGCATAATAACATAAAATTATTAACCCTTTGAACCTGAGAGTCCACATTTCCGTTTCAGGAACATGATAGGTCATAATTCCATTAAGTAGGATAGCTGCTGAGTGAATGTGTCGGGAGACTAAGCAATATGTTCAACGTGCAGCCCCAAGGTTGCACGTTGAAAATATTAATTGGTCTACCCCCATATAATGAATATGGACTCTTCCAATCCCTGCCACTGGACCAACATGAAAGATACTACAAGGGTTTAAAGGGTTAACTCGTCTGAGAAAACGGCCTTACCGTAACTCCAAAACAGGGGTTGGGGGGGGGGGGGGGGGTACTGAGAATGCATGGAGGAAATCCGGACATAAACCTGACGTGGTAGTGATGGCCATTCGCAAAGTACATATTACGGCAGAGTTAAAGATATACCTGATCATACAATCTGGAAACACCCCAACATGGGGGTAAACGCTGAATTCGTTATTGGGCCAAAAGAAAACAGAAATTTCTAACCAAACACTTCAAATGTTTTCAATTCAAACTCTGTTTGTGTGAGTCTCAGTCTTTTCATGAAAAGCAATTAGACACTCGACGGTGCCGTGTCACCAGGCTATATTTTCATACTCTCTCAAGACGTTATTAGCAAGTAGTTACTACCGAGTCTTAATTTTCGAAACATCCAACCAAACACCTTAGCTCAAAAAAGATGTGTTGTCTGCTATATGCAGGTGCCGTGTAACATTGCTTTGCTAGTTGAAATGATCGAGAAGTGATGAGTTGAGTTCGTACTTAACCAGAGTCCTTTGCGATGTGTTTTTGATGGAGGCACCTCATCTAAATTAGACTATTTGGAGTCTGACAAGGTAGTGTGCTTAAGCGTATCATATGTTGGAACATGCTGCCTTCATCGAACGCCACCTCGGGCTTCAGTACAGCATGTTTCCATTCTGTAATTTAAAATTGTAAACTGTTTGCTTTTTCTCGGTTATTTCTAACTTGTGGAAGTTTCGAACATGATACGATCATTGCCGTTGATCAGTGGCGGAGGAAATGGTAGGGGGCACCAGGAGCATATTTAATTATAATTATTATTATTATTATTATTATTATTATTATTATTATTATTTTTATTGTTATTATTTAACTCTTTGCGTAACAGCAGGCGACACTTTTTCGAATTAATTCTGCAATATCCGAAAGTTGTTTTGTTTCCAAAGCATAGTAGAGCTCTGTTTAATGAGGTGTCATAAACTAAGTTTTTGAGACAAAAATGAAAAAAGTACCGTTTTCCCATCCACCGTGGCCTCTACCATCCTTCCCCCACACACTGGCATTTTAGTTCCACTGCCACTACAGTTGTCAGTCTTGACAATCTTTACCCCACTCCAATAACATTAAATGGAAATCAAACAAACATGCCATTCTGAGTCGTCATGATATAACATAGTGTATTACGTACAGCTCCAATAAACTATAAAGATAGGTGAAATGATTACATTCATACTTTTGCTACTTATTAATGGCTATTTACATAAAAAATACACAGCTGCTGAGATCATAATAGCTTGAAAATATTATCCTATCAGATCTTACATCGGCAACTATGCATTGTTCTAACAAACGCATTTATTAATTAATGTTTTCCACAATCATTAAATAATGACACAGAAAAGGTTGACGCAATGAAAGACGTACCAAGTACTAGCAACAAACATTATAAAAGTTGCATAAAATGGATGAAGTGCTGGCAAAAATTAGAAAACGGAGAAGAGAAATTAACATTCATTCTTTTGATAGTGTTTCCTTGTAAATTTAAGAATTTATACGCTTAGCTTTTAAACTTCTTGAATCACAAATCAATTTTATGGGGTATGTTTGCAACTCGGTGCACATTATTTTAGCTGCACTCACTGTGAAGTGTTTAAATTTTGTTTCTACGATTTTATCTTTCGGTGGAACTAAATAATTTGATTATTTATATTTAAACAGTTTGAACTAGGATGGAGTGATTAAATTAGAGAAACCATCTTCTCGTGGGTTTGCATATACTTAAAATAGCTACTTAATTAATTCAACAAAGTGTACAAATAATCAAGAATCGCATAATAAAGGAACAACTCTCTGTTGTCGCTGACGTTTTAACTCGGACTTAACGGATACTGTTTCAAATCCTTCAAACGTCTATCAAAATCTGTTTAAATCTAAACTGAAGGCCATACAACATCTTCCATTTTTCTTCTCTTCTTTGTTAACTGGTAGAGTGCTAAGTTATTTTTGGACATCAGAATTTGTTCACATGTCTTTGCTTTGTTACAATTTATGGGAGAGTGCCAATAGGCACTCTCCCATAAATTGTAACAAGGCAAATCCTAACAGACTAAATTATTTCAGTTCAAAGATAAAGCGAAGCACATCCACTGAATTTGAGTTGTGGTAACTGTGCTTCAGAGTAAAGCCCAAATATGGGCTTCCAGCACTCTACCAGTTAAGGGGATGGGTGTGTGGATTGAGTACGAAGAAACACTCTTCAAGATACTTTCACTTCCCATTCCAACTCTATTTTACTCTTGTTTTTGCAGGTTGTTTGATTAACCCTTTGAAGTACACAAATAGCAGACGACACTCGTAGAATTTTACTTGAATACCTAATAATTTTCATTTTTTTCTGGAATGATCACTGATCACAACGAGCTCGTTCCAATGAGAGACCCCAAGCTATGTCTTTTGATGCAAAAATTATAGTGCCGGGTAGTGTTCATTGGTATTATCTTACAAAATTGAGGTCCCAGATGTTTCTTATTCTTAGGTGCTAAATCTAGAATTCATTTGTTTAGCAAACCTTTGTTAGTTTCGGACGTATTTACAGTAATATACAGTATGCAGAGGCTTAGAGTCAAGTTTCTAAAATCACCAGTCCAGTTATGTAAAGAATTCGTTGCTGTTATTAGGTACTAAATCTAGAATCCACTTGATCAGCAAACCTTTGTTAGTTTCGGAGTATTTACACTGATATACAGTACGCTGAGGGTTACAATTGAGCTCTCACGCCACCAGTCCAATTCTGTTGAGAATTACAACCAAGCTCCCATGATCAACAAACTTTTGTTAGGTTCGGAGTATTTACACTGATATACAATACGCTGAGGGTTACAATCAAGCTCTCATGCCACCAGTCCAATTCTGTTGAGAATTATAATCAAGCTCTCATGCCACCAGTCCACCAATTGGACTGGTTGCTCTCATGCCACCAATCCATTTCTGTAAGGAATTCGACGCTGTTATGGCCTGGAACCAGTCTAGCCCTTAAATAGCCCATCGCTCATGTTTTGATTCCCTCATCTGGAATATTTCAGTTGGTCGGAAAAGCGAACCTGATATATTCTAGACCATTGAATCTAAAACATAACATAAAGATTCATTTTCTTTTAATCAACGCTATAAATGTTGCTAAATCAAGACTTGATATTACCATTAGAACTGAAGACTCATCACAGCCGTAGTTTTATAATTACGCCACGAAGTTCCACTAATCACAAATATCTTGGTTTTTCAAGGCGAATTGAATACTTATTGGTTGGAATATCTATAACTGGAGCACGAAAGAGTATATGAAAATCTTCGTGAGTAAAAGGACATCACTTTACATCAGTCGTAGTACGCGAACAAAATGTGGGTAAAAGGTGCATAATGCAACCGTCTACTCTATCTGGATCTGCCTTTGTATAGTCATAAATCATTTCTTAACCCTACGCATATGTTGTATTCGGCAAGTGTCGTAGGCACGTACGTCCTACACATTGACCAGTGCGCACCGTTTATGAGATTTTTGGGATGAAAATTCACAATCGGTGAATGTAATTAGCTATTTACTTTTCCTGAAGCATTGTGTAATAATCTCTCATAAATGCACAGTGATTAACAAACTTCTACCGGGCTTCCCCCCACCACGAAAGAACGCTGCGACTAATGCACAAACACAGGGTCAAATGATTCTCTGGCAACATAAGCAGAACCCTCTACTACTCCCGTGTGCCCCACCATCAGCGAACATTAAAATAATGAACCTTCGTATTGTCTAATGGGAGTGAGCTCTTCGACCATTGTTTCGTGTCAAATGATAAACTAAAGCTAAAAGAAGCCAGAAAACCTTGATTATCATTTATAACGTCTTACTCCAATTTGTACCTATTTCCGGTTTAGAACACAAGTAGTATATATATAACACACTAACACGTCGCTGCTCATGACAATCTGTGCTTTTAGAATATCGAAGGATGGAAAATGTGTATATAATTTGTGATGTTGTCATACAGTACGGTCGCCGTGGACTGGTCACTTTCCACGAACGCACTAATATTATATTGCAAACACTAATTAAAGGAATAATCATCACAAATTTAATTAATGAAGCCCCGGGTACAACCCGGTGCTTCATTGATTAAAATTTTGCTGATGATTGTTTGTTACCTGGTAAACGCATGCGTGGCCAACACTACCCACGCGTGGATTACGATCTGCCCATGGAGACTGTAATGTAAGGAGCGTATAGCAAGAAGCTTTTAAGGGAATTCAAGTTTGTTTGTTGTTTATTGAGGTGTAACGACACTTTCAAAAGCCGGGGCCACACCGTGTAGGGCAGTTTTACGGATGGTGGAAGCCATTATATGGTGAGAATCACAGAGCATTGGCGAACAACTGTCAGACTCTCCAACTCCAACTTACTTACCCGGTACAAGCAAGTTAGCAACGGTTCAAGATGGGCCCCATCGACATGCTTTATATGCCTTAGTACACATCGCCACCGTGCCTCCACGTGGACAATCAGCATTAAGTGGCTTGCCCAAGAGCACAACGCACATGGCGCGGGTCACTATCGTACAGTCGATCATTCGGTTTATAGTCCCATGCTCAAAACAATTAGTCACCGCGCTCCCTTTGAATTTAAGTGGACACCCACTGTTTGGGTGATACTTGTGGAAGTTAAACTTTTGGTTAAACAGTCCATCACTTGCGAATTAGTCCATATCGTTCCATGAGTAGAACTAGTCGCCATCTGCAATGCTTTTGAATTGTTCCACTCCAGGGATGATATAAAAGTGTCTTTGAAATGTTCTAATGTTCCTGTTTAACCCACTGCACGCTACTGTCAAAATAACGAAATTTAAAAGAGAAAACAAATTCCCATAATGCAACTAGGAATTTAACCAATTCATTCTTGGTTGACAGAGCTTGTCGAGCTCTGTCAAACAAGACTGAATTGGTTAAATTTCAATTTGCATTAGAGGAAAAGTGTTCACTTCAAATTAAAGAAGACACGCGTCTTCTATTTGTAATTTAAGGAGTCCATTTGTCGGGGTTTTTTTGTCACTTTGATGGCATCAATCCATTACATGGTTCCGTCAACTCGCAACATTTAGGATCCTGCTTCCGTTGTAAAATTACAAAGCTAATGCTTCATTGTTTTAGAAATTGAAAAATCGCAAATTATAACAGTAGCTATTGATTAAACCTCAGCAGGACAAGGAACTGTGGAACACCAGACATTAATGGTGACACTTTAATATGTCCGTAAGATTAGCTTCTGTCAGCGTTTTTTTTCTGAAATTTGTTGAAATAAATAGAGGACTGTGATCGAGAACACGATCCCTTTTTCGGTCACATCGCCATTTAGTCGCGACACGCTGTGTCGAGATCTAAAAATAAATACGGTGAAATCAAGACAGGGTCGAGACAAATTAACGGCAATCGCATCTGAGTTTCTATATTCTAGCATGTCGTTATTTTGGCTCGTGATATTCTATACGGTTCTGATTACAAAGACAGAGAATTTCACCAGGGTCCAATTCCATAAAACTTTTATAATTGTATTTTCTAGAATTGTGTTGTCTAGTTATGAGTTTAAATGGGTTAAAATGAACCATTAGCATTTTCAAAGATCTGGCAATTTACCAGTTAGCAATTTTAGTCAGTTATATTAATAGATAGAAAATACAATTTTAGAAAACACATTTGTAAAAGTTTTATAGTATTGCCTCCATATTGTGATCCAGTCAAAATTCTGTGTCTATGTTTAAAATCGCAGTAAATAGTTCATCTAGTTGCCGTCAAGTTCTCTCATGTATTAGATATGATTCTGTTTCCGAGAATTGCCCATTATCAAGCTCGGCAGATATGACTTCAAACTCGGCTAATACGACGCCTATAAAACCTGCTAGAGTTGTCACCCTTGTTTACATCGAAATCGTTCACCGTTATTCGCAGAACGCAATCAGACATTTGGCGTTACCAGACATAATGGAGTAGTTTGAAGCTTATTTTTTTTTATATAGTGAGGAATTAATGATGACAATAAGTAAGAATTACAGTTAAAACTAGAAGTCCTGTCACGAACTGTGCGCTTATTTAGGCTTAATTGAGCGTAGGAATTGCGCGCAATTGCCATATCAAATGGCATCCAAAGCACGGCAGGTTCTCCTGGTTACTCATAGCAAACACAGGTAATGTTTCTGCCAATGGACCTCCGGGTTACCCGGAGGTCCATTGGCTGAAATATTATTTGTGCACAGGCCATATGTACAGAATATGATAACCTCTCTATGGTCATACCGTGTAGATTAAAGCACACATCGACGTAGATTGTGCGCATTTCATGACAGGACATCTAGTTTTAACTGTAGGTGAATAAAGAAAAGAAAGAAAAGAGCTGTACAGAAAATTCAACGCACACTACATGATTCAGAGTCGAATGTTAAGATTTGTCGATGGGGGCAGAGGTAGTTCAACTGCCTGAACGTCGCGGCTTCTGCAGTGGGAAGCCGATACGTTCGGATAGCTGAACTAGATTTGGAACCTTCGGACTTTGGGAAAAGAATGAGAAAACAATAATATTGTCTAAAAACTGTTACAGATCTGAGAACACTTTGTAATTATTTGTTTGGATTTAATAAATAAGGAGGTTCTTACTTGGCTAGTTTCATATCGGCCGTGATATCAGCCCTCGGTGATGTCACATCATTCTTCAAACTTCGGTCTCAGGCTGCTATGAAGTTACCTCTGGGTGATATCTCAGATGATATGAAACCAGGCCTGAAAATAAGCAGTCTGACATTTGCAGAATGAGGTCCCCAGAGGGTGCATTTGATGATGCTATCCCATACAGTGGGCCAATTTATCCTCTGGGTACCTCTTTCTGTTTAGTTTTGAGACCCCGATTCAGATTGAGGTTCACAGAGGGTAAATTTAGTGATGCTACTCTGCTGTGCAGGGTAGCATCACTAAATTCACCCTCCGGGGACCTCATTTTGCAGATGATAGTCTGTTTATTTTCTGGCTTGTGTGGAACTAGCCATGTTATAACCTCTAAATATTCTCAACACGGAATCTATATTTATTCTAGCATACATCTCAGTAAAATATAAATTTCAAATCAGGAATACCAGATTCCAAGGTTCAGCTGATTACACCCTTCTTGGAATATTACCCTTACACACTCGTAATAACTCAAAATATTTAATTTCTATTTTAAGTGGTGACTTTGTTGCTATATATGTAAGGAATTTTCTCGTAGGGTAATCACGATAAAATTCACACCCTTGTCATATTGACAGCTAATGGACTATGGGGAATATTTTCACTGTGGTATCTGTTAACCCCACTCCTTGGTTCCAACGAGAGCATGGGTTCTGATTATGGCATTGTAAATAGTTAGAGATCATCACTTGAGTAGTTCGATATCAGATATCATCCTGAGGCAATCTCATATCAGCCTGAGACCGAAGGTCGAAAGCTGATGTGAAATTGCCGAAGGCTGATATCTCGGCCGATATTGACTAGTCAAGTGATGACCTGTTTATTAATTAGATAGACAGTTGATCTGCTACCCCCCCCCCCCCACCCCACCCCAGTGTTCTCATTTCTCATCTTTTTCAAATAATCTGCTGTTTCTCCAGCCTCAACATCTACAAACCACTGTTTCAAGCTCCGAATAGAATCTTCCACTTCTCAATCAAAGTTTTCTTCATTATGACTTTCTCTCATCAATAGGTCATCATCACTTAAATTAAGAAACTCCGCTTCTATTATATCCGTGGCTTTTCCGTAATGACCCTCGCAACTCACAGTTAACGTCGATTTCGTTGTAAACACAAACTTGCTCCATTACAACTTTAGGAAAAACGTCACATTTACATCGCTTGAGCAACATCTCTAACTAGGCTCGTTCAGTTAACCCATATCAGCAGAGTTATCAGCCTAGTTCAGAGCTATATCAGTCGAGGTCGATAATAGGCCAAATGAGGCAAAAATGCCATATCTAATTAATAAAAAATATTATTACACATCCATTCAATTTTAAACCCTTGTATTTAACGGAATGACCGCTATGACATAAATGATTCTGTATTCAATGGGTGATATACAAGCCGAACATTTTTCCCAGTACCGTTCATACTAGTTTCTTTCCCATCGAGTCATTAGTTACGCTTCGAAAGTTTCCAAATTTCGTTATACAGTTTCGACCGTCTGTCGTGAAGCAAAATAAAGTCGGTTCACAAAAAAATTAGTTAACCAAAAATGAGATAATATTTTTAAAAAACCCAATAATTTCCAACCAGAACATTAACCCAGTCCCGTTGCCGTCTCGTCTTGTGGATCCCGTTATATCTAAATTGGTCAGCTTTTTTTCGGTAAATCTTCGTATACATCTTGACATGCTTCGAACTTCTTTTAAAAACGTTTCTCCCAGCTGTTTTGCAAATCTGCACAAATTTGTACTTCTATTTTTACTAACATTAATAGCCACCCAATAATTAGGCGTGAATGGGCACCAGCCGAAGAGAAACAGCTATACGGATTTCAGCAAACACTGGTTCCGAAAAGGTTGTTTTGATTTTTTATCGATTCATTTGATCAGTACAGCTTCAGTCAAAACAAACACACTCTTCAACTTTGGGTTTAAACATCGGAATTAAAATTTGTTTATTTAAATGACTTTTAATGCATGGGTTGTGTAATAAACACAGAATACGGCTCTCGTGAAATATGACTACGCCACTCCCACTCGTTACGTAAAACACCCACCGATTCAAACACACGTCGCGTTCTGTCTATTTATATATACCTCATTTTAAAGGCCTATAGCATACTGCTATTCAATTCTTTTTTCTATTCTACAATATTCCCTTTGCCGGTAATACCGTGTGACATGTCTGCCTCTCGGGCCGGTGTTCCGGGAAAATGATACCGGAAACGACCGAAGATGAAGAAGCTTTCATGTTGTATTCTCTCAGTTTGATGATCATTGAATTTAACCATTCAAATTAACCATATTAACCAAACTGACCAGACTTTAATCATTCAAATTAAATTATTAGGGGTTCCTTTATCAATATTGTCTCTTAGCGCGTTGAAACTATTATTAACTTGAACTTGACATCAAGTGCTCAGATACTAGCATAGAATTGGTGGATATCATTTTTTTCAAATTCATCTAACTGGGAGCGATAAACCATTCGGTATCATAAAAATAATGACCTGGCTTGATGGTAACATTGCAAATTGCCACCCCTTGGAACCAATGTCTCCATCGGCTCAGGACTGACATTAGTTCCACGGGAAGACAATCTACAATGTTACCCCCAAGCCAGGCCATCATTTTTATAATGTTTTTATTTGCAAATTCTAACCAGTTTTACACGGCATACACGACATACTAGGAGCTCATATGTTCGAAAGATTCTTTGTTTTTCTTTAACTCTCCCCATATAGTCCAGCTGATATTACAGAAACCATCGAACATGCGTAACCTCCGTTTTCACCCGTTATATTAAGTTTTGCGGAATGGAATATTGCTTTGTGATACCCAAAACCGATTGGGGGTGCTATTGAAGCACATGGTCGCTTACCTATCAAAGTATGAATGACAAAATTTGCGACGTAATGGTGTGATGAGAATTGACACGCTGAACTGAACTCGACAAATTTGAACAAAGGGCAAATGATCTGTTGAACATTACGTTTCTTAACAATATAGTTTTAGCATACTATACGTTAAGTGAATATTGTTTGGTTTATCTGTGTCAGAATACGTCACATAATCAAGGCAGGACGGTATATAATAAACAAAATATTACAAACATAATGGTGAAGTACGGAAAATTTATTATCTCATCTCCAGCATGGAAAAGAGGTACGCGAGCTGCGACTTTTAACCTTTTGATACCTCGTTTCCTGGAATAGTATCGCCTTTGTGGAAATCTACAGTGAGACGGGTCAGTCCAGTATCAATACACATGGAGGATAAAAAATAACTGCAGTCGTCTGCAGCCGCCTGGCTGCAGACTGCAGTTATTATTTTATCATCAATGCCCCGTGTACAGACCTCTTATAATAAGACAATAATGGGACGAAAATATACCTTGGACCGAAAAATCGATCTTACGAGTTCAAAGGGTTAAACAGACTTGTCGATAAATTATTCAAATAGTGCACGCCTAATTTTCCACTAGAGGCATAAATGTGCTAACTGAAATGCTTTAAGTATTGCAGTTGGTACCTCTATGACTTCGAGGATCGAAATACACTTGTGTTATTTCCGGTTTAAGATACGACCAACCGTCAGAGTTGGTCGTATAAGTACATTTGATATATAGAGGACGACAAAATACTCTGAATGAAAGCATGTAATGGCATATGACTCTTAACTAAAGTGCTACCGTGGGCTCAGCGCACTCCTCAATCACGCAGAAGTCAACAATATATTGCATAACTTGATTTATTCGAGCAATGCGATTTGTAATCCCTACGATGTGCTGCTTTCCAAAAGTGGAGCGAAAACGATTTGCATGAATACCCAGAGGAAAGCCTTTCACACAAACAAATTGAACACATATCATCATTTTTATCCTCCTTTTAAAAGATTAAAGAAAGATGAATTTTCTAGATATTCGTGCCAATCTCAGTGTCAAAATATCTAAATTTCAGGCAGAAAAAAATTCCCATAATGCAACTAGAAATTTAACCAATTGAGCTCTGTCAAACGAGATTGAATTGGTTAAATTTCTAGATGCATTATGGGAAAAAACAGCTTCCTGAAATTTTGGTATTTTGACATCCGAGTGAAGGGGGTTAAAGAGTTTCTCAAACAGAAAACATGCCGTACTACCTTTAAAGTGCCAGTTTGTATGAATTTAACGTGGGTGTCGCTGTATTTATTTATTTATTTATTTATTAAGGTTTAACGACACTTTAACAGCCCGAAGAGAACCACCAAGCAAAAACGAGCAGCTGCCAGCTCTTCAACATCGTAACACCGCACTGCAGCACAAGGAGTCCTTGAGACAAAATATGGTTACTGTGGTATCCATTCTCAAGGGTCTGCCTTCATTCACAGTCACTTCTATGCACGTGAGGTAACTGGCATTGGAATGTATTACAATCTAAACATTGTAAAACAGTGCATATTATTACAACAGCCAGTTGATCTGGGTTGTCGGACTCCACCTTGTTAACGAGTCCAGATCAGCCATAGCAAACAGGACGCCGTAGGCGTCGTGTTTGATCTGGCAAATCTGGTCTCGTCAATGATGCAAACTATAACAACCAAGATTAACTAACTGTTGTAATAAATCATTTATTATATGACAGCGGATCATAAAAATATGAATACAACACCTGAAATGTAAACAAAAAGGAACGTATGGATGTTTGTCCGGAGAGTTCAGCGCCAAAGTGCTCGAATGTTTATTTCGCTTTTCTAAAACAGCCGCTTCGAAAATCTCCAAATACGAAAGACGCCTCGAGAGGCTCGTTTGCGACATGCGTAATACGGATTTGGAAAAGTTGAGACTCTCGTTTTCTCATTTTCTGACGAGACAGAATTGATGGGCAAACTAGTGTGGTACTGATGGGATATTCGTTGTAGTCATATAGGAAATGTCAATATTTTGATGTGATGACGCAGGTTATTGAAGGAAAAAACATACGCAAGACATTCGATTATTCCCATATGTATGCATTTATAAAAAAAAAATAAAATGTGCATTCGCCCAAATCCGTCTCTGGTAAAAAATCCTATAAGAACATTATACATATCGGGCAATCAAATCAGTAGATTTCTATCTGTCTCGAAAAAAGTTATAGTAACATTTTTCTACGATCTTCTTAAATGTAATAAGAATATTCTAGACACATTTCTTGTTTGGCTCTGGACAAATCTGCAATTTCCATTTTGAGAAATATGAAACATGGAAAGTGAAAGTCGGGTACTTCCACATCTCATTTCAAACCATTTACCCAACGAAACTCTATGTTTTGGAGGCAAAAACACTTGGAATGGTGATTTTATTTTGTAAATAGTGCAAGCTAGATATGGCCTTTACTTTAGATGAAGGGTAAATTACTTAGAATAGAAAACAATTCTGATCAAACACATGCTGAACTACACCATAAAATTCCCATGAGTGATCTGCAGAATATTTGGAACATTTGTATTATTTAAGACCGACGCATACTTGATCTTTCCATAGTTGTAACCAGCCAAACAGCTGATAGTACTCCTGGACCTGGCCCCATAGATGCAGTAGCTACGAAATTTGGCCTGGTAGCGGAACCGGGTCCCGCAGTGATAGTACCTAGTAGTGAGGTGACAGAAGGCAGTTGTTTTAAGGGCCGATCAGACTGGAACACACTTTTTTGGAGGCGATTCGACCCATATAATACAAGGTGCTAGTCAAGGTGATAGGTTTTGAGGAAGTTTGATTGTTCATTACGTATATATAGAATATACCCATAGTAGCTTGGTGTACCAAGTGTTCACCACGAGTGGTGAACATTTGGTACACCAAGCTACTTTGGGTATATTTTATTTATACCATGATCGTCAGATTAATAAGAGTTTAAATGTTACATAAATCAATATTCACACGTGCGAATCTGCTTTTGTTTACATGAGCACCGACAATTGTATCGCCGAAACGAAATAGAAAACGAAACGTGCAAATTACAGGGCCTTTTTCATTTTAAAAACATAATAACATACTATTTCGAGTTATGGATGATTTATTAACATGAGACCACGTATGTTTGTTATTTTTTGGTATCTTATGAGGTAAACTTATTTAAAAACGTAATAAATAATTACCGGTTTCATTTCACTCTTCACGAGGCGATGAGTGATAAATTTAGAAAAGTTTGCATTCAAGGCGAGGTCACCAAAGGTCAACCTGAATGTAGTTCCACTGTAGGTGTAAATTTTAACTACTGAAATCCCATTTCTGGCCTGTTCACCACGGTTGGTGTGTAAAGCTAAAATTTATGTCATAGGCTTTTTTATATATAGTAAAATAGGTAATCATGGTATAAATTACCATTTTGAAAAACAATTTGTAGTGCGTATGCGCAAACAAACGCGGATTGATGTCTAGAAAAAAGCGGTTTATTTCCTACATCAAACACAACGAAGTTCAAACCTTCCTCCTTCGGTGGACGTTGAGCGATAACGAGGTGTGTAATTAGCAAAGGATTTAGTATTAGAAGCAGTATCTTGGGCATTATTAATATAAACAAGGAACAGTAAACGACCAAAAATTGAGCTTTGGGGTACATTTGCGCTGATTTTCACTGAGGATGAATCATGAAAGTGTATCACTCATCGTCCAATACGTCCATACAATTGAGAGGCTAACCAGTCAGCGGGAGCCAGAGAGTCCAATATATGTGAGTCCTAAAATGAGACACTTATGGCAGACTCTATCGGACATGATTCTGACCTCACAAAAGACAACGCACCCGTTTTTTGACACATTCAGGTCCTCAACTAAACATTTTGCAAATGTCGGTTGAAAAAGCGTAGAATGTGCGGAAGTTCTTACAATGATAGTAACACTGTAACGCATAGGTTCTCAGAGCAATGCACGCGTCTGTGAATGGGTTAATCGATATGGCACGATGGTCGGCGCGGAAGGATAGAACGAGAGGCCACAGGCCTCGTGTTTTATCCTTCTGGGATGGCACAAGTGCCATGTCGATTAACCCATTCAAACAAACGTGTCGTTCTGTGTTTATTACACGATTGCACGTCTATAAAAAAGGTATTAGGACACTCAGCAATTCATTTAACAACAGTTACTATCAACAGGAAGAACACATTTTGTCGCCAACCACATTTGTGAGGGGAGCCCATGTTACTGTTTCGGCTCATGGGTTCAAATGTGTTCTATGTGCCTACTGGCACGTGGAACACATTGGTACTCAGGGGACGATTTTTTGCTCTCGCCAGCGATTCAAATTATGATTGCGGTGCACGATTTGTAGACAATTTCAGTGACATTTGTCTTCTTTATAAAAATAGTCCGTCAACGATTTCCTTTCCACACATTTGTGCGGAACGGATTTTCATTTTCATTTTCCGCATGGTTTAGTTTTGATGTAGATGGGATATTGATAGAAAAGACTATAATAAAATATCAGACTAAATAGGCTGCAGAAAACGCATACCCTTCATTAGTAATATTAACTCATAATTGGGGCCCTACAAAGATTCGAAATTTGATTCGATTTGAAATTACCACGATAACTCGACTCGATTCTATACGAGTCATGCTGGATCGGTTATTTCGAATCGTCGAAGCCTATCGGGAGACCCGATGACAGAAGAGGAGTCGAAGGAGGTTCCGCTTCCGAAATTACAACTTTGATTTCGCTCTGGAATATATTGACTTTCTGGTTGACTTGCCCTACAATACTTGAGAAGAGACTAAACTATTTGCGGTTGTACGAAGATACAGTATTTACGGCTTGAAGAGCCATGTGTTTGATTCGAGATTCGATTCGATTTTAATTCGAAATCCTCTGTCTGATTCATTTCGGTCCGAAATTTGAGATTCGAGGGACCCACCTCCTAACATGTTTTGGAAAGCTCTTTGACAAATATTTTCACGAAATTGTGGTAAAAAGGTTTCGCTCCGCCGGTATAATATTTCTAATATTTATCTAAGAAAGCTTACATTCGTAGTTTTTTCTGTGTTTCCAACCCCGAAGCCAGGATTTTAAAATTGTCTGCACTGTGGGGCGAGAGTTGCGATTTCCCGGTGTTCCGGGTCGTTGACCGTCATTACGAACTTGAGACCAAACCGAATATACCTCTTTAAAAAAATAGCAAATGAAGCAAGTCACAAACGTACGTTTATTATTTTATTCTTTCAAAGAATTACTTTCGTTTGACAAACGTAATTCGTTAAAATAATAGTAATGCTCGAAATGGTTTCGTGTACATGATCGTCATACACGTGCAATTTCATTCAATAGATAATTTGAAACAAAATGGGGTTTGTGCATAATGTATTGTGTCACCAAATGCTCAACATTTTTTATTCAAATTATCGGCTTTCAGCGTAAATATTGGCCTTCAAACAACCAACCCTTTCTGCTGTCGGACAACAAAACATTCCGACAAACATGGTCAAGAGTGGCGAACCGCCCCTCCTCCAGCAAGAACTTCCTTCGGGCCTGGATACTTTCGAGTGTACCGTGAAACAATACTAAATGTTTTCTGCCTCAATCGACGAAGGTATTACTTATAATGGACCTGTATTGTATGAGCAGGATCTCCGAGTCCCTGGTTTATGGTATAAATTACAGCCTTTGGCTCAGTCCAGGCCGAATTAATTGGACGAGTTCGTAAATTTCACTATAAAATGGGACGAGTTGAAGATTCTATTTATCACTTCGTACAAAACCAATTACAGAATCAAATGATAAAGCCGATTTATGTTTTGTTTACATAGCGAGAGGGCATTTACAACGATTGGTTTGTTGCTTTTCAAGCTGTAAGATCAAGAAGCTTATGATCAACCGTTTTAATCAACGGCTCTTGAACAAAGGAAATGTGAAGCGATATAATATAAAAGGATACACTTTTGTAGAAAATATTGACATCATTTCACCCCCGGGCATAAAAGTAAAGTTTGTTCACACCTGAATCTACCACTCGTAAAAATACTTTATAGTACTGTGAATGCAAAGGGAGTCTCTTTCTCAATGAGCTCGCTCTACGGTCGTGACGTACTTATATCGGTGGGTGGAGATTTGAAACCCAAATATTGCGAAATCAAAATTGTATCAAGAAAGACAAACGAAAATAACACCCGAGATTCACTGTTCTCGATATACTTTTTCTGACATGTGACATTCTGAAAACTCTTGGAGGGAGAAAGGCGGAGAAACAATTTTGACCAGATTGCGACCTAGTCGTGATCAGGTCTGTATTCTCTCTTAGCTTTTGTAATCACGATACAAAACCTAATTTTGTGTTTTCATTCATGGAATAATTTTATGTACATTCTTTCTTTTTCTGTTTCATTTGTAAATAACCATAAAAAGCAAATAGATCTGCTGACCACGAGAACACGAAGCGTAGCTTCGTTACGTTGGAATATGGTGTAAGCTTATCTTTAAAAAAAACATTCGCTAATTTGAAAGGTGTTTTTTTTCTGTTCATTTATGCCCCTGGAACAATTTACTTTCAACAACTTGGGCGAAACCACAGTTTTCAACAAAGAGATAAAAAGAAAATTTGACTTTCTGTAAACTACCTGCACTCAAACAAACTCACAAACGATTTACTGCAGTGCGTATTAAGACTAATATTGGTTTATATTTTGTAAGTGTTCTTATATGCTATGTACTGTGTCAGTAAATTATGTAGCCTCCTCGAGCGAATCAAGCTAGATAGTCAATTTACAGGCATTCCTTATATTACATTGTATCCACATACAAAATGTGTAATGAATATATCTTACGGACTATTTTCCTTTTGTGAATATGCACTTGCAATGTAAAGGATAGAATCCCATCTTGTTCCACACGGAACGTTTAATGTTTACTGCTATAATAGTTGAGTAAACAAAGAGGACATCGCTCTATCTGTTAGTCGTAATTTGATATCACCTCACTGAGTATGGAAACAATAGAGCTTACATTAAATGTGATTCTCAAAACGTGTAAGAGGTTATAGATGCTGGTGTTCATGCTCGCGATAACTGTTGTTCTGGCTTCTGTTCACTAAAACATGCGCTCATTTTGTTACATATTTAGTTTCCAATATCTACTTGAGACAAGGGGTGGTGGGGGGGGGGGGGTGGTGGATTTTGCACATCTTATCCCTTTGCCTTACAATATTTCAGAAAAATATATGGTTTAGTTTGTAACAAAAAACTTTACATTTTCATGACATTGATCTGCAAGCGGTTCGTGGAAGTGACTGACCACTGAAACAACAACGAAGGGAATCTTATCAGCAGTCAATAACGCTTAAATGTAAAAACACCATAGGAAACTCGAGTAGTATTAGTAATGACGGAACTCCTGTTTCAGCTTGGAAGTCAACAGGCAGGTGTGTCTTGCTTTTCAATACAATAAAACTTAATACTGTGGTAGAAGTTCTGTCTCGGAACTTTTAAACTATTGAAGTATGGAAACTCCCATACTCTATCTTAATAATGGAGAAACCACGTGTTATCAGTTTCGACTTGTCCTCGATTCTTATGTAAATAAAACTTGAAAGTAATATTCTTCTCTTCCATGATATGGATGACTGGTGCATTCGGGAAGCAGAAACATGAGCCGCAAGACCCCCCCCCCCCCCCTCCCCCACAACAACCATGTATCGCTTCTCATATACAGTGTAGTCCACTGAACTGAATAACACAGTTAACTGAATGTAACTTCCAAACGCGAAACCATTTACCATACCTTCAATACAAAGTTTACCGGTTAAATACATGTAAGTTGTAGAGTAAACTCTTCTTAATTGAATAAAAAATCGTATGATGGGTTGAGAAATTACGCTGACAATCACTAAATTTCCCTTGCTTATAGATCTATTTGAACTCAGTACATCTAATATAGGCATTTAATCTATTTTATCTTGTTCGACAGATCTCCATAACCTCCCTTAACCCTTTACCTAACCTATAAAGCAGACGACACTTGCAAAAAATATTCTTCAATACTGACTAATTTTTCATTTTTTGTCTCAAAAACATAGGTTATAACCCGTCATTGGAACGAGCTCGTCGAGCTCGTTCCAAAGAAGGGTCATAACCTATGTTTTTGAGACAAAAAATGAAAAAATAAAGAAACTTAATTGGCGATGTTTGTGAAAAGCGTTGGCCGGTTTTGGTCGTTACGTTGGGTAAAGGGTTCAATAAGATATAATAGAGTAAATGCTAAAATCATCTTTAAAATACAGGAAGGTGACTAAATCCTTGTTAACAGAATATTTCTGTTAACTGAAACAATTTTCATTGGCAACCTGGCTATTCAATTAACAGTGTTTCACTGTACTACTCATGCAGTTATTTGTTCAAACTTTGTTCTCACGTTACCATGGAAGGCTGGAAAGCGACCTACCAATGTTTATATCGGACAGTAATGATCATTTGTGATATATTCGATGACGCTGATCGCTTTTCAGAACTAAGAAGAACAATACAAAGGCGCTGTATCTTCTTTTAGTATAACAAATACATGGTATTGGCAATGACAGTCCATTCGGATTACTACAAAGCAAAGACAGGTTTCAAAATGTTTATAAAAAGAGTATTAAAGATATCTGCCGTGCGTGACAGAAAAATATATTTTCTTTTCTTCCTAACGCCCCAATACGCCACCTGAAGACAAATAATATTGGACTGTTAAATAAAATATGTCATGGTATTTGCATATTTATAAACAACAGATTCTCATCGGTGTTTTTTGTTTTAAACATCCGCGCATAACAAAGCAATCATGTGACATCGATTGATGTTCGTGTCGAGTATTCGAGTATTTGCTTATATCCGGATTTCCCTTTCCCAGTCCACCTTAACGCGCACAGACATGGCGTTGGATATGTTTGTCTTCAAAACAATGCATGCGTGTTTACGTGTTTTATTTAAATTGCGTGTGGTACACCATTTCAAAATATAAAACATATTTGGCTGATAAAGGCCACCTGTCGCATGTAAAAGGTAAAATGCTTTTTGTATCCGAAGGTAACACAATTTACCTCTCGGAGCCAAGTGGAGAGGCGAACATCTCGGGGCCTGGCCTAAGGTCGCCAACAATCAATATTATTTGGGGTTAGATGAACCAACAAAATGTCGTCGATCGCTGATGATCTATGCTGTGGTGAATTTTGCAATTCGTTGCAAAGTTACCGCCCTTGTCAGATGTATTTAAAACGATTTTATCTTACAACGAGAATACATTTCCACAAATACAAGTAAAAACGTAAAATACAAATCTTATCAAGGACTGCACGTGTGATCATTCGATTCAGAAAGAGTACGTTTTTTACATGCACTCAATTGGCATCGAGGAATTACACATGTCGAGTCCACCGTTTTTGGTAACAGTAACTAAATGATAATTAAATCACAAGCTCAACGAAATAAATTACACCAGATCATATTTGCCGTGATCATATTTGTATATACACGGGCCTACCATGGGTTAAACATGAAAAAAAAACAAAAAACCTCACAGCTGAAACATTACTATAATTTCAGTTCAAGTACATTAACTGGTAGAGTGCTGACTTATTTTTAGTCATGAAAATTTATTCACAAGTTTTGCCAAATTAGACTAGATCGTATTTGCCGTGATCATATTTGTATATACACGGGCCTACCATGGATTAAACATGAAAAAAGCAAAGAAACTCACAGCTGAAAGATTACTATAAACCTTTCAGTTCTGGTACATTAACTGGTAGAGTGCTGAATTATTTTTAGTCATGAAAATTTATTCACAAGTTTTTGCCATGTTACAATTTATGGGAGAGTGCCTATTGGCACTCTCCCATAAATTGTAACAAGAAAAATCCATAAAGACCAAATAATTAAGATTCAAAGATAATATGAAGCACATCCACAGAGTTTGAAGTCTTTGAGTTGCAGTACTGCGCCTAAGAGTAAAGCCCAAATATGAGCTTCCAGCACTCTATCAGTTAAGAATAATGAATGGGGATTACGTCATACACAGGGCAAGAATGCTCTGCCATGAAGTTGTGATCCTCATTCATAAAAAAATCACTTCATAGAGGTTGAATATTTTAATAACAGTCGCCATTAAAAACTGTACCCAATCCTTTCATTATGCGAACTAGTCAAATGGGAGGAACATTGCAAGATAAATTGATTATTACCGTAATGTGGGTTTCCGAGATGGTGTAAAGAGATCTCGACCTCGTCTCTGGGTCACATATCGACTCGTCTAACGAACTGTCGATATATGCCCAGAGACGACGTCCCGACTTCAATACGCCATCTCGGAAACTTACATGGTGATAATGAGCAAAATATACTGACAGCGTGATACATCAGACTTTGAGCGACTTCAGGGTGGCGAAGATTATTCTGGAACAATAACTTTCTGTCTAAATGTTATGATGAAACATACAAAAGCAAAACAAACAAAACAAAATTTGAAATGCTTACAATGAAAACATTGTCGGAGTGCACATCCTTTTCACATGAATTTTTCCTGAACAGTGTCATCCAGACTGTGTACACGTCCATTTTGTGCCCTTTCTATATTTACCATCAAGTCAAGGACAGGCTAATTTAACAACACTCTCGAGAGAAGTTAATACGGTTACTGGTTGTGGTTCCCGGCGTAATTCCCAATATTGTTTGATGCATCCCATGGGGGTGGGTTGCATGTAGGGCCCTGCGAAGTTTCGAAATTCCAATCAGTTCCAAATCTTCTCTCAATGATTCGGTTCGATTCGAGAGTCGAGTCTCGGTGATTT
Source organism: Pictodentalium vernedei (assembly GCA_031216915.1). Classification (NCBI taxonomy): domain Eukaryota; kingdom Metazoa; phylum Mollusca; class Scaphopoda; order Dentaliida; family Dentaliidae; genus Pictodentalium; species Pictodentalium vernedei. The sequence continues at coordinate 303,087,992 of CM062290.1, read as the reverse complement.
TGAAATTTCCGAATTGCATGGATGTTCTAAAACTCTTAGCAAGTGTGTCCATTTGAACTCTTCTTCTACCATAGGTCCCCTGTCAGAGGCGGCGGAGGTGCAGAGGTCACGTGCCCCTCCACTTTTATCCACAGATATGTTTTGCAGTTACACAATGAGTTAAAATGGGCGCATGCAAACGTGTCAATATTCAGGCATTCCTATAACATTATTTGCAAATCCAAACAATATTTAGTCAAAGAATCCCACTTTCGGTCGCTTTGCTCCGATTATTCTACTTTAAACATCTTCCAACCCGAAGGCAGGCCTTCGGGTTGGAAGATGGTTGAAGTAAACGAGACGGACAGGACAGTGATCACACAGCGGCATGTGCATCTAAACGAGAGACTATAGCGAGTCATGGTGCATTTACCGATATACGGTTGTAACCTTTCTCACACTGGGTCGAACTAAGATAGCATAGTAAATTTGTGCCCCTCCACTTTTATTGAGCTTCCGCCTCCCCTGCCCCCTGTACAGGAGACGCGATGATAGAAGATGAGTACAAGGAGGTTCCGTTTGCGAAACTTCTTCAATTTCGCTCTGCAATATTCCCGTTTTTATTGACTTGCTCAAACAAACGAGTAGTCGTTGAGTTAAATACGTCAGTGCAGACTGGCATTATTTACAACTTCAAGATCGTTGAGTTTCGAATCGAGATTGGATTCGAAATCCCCTGCTTGATTCGATTCGATCGGAAATTTGATATTCGTGGGACCCTAATTGAAAGAGAAATGCATTGTAATGGCAACATCCCCACGAAGGGCAGCGTGTAGTGTCAGTAGTTATATCCTCATTCGTGTCAGTGTGGACTACAAAGAAATGCTCAGCAATGTATTCTAGTTGTAACATCTCCCACTTGAGTCAGTGTGGATTGCACGAGTAAAAAGCTCTGGTGGTGGCATTCGAGTGCGGGTTATTGCGGAAGAACGCATTTGAGAATAGCAAGTCCTGTCCTCCTTCTGTAACCATCGATCAATTTTTAAACATTCTTGAAGACATGTGTACGAAGGGAAGGTATTTGGCATCGGTGTGTACAGTTCGTGCCTTAAAAATATATTGTTAGAGTGAAACATGGCTGATCATTTTAACAAAATAACATTTATTATTTCGACACACGTACAACAAACAATGATAAATTCTTCCATGCGAGATGCATAGACAGTATGTTGAAAGTGGTTCAGCATTAAAACTTTCGCAGTGATTTCCCATCCAAACAAAAATCCTGATAGTATATTCCATGCCAGTTCCAAATCATCAACTGACGGAGTCTGTAGTCGATACTTGGGGAGGACCAATCAACATTTTCAACCTGCAGCCTTATGGCCGCACGTTGAAAATCGTGTTTGTTCTACCAGAAAATTCATTGAGGGACTGTTTACTTTATGAATTCGCTCGTATTACGATCCTGGGCCAGAAAAGTGGCCTTTCTTGTTCAATGGATTAATAAGAATCACAAGCAACGCCATAGACATCCGAGCTAAATCGTGCTATTCACAGAGTATGATTAACCTTTTACCAAACGTGAAAAGCAGACGACATGTGCAAAAATATTTATTGAATAATTAAAACATTTCCATTTTTGCCTCAAAACATACCTTGCGAACATTCATTGGAACGAGCTCAATGGGTCGTTCCAATGAGGGATCATAAGCAATGTTTTTGAGAAAAAGGTTGAACATTAATTGACTGGTGATGCTTATATAGAGGTAATCAGTTTTCGGCGTTACTTAAGGTGAAAGGTTAACGTTCCTGCCGAATCTTTGTTCTTTTGATGCTTTAGAGGTAATGCTGAGCTCGTTCCAGTGAGGAGCTATGAGACAGAACGCAACGAAGGTGGAGTTTGTGACACTGGAATCAACAGCCGAATTGGAGTTTTGAGGGATGGCTGAGTTTTTTTTTTTGGGGGGGGGGTTGGTGGGTGGGGGGGGGGGGCGTTACATTAGGTGAAGTGCTAATGTTCCCGGCCCATCCTTGTTTTGTTACTGTTTAGGTGGCAATGCACTTCTCACATACTGTAACGATGGAATGCAACTATCAACAGATATATAGATAAACAAATTACCGTTACAAATTCGCTATAAAAATATTGGCAACCAACTTTCAGTACTTTCGTAAATTTTACGGTGATGCCTGTTGCTCTATGATACTTAATCACGCAAAATAGCAATAGATAAGTATTCATGTATGGCGAGGTAAACACTTTTCAAGACGAACACATTCAACATTTTATTTCTTGCTTTTGCAATGTCAAAAGTTGTTTTGGTTTAGAAGACTCAGTTGTTAAGGCAGAGTCATTAATAACTTTGACCTGCAGTCATGCGACTACACGTTATAGATATTAATTGGTCTACACTTTATGACAACTAGACGTCCGCTTGGTGCAATGAAGAGAAACCAAATATCTAGAAGACTCAATTGGTAAGGCAGAGTCAATAATAACTTTGACCTGCGGTCATACGACTACAGGTAATAGATATTAATTGGTCTACACTTTATGACAACTAGACGTCCGTTTGGTGCAATGAAGAGAAACCAAATATCAGTTCCACAGACACAAAAGAACGACATTGTCAAAAATATTTTAACACGTTTTCTCGTAATGTTTTAAGGTAAAAGTATCTTCGTTGCCAGACTTTTCACGCTTTTTGGCGGTAATGTTTTGTTTTGTAGACAAACTTATTAGCTTATCACAGAAACCATTGGTACACAGAGTGTACAATGCTTGAATAATGTACAAAAGAACAGTATCCCCCTGAATTCGCTTAGCAGTGATGAATCAAATACAGCTACATGATTTTATTTTAAAACTATTATGGTTTACAATACCAGCCGGGTTGAAATGCTGGATGAAGACATTTTTTTAAATGATCATACCATCTGTTTTTTGTTTTTTGTTTTGGTTTTGGGGTTTTTTTTTTTCGTTGTGCAAACAAGCTATGCAGTCTAAAATCAGTTCGAGTAAAAATGAACTCAAATTAGCTGGGTTGAGTGAATATGAACCCAATTGGGTTCATATTCACTCAACCCAGTTCATTTGGGTTGATTTTAACCAAACTGATTTTAGAGTGTGGTTTGTGAGAAAATCGTACATGGGAAATTCTCCTTCAGTTTACTGCAACTGTTTTGACTGGCAGTGTTAAAAATACGACATGCAGTGGTTCGTTGTTAAAAATAAAAAAAAATAAATTCACTCAGAAATTAGTGCTTTAGATACTGTACACATTGTATCATGATACTGCGACACAAGGAATCGGACCATGCGCTTGTGTGAACCTGTCTTGTTTCAAACCGAACGCTTGTGAAATTTATGACCTCAGCTTCTCCTCGATACATCCAGTATGAATGGTGATTGTATTTTGTTCCTATTGATGATTTTATACCTCCCAATAAATGTAACCGAATAGGCGATAAATGGCCGTAATGTACTAGAGAGCCCCCTCACTAAAGAATACAATGGTAACCAGGGCTTGTTCCAAACTAGCATAGTATATCAGGCGTACAGACTGGTATAACAGGATACTTTGGGACAATATCACTTTCAAACATAATCCATATCAACAAAAGGCACACAGAACTCTACAACGCACAGAAAAGAGTTCTATTGGGGCTGGACTCCTCGATCAGTTGGTTCCGACATCACACCATAATCACAGTCCCAACGTCCGCCCCTGCACACACACGAACAAGTTCTCACCAATGGGTCTTCGGGTTGAAACTGGATGCCCATTAGGTTATCCCTTTAAGGCTTCTTTTCCTATTTTAGGAGTTAAAGTACGGACGGCGAGATAATGGTTTGTGTGCTATATTGGTATATGCAAGCCCCCATGCGCTGCTATCTGTAACGTATCATTGTGATAAATCAGGAGAGATATTTTTAAATGTTCAAAACCCACACAGTTCTTCCGAAATAGGAAATTTACAATGCAATTGAGAGAGCGACAAAGTACGATTGGGACTTCACACATGGAACTATGTTTGAACTGTCATTCGGAATTTGAAGTTCATCACTTTGTTATTACCACGCATGAAGTTAGTAAACCCCACGAGTCTACAAATCTGTGTGTAATTCGATTGGAGGTGAATGAGAGAGAACAATTAGTAGCAAATCGGTTATTTGGCTTTTGGGATGTTCAGCAAATTTAACACCGTTCACGAAATGTGACGTCAGCGAAACAATGGATCTAATGCCGGAAATATTCAATTTTGCGCGATATGTGTATGCCTGTATTTATGTGTATGCAGGAGCTTGTGCATGAGTCTTTACTGCCTTTCGTGCAGAGATGCTTTCAGAAATTAAGAAGTGTGTGTGTGGGGGGGGGGGGGGGGGGGCACTTGGGTCATCACTGCACGTTGGACGCCCGTTCGCACAGCTGTGGTCAGTGCGGGACGCGACGTTGGGAGACTGTCATCCTGTCGTAGCAGCAGAGGGGAGGGGGGTCGAGGGTTAGTACTCACAGATCTTTAGGATTAGAAGGATTGATCAATGTGATATGTGCGGGACAGTGAGATACACACGGCTACAATGGGTTAAGCGCGACTTTCTAGTTCTCGACGTGTTGAATATTCGTGAAGACCACGCCATTTGCGTACCACCCCAACCCCCACCCCGACCCCGACCCCGAAGAAAGTAGGGGGACGGAGTTCCCCCGCGTTCCTCCAAGAAAGCATCACCGCTTTCGTGCACAACTATTCTGAACGGCAGTTTTAGTTTTGAATACTCAGCGATTTTATCCGCCGCGAATGGGAGAAAATGTTATTGGTTTACAAAGAGAACCAGTAGTGCCTTAACCCTATACCTAATGTAAAGGCATTTTCGCAAAAATAGCCATTCGAATTTTATTATTTCTTTCAGGTTTGCATAAAAACATAGCTTTTAGTCCCTCGTTGGGCTCGTTCCAAAGGGGGGTCATAATCAGCTTTGTTTTTATGCCAAAAAACCCCAAAATGTTCAGTTAATCAAGAATGTGTTTTATAAGTGTCGTGTACTGGTCGTGTGAGATAAAGGGTTAATCCTGTCTCGTATGCTATGTAATGAAATCTCGCCGATCCACCTACCAAGTATATTCATCTATCTGCCATTATAACAAAAAGTGCAAGCACCACGCTTTTAAATAGTTAAACGTTAATCAAAATATGTCATGCTGTGTTATGAGTTAATTATTATTTCTACCTACCAGTAAACATGTTACGCTCAATATATTCAGTCGAACATCCTTCAAACTAGAGCTGCTTAAACCTTGAAACAATATGACCCCGCTGCTGGTTGTGCTGTTATTTCCTAAAGCTGGAGAGTTCACTAAAATTAACCCCTTCTGGATGATATAATATCCCCAAACACAGGGCGTTGAGAGTAGGTCACCACTAATACCCATAAAAGTGTTTTACTGGCATGTGGCGACAGAGGTGGGGATGTGGAATGACCACCGCCCACTAATATCCATAGGAATGTTTTCCAGGGGTGTGGTGACTGGGATGGGGATCCTCCCATGGCTGACAATTTTCGTCATTGGAGGCGATTTACGGGAAAGTTAGCTCCCCCGAATGTCCTAAAGTTGTCCGTAAATTTAGCAGTAAGAGTATGGGAATTTCATACAAAAACTGAAATTTCGAAATGTTGGCGAATTTGTATCGTCGGTGTGCGCCTTATCTCACAAAGCTCACGCATTTTCTTCTAGTGCAGTATAGCAATACAGAAACTAGCTTTTTACTCTTTTTTCGTCAATTAGTTTGGACGTTTGACTATTTTTCTCTATAGAGAGAAACCCGTTTAAAAATAAGATGTCGTTTTCATCATCTTTTGTAACTTTTTTTCTGTTCATTACATCAACATATACTATTCCAAAAAAGTAGGGGATATCCAAACTGATGTTGATATTTTCGGAAAATGGTATTGGATACGCGTGATTGGACACATCAATATGTTATCAAGTTCAAGTGTAGACCATGAATGTCACCGGCCCACGAAAACTTCGTGCAGGTTTTTCGCACGATCGCCGCGTTAACCCTTTACCTAACCTGAAAAGCAGACGACACTTGCAAAAATAATTCTTGAATAACTATTTTTTTTCATTTTTTGTCTCAAAAACATAGGTTATGACCCCTCGTTGGAACGAGCTCGTTCCAACGAGGGGTCATAACCTATGTTTTTGAGACAAAAAATGAAAAAAATAATGAAAATTAATTGGCGATTTTTGAGAATAGCGCTGGCTGGTTTTGGTCGTTACGTTAGGTAAATGGTTAATGTCTGTGGGGTACGTTTTGAAATTTTCATTTGTACTGAATAGGCTTTTTTGGAGGTCTCGTCGTTCTTTTCTTGGTATAAACTCGTTCATCAATAGTTTCTGGTCGAAGAAACGTAACTTTTGAGATATGCGAAGACTGACACGTGACGAACGTTCACGTGCCGTTGACATGTTGAAAGCTGGCAACAGACGTCTGTCGTGGCTCAAATTCTCAACGTTACTCAATCGGTGATTAGCAGGTTGTGGTCACGCTACCGTCATATAGGCAATGTTGATGACAGACTTCGGTCAGGTTGTCCAAGAGCGACAACTGCTAACAAGGATAGTTTCATCCGAACCACAGCATAACGTAACCGCCATCAAAATGCCTCAGAAATTGGACAGCAGCTGCACCGAGCGACAGATGTGCAAGTCAGTGATCAGACTATCCGAAACCACCTACACAGCTGGAATTTGTACGCTTGACGACCTCGAATGATTCCATGTTTGACTGAACGTCACATCGCAGCAAGGCGTAATTGGTGTGGAGCACGACAGCGCTGGGACAATCATCGGTGGAGCAACGTCTTGTTTTCGATGAATCGAGGTCCACTGTCGACTTCCACTACAAGCGAAACAAAGTGTGGCGGCGGCGGAACGAACGATACCATGACGTAACCGCTAGGCAGCACGGTCGTTTTGGTGGTGGATCGGTTATGGTGTGGGGAGACATAATCATGACAAGCAGATCAGCATTACATGTCATCAAAGGGCATGACACAGAAAAGTACTACCGTGACAACATGTTAGCAGCTTATGTGGTGCCATTTGCGCAACGCCACGGCCGTCGATTCATTTTCCAAGATGACAATGCAAGAACACACAGGGCCCGTGTCGCTACAGAGTTCCTCCAGGTGCAGAACGTCACTACACTTCCTTGGCCAGCACTAAGTCCAGACCTTTCACCTATCGAGCACATCTGGGATATGCTTGGCAAGCGCCTACGGCAACGCCAACAGCCCCTTACCAATGTCCAGGAACTCGCCGCTGCACTGCAGGAAGAATGGAATAACATCATTCAAGCTGATATTGGACGTTTGGTGAGGAGTATGCCACGTCGGATCCGCGAACCGAGGAGGATTTCCAAGATACTGAGGTCTTGGACTGAATGTGGTAAATTCTCTGACTGACCGTCCATGTCTTCCACAGCTCGGTGCGTGGAATGTGTGCTTGTCAAACACCCAACTATCGCTGAAATCATTCACCAGATGTCACAGTATAATGCCTCAACTGTCTTTTTGATGAAATTAAAAATAGATTTCTTCATATATCTCACTTTTATCAAGTATCCCCTACTTTTTTGAATAGTATATAATACAGACACTGTCCTTTCCAGTAAAAAAAAGTCTAGGAAGTGAGATCGGCTAACTCTTTTTGTGGGAAGAATAAAAACACATTCGCTTATCAAAGAACCAAGGCAAACACTTAGTGTCATCAGGTATGATAATAATAGATAGTCTTTATTACGGATTGTCTTTGAACTAGTTGTTTCTAATTAACTTGCCATTAAAATCGGAATTGTCTGTTGTTTTCGTTTATTAAAACCAATAAAAGGAAACTTGGCTTTCTTTTCTGCAGATGTCATAGGTGCTTTCTCAACATATTACTCGCTTCTTTTCTTAACTGGACTTTCATTGGTCTTCTAATAATTTCAAGGGAGATAACTTTATGGAAAGTCGATTTTGTCGACGATATAATTCAGGGATGCCTCCAATTTCGGCCAAAATCTTCAGCTGTTGAAAGTTCACGGGTAGCTGTTGGTATATTCTCACTCAAAGGAGGGAGTGCAAATGGTTTCCTAAAGATGGCTGTTCGATAGCCAGGGAGGGAGATAAAGTTAGAAATTGAAAAAGGCATACCCCGACAGAAGACCCTCTTGTAACATGCCCTGAGAGCTCTCTTCACATAGTAACTTTCCAAGTAACGGCAAAACCAGCCTGCGCTTTTCACAAGAACCGTCATTCAAGTTTCTTTATATTTTTATTATATTTTTTCTCTAAAAAACCCGACTTTCGTCTCCACCTATTAGAACGTACTCGTTGAGTTCATTCCAGTGAGGGAACATAAGCCATGTTGTGAGACAAAAACGAAAAATTCAAGTTATGCAAAACTTATTTTAGCAAGTATCGTTTCCTTTCGTGTTGAGCGAAAGGTTAACCTTTTACCTAACACGAAAAGCAGACATTTGCAAAACAAATTCGTGAATAAGTAACTTTTTTCATTTTTGTCTCAAAAACAAAGGTTATGACCCCTCGTTGTAACGAGCTTGACGAGCTCGTTCCAACGAGGTGTCATAACCTATGTTTTTGAGACAAAAAATAAAAAATAATGAAAATTAATTGTCGAGTTTTCAGAATAGCGCTTGCCGGTTTTGATAGTTACGTTGGGTAAAGGGTCAACAGTTATCTCGACAAACAATTAATTTGAACAATTCCGAAAACAGGCACTCGAACTTGTGAAATTTTGCTGTTACCGTTTTTTTTTTTTTGGTGGGGGGGGGGGGGGGGCGGAGCGAGGGCATGTGAGGAATCTTTTTGCAGGAAATGTCCAGAAACAGTGTTGCCGTGCTGCTGTATTGGCGTCGTATCGGTTAAGTTTTACCTTTCCCACAGTATAAGCAACCTCCCATGCTGTACTTGCCTACGTTCGATTTGCCGAATAAGTTATGCTGCCAGATTATTTACCCGCGTTAGTGGGACATAATGCTGTTATCTAAAGGTATCCGTTCCGCGGATGTCGAAGTGTCTGAAAATAGTGCCGGAGCTAGAAAACATGCCGAGAACAAACGTTTTGGATTTTTTGTATAGATGACTTCGTTAAATTCAAGTACTGAAGATTTTCACCGTTTTCTGCTGTTTTAGGTTAAAGTATAAGGTTTTAGCTGAAAATCCCTGTGTTCAATCTCGAATTACATGGTTTCATTTCTTGGTCGTATTTTCTGCCCAGTATGTTACCTTCTCTATTGTAATGACTTTCATTCCAAACCAACACATCATTTATGTTGATTAATCCAATGCCAGACGAATCGGCCGCATAAGCCCACCCGCCCGCCCGCCCGCCCGCCCGCCCGCCCGCCCGCCCGCCCGCGTAATATACAAATTCATCTGCTGAAAAAGTTTATTTTTAAAAAAACTTCAACAAAACCATATCATGTGACCCATGGGTCACATGATATGGTTTTGATGAAATGTTTTGAAAAAATTTGAAAAAGTAATAATATTAATAATAGTAAATTTGGATACCATCTGCGTTGGGTAAAGGGCAAACAACACGGTATTTTACCACTGATTATGCAACTCAATCTCAAACTCGTTTGTTTTGGTGTCAGAAATCTGAACATTTTCTGTTATTCATGTTGTTCTGTAATATACAACTTAAAACATAACATTTCGTCCGGAAAAATTAATCTACTGCTTATGAGGATAACCAAATGAACAGATTTATAACACTTGCATTTCGTTTACGTTGCATTTGTGTGTGTTTCGTGAAAAACATCAAGGTTTCTGCTGTTTCAGGCACGAGATAATTTTAGTCGTTATTCAGGTTTTCGAACTGCGAAATGAACATCCGATATCGGACGATTAGCTTTGACAAATCTGAATGCCAAATCATAAATTAAGAGACGAACAAACACCATCAAACAGAATTTCACATTCTATATAAAGGCCAAGAATGGCTCTGCTGAAAACGGACACCACATCAATGAAGATTTCCACTTTCTGTATGCATTGTGGTCGCATAGACGACCACTTTCTCGGTCGCATCTCGATCTGGAGCCAATACTGTGAATTTTTACAATTGTATTTTCTAGAATTGTATTTTCTACCTATTAATATAACTGAATAAAATAAATCATTAGCATTTTAAAAGATATGGCAATTTTACAACTGGCAAATTGGCAGATCTTAGAAAATGATAATGTTTAATTTACCCATTTAAAGTCATAACTGGAAAATACCATTCTAGAAAATACAATTGTAAAAGTTTCACAGTATTGGCCCCTGGTAGCGACACTACTACCCCAGTAGATTAAGTAGGTCTTAAATAAAATATTCAAATCAAGATAGAATCAATAAAACCAGACGATAATAACACCGGAAATTCAATGTTCTTCCTAATTGTTGTAGGGACGAAAGCGGAAAGAGAACATTTCGACTAGATCGTGACCTAGTCGCTATCTCGTCGAAATTCTCTGACCCATTTGTAATACCACTGTACTGTATTATCACGTGGTCGTTGTTATTTAGGGGATCAGCCACCAATCCTCCAAATAAGCCGGTGAAGTTTGCATCCTTCCTTATTTGAATTCCGCCATCATTTTTATGAATCCTGTTCATTGTACACAATGTCAAAGTTCCTGACACAATTGATTGTAACCGGGGAATCTATACTAAGACTGCACGGTATACAGATAAATCGATACATATCGGTATTCAAACCAGTATCGATTGAATACCGGTGTAATTACAAAAATATCGGTTTATCTTCATTATTTATTTCTCCACAATTTAATTTTCAAAATGTCTTGAGTTTTAACTGTAGTCTCGAATGAATAATGTTATCTCTTTACCAAACGAATCGGCCGCATCCGCCGCATAATAGACAAATTCAGAATTTGAAAAAATATTTTTTCAAAAAACTTGAACCAAACCATATCATATGACCCCTCATTGGTACGAGCTCGTCGAGCTCGTTCCAATGAGGGGTCACATGATATTGTTTTGCTGCAAATTTTGGAAATATTCGATTAACTAATATTTAAAATAATAAATTTTGATATCGTCTGCGTTGGGTAAAGGGTTATTCGAACTGCATCATCAAGACATGCTAATTCGTTCCACTGTGATGGCAAAAGTCCCGATTGTGGTACGAATTTTAAAATATCTCAACAGTCTTTCGATACACCGGTATACCGCGGTATTTTTTTAATACCGATGCCGGTATTCAGTTTAGAATATGGTGCAGCCCTAATCTATGCTGTAATTATTTTTTGTGTTTGATCCCCATTCCTCCTAGATCGTCAATCATATCACCGCCGAACTTGGCATGCGTATTCAGAAAAGGACATTGGAGGTTGGTATGAAACGGGGTGAAAAACGCCTAGTTTGTTTGTTTCCTAACTTTGTCTATATCGTCTATGGAATCACCACCGAAGTTAACATGTGTTCTCCGCTCACTTGGGAGACTGTCACCAGAAGGTTGTGGTTCCTGTGCGTGAGGGTCAAAGGAATTGAATGGATGAAAACGAGTATACGCTAATTCAATTCCGTCATATCAATACGATTTGATTATCTCCCTTGATTAGTAGTGGCAACTTCTCCGTCCTAAGACAAGTGGGGAGGGGCGAGGCAGCCTGTTTCATAATTTGAAGCACTCTAAAACAACAAGCCAGAATTCTACAATAGAGAAGGTCAATATATTTCAGTATGAACGATACAATAATTGTCGTATTGATATGTTAATTAATTTTGTGGGATATGATGGGATAGTATATAAGAAAGGCCTTTACCTGAGCTCAAAAAAGTATTTTGAGACGACGGTTGATTCGTTATTCCAGATGTGTTATGGTTTTCAGATGTTAGTGGCAACAAGTTGGCATTTAAAGGTTAGACAGTGAATAAATGGTAGGGAATGAATTAACGAGTCGTTTATCACTAAAAAAATCTACAAAATACTTTAATACACACTTAATTGAGCGTAACAGCCATTTCTGCAGTACTAAATTAATAACAACAGGCTGGACTGTAATCTTAGATTTACAATATATACAAGATGTTATCAATAGCATCGCTGCCTTGTTTTCAGACCCGAAGAAAGATGAATGCGTTGAGACAGTCAGAGGGCCTTTAACTCGAATGATTTCAAAACAGAGAAAGCTGTAAAGAGGGCCCTCTGCGTGGAAAAATGAGTATTTGGATTGATCCTAGGCTAAAGTTCCGGAATTTGATTCGAAATCGCCCAAGTCGTTCTGCTCGATACGAGTCACGCTGGTTCGGAAGATTTTCGAATCGTCGAGATGTTCTCAATATCCGACCAAGTGTCTCCTTTTGAACTCTTCTTCTATCATCGGGTCTCCTGCATAGGAGACCCGTTGATAGAAGAAGGGTTCAGGGAGGTTCCGCCTCCGAAACTACTTGATTCCATTTTGACATATTCCTCCTTTTTGAATGACTTTCCCACACAGGCAAGTTGCCGTTTAATGGACTGTGTTAAGGTCTTTGAAGTTAATTGCACCCTGCCCTACTACTTTTCTTCTCGACAAATTATTTGGGTTGACCGCCACCCCAACTAATAATTTATGCTCATGCTAATAATTTAATGACATGTACTTATAAAGGAAGATGTAGCAATGTTTTTGTTTCCCTTTTCAGTTTGGCTTGCAAGAGTAACGGTTTCAAGTGTTTTTTTTATCTCACATCTTCAGTTAGTTTTGAATTTCAACGTATACGGAAATCAGAAGTGGGCATAACAGCTACCAATGAACAAAGAGTAAATATGTTGGGAAAGTATGTATCCTTTTTCGAAAAATCTGTCAAGCTTGCCGAGTATTAATAAAAAAAATAGCCATTCAAATTTTATGGGTTTTTTTATCTTTTCGACTGTCAAAAACACAACTTGAAACTTGTCTTGGATTGAACTCATGAAATTCTCTCCAATAAGTCTCTGTAAGGTTCAAATTGTTGTAAAGGCTATTACGTTTGTTCGAATAACGTTTCCATGTCTTCTTTCGGATTACAGTTGGTGGGTGATAGACAAAAATCTCTCAGAACTATTATCAGGTTAAAAATAAACAATCTCATAGCCAAGAAAACTGAGAGAATAGATTTGAGATATCTTACCCCATAATTACTTCGCATTGCATTCTTAGCCTTTTCAACACGATACGAATATCTTGCAACTTAAATGATCAATTGGACGGTTTCCGCAAAACAATGAGCAGAAATCATGTCAGGAAATCTGTAATAATTCAATCCAACAGCCCTATAGGGCTGTTGGATTCAATTATGACAGTACTTCTTGAGAAATGTAAAATAATTTTTTCCATTCGCTGAAGATGGTTCTAAATACTATTCCTTTCACACAGATGTGGCAACCGTTACTTATTCCCGGTTCCTTATTCGACATTCATTGTCAACAGATTTTATCGGTTGATAACGAATGTGGAATAAGGAACTGGGTATAAGTATCGGTTGCCACGTCCCTTCTTATTCCCAGTTCTTTTTTTCGACATTCGTTATCAATGGATTTTGTCGGTTGATAACGAATGCCAAATAAGGAACTGGGAATAAGTATCGGTTGTCACGTAGCTTCCTTTCACGAACACAGTGCTGATAGGATGAAGCCTGGTCGTATTCGATTCACACTTGCGTCTGGTCCGTCACCTGATGTCGCAATGCCATGGAACTTTCATTGGTAATCTGTGGTGAGCTAATGAGTTGTCCACTGTCGGCACAAGTCTTAAAAAAGATTCTTTTACGGAATGTGTTCGACATAATGGCATAGATCCATGGATTTATGCAACTATTTATTGCTTGTCCGTATGTTGCAATGTCAAAATAAATCGATCCCTGTTCGTTGTTCCACATGTAAAACAATGTGTCCAGAAGGAATGGAAACAGTAGTATTACATACAAAATGACAACAAGACAAATCATTATGAAAATATGTAGGTCCGGATTCGGAGAATTACCATGTCTGTGTAGAGAACTTCGAATCACACCAAACTTGCATAGATGAAAGAAAAACAACATGAAGGATGGTATGATGTAATATATGAACACGTAGACTAGTTCAAGGACATGTTCTGTAAAACTCTCTTTGTTGTCCAAAATGTGGTAATAAACTGGTGCGAATGGTGACCCAATGAGAAAACTCAGTAACCAAACTGATGCACACAACTTCATTGTAATCTTTTTTGTTAATCGTGATCTCGCTCTTAATGGTCGTGCTAACATATAGTATCTTAATATTGACAACAAGACTAAATGAAAAGAAGAACTTAACATAAAAATTATCCTAGCAGAATCAACTATTGTCCACCATTTCTCCACCGATTGACCATACAATTCAACGAACAGATGAACTAAATCTGTTCGTGCAAACAGTATAACGATAACGAGAAACAAATCAGCGAAAGCTAAACTTAAGATCGATAGAAAAGTAGGGTTATGTAATCTCTTATTTAATGAAACTGTAAGGATAACTGTTAAATTGCCGATAACTCCAAGTATAGCAAAAATTAAACACACCCAGAAACGCACAGATTTTGTAACAAATAAACACACGTGGAAATCTTTGTATGCCTTCGACTGATTCGTTTCAGTCAGATATAATTGATTCAGGAAAATGATTTTTTCTCTGGTCCATTCAATTGGTGGATTACTTTTATAATAATAGTTATAGAAATCCGATACTTCACAACCGTCCACGTGTGTAATAGTAAAATTGTTCTGCATTTTCTTAAGCTATTTAATCGCTAACATTGAATGATCCCTCGTCAGAATTTGTGAAGTAGCAAATGTTGGTCTCATCCCGATAGACAAATACCGCTGAGGATGGGATTGCTTCTCTTTTAAGTTTCGTCTTCACTCTTTGCCTGAAATATAAAAAATCTGCATTATACAAGTAAAACAGAAACGGATATGCAAACACAGAGAAAATAAGTAGACAATTCTTATTAGAAATTTACCCCCAGCTTATGAAATGATTAACCCTTTACCTAACATGAAAAAACAGACGACGCTTGAAAAACAAATTCTTGAATAATTATTTTTTTTCATTTCTTGTCTCAAAAACATAGGCTATGGAACGATCTCGACGAGCTCATTCCAAATATGTTTTTGAGACAAAAAATGAAAAAAATAATGAAAATTAATTAGAGATTTTTGAGAATAGCGCTGGCCGGTTTTGGCCGTTACATTGGGTAAAGGATACAACACATCATACCAAATTTACACAAAAATGCCATTGAAATTTTCATTTTCTTCTCTCAATTTCGTTTCTACGAAAACTCTTTAAAAGATTTAATAATTCCTGCGTACGACATAATAAATTATTCGCAAGATATAGGAAGTCGTGCGTGCGAGAGATACTATATCGTTCGCATGAAATACTAAGTCGCGCGCATGAGAGCCACTGAATGTAAGTCGTGCGCGCGAGATAGTATGTCGATCGCCCGACAAAGAATCTCGTGCACAAGACTTTGTATCGCGTGCACAATGACATAGTATGTCATGTGCATGATTTTGTTTATTTTTTACACGTGTCACTAATGGGCTTTCGTACCCTTCTGCGAGCGGCCATAAATATGAAATGTTAGGAACCGGGTTTCTTTCTATTAAGGGGAATAGTGAATTGACGTCTTATCTTATGATGGATAAAGTCTTCACACATTCAGAGGTCCAGAACAGAATTCACATGAATGCAGTGCGCCTTACCACACAACGCCATCGCGCCCAGGGGCGGTGGGACGAGTTTCAAAGTGTGTGTGTGGGGGGGGGGGGGGGGGGGCTGGATTGGGCGATGGATGGTCGTCGGTATGAAAAATTAAATTGCAGGGTCCCAAAACCCCCATTTCCATGCATCTGAGTGGATATTTTGAGATTTGTCAGGAGATGTATTTGAAAAATTTCACACTTTGAGAGCCGTTAAAACGTCGGTAAAGCATACAGGTGGGGTCTATTTATCAGCTTTGGTCATAACGACCAAAGCTGATAAATAGACCTCATCTGTATGCTTTACCAGATGTTTACAGCAAATATACTGTCTCTGGATTATCTTGTCTAGGGTGGATTTGGTACTTGTATGTCTGTAAGATTACGATCTATTTCAGTTAACCGATTTTTTAACAGACTGTATACATTTTAGCGTTTGCTGCCACTTACTGCAAAAAAATTATCCGAAATCCATCGAAACTGAACCAGGACGAGAGAAATATAGCTGGCAAAAATATGGGGGAGGCTTTGGATCCGCCCCTTGTTTCACCAGTCATTGATTGTTAAAATATATGCGTACAAAAAACAATGCCCGGCAAAAAAGTGGAAGCACCCCCCACCCCCCAGGTTCAGCCGCACCTGGTGCATCTCCCTTTCTGTTTAAAGTCCATTTCTCTAACCACTGAGCCTCTGTGATCCCTCCTAAATTTCATTAGAGCCTTGTGCCACAGTTTTTGTTTTGAGCACATTTGTTTTTAAAGGATTGGCGAGCAAGTTATTCAACTTACATTAACGCCTTCCTTGGCCAAATGGCGCAGGTGTGTGGGTTGACCTTTGTAGCGGCAACTTCGTGGCCTTGCTCTTCTCGAATACTACGAAGGTATCTTTAGTCTGCACGGAGTGTGTCTCTCTCCGCATAGAGGACAGTTTACATCTGATAGGACGGCGATCTGTAACAGCATTAACTCCACAATTGATGCTGACAGAGAGTGTTCGGACACCTCGAGAACTTTCACCGACAGAGGATCGATCCCGGAACCTCTGGCACCGGAAGACCAGCGCACTTATCAACTCGGCCTCCACTCTCTGCCTGTCGTGGTGATTATATACCCATCGGTTTGTTCCTATTGTGCACGTGTAACGGGTGTTCGGGAGTATTATCTCTACCTTTATGGTAAATTTATCTCCCCGACGAATTTGGCAGATTTCCACGTTTGGGTGGGGGACGGGTCTGTCGGCCCTTGACACTCCTCCGCTTAGTGCCACCACTGTCAACACTGCAGAATTCCACCTGCCGAAGCGGGAATCCTATATTATTGCATCGCAGATATCATTCTGTTTGCTTTTAAAGATTTGGTCGTTATTTTGCAATATTTCATTTATGAAATATCTGGCAACCGATTTAAATGTGTCGCAACCAGGTCGCGATTCTGTCGCGATCCGAGTGAGAAACTGAATGTTTTTTCGATCACAGTACTGTGCCTGTCATGAGTGCAGTACCCAAGAATGAGCATATGAATTCCTTATCATTGGTGAAGTTTCCTAACTGCCTCCGTACAATCAAAACTCATGGAAGAACTGCTAGTACTGCGATTAAGGCTCATTGTAATGCTCACTAATTCAGTTAAACGCTTATATCATTTTGTTTATACGGATTTCTTCAATTGGAATTGATGAACAGGTGACAACAGACGTTGTCCAGTAAACCCCAACAGAACAATTATTGTTGAATGGATTTTGACGACTGAATTAAATCTAGCGCTCAACCAACTAACTTTATTTTGTCCATCATCAAACTAGTGGCTTGATAGCTTTGGACATGAGCATTAGAATTTTTTAACCCTTTACCTAACATGAAAAGCAGACGACACTTGCAAACAAAATTCTTGAATAGCTAATTGTTTTCATTGTTTGTCTCCAAAACATAGGTTATGATCAACCTTTGGAACCAGCTGGACGAGCTCGTTCCAAAGAGGGGTCATAACCTATGTTTTGGAGACAAAAAGTGAACAAAAATAATGAAAATTAATTGGCGATTTTTGTGAATAGCGCTGGCCGGTTTGGGCCGTTAAGTTGGGTAAAGGGTTAGGAATTGTCAGTGTCACTTTGTATCGGTGAGTTCTGAGGGTCGAGAAAGCTTCTTTGCCTTTAGAAAAACAACTAGACAGCCATAGGTACCTTGAGATTATTTTCAACTTCCTAGTCTGTCAATAGTATCCAATTATTGTCACAGGTGACGGCAAATTGTGTGATTTGAGCACTTCATGAGCAGTGGAACAAATTGACTTTTTAGTCAAGAGGACAACACGATGATCAATCAGCCGACAAAGTGTCCCACACAACTATATATGGTAACAGTTGAAAATAAAACAAGTCCATGCGAAGCTACAGAGTAGCAAATCACCAATAAGCAGCGAGGCTCCAACGTTCTTAATGATGCTCCTAAAACACTTCAATATAGTATTCCAGACAGTGAGAACAAAAGTGACATCAGTCGACACATCGTTAATATGACACATATATTTGAAGCTACAAAAGTTTTAACACTGCTTTCTTTCGTAATTGTGTTGTAATAAAGTGTAATTAGGATTATGTTTAGGCATACATTTTAAACAATAATACAAGTGAAATGAAATGATGAGATGAAAAGTACTTACGAACAATATGAATAATGAAACTTCAAAGATGAATAATGTGAGTAATCTTTTTAGATGCTTTTTCTAGTGTCGTCTTTTCTACCACACTTAACCCTTTACCCAACGCAGACGATTTCAAAATTTATTATTTTCAATATCATTTTTTCAAAGTTTTCAAAAAATTTCAACACAACCATATCATGTGACCCCTCGTTGGAACGAGCTCGACGAGCTCGTTCCAACGAGGGGTCACATGATATGGTTTTGTTGAACTTTTTGGAAAAATAATATTTTTTCAACGGCTGAATTTGTATATTACGCGGGCGGATGACGCCGATTCGTTGGGTAAAGGGTTAATATATTACACGCCTTTCACTTTTCCTCCAGTTCCAGATTTAAAAATCCGTAACTAACTATTTTCCCACCTGGAAATGAATCAAAATAACTGACTTCCGCCCATTTTCGCAATCGCCCAATCGAAACGACGCATTCTGACCAAGATCGATTTAGAAGCTGCAGTGACAGCCGATAAATAGAATTTCAATTGGAAAATGCCTTTGTTCAAATCCACCAAAATAACTGGAAAAGGATTTTATAAAACTCAAGTTCTGACTTTGAAGCGAATATCTCTCAGAGAACGGAAGCTAATTTCTTAAAAATACTATAAAATAACCTATTTGTACACAATTTTCATTTATATTGTTCTGTTTATGTATCGATCTGTCACACGTGTTTGCTTATCATACCTAAGTTTCGGGGTTTTTTTTATTTCAAGCAGACGTCAGAACTGTCAAATACTACAAATAAGAATTTTTACATTAATGGATTCAATGTGATGGAGGCGTGTAATAAACACAGAACGCCACGATGTGCCAATGCGTTCGCCAATACGGCACGGGTGCCATAGTGACGAATGCATTCACACATCGCGACGTTCTGTGTATATCACATTAATCAAATAGCTTTATGGGAGTTTCAAGATTTTCAGCACGGAGGCTCTGGCTACTCTATACAACGAAAGGGGTGAAGCTATTCTGCATATCGTCGCTTGACTGCTAGAATGTCCTATGTCCCCTATGGGACATAGGACATTCTAGCACTCAGGCGACGATATATTGGGAAGTTAAGTAATAATTTAATCCCACAGTTCTGCATAAGTGTGCAATTAACTTATTACTGATCATAATTTATAGTTCATTATGTCGTCTGCTTGTCAAACTTTTCTTCACAAAAAAATTTATCTATACCGGGTTGACAGGGCTAATACTCTCATTTGAGTGTTCGTGAAAAGAATTATTCTATAAATACTACACAGGCCTATACTACATAACTCCATTGTTACCTGTGCCCTCAGAGAAATCCAGGTACTCCATAGGTATTCTGGAATACCCAGGCTACTGAAAATACATATAACATTCATTTTTAATAGCCCCCCCCCCCCCCCACAACTCCCCCCACACCCCTTCTAATTTGCGCACCGAGAACCAAAGTGTCGGTTTATCATAAAGTGGGAGAGTTGCAGTCACTGAAACGAGCACTGTCTGAAAATGTCGTCTGCCATGATGGGAGCGTGGACAAAAGATATGGTTGCTGACTGTATCTAAAGGATCGGTTTTGATGAATTGATAGGTATTTTTGAAGGTTTACAAGCAGTGTCTATATTTAATTTCATGAAAGTGTTGTCTTATTTCTCTTACATATTCAGTTCTGATCAATCATTATAATGACTGACCGAGTAAGGCCAGTGGCATTCATGTACACTCATACATGTGTATTGGTGGCATTCATGTATACCCATTCATGTGTACTGGCATTCATATATACGCATTCATGTGTACTGGCATTCATACATACTAATTCATGTGTATTGGCATTCATGTGTACTGGCATTCATGTATAGTCATTCATGTGTACTGGCATTCGTATATACTCATTCATGTGCACGGGCATTCATATATACTCATTCATGTGTACTGGCATCCATGTGTACTGGCATTCGCGTATACTCATTCATGTGTACTGGCATTCATATATATTAATTCATGTGTATTGGCATTCATGTGTACTGGCATTCATGTATACTCATTCATGTGTACTGGCATTCATATATACTCATTCATGTGTACTGGCATTCATATATGCCCACTCATGTGTACTTGCATCCATATATACGCATTCATGTGTACTGGCATTCATATATACTAATTCATGTGTATTGGCATTCATGTGTACTGGCATTCATGTATACTCATTCATGTGTACTGGCATTCGTATATACTCAGTCATGTGCACTGGCATTCATATATACTAATTCATGTGTATTGGCATTCATGTGTACTGGCATTCGTGTATACTCGTTCATGTGTACTGGCATTCATATATACTCATTCATGTGTACTGGTATTCATATATACTCATTCATGTGTACTTGCATCCATGTATACTCATTCATGTGTACTGGCATTCATGTATACTCATTCGTTTGTACTGGCATTCATGTATACTCTTTCATGTGTACCGTCATTCATATATACTCATTCATGTGTAGTGGCATTCATATAAACTCATGAGATGAAGAAGTGTCAGTTCAATTGCAAAGCATTCAATTATGTGTGGATCACTTTAGCTTCGTTTTCAGCTGAGCAGAAATTTCTATTTTGTTTTTCCCAAAAAACATTGGTTTGATATTCTGAAGTTCCTCAGTTTTGGCATTGGTACTTACTTAAGGGAACCTTTGTACTTAGTATTCTAGAGTACCCAAGAAGCCAACCAGTATATTTGGTATTCTGACAACCAGTATTTTTGTTGGTATTCTGGAGTACTCAAACTGTTTTGATATCTTACATTTCCAATCGTGGTACTCTGGAGAACAAATACATTTGTTATTCTGGAATACCAAATGTTGTTTGGTTTTCAGTAGTATCTTTGTGTTATCCTCGTCCGGGACGACCCGCGTTGTGGGCAAGGCATTTTATCCCCGTTGCTTACACGGGGGCACGATGACACCGTGTACTAAGGCGTACTTCACGTCGATGGTGCGTTTGTCTTCAACCGCTGTAACCTTGCTTGAGCGGAGGTTGAACAGAGTTAGTATGTTGAGGAGCTGACAGTTGCTCGTCGATGCTCGGTGGTTCTCTCCGGGTAGTCCGGCTTCCTCCACCCGTAAAACTGCCACGGTCACGATTAGCCATTGTGCATAAGTATGTGGCCTTAAACACCAATAAATAAATACCTTTATATTGGTACTCCTATGGTGGCAAGTAGAGTACCAAATTTGATTCTCTGGACACCCTGAATTTGTTAAAGTGTGTGGATGATAAATTATATATTTAGGCGTACAACTTCGGGGTTTTACGAGTAAATCTAAGCACCATTGATTGTATGATGTTAATCATCTTGTCAAGTTTTGGACTACTAAGTTCCTTCATGCACACGGCGTTTAAAGGCTCAAGTGATTCCAGTTAGTTTCACATCAAAAAGTTTCCTTTACGAATAGAGAAACTATAAAGTGATGGTGGCGTGTAATTTCTACGTGTGTGAATGTGTTAAAAGTGTTTGCGTCTGTGCGCTTTGATGCAAAGATATCACCCGAAACGAGAAAAACAATCAGCTTCGCTCAGTCAAGCGGTCGCGTTCTGAGTATCCTATGCTAACTTAGTGAGTGATATTTTAATTTGTTCTTCTTACTAACAATCCATATAACATTTGATAACGATATACCCAAAGGGTATATGGCGGCTTGGAAACAAACCACAGTGACTGTTTCGGCGGCAATCAGTTATGTATAGGTGCACATTTTCAGGGATAATTTGGCAAATGTACATATTCAGGTCTCCATGTTATTTGGTCCCTAAAGCAGAGGGGGAGAGAGAGAGAGTGTGTGTGACACACCCTTCTATACCCTTTCATAAATATATTGAAAGTGCATTAACGAAATGGTCTTCGATTAATCCATTGTAACAGTCAGTCCTGAATCCAGACACCATATACTTGTTTTTACAGATGGAATCTGCATTCAAAGCTTTTATTGATCTACACATCATGGTCTACTTTACCGTAACCTCGACTGGAATATGACAATGAGTAGTACTTTTAATTCAAAGAGCATGTTGAAATAGGTTGTCATGCACATACGATCTGTAACGAACGCATCCGTTGCTGCATGTTCAGTCTCTTTTGATGGAAAGTTCTCCTTTATTTCCTTGATAGTCAGCTATAAAATGTTCTTATAGTTTACTTATATTTACCACCATTGCTGTGTATTCAGCGTTACACGATGCCTTACAGACATAGTAAAATGTGTTAAATATCTCACAGAAAAAAAAAACACAGAACGACACACATGTGTGAATGGGTTAATCAAAAAGAAACCCATTCACAAGACTGTTTCGTTCTGTGTTTTTTACACGCCTTCACGTCTATAAAAACAATTGTTTCAAGAACACTCAGCAATTCATTTGACAATTATCAACCAAATTTGCGAGGGGAATCCGTGTTACTATTTCGTCCTCTGAGTTCCAATGTGTTCTATGTGCCTACTGAGGGCGATTTTTAGTTATCGCTAGCCATTCAAACTGTATTTGTGGTGCATGATTTGTACAAACGTCCAGTGAAAATTCGCTTCTTTATAAAAATAATCCGTCAACGATTTCCGTTCTGCACAAGTCAAGCCAGAAAATACGCAGACTGTCATCTGCAAAATGAGGTCCCCAGAGGGTGAATTTAGTGATGCTACCCTGCATAGCAGGGTAGCATCACAAAATTTACCTTGTGTGAACCTCAATCTGAATCAGTGTCTCAAAACTAAACAGAAAGAGGTACCCAGAGATTAAATTGGCCCACTGTATGGGATAGCATCATCAAATTCACCCTCTGGGGACCTCATTTTGCAAATGTCAGACTGCTTACTTTCAGGCTTGGCACAAGTGTGAGGAACGGATTTTCATTTTCCGCATGGTTTAGTGTTGCTGGAAATGGGGATTTCAAAGAACAGGCGTGTAATAAAGAAAGTAAACATTCCGTCGAAGGTGATATTTGTCTTTAACAATATCAGTCACTTAATTTCAAGATTAATCACAGAATAAATATTGAACACATCTAAGGTAGAGTACGGGGACCGGAATCAACGACCCTCGTGAGGTTTTTTTTCTGTACTTCACGGGCGCCTTCGGCGCAAGTGACATACACCAAAACTTCAACATTGGTCACTGATTCCAGTAATTCATACTCCACCCTCGGTGTGTTCTGTCACCGACGATTGAAAGTGTTAGACAAACATTGTCGCGGTTGTCGGCCATATGATCAACTATGCTGTGAAATCTTCATTAAAGAAAATATAAGAATACATCTTAACTAATTAAGATAGACGCTACCTCTATTTTGACAAATGCAGTTCGGCTTACTCTAGCCACTGGCTGTGTCTAAAGTAACGTGTCAGTTTGATAAAGCTAAAAACCAAAATGGCTGTTGCATGAAAATAAGGCAAAATGTTTGTAACAATGGAAAATTATCTGCCGTTATTATCTTTGCCGACACCTTCAAAACATGCATTGTCTCATAAATATACGCACATCTTTATGCTTGGTGAATAAAAACAACAGAAAAAAACGGAAATAAAATCACAAGGTAATTTTATTTGCCATTTGTCTATAAGTTTAGTACTTGGTACATATCGTTATCATCCTGACGTAAAATGATGAAATATTGCAATATAATGTTAGAAATTCTTGTTAAATATACGGTAACATACTGACAACCAAGTTGACTGTCGGGAAGGTTATCTTCCCCCTCAGTTTGCCCAACCTCTCGTTGAATTTTACACTGAGGGTACGGCATTTTGAATATGACCTAGCATTTCTGAATTTTACAAAAAAATGAATTAATAGTGTGTGTATCATTTCATAAAATGCAGCCATTGCCTTCTCGGACGATATAAAATATATGAAGAGGGTTATGCTCATTTGTTTTCTCCCGGGATTTAAAGATATGACACCTTGTCACCAGATATTCGCTGAACCTTCTCAAACGATAAGCATGCTTGTTTTCGTAAAGCAAAAGCTGGCAGTCCCTAAATAGGTAACACAACAAGCACCTAACTATTTAGAGAGAAGAGTGGGGTAACACAACAAGAGGTAACACAGCAAGCACTTAACTATTTAGAGAGGAGTGGGGTCAGTAATAATTTATTCCTACAGCCCTAAAGGGCTGTATGATTAAATTATTCCTCAACCTCCTCAGAAATGCAAGACAGACTTGCCTATTTAGCAGTATACAGTAGTGTATATATATTATCACCATTAAGTTTATGTACAAAATGTTGTACTAGAGTAGAGATCTTGATTCTTGAGACATTTCTCCCCGATTCGAAAACAAATCGAGATATCGTCTCAGAAACAGACGCGAGACTCTGATACAGCATTTTGTACATCAACATAATGGCGATGATAGGGTTGTCTTACAATTCTCAACTGTAGTGACAAAAACTTGATGAACTATCATGTATTTCAGATTTCATTTTCAGACTCATAAAACGCTTCTCGTTTCTGTTTAAATTGTTTGCAACTGCCTTAGACGTTTCCGATCAATAGACCATAAACTTATTGAGCGCGTTTGTTTAACATTCCGAAAAGACCGTACCCTGTAACTGCGCGTTGTTTCAACTTGAATGCTTCCTGTGACTTAGAGATAAAACTACAATGGAAATGTTGTTTCATAATTTAATAATTAAACATTTGAGATGTTTTTTCCATTAATATATAGAAACATACTGTCTCAAGAAAACGTCTTTCAAAAACTTATAATGTTCTATAAATAGTAATCTAAACAAAACGTAACTAAGCACACGCTTGTATACTACAGTCGTAGGATACATAATTTGTATCAAGGGCCCCTGTAATTACGGTTTCAATATGGACTTATTGTAAGATCAAATACGACATTATTCAGGGTGTCAGGGTTGGAAGGGGTAATTTTGTCAACGGTTTGCGGATCCTATGGTATAAAATATACAATGTACTTCCAAGTGGTGTACGAATGGACTAACAGCCTCTCGAGAATTTTTATCCGATGAAAAATCACAAAAGGCTAATTTTTGTGAAAACAATCCGCTTCGTGAACCACATCAGAATTGTATCCCGTAGTGTTTTCGATAATATAATTAATCACATTGAAGGGTTATCTGATATATTGAAGGGCTTTCAATCAACTTATCATAAAATCGCCAATGTTCAATTCCTTTCGCTAATTAAAACCGACAGAAGCGTTGTTTCTTTAGATTACCACATTGTCGATTCATTCTGTAGATCTGGTGAGGAAGAGAGGAAATAACTTTCACGAAAGACTGCACAACTGATGCAACCAGTTGGGGGATATGTACTTTAAAAACGAAGTGCGGCCAATAAAAACTCCCAAACCTCAAAACAATAAAAAAGAAAACAACCAAACAAACAAAAACCAGAAAACGAAGACGATACACAGAACCCACGTGTGAATGGGTTAATCGATATGGCACGATTGTCAGCGCGGAAGGATAAGACGAGAGGCCTCAAGCCTCCAGTTTTATCTTTCCGCGATGGCACAAGCGACATATCGATTAACTCATTCACACGCGTGTGTAGATCTGTGTTTATTACACTCCTTAACGTCTATGTGTTCTATGTGCCTACTGGCACATAGAATACATTGGAACTCAGGGGACGATTTTCAGCTATCGCTAAGGATTCAAACTGTAATTGTGTTGCATGATTTGTAGAAAATCCTAGTGAAATTTCGCTTGTATTTAAAAAAAACGTGCGTCAACGATTTCCGTTACGCACATATGTGCGGAACAGATTTTCATTTCCCGCGTGGTTTAGTGTTGCTGTAGATGGGGATTACATAGAACAGGCGTGTAATAAAAAAAAAAAACAATATATGATGCTTACAGTTTTCTTTTTAAAAAAAACTGTAAGATCAAATTCACGGTCAGCTGTTTGTAGCTTCCGCGGTACTAGATGAACACTTGGAACACGTATCCTTCCTTTCTGCAAACTGAGTTGTCACTATGTAATTGTGATATTCTGATGAAGGCATTCCTATAATATTTTATCAGTAAATATGAACACGCCTACTTTTATGGAGCCAATAAATCCCAACCACTGCCAGTTTGGCCTATTTCTTCTACTCCAACTGTCTTCCAACCAATCCTCAGCCTTCGGGTTGGAAGATGTTTGAAGAGAGAAAGTCTTAGATGTGACCAAAACCAGACCGCGTTATTCGTGGGACATTAGCTGATATATAATCATAGTTTATGATCTTTATTTTTTTATGTTTATTGGTCACTTTTAGCATTTTTGACAATCTCATGAATGCAACATAGTAGCGAAATGAAGTTTAGCCAATCGTTTATACCTATGCTGCCCACTTTAGGGTACTTTCACCCCCTTCAGTGACACTCCAAACTGCATGCGTTTCTTCTGGGTCCCTTTTTACCAGTAAACCAGAGTTTGTTTACCGCATTAACAAGAACTGCGTCCTTGGGGAATACGATCATAATACGTGGTCTAGAATGAAAGACCTTCATCACATCATTCGAAAGTCTGATATATTTATCAGTGCCCCCTCCACATAACCCTACGTTTACACGCACGCATAGAGAGTGTTACCCTTTCCATACGGACCGGCCAGATTGAGCCGGCGAGACTCCTGGTCTGCTCAAGAGATGCTTCACCTCTTCTTACTCAAACATATTTAGAACCTAAGAAATAAACATTTTTCAACATGATGGCTGAGATTCACAAAATCTAACTATAGACACGTCTAGGGTTGATTATAGTCTAAATTTCGATACACTCGTCTACTTAGACAAATCTACAAATTGGATTTAATTAATATTCACAAACAATGTATAAGGTCTCGTGTAACAGGACTCGTCGCTCTCTGAAAAGACACTAGAAATTAGCATAATGATGTGCAGACTTGAGGAAACGGGCGTTTCCCGACCTTTCCACTCGTGCGTGCGTGCGTGCGTGCGTGCGTGCGTGCGTGCGTGCGCATCGTAGTCGTTCTCGGAAGCGCTTTTCTTGTATACATGTTATAATGTATAAATGTTACAGTTAACTCCATGGAGAACGGAATCGGGCGAACTGGTCGGGAGGAGGGTGGTATGGAACCGAACAGGCAATTTATTTTCCTCTTACACTCCTAAGGAATATTTCATTAACATCGGATTATTTGCCCACGAATTTAAAGATGAACATGAATTTGCCGCATTATCTATATAATAATAATAATACATCGATTCAAACCTCCTCCTCCTTCTCCCCTGTTTCTTTCAGTGCGGAAGGGCCGCGAAGAGTCTGTTTCCGCGACTTATATCAAATACTTGTACTTGGGAGATCTTCACTCCTGGTGGTGTTACCCTACATAAAATGATCTTATTTTCCTCTTACACCATTAAATATTATTTCTGCGAAGTTTAATTAAAATCGTTTTTTGGGGGTCTAGATGGTCTTTTATGGACAACCAGATAGAGATGAGAGGGGAAGGAGAAGTGGAAGGGAAGAGAGGAGGAAGAGGGCATATAGTCAGTTAATGGCATCATTAATGAGATTTCTATTTTCGATAAATTACTCACGCGTAAGCGTAATCTATTGCCGAGAGCAACACACGGAAAGCATTTCTAATATATTCCGAAGGCACGTTCTATCACGCTTCTTGACAATTTTAATGCCTTGTTGTATTCGCGTTCCGATTCTGTTATAGCGGTCCTCAAAAGTGTTAGTATGTATGTGGTACACTGGTAGTCAGAATCAGCAATTAATAATCCTCATGCCATTAAGGTCTCCGTCCTCAAATCATGTGCAAACTTCACTTTCCTGGAACATTCTGGAGTCACGAGCAGAGCCGTACCACTTTCTCACCACATCCATGAATCGCATTTTGGGATCACAGACCGTTTGACAATTCAGGCTATGCCACCCTTTCCTATTCAGAAAACGCTTAGCATGTGGACCACCTGGATTCGATATTTGTATATACGTCCCATCAATGCACCCTTAACTTGCAGACATCCTTTTCATCCTTTCCATTCCATGCATACACCTGCGGATGTCTTCTCGTGTCCCGGGAAACCATATGAGATGACTTTTCCAATGCAAAATAGCCTGGATAACGTCCGCAACAATGCGGCTGATTATCCGGTGCGACAATCCACGCAAGTCACCATTAACTCTTTCACTGCCACGCTCACTGTATCCATATACATAGGACCTCTATGCACGCGTGTATACACGGAAGTTTAATCAAATTTATGACATACTTGAAACTCTATCATCTGATTAGTTGTCGGAAAGGGCTCTCTGAGCCCTTTCCAACAATTAATCAGATGGTAGGTTTGATCACAAGAACGTATAGATAATTATAATAAAATGGGCGCCAATAGTCGTCTTCGGGAGCGAAAGTGTTAACTGCCTGGAATGATCCGGTAGCAAAACACCGCAGACCCGCATAAACATTAATGGTAACTGGTACACAGTTATTCTGCGACGTTTCTCTCTGCAAATCATCAGCCAGGTCGGATTTGAGACCTGCAGTCGTCTCTTTCGTCAGCCTGAATCTTCTAAAAAACTTCTTGTCATTGTACATTTATTGATCATTCGTTTTGTACTAGTTTTGGAAGCGTTGAACAGAATATTATTTTCAACAAAATGGGAGAATCTAATTGTACTCTACGGATATTCCAGTACTAATTTAATACCACAGTCCCATGGGGCTATGGGAATGAATTATTACTGAACCTCCTCACCTTTTCATGTTTCTCTTCTTACATTTTTTATGGTGGTGGTGTGGGGGAGGGGGGGGGGGCGACACTTTCGACACCCGGGGTCACCTCGTATCGGGCAGTTTTACGGGTGGAGGAAGCCAGAGTTCTATTAGAGAACTCCGAGCAGCGGTGAGCAACTGACATACTTCCCAGCGTGCAAACTCCGCACAAACTGGGTAAGCATTGGTTGAAGACAAGTGCATCATCGATGTTCAGTACACCTTAGTACACAGCACCGTCGTGTCCCCAAATGGGCAGCTGGGATTAAGTGCCCTGCCCAAGGAAAGGACACAACATAGTTACCCCAAGCGGGGATCGAACCGTGAACCTTTCGGTTTGAAGTACAATGTGTTGCGAAATTTAGCCTACGGTAAAATGTTTTATGTTTGGTAAAGTGTCAAGGGGCCATTAAAGTCTACAGTAAATTTTAATAAAATGATATAAGAGAACTTAAAGGTACTCGGTAAGCAGGATATATTTATGTATAACAGGAAAGTATTAACCCTTTACCCAAAGCAGACGATATCAAAATTCATTATTTTAAACACCATTTTTTAAAATGTTTAAAAAAATTTCAACAAAACCATATCATGTGACCCCTCGTTGGAACGAGCTCGACGAGCTCGTCCCAACGAGGGGTCACATGATATGGTTTTGTTGAAATTTTTTGAAAAATAATATTTTTTTCAACAGCTGAATTTGTATATTACGCGGGCAGATGCGGCCAATTCGTTGGGTAAAGGGTTAAACTAACCTGAACTATGAAACATAGTGAATCTGGTGAGAATTCAAGCTATGTTATTACTTTTCCTTGACATGTATGCGGAGAAATTGTTGATGATGTTCTGTAAAGATTTGTAATACCTGTCAATCAATTACCCATTGTTCTAAGCAAACACCTGATGCACGTTCGGGTGTGCGTTACAATAGATGCGAAATATATACAAAACTGTCAGTGTAGTAGCTGCAGTTTGATGGAGGTTTGTGAAGAGGTCTCTGAAATGTCACTCATGCACATCTGTTCCAGTGTTCGCCACCAGTCTGCTGTAACAGACAGTGAGAAAAATAATTGAGGATTATTCTCCAACGGTCTGAGTGAAGATAATTTGTACACCTTCCAATTGCTGTTAAGAGCGCTCTACGAGTACACAGGAACCAGGCTAGTATTCTGAGAGTGACGTCCATCGGATGTGATGGAATGTTCAGTTGATGGGAACTTGACGATTGGCAGACAACAAAGTCCATTGTTCTGTCATATCACACCGCCGTGTGATGCTTAGTCGGCATCCGATGACGATGACTGAGCTATCACGCGCACTTCTAACAAAGGAACTCCTCCAAGACGACGTCAATTGAAGCTTGGAGAGTACTGTTAGAATATTGGGACGGATTTGTGGATGTAATTCTTTCGCTTTGGGTGCCTAATGTCACCTGATCTACTAACTGACATTGTCGAGACTGCGTAATGCTTAGCAAGCATGAATTTTCAATTCTGCCCAAGGCCAGTCACATACATCTGTGTAAAAAAAACAGACAGAATGGACACATCCGGTCACACTTACAAAAGGTACGTTGTTAGCAAACCTACACACAATCTAGCATTTAATAAAAGTACTGGTGAGAAGAAAAGGAGCTGCTTGTCCGAGATGTCTTTTGCTAAAATAAGCTACGAGGGGTCACACGGATTAGAGATCCTGCAACTTATAAGAACCACAATCTCCTTCCAAAGACGTTTTTGGCAAGAATTGAAGTCCGAACTGTTTGATGAAACCACTAGACGAGCCTTGAGCCATGGCAATTAACTGTCACTATACCATACAATGCTGTACCCACTGCGCCACCACACTCCCTGTTTCTCTTGTCGACTTATTATTCAAGAACAAATTTCTTTTACCAAAAAATTGTGCATGCCGCATTGAAAGGAATAATATCCCCTCCTCAGCATTCGTTAAGACCAGAGAATCAAGACAAAACGCCATTTTTGTGGATCAGTTTACAACTTTACTGAACCCTTCGACTTCCACCCCATACACACGCACAAACTTTATTGAGCTTTCGGTACATCTGGGTGGGGGATACAGATGCTGATAGTGTCTATTAGGAAGAAAATCTATACATTTTGAGTGAATACCGAACTGATTTAACCCTTTGAACTCGTAAGGCCGATTTTTCGGCCCAAGGCATAATTTCGTTCCACTTTTGTCTTATTATAAGAGGTCTATACGCGGGGCATTGATGATAAAACAATAACTGCTGTCTGCAGACTGTAGTTGTTGTTTTATCCTCCATGGATATTGATATTGGACTGACCCATCTCACTCTAAGTGTACACAAAGGCGATACCATTCCAGGAAACGAGGGTTCAAAGGGTTAACTTATGGAAACAAAACATAACATATTTTTAGTGGTAGATCCATGAGCTTTCAAAAATATTTTGAAAGCATATGGACCTAGCACTAAAAATATGTCATGTGCCACTCCACTTTTTCTCCACTCTCTCACAAAACAAACTAATACTCAAAAAAAGATTTATCGGAAGCTTTCAGGGCCATCAAGTTATGTTTTGATAGCTTTATACAGAAATTAGCATCTGTGGCAGACTGTGGGCGAAATAACTCCAAGCAGTTCGATGGCTCTTCGTCCTTTCATTTCATTTTCCGATTTTCTAAATTAGACTTTCCTGATTGGGGCGCAATAATTAATAGAATCTTTTGAAATGCTGCTATTCGTACTGATTCACTACAGAGAATGTCCACTTTACAACGATTTGGTAAATCTGAGTATTCTCATCCCCGCAGGCACATTCTATAGAACGCAAATATGTTTATGGGAACGGAACTACAAGGAAGCTTGATTATCTATTTATTTCTTTTCACTCCATTTATTCTGGACTTATAGCAAATATGAAATGCTCAATCCAATTTGTGTCACCATTTGTCATAGTTTGTCTCCATCGACAACAACAGTGCCAAAGCATTCTCCAGTTTGATATAATTCTTAGTAAATCGATAGGAATGGTATACTTCAGCCCTCAACAGTCCTAGAAAAACTGAAGAGACAATCACAATTAGTTGGCTCCATAGGGATGCATGCCAGTATCTAATTGGCTGGTGCATGTGGCCTATACTAAACCCCACATTGTATGTAGCATAACCAGCAGCGTGATCCTGAAAGATATGGGCGTAACCCGTCCCCCAGTCCGACTCCAACTTTTCAAAAATAAAATTCAACCTTATATATATTTATATCAGAAATCCCCAAAACTGGTTCACGTATTCACATCCTGATATTTCTTGGATCAGTTTGCTAAAGCAATTCATCTACTTTCTGGGTTCTTAAGCCTAAAAAAGTAACCATGGAGCTGCAATAGATATGAAAAGTTACCCCCCCCCCCCCCTCCGGAGGGGGGGGGGGATCCAGGACCTTCAGCTATTGGAGAACCGAGCAAGAGGTGAAATGAAGTTGATGAAAAATATATTGGCCCCACATAGGCGGCGAAGCCCGGGAGAACTGGGATCATGTGCCACTCCACTTTTCCCACAGATATGTTTCGCAGTTACATGAGTTAAAATGGGCGCATGCAAACGTGTCAATATACAGGCATTCCTGTAACATTATTTGCAAATCTAAACCATATTTAGCCAAAGAATCCAAATTTCGGCTGCTTCGATCCGTTTCTTCTACTTCTACTATCTTCCAACCCGAAGGCTAGATTGGAAGTTTGAAGTAGAAGAAACGGACAGGACAGTGACCACACAGCGGCATATTCATCTAAACGAGAGACTATAGCGAGCCATGGTACATTTACCGATACACGATTGTAACCTTTCTCACACTGGGTCGAACCATAGTAGCATTGTAATTATGTGCCCCTCAACTTTTATCGAGCTTCAACCGCCCCTGGTCCACCACCCACTTGATTGAGCATGGCGGTACTGAACTCTTTACGATGCGTTAAGTCGTTTGCAGAGATTCCTATTCGCGAATACCCAAACGAGTTTCGAATCGAATCAGTGAAAGGACTTTGAATTTAATCGAATCTCGCAGCTTCGCCGGACCCTTATCCAGTCAATAAATTAAACGAGGTACAAGTATATAACAATGGCTTTACGCAATTATATTCCAGGACACATTAACGTGTAAATGTAGCTAAATGCATAGTAACACAACAATCCAGCACAGAAATGACGAAGTGTCACGCTATTTGAGGCCAAGAGTTGGGATTACAACTTTATCATTTTTTATGTAATTTAACTTGGACTAAAGTGTACACAAGTCAAGATTTGTTGAAAAAACACAAATCACAGTAATATGACGACGATTGCTGGCGAAATCTATGGAAGCCTTCGATTAAATAATATTTATTTGCTTGTGTCACGCTTCTAGTTAAATGCTCAATCGGTCAACTTAACTTCTAATTAGCTAGAATATTGTTTCGTGTTTCCGAAGCAGAGATAAGTTAGCGTACACCTGTCGAACATGGCAAGCGATTTTCTCTTTATGGTTACACTAAACCAATGTATCATTCTGTCCATCGTGGATTTGAATTAGCGATTGTTCACGGGTAATTTGAACGTAAACAGTTTAATCGTGCTTTGGCCATTCAGACAATCATTAAAATGTCTAGTTGTTTCAAAAGAGGCATATCTCACCAAGCCAGGAGAGCTCCGAGATATGTTGCCAGGCATCACAGAACACGAGCCCATAATAATAAAAGTATCCACGAAATGTCAAGCGAGTGTAACTCAAACAAAATACGCATTAATATCTCTATCCATATCGAATTACAAAGTACTCGTTAAATCAGAATTAATATGTTTAAACTTTGAGTTCCGACTGTATAAAGAGTGAAGCAGAATTCTGAGGGGCAGTTGGCATGAGGGCACTCAGAGAAGGTCCGACTTTAGCCTTGGCCGTCGAGGGTCATAGGCACCTAGATTGAAAGTCCGTGTATTGTCGTAACCCTGTAAGGGCTGTAAGGAACCGATAGTAGTTTGTTAACGGTTGCGAAGCGTAGTGGCATAGTAGCCAAAGAAGTAAAAGATGTAACGTTGAGGTCTAGAAACCGTATTAAGAGCTTGAGTAAGCGCTTGAATAGCTTGCGAGATAAGATAGTGTTCGGCGGTGCGAGGATGGGTGATGTTGAGAGCACTTTGCAGAATATTTTTATGTAAGCTTTTTAAGTGTATATCTGAAGGCGAAGAATAACTTAACACCGTGAGAGCCATGCAGGTCACAAAGTAATCGTGAACTGTGGTAGACGCCGATTGAATTGTGATTGAACTGTGAGAACGCTGATAGAGTCACACAAGCAGAACATTATATGTGTTAAGCCCGAATGACTATGAAGTTAACCCTGCGAGGAGGAAGCAACGAGAAATGAATAGACACTTTGTATGTATCACAAACCGTGAGAAAATGAAGATGATGTGAGATTGATCCAGCGGACACAGCTAGCTGTGGGAGACGTCGAGGGCCCTAAAGAACAAACTTTTATCCGCGTAATTAGTGTATTCTTATGGATAACTTTGTGAGTAATTTGTTTCATATTTTATTTCTTCGTACATGTAAATAAATAATCTTTTCAGTGAATTATCGTTGATCAGCCTTTGGCGTTGTAAGCCACTGGCACTTTCAGGAATCCTAACAATACCAAGCGGACAGGGCATTGATAAGGTGGCAAGGTTTACGTTCGAACTGGGGTTCAGACGACAGTCACCGGGTGTCGGCTGAGCACTGATAAGAACATAAATTTTCCTCCATCATTTCGAACATCAATTTAACCCCTGTAATCCTGCGACACGAAGTCGAGGTGTTTGTCTTTCTGTCCATGTTTTATGGTAGTAAACTTTTTCCTGATAGAAGAGGTATACAGTTTGTAATGTACCAAGACAATGTTAAACACGTTTCTCCAGGGGTCAGTACTATTAAACTTTTACAATTGTAATTGCTAGAATTTTATTTTCTAGTTTTGACTTTAAATGAGTTGAAACGAACCGTTAGCATTTTCAAAGATCTGGCAATTTGCCAGTTGGCAAATTGCCAAATCTTTTAAAATGCTAATGGTTCATTTTAGTCACTTATATTAATAGGCAGAAAATACAATTCTGGAAAATACAATTGTAAATGTTTTATAGTATTGGCTCTCTGCCTAATTTTGTCTTTAAATCTGTAGAGACATTGAGAAAATACACCCTCAGAGTTTGGTTTGAACCCCGTATGGTAACCTCTCGTCAGATCACCGAAGTTAAGCAAAGTCGAGCCCGGTTAGTTCTCGGATGGGTGACCGTCTGAGCGAACGATTCGGACTTCCGCGCTGTATCCTTGGGCAAGGCACTTAACCCCCATTGTCCACGTGGGTTCACGATGACGCTGTGTGCTGATGCGTACTGCACGTCGATGGTGGCATGTCTTCAACCAATCTAACCCTGCCTGTGCTGCAGTGCGGAGTTACGATGTTGGGGAGCTGGCAGCTGCTCGTCGTTGCTCGGTGGTTCTCTCCGGGTTCTCCGGCTTCCCCCACCAGTAAAACTGCCATGGTCATGATTAGCCATTGTGCATAAGTATGTGATCTTAAACACCAATAAATAAAGGAATAAATAAATATAGTAATCGGGAGTCTGGAATAAAACAACGAACGAGATCATTGATTTTGACTATTAAATACTTCTAATATTGCAACTGCATCATCAAGGCATGGCTTCGTTGAAGGAGGCATGCCTTGGGGATGTTGTTGCAATATTTTATCAGTAGGGACTTGAACCATCACAGCAATGACAAATCAGGTTTTTACCGCCCAAATCAGGACATCGACGCGACATCCGTTGATATCATTTCATCACGATTGTCATGGCGCACACAGTTTTTTATCATAACTGAAGGGAAGATGATGGTGTTGGACTAGGTACAAAAATGAACCCCAAGAGTAACCAAGTAAACTTTCGACCACTTTCTCCAAGATCTATCAATGTGCACGAATCGAAAATTTTTCGCCTTTTTTATTTGAGACGAACAATAGGTGGAAAAAATGACCAGTCCAATATCTACAGGACTGTATTCAGCACTCTTTACACAATTCTTTCATATAACAGCTTATTAATATCCTCAGCTAAATGGACGATGTATAAGAAATAATTCTATCTGACCGACCGGGTCGCTCCTGACGCTCGAAAACAGATAACTGTGAATATGTTAACGGTAGAGAGCTGGAAAGAGTATTGGGAGTCCATATGTGGACTTGTTATGTAGTGCGGGTATCGCGACTTGAAGGCTTCATGTTCTCTTTCATTGTGCTTCGTATCATCCCAGAAGTGAAATTATTACATCTGTATTGATTTGCCTTGTTACAGTTTATGGGAGAGTGCCTTCTGGCACCCTCCCATAATCTCTGACAAGACAAATCCATAGCAACAAATTTTGACGACTAAAGATTTTTAGCACTCTACCAGATAACAACAAACTGAACATTAGCATAAAAATAATGATTGCAGATCATTCATCACTGTCTCAAAAAAGCAAACTCATAGAGCAATTTGGACATCGTTTTTTCAAAAATTTCTCCGGGAAAAGCCTATACTCCAGCTTTCTCCACCCGTAAAACTGTCGTTGTCATGATTAGCCGTTGTGCAGAAGTACGTGACCTTAAAACACCAACACCAATCAGTAAATAAATAACAAGTAATGCCACATGAAGAAAACATTAATTCAATGCCACATTTATGCATTCATTTTGTGTATATGAATCTTCTTTTATATGTAGTTGTCACGCAGACCGAGTGATAATTTGAGAATACATCGAAACAGATGGATCTGTCAAGTTCTCACATGTCACAATGGATGACAGGTTTCGTCACTGGAAGGAATTTAGAGGAACGTTAGCTTCTCTTCATTCTCTAAAGTTGTCAGTAAATTTGACACTAAGGGTATGGGAATTTCAAATAAAAATTTCAAGTTTGAAATGTTAGCGAAGTTGTATCATTGATGTGCGCATCATTTCACAAACTTCAAGCATTTTCCTGAGAATAGTAGTAAAATACAGAACCTGTTCTTTTACAATTTTTCCCCTGGTTAGTTTGAACGTTTGATTATGATTCTCTATTGAAACTCATTTAAAAATAAGAAAGTTGAGCTTTCAACATCTTTTGATGTTCTGTAAATGTTTTCTGTTCATTTTACCAATAGTGTTCGCATCGTGACATATGGTACAGACAATGTCCGTCCCATTAATATAAACGTCAAGGAGGTACGATTTGGTCATTTGTTCCTGGGAAGAATAAAAACATGCAAATTACCGTGCAAACACGTCCCCGAAACAAACGTAGTGTTGGTAGGTGTGATACTAATGGATATCCTTAATGGCGGATTATCTGTGCATTAGTCATATCAAAGAATTCAGAATTTGACAGCAAAAATAATTTTAGGTAGAAGGAAATTTTCAAAGTCATCAGATGCTCTGAAGGACCTACATTTCCTTCCCATAGCAGAAAGAATCGAATTTAAAATTTTATTGTTGGAGTACAAAATTAATGTATAAATAATCTAGCCACATCTTACTTATCCGAATTGAACCAATATTCACCATAGTCTTACAGTACGTGGAGAGTGTATTATGATTAAATCACCCGCAGAGTGGAGATTCCACCCGTGCAATAATTGCAAATTTGTTGCAAAGCGTAACAAACACAAGCAAAGTTCCAGCCAATGGACCTCCGGGTTAAACCCGGAGGTCCATTGGCTGAAACCTTGCTTGTGTTTTTTGTCCATATGTACATAATTTGAAAGTGATAGTTTGGGTGATAACTCCACTCCGCGGGTGATTTAGTTACAATCCACTCTCCACGTATTGTATATCACCAGGTCTAGTTCCAAACCTTTATATTTGCTGACAGATTATTTGGTTTCACTGGGCCCCATCTCTGGAATTCTCTTCCAGTTGACGTAAAGTCTTGTGAGTCACTTCAAAAATTCCGGAGTAAACTAAAAAACCTGCGTATTCAAGACAGATTGCTCCGCAGTTTGATTACCAAACCGAAAGTGATTGTACAGCGCCATAGAATGTTCCTCATCCATTTTTTGCTTGAGTTAACAGTTATGAGCGCTTTATCAAGTCTTATTGTTATTATACTACTCAAAGTTTGCTAAGCACCAAATATATCCAACTACCTGTTTTACGTTTTAGTGGAAATATTGTAATGAAAAATGTATACATATTTTTATTTAATTATATCTTTAATGATTTAAGTACAGAAATTAAGATTTTATTTGTGTTTTACATTATTTTTTAGCTTTTGAATACGATAACCATAAAAATGTATATTATTGGAAAAAGAGGAAATTTTTCAAATTTGCCAAAAAGTTGACGGAGCGAACTAATAAGGTTCAAATCGAGTATGAGACCCGTTATTGTTAATTACAGCTTGACAACGCCTTCGCATGCTACCAGTCAGGTTCCAGAGGGTCCTTTGTGGGATGTTGTTCCATTCTTGGACCAGCATGGCACCAAGCTCCTGGACACTTATTGGTTGGACTGGACGGACTGAAATTGCAAGTTGCAACTCATTCCAGACATGTTCGATTGGATTGAGGTCAGGGGATCTTCTGCCCAGTCCATAAGCTCAGTCCCCTCCATCTGTCGGTACTCCCGGACAGCATGTGCAACATGAGGACGAGCATTATCGTCCATCAGAATGAATCTATCACCCACTGCACCTGCATTCAATCTGACGTGGACATCCTGGATCTCATCAATATACCGCTGTGCAGTCAATGTACCACGGTCAAGGACATAGAGCTCTGTACGTCCATCCCAGCTGATGCCGCCGCAGATCATTATTGATCCTCCACCATAGCGGTCATGCTCAGCAATGTTGGCTGCATGGAATCGCTCTCCTGGTCTTCTCCATACCCCAGAACACCTATCTGTGTTGTCTAGGCAATACCTTGACTCATCTGGAAAAAGGACAGGTCGCCAATCTTCTCTGGTCCATCCAACGTGATCCATGGCCCATTCATATCGTGCCTGGCGGTGGTTCTGGGACAGCTGAATGCGAATACATGGTCTGCTCGATTGGAGACCACCTTCGTGCAACCTTGCCCGGATAGTCTGCGTCGAAGCATTTACCCCGGATGCATTCTGAAGGTCACTGCGAAGCTGGGTTGCTGTGTCAACGCGGTCTCTACGGGCCTGAATGATCAAAAACCGGTCGTCAGCTGCAGATGTTGTAATGTCTCTGTCACCATCATGTCGTCTGACTGGTGTGCCATACTGCTGAAATCTTACCCAGACTCTGGTGATCACCGTATAGTGCACACATAGGGCTTCACCAACCTGACGATGGGTAGCCCCTTGTTCCTCCACCCTACAGCCCACCACATTTCTGCTTCAGACAAATGTCTTCTTACATTTGCATTCGCCATGTTCAATCATTAAATCACAAGGGTTTGTGTTGAAATGAAGACTGAATACCTTACACATGCCATGTACATGTAGACAGTACACGAAAACATCATGGAAATCAAGGGGGAAAAGCTTTCATGACTGTCAGGAAAAGTCTGCCTGTCAAGAGAGCTAATGTAAACACTGTGGACCATCTCAATACATTCCCCAATCATATCCACCAAAAATATCGCAAATATGTCACACGGAAATTTCACAATGATGTGTCAAATATGTGGTGCTTAGCAAACTTTGAGTAGTATATTATCATTAGTTACTTCTGAATTAGTTTACCATAAAAAGTCAAGTTTCCTTTTGTATCTTTTAACAAACGAAAACAACAGACAGCTCCGAGAGCTGTCTGTTGTTTTCGTCTGTTAAAAGTAACAAACGGAAATTTGGCTTTATGTTCTCCTGCCATTGGTATTTTTTCAATTCTCAACAATGACGTGCTTCTTTATGGGACCTTTCCCGCCCGCCTTATAATTTCAAGGGAGATAACTTTATGGCAAGTCGATTTTCATGAGATATTTGATTTCTGTTATGTAGCTTTCAAGGAGTAATATTGATTATTTTTGTTATCCATAACTGTTGAAGGACTCCTGTGGGGAATGGTTGCCCTTTGAAACTACTGGTTAAAATTAGGCCCTAGCAAGGCATATTCGCCCCTTAAACTAAAATGAACTGTGTCATAAGACAATTATAAACGTGTCTTGATTATTAAGTTCTCTGTTTAGCATGGAAAACCAGCTTTTGGGGAATTTTTTGAACGACATGCAGAATGATGAAGGAATAAAGTAGATTATTTTTTAAGATGGAGATAATGTTGTTTTAGCATTGTTATAATTTAAACATTCATGCAACAGTTTGGGTTCAACTTCCTCTATATACAATTTACTACTCATGGCGTCCATACCACACCCTTGTCACAAATTCTAATTTTCTAACTTCTTGCATCTTCAGTTTTGATAGAAGTGTTTATCCACGTTCTAGGAGCTCACATCTTGATATGAGCTCTAAAATTAAACATAAGTAAAAACCATTTTGCGATTAGAGTGTGATTTGATCGCAATACACATACCCAACAGTCGAGATTTTCCTAAATAAAATATTTCGAAGTCAATACCGCATCAAGAAAAACAAAAGAAAACAGCACCCCCAGATTTACAGGTCCTGCATTTTTTTCAGTGGATTGGATTCAACAGTGTTTTCTGGATCCGATCGAAATTCTGTGTCCGCTTTGTGATTACTGTATTACACAGCAATACTAGGTCGTAATTAAATTTACTACATGGTAGCTACTCATTTCTTCGTGTTATATTCCGAAAAATAGGACACGCAAAATACCGTTGCGTGGAATGACGTCACGACGTTCTTTGTGTGATTCGAGAACGTCATAGTGAAATTCGATTCTTTTAATCTTTTGATCGAAAGTGGACCAATTTAACTGTTTACACGGCGTTTACGTCATCTTGTGATAAAAAATGATTTCCCATTTGTCGTATGTTGCACGAAATTTTTGAACATTGACCACTAAATTCGATTTGAACCTTCACAATCAAGTTTCAGAAGTTTCTTGAAGATGGAACGAATTGGAGATGCTCTACATCTTCTGTGTATGGCAAAAGGTTATGAACAATACTTTACGTTTTAGCAACAAATTATGAATGCGCCTGTCACGTTAAGCACCGAAATATTCCTTGATGTTGTAGCCTTGAAACACAGATTCAGAGTACATTTCTCTGCAGAAAAGGGAGAGTGTATTCATTAAAGTTTTATACCCAGGATGGCTGCTAAGATAAAGTGTGAGTAGACGAATCAATATTTTCAACGTCCAGCCCAACGCTGCACGTTGAAAATATTAATTAGTCTACCTCCGAATAATAAATATGGACTCTTCCAATTGCTGCCATTGAAGTGACATGGAAGATACCACAAGTGTTCAAAGGGTTAACATGCAACAACAAAAGTGTTGACAAGTATATGCATGTCTGTTAGCTGATAATCATCTAATCCAAATATACAACATACAACTGTAAGAAATCCTTGTGGAGCCAAGAGCCCCGCAAAACGAGTTATTAATCACATGTCTTTCATCTTCTACAAGCCCAGAATATGTATAATCTCTTGATAATGGTTTTTAATGTCTTCATCGAGACATATGTTTTCCAACTGGTTATTACGAACTGTTGCATGTTACGTAGATGCAGTTCTGTTATCACAAAAGAGGTCTCATCCCTGATTTATGTCGTCATGAAAATCGACTTTCGATAAAGCCGTTTTCCATGAAAATATTAGACGAGTGAGGAAGGTCCAATTAAGAAGCAAGTAATTGTTGAGAGAACCCCTTTGACATCAGAGGAAAATAAAGTCAAGTTTCTGTTACATTTAACCCTTTACCTAACGTAACGACCAAAACCGGCCAGCGCTATTCTCAAAAATCGCCAATTACTTTTCATTATTTTTGTCATTTTTTGTCTCAAAAAAATAGGTTATGACCCCTCGTTGGAACGAGCTCGACGAGCTCTTTCCAACCAGGGGTCATAACCTATGTTTTTGAGACAAAAAATGAAAAAAAATTAGTTATTCAAGAATTATTTTTGCAAGTGTCGTCTGCTTTTCAGGTTAGGTAAAGGGTTAATAAACGAAAACAACAGGCAGTTGTCAGGAGTATCTACAGGGCATTGTTAACTGTAAATGCACAAAATGACACCCACGTTCCCAAATAATAATAATAAATCGTCAGCCCTCCGCTGATTTGTCGCTGTCCTCTAACAGAGAGGCCAATATTAACCCAGTGCACAACCGAGGTATTCCTCCCACCCACACTCTCCTTCCTAATATCCCAGCATTCAGTCATAAACAGTTTCATAATTTCCCCAATGGCGCCTAAGCCGCGCCTTCTCGATCTCCCTACTATAAAACTGACCCTTTACCACATGTCATTCCTCACCCAGTTATCCTTCATGTTTCCATCCCATTTTCCATTAGTTTCCCAAGGAGTCTTGCTCTACTGGGCGAATATTTGAGACATTCTAAAAGGGAACGCCCCAGGGTGTCCGTTACACCTAAGTTACACATTTGGCATACTGTTTCATCTCCTTTACCGATTCTCCCCTCTACTCCAGTGACTTGGATCTCACTTTGAGCAACAATCACCGTCTAAACGATTCATCCAGGCACTACTCATAAGCTCGCGCATCCTTTTGTATGTACATGTAACCCGTTTAAAGAACTCTTGGTCCTGATTCCAGCTTGCCTGTTTCTATTACATTACAGTCCTCCACATCACTTACCTTGGACATCTACGGTGATAATTTTAGCTCCTCTAACAGTGCATCTTATTAAGTGTGGGTGCACAATGTTTTGCTTGCCTTATTTTGGCAGAAATTAAGTATTGTTTATGGCGCTGATTTAGTTCCGTATTTTTTAAAATATTACTTCTGATGACGT
Source organism: Pictodentalium vernedei (assembly GCA_031216915.1). Lineage (NCBI taxonomy): Eukaryota > Metazoa > Mollusca > Scaphopoda > Dentaliida > Dentaliidae > Pictodentalium > Pictodentalium vernedei. The sequence goes on along the minus strand of CM062290.1, from coordinate 303,044,910 downwards.
CAAAATTTGCGTTAGTAAGAGTGAAAGTATCTTTTCTTCGCCGGAATCGAAATAGAATATGGTTTGAGGGTGAATAACGTTGTTATGCTAGATTAGTTTGGTGATCACCGTTTCTCACTATTTGAACATTTTCTTTCGTAACGGGAATATCCTGTCAGCGCTGTTAAAAAAAAACATCGCCATGCAAATTCTAGTAATTTGTCCCATGTTTGCCTTAAAAACATAGCTCAATACCCCACATTAAAATGAGTTCGTTGAACTCGCTCCAATGAGGGGTCATTGTCTATGTTGATTATGCAAAATTACTTATTTATTTATTCAGGTTTAATAACACTTTCGACAGCCAGGTTAGCCTCGTATCCGACGGTTTTACGGGTGGAGGAAGCCGAAGTACCCGGAGAGAAGCGCCGAGCGGCGGCGAGCAACTGTCATACTCCCCAACGTACTAACTCCACACAAGCAGCGTTAGTATTGGTTGAAGACAAGGGCACCATGGACGTGCAGTACGCCTTAGTACAGAGCGTCAAATTGCTCGGGATTAAGTGTCCGAGGCCAAATTATATTTTTAAGTTATTGAAGAAAATGTTCTTACAAGTGTCGACTTCTGTGCGTATTAGGTGAAGGGATAAATATGCTTACTATATCAGCCACCTCAGCACTGTGACCTCTGTTGTATGGCGGAATGATAGATTCAATTCCCACGAGTAGTATTGCCAATGGTTGAATATATTTTTCAAATAAGATTACACTGATAATGTTGCCATTTTTTGTACACGCTAAACGACAGATTATCGAAGAAATTGTGGAAAGACAGAAAACGTATCCCCCAATGTGAAGATATAGAAATTTTCACTTTCACGGAATCAAACAAAATGGCGGCTTTCAAAGCATCGCTTCAAGGTGAATACGAGTCACATTATCATTGGAAACGATTTGTTCTACAAACGTATAATGAAAATAGTAGAGGCGTAGTAGGGTTCGACCCGGAAAAAATTTGATACAAGCTGATTTTGGTGTCATTCGACGCAGAATTTATTTCGGAACAACATATCCAAAATCCGCAAAAATCCGCCTTGGGGAAAATTTTTCATGTCAGATTTCCAGTCAGGGGGTTGTTCGTGAAGGGGGAAAATTGTGCTTCCGGGGTTTCGGCCGTTTATATGTCACAGATTGAGTTTTATATATTATTTTGTGTCGCAGGCGTCCAGATACAAATGTTAATTATATTGAGAGGCAATTGCCTGATGAAATCCTCACACTTTTTATGAGGAAAAAGGGTTAATAACCCCAAAAATCACATTTTTTTCTCAAATTTTCACTCCCGATTTAAGATACTTCTGCACAGAATACAAAACTAGAAATGGTTCTTTGATCGATGTTTTCGCATACAATGAATGAGGTGCAGATAATGTTGACTGGTCCAATATAATAACAGGAATTTAACTACATGATGAGGTCTAACAAGACATTTGTTGGTGTTCTTCACGGTTATTCATTGTCGCCGATTTCCTCCCCGATCTCAATCGGCTCGGCATTGAAGCAATTCTCACCCCGACAGTCTCCACAGGCAGACAAGCATTTGAGCGCATTCTTTCTACAAGAACATATGTTTGTTCCGCATGGCTTTTTGGATGTCATTTTGCATTTGCAGCGGATAACTTTGAGAAGAGCCTCAGGCGCTGCGCCCAGGTCAGTCATCACAGGCATCAACTCATTCCCACGACTTTCCCAGCCCCACTCCTCAGGATCTAGGGCATCGTTATCCAATAGTTTCCAAACTATTATTTGTTGGTGAACTCGCAGGCTGTGGAAATGTGCTGCACGCTCAGTCGGGGGAAGTTTTTGTGGTTCAATTCCCGATTTGCTGGAAGTGACCATTGTCATAAATTTTGAATATCTCAAACCATTCAAAGTGTCTGAATGTTTGCCAGAGTACAACATAACGAACAGTTCAGTCCCCATTTTCCCAACCTCTGTCTGAGAAATGATACTGTCGTGCATTGCTTCTGATATTTTGAATAGGCAATGACTTCTCTAACTTCTTGAGAAGCAACGTTTTCCCGTGCCCAAACGTTGCTGATGTGACATCACACCCACTCCATGCATGAATGAAGAGGAGGTTCTTCTGAGTTGTTTCTCCAATCTTCTCTACTATATCTGCGATTTTCCATGCATCTCCACCCCTGTGTGACTTCCGTGCTTCTGACTGGAAATAGATATCTGACCAAGTACGATCTCAATGGTATACGGACATAACTAGTACATCTGTATCATCTGCAACAATGACAAATGTTTTTTCCCTGGGACGAAAGTTGAACTGCATTGTCAACAATGTTAGTGTCAGCATCTCCAGAACTGCATTCGACAATATGCCCAGCCTCTCTCAGTGATGTGGAAAGCATTTTTATAAACTGCATTTTATTATTTCCATTCGATAAGAACAGTTCCTGATTTTTGTGGGCAGTCGTGTTCTTCGTCAAACGGATATCAGCACAAACGTGGAGAGCTCTTCTTCTCTGCTCCTGAGTCTTGGTTGTTGGTCGTTGACCATAACCATCGAAGACAATTCGACAATTCTGCCCATATTTCTTCGTCACGTATCCAACATACTGGTTTGCCACTTCCAAGTAAGTGGTGTTTGTCTTCCATTTAACTGTGTGGAGGAGAGCGCCCCCGTCGAGCACGTACAGACCATCAGATGGTGGTTTAGTAAGGGATAAGCCATCAGTTATTGCAGTTGCTAGGTCCGCCTTGTTTGCTTTTCTGGGAAAAAAATCTTCGAAGAGGGCTGTTGGCACTACAGTTAGTTCATACGCAAAGAACTGTGCCATGTCTTGCTCTCTCTGGGCAATAGCAACCAGTCTAGTAAACAAAGTTGAGGGGTCAATTGTCACCCTCTGGTCATCTAGCTTCAACCCGGGGGTGGGGTGAGCTAGGGTACGGATTTGATCACTTCGTTTGATAGTGGCATCGGAAACAATAGCGTTGTCTAATCTAGAGTGTATCTCTGCCCCTACAGACTCAGTGATATCGCAGTTGATACCATCTCCCTCGGAAGCTAACAAACCAGATGACAGAGAACGCAATCGTTCGTTTCCATCGAACGGGTTGTGTGTGTCAAACCACTCTAGTATTCTGGCCATGTCTAAGTTGTCTCGTTTTCGACGAGATGTGCCCATATCTACATGCTGTTCGCTGGTATTGAGCTTTAGGTCGGTCAACGTTGTCATGGCTTCATGTATCTCTGCGCATTTATGCATCGTGTAAATGCACTCCTGTCGTACAGATTCCGTCACGCCACGACCTCGCGTCAACCCACCCCGACTTTTAATTGAACGCATAAGAACTTGCTCAATAACAAGATCACTAGAGAGGCCTGCCCAAATCCTAGAATTTCGACGTATAGCATGAAAGCCGTCACAGTAGAATCTCTCATACAACCAAGGATGTTTTTCTGGTAGTTCAAGCATCATTTGCAGATAGACTCTGCAACTCTTGGCATAGTGTACATGCCCTGTTGCGGCGAAGAGGTTCAGCATTCTACAAACAGCAATGAGATGGAGATTCCAATCGCCACGACGTTCTCCACGGATGAACATTTTCAGTACCTGAATATATTCTAGATATTGTACCCATAGCTTAGCGGTGCGTGATTCTCTTGACAGTTTGGCTTTGTAGTTGTCAAGGCAAGTGTTCACCGTCACGAGAGCTGATGAGCTGCTAACATCAGAAAGGGTGACCGCGCCTTCAAGCACACCTTTGTATAACTCCTTCACACCATCTAAGTCCCTCTGGTTTATCTGTACACTCTCAACAGTGGGTGGGCTCTTCGGAGGAGAAACATTCGCGCTCATTTCGGATGTGGTTATGGCACCCAATAATTTATTCGTCAGTGCAGCTTCTACTAGGAGGTGGCCTCGCATAGCTCTGGAAACAGCTTTGCCGGTCAACATCGACCGAACTGCTAGTGGACCACAAACTTCCTGCAAAGCTTCATCAAGACCTGATCCAGCCATCATCGAGCCGATACTGCCGAGAAAGCTCATGATTGTGTGGAAACCACCCAACCTGCAGACAATGTTCATGGATTGATCAATTATTATCTCATTTGCCCTCAACCATAAAGGCTGGTCAAACGTGACGCACGGGGATGGGATGTTCAATCTGATCGCTTGCTCTGAGATGAATTTCAATGTGGAAAAGATGCATGTGCTGTCTGTTGGGCTGAGATCTATTATTGGGAGAAAGAGTATATCTGATTTCGCTTGATGCTCTGAACCGTGCACAGAATGCGCTAGTTGCATGAAGCCGGACCAATTAGGAACAGTGTCATCTACTGCTCTAGATAGCCACCCACAATGCCATAGAACGTCAGTACTCAGGCTAGATGGAAGTGTATGTGGTGATTGCAGCTCTACTAATGGTTTGTACCTCAAACCACCAAAGCCTCTCCTCGTTGATTCCAAGTAATCAACCACTGGGATTCCTTTATTCACCAACATTTGTTCAACGCCAACTCGAGCTCTGCGTTTTATCGATGTATGCGACATAGGGGTGGATGGCACCTGAGTTTGGGTTGACACGGCGATTATACCCATACCATGAAGTGAACCTTTCCCATCGACAGTCGCAACGTTATGGTCGACGTTGTCTGCGACCCACTGTACGAATTCTCCGGGGAAATAGTTAGAGGTATAGCTGTCAATGAATCCAGCTCCATCACACCTTGCTTATACCGTTTGACCTCCCCATAGGTGATAGAAAACCCAAGCCTAGCTAGTTCATTAACGAGCCATTTTGACCCGAATGTATGGTCCATTTCTACTCCTAACCCGACTAGGGTAGGTGTTATGACTGATCTTGGTCTAGCTGATTGGACTATAGAGTGACCTATGCTGTTTCGTTTTATATCATTTGGTATCAAGCACTGGAGAAAAGACTGTAGGTAGGCTGGGATCCAGGTTTTGCCTCGCGAAATGTCCTGTATGTCAGCAGGGGTTGGATACCAATCTATATCATACTCCATCTCTCTCAGCTGCCCCTTGATCAATTTTGCTGCAGTAACAATGATCCTTTCAGCTTCATCACTTATACTTTCTTTCTTGTCCGCATACATTTTTCATTTATCAGATATTCAGCCATGTTGCGAAAGCATGGGACATTGTCGCGACCCTGTACCCTGGCGAAAAAGATATAATCGCCATATCGCTCTTCTAGTTTCTGCTTCAGTCTCTTTTTTGTGTACACAGTTGATTCACCTGCGATCTCTTCCATCTTCGAATGCAACTCGGTCAATGTGTACAGTTCTGAATCGGAATGAGTTTCTAAGAATTCACATATGCACTCAAACCAATGTTCCATGCCATGGTCAGGTTTTCGACCAGCTGGTCTCGCAATTTCCAACTGTCTATAGTTTAGGAATTTCGTATGGCAGAGTGGATGATAGACAGCCTCGGCAGCTACCAGATCAATGCAACTCAATAGCCGAACGCTTACTTCTGAAGCTAAACTATCCCCTCTCAGTTCGCAATGTTCGAGGAGGGTTTCTCGTATAGGTAGTGTCTCGACGGTCCTGATAATTTTGTTCCTATCGGGGTGGCGTGGATCAATTTTTGCGGCGCTACCACAGAACAAACAGTGTGTCTTGAAGTCGAATACAGGCACATTACATCTCAATTTCTTGGCCGACGGAGCTTCGATGTCAGAAGACCTTGCAGCAGATGCCCGCTTCGCATCAGTGAAATCCCTACGGCAATCTGAATGAACCAGAACAACACCTACGGGGTCCTGTTGAAGCTTGTCCAAAAGGTGTGCTTCAAGGTCTGATCTCTCCCTGACATTACAGAAATTAAGCATGGTATGACAACCTTTCTTGGTGACTTTAACTGATTTGACTTCATCGAAACCAACCTGGCAAATTACACAGGTATCATCTCGAAAGCGACCACCTTGGTGTGAAGCCATATCTAATCAAATGGTGGAAATATGCCGATGGAGGGAACGGATTATTTTCTCTTAGCTATAAGTAGTACGGATCCTGAGGCGGATTATCGAAACTCGATTAATAGACAAGAAATATGATATTGACGAAATATGAAAAAGGACAATGTGACTAAGAATTGTTTCCTGTGAATGTTAACACCGAAACAAAGAAAATATGACAGAATGACAAAACAATCGAATAATTCGAGAGCACGTGGCGATAAGCTTATAGCGATGTGCTGTGTGTAACAGAATCGCTGGAATACCCGCGACTGATATGATGTAATTATCTTTCTCCAGTGTGCTATACAACGCTCTTTATTCGCGGTGTACATCAATTACGTGGGCTGGTATAATTCTATAGTCATTATATTGTCTTCTACTGACAGGAAAAATCTGAGAAGAGACAAATTCCTGCCCTTAATACAAAACCGCCTGGAAAATGACATCGGGAAATTGGTAAAAATGGCCACCACCCCACCCTCAGTTGAGACGCTATGAAAAATTGTCCCCAAGGCGGATTTTAGCGGAGTTTGGATATGTTGTTCCCAGATAAATTCCGCGTCGAATGACACCAAAATCAGCTTGTATCAAATTTTTTCCAGGTAACACCACTTTTTTTAGTTCAACGCCTGTACTAAAAATAAATCTAGTGTTTTTGAGTGGATATCGATCATTTCCAGCAGTAATTCAACATGTATTAACCTTGAATTGATGCAGGAAACCCGCTAGTCCAAACATGGCCTGAAAGTCCGTAATATAAGATTTTTGTTTGGTACGTCCTTTCAAAGGACATACCAAACCAAAAACTTATATTACGGACTTTCAGACCATGTTTGGACTAGAAACCCACCATCCGAATCAGATTGCAAAGCGCTATCTGTTCCGAATATCAATAAAATCACTTCCGCATATCAATGATTCAATGTGCTGTTTACTTTCATGCATCTATTCAAGGTTGAAACGAGTGGAATTCTCAGATTCTTATAAAAAGCGTACAATAAAAAGAAAATCTAGTGTTTTGAGTGGACACCGAAAATTACCTCACTAGTAACCGAGAGAAACGGCTATTTTCGCTCGCGCAAGCGCTCGCGAAAAATAAACATTTGTCTCAGTCACTCATGAAATAATTTTCGGTATTCACTCAAAAACACTAGACATCCTCTATCCATCGCACATGTTGTGCAAGCCAAAACATAAAGATTGTATGTACCGAAACGCTGTGTCGGGGTCAGCGGTGGCGAGTCTAACCGCACTGTTGGGAGGTCTAGTCTTCTGTCGAGGAAATTGCCTCCTTTGTTGTAGATTTTTCGGCGGATACCCTGGCTCCCCCTTGTCGAGGAAACCCTGGTGCCACCTCTGCCGAGACCTAGAAACACTTAACTGAATGTTAATCAGTTGTCAGCAATGTGCAGTGGTATGGAAGATACAAATGCACTACTAAATAAGAAGATGATCCCACCGTTTCGCCTCATGGTATGATCCAATCTATTGAAAAATGCAGTGTACACACAGATTCATGCGTATTGTTTTGTTTTTTTTACCGAACACAACCGCAGCATTCTGTGGCGGTCCCGGGTGACTTCTGAACAAGCCATAATATCAATACCGTTCCATTCCACATGTGACCACATCAAAGCAAACTGTAGCAGCCAGCTATAAATATTTCTCGCCAAGCGTTTTTATTATATTTGCTTCATTAACCATTATGAGGTATTGCTTTGCAACTGATGGTTCTACGGGGATACATAGGGACGCGGTTACGCAGATATAATGAATGGTTTGTTGATATAATTACCACATCTGTACTTAATTCCCCCGTCGACGGATATTTAGAGTTGGGTAGAATTGTCTCACTAAAATGATGATAAAATAATTGTCATTTATCAATAACAGTCGAGGGTATTCGCCTTTTCGACGTCGTCCTTTAAAACTCAAAACTCTTCAACGTTAGGCGAAGGCCATCATCTCTCGATATCGAGGGAAGGTATAACAGAATTAAATAAAAGAATGGTTGTTTCCCGCTTTGGAAAGTGGAAGGTAGCAGTTGTAAGTGATGTAATCTCCGAAACTAAACAGCCTTGAAAAAATATATTGATTTGAAAACCTTTTGAAGCACTGTACTGATATTTGCATTGTAGTTGAATATTCCTGAGAAAAAAGGGTGATTTGATGAATTTTTAGGCCAAAGATTACACTTGATTGTTGATGTGTTTTTATTTCGAATTTCCCCTCAAAAAGTGTACACGTAAGTGGTACTTTCCTCAGTGTCGAACTTCTATCTTATTTGTTGCATAGCCCTAGTGTTTTGGACAGAAAAAGAAGTCTGAAGGGTTATACAAGAACACTTGAATGCCCAAATGAATATGAGGCGTTCGTATTTTTTCACACAGACATTAAAACGTGTATTTTTTTGTTTTTTTGTTTGGAAAATATGTAATACTTTTATATCGGAAAGAAGACTCAAAATAAAAAATATAAAATAAATATTTCTTGTATCAGCGGCACAAACCATCGCCACGTTGCTAATTCGCATTGCTAATTCATCTCAGGCACTCTATTATCTCGCTCCACCACCAGCTATCTTCGTCATTGTCCCAAGAAAATATCATTTACCTGACTTATTGGATATTCTACACCTTTGCTGTACGTTGACCCAAATCCAAACGAATCGGTCGCATCTGCGTAATTTACAAATTAGCCAGTTGGAAAAAAATATATTTTACAAACAAAAATCTCCAAAACTGTATCATGTGATCCCTTCATTGGAACCAGCTCGTCTAGCTCGTTCCGATGAGGGGGTCACATGAGGTGGTTATGTTGAATAGTTTTTTTTAAATTTTAAAAACCAATTTTAAAATAATAAATTTTGATATCTTAGGTAAAGGGTTAACATGAACATTCGAATTCTTGTTCATATCTTCTTTCAAACGCGTGACGCCCTTAGTGAAACAATCTCGTAGAGTTCGTTCCAATAAGAAGACATAAGCTACGGTATTAAAGGATAAAAAATGTTTTTCGTTAAACAGGAAACGGTGTTATTCTTTGGACTTCAACATGTGTCGAGTAAAATGTCGCATTAACCCTTTACCCAACGAATCGCCCGCACCCGCCCGCATCCGCCCGCGTAATATGCAAATTCAGCAGTTGAAAAAAATATTATTTTTCAAAAAATTTCAACAAAACCATATCATGTGACCCCTCGTTGGAACGAGCTCGTCGAGCTCGTTCCAAAGAGGGGTCACATGATATAGTTTTGTTGCAATTTTGTGAAAAATTTTAAAAAATCATATTTAAAATAATAAATTGTGATATCGTCTGCGTTGGGTAAAGGGTTAATTCTTGCCACAGTTTTGGCAGTGAACAGAAAATAATGAAGCCAGAACAGAATGCTCCTTTTATAAAAGCCTTTGTCCTGGTATTTTGTTGCATTTTAGTTAATTTTAGTTAATAAGCAAAAGAGTAATTTGACATTTCTTTGAAGATGGAGCCTTGCACTCGGGACAGAGTTATTATTTCATGAAACATCTGATGCTACAACGCGGATTTGCCTCTTGTCTCAGTTACTGAAATGGTAAATTCTATACATCCCACCAGGGTTGGACTCTTTTCAAAACTGGTGAACAGAAAATTAGACAGCTTGAATAGAAGTGTAATGCTAAACGGCACCACTCCCATAAGCATTGCATGTTTTAACTAACAAGCCCAAAACAGAGCATTGAGAATGACACTGTCCCACAATTATTCGAATGGGGATGGGCGCATGTGGTAGTAGTGCTGGGATAGATGGCAAATTGTTGCCTTCGGTGAACACAACCTCTTTCTTTTGATCGCTATCCGGATATATTTGGCAACTATTTACCACCGGTTGGTTCTTTTCAATGAATACTCTGCGTTCTTCCAGTTACAGTGTAATATGGGTTGTATAGAAGAGTCAAACTCGACTAAGACAAGAGACTTGACAAAAGAAAGAGTTAACCCTTTACCTAACACGAAAAGCAGACGACACTTGCAAACAAAATTCTTGAAAAAAACTATTTTTATTCAAACAAACATAGGTTATGACCCCTCAACGAGCTCGTTCCAAAGAGGGGTCATAAGCTATGTTTTTGAGGCAAAAAATGAAAAAAATAATGGAAATTAAATGGTGATTTTTGTGAATAGCACTGACCAGTTTTTGCCGTTACGTTGGGTAAAGGGTTAAAGGAGGTTCCGGTTCCGAAACTACTTTGATTCCGCTGTGGAATATTCCGTTTTTTTGACGGACTCGCCCCAGCTGACGAGTTGCCGTTGAATACTTGAGTGTGAGATTGACAATATTTACGGTTGTAAGAAGGTGCAATGTTTACAATTTTAAAAGCCGTGAGTTGAGGTTCGACAATCGATTCGATTTTGAAATCCGCCACCAGATTCGATACAACCCAGAATTTGAGATTCCCCTGTAGACTGGTGATCGACAAGACAGAGATTCAAGGAGAGCATGAGGAAGAATCACCATCGCGGTTTCTAGTGATCTCTGCCTTAGAAGGGATCGAGTTACTGGTGTGTAATACCGAAACAGCTCTACGACTCCCCATGTTTTTTTTCAGATGTTCACCACTGTGGTCAAGGTCACAATCCAAATTTCGAGATTCTACAGTTAAAACTAGAAGTCCTGTCACGAACTATGCGCTTATCTAGGCTTAATTGCCCGTAGGAATTGCGCGCAATTACCATATCGAATGGCATCCAAAGCACGGCGGGTTCTCATGGTTAGTCATAGCAACACATGCAATGTTTCTGCCAATGGACCTCCGGGTTACCCGGAGGTCCATTGGCTGAAACATTGCTTGTGCACAGGCCATATGTACAGGATTTGATATCCTTACTATGGTCATAACGCGTGGATTAACGCGCAGATCGACGTGCTATTTGTACGCATTTCGTGACAGTTTTAACTGTATAGAGATATAGTTTACTTTTTCAGAATACAAACAATAAGTTCAAATTAAAAGATATACCGGCATGCACAAAGATGCCGTTATTTGTTTCACTGGGAATAGAAATAAAAAGAATATGACAGTATTCATTTCTGTTCCACATATTATATTGTTCTTCAAAATCAATTCTATAAAAGGCTGCTGTATCCTCCCCGCTGGCGTTCTCTATATTTATGTTTCTACAAACACAATAAATGTGTTGCCTGATCGTTTATGCACTCCATTTGTATTAACATATTGACATTTAGTGCAATTTGACATGTGTTTTTGTTCTAATGTATTGTTAGCTTTAGTTCCGAGGCGATGGACTTTGGCAATTAACTATGAATAAAATCAACATGCATAATGCTGCAGATAATGCGATTGAATCTCGGTTTCATTCTCTACAGCAGTCTTGTACAAATTGGTCGCTTGCCTGAGCAGGAATCAGTTGTACGATATTTTGTTTGCCCACCTTGCTTGGCCTTTTTTGAAATGAGGAACGTATACTCAAAATGCCATTGGTATTTCTTTATTGGCTATTCCAGAAACATGGAGTGTTGCTGGCACGAAATGTTGTTGGTGCCAAGTGGAATTATTGTAAAGAAAATATTTTTGGTTCCAAATGAGCGATCTTAGTGCCAATTTGAATCTGATTGCAAATTAGAACAAATTAACTATGTATCGTCCTTTGAGGACAACAAGGCGCCATCTGCAGTGCTAAAGCATTGCCGATGTCGCCTTGTTGTACTCAAAGTACGATATTTTAAATAAAAATAAAACTGAATGGCCATTATCAACGTTTCCGAATTATATCTTGATTAATTATTTACTCGCTGTTTATTCACACCAAATAAACTAATAGCATATAATTTATTACCTCCCAGAAGGCTTCAAAATTTCGACACTGGGTGACCCTGGCTGTCAAACGTCTCGTTAAACCCCAATATATAAATTAATAATTATGAAGGCTTATAAAAAAAATTAAACAAGATAAAAAGTAACAAAGAAATATTTTGAGAAGATTCAGATTAAATGGAGAAACTGCTAGTTCAGTTGCCCAATTACAAAGAGCCAAGAAGACACCTGTTACCTGAAGATTACTTGACAGGCTTGGACGCTGTCTCACTTGTATCGGCAGACAGCGATTTTATTGAAAATGACACGCTGAAATAATAAGCCACAAAAACTTCAAGATCTACCAAAAGTATATTTTTGGTGCCCAGTTTTGGTACTAAGTGCTGTAATTTGGTGCCAAACGAATTTTATCAGTGCTATTGGCACCATGGGCAACGAATAGCGTCAAAACTGGAGCTCTGCTCTACTTTACAGGAGCCAGTTCTAAAAAACTTTTACAGTTGTATTTTCTTGAATTGTATTTTATACCTATTAATATAACTGACTAACATGAATCATTGGCATTTTAAAAGATGTGGCAATTTGCCAACTGGAAAATTGCCAAATCTTTGAAAATGGTAATGGTTCATTTTAACCCATTTAAAGTCATAACCAGAAAGTGCAATTGTATAAAACACAGTTGTAAAAGTTTTATAGTACTGGCCCCAACTATTACAGTACTAAATATATTCCAATGGATGACAATTATAACGTTCATCAAAAACAAAATTAAATTTAATATATGATCGCATCACTTTCATTTTGGCATTCAAATATATTTGTCAAGAATAGCCGTTCAGACAACTTTTTCTGACCCGAAAACAGGGGGTCATGTAACAAAAAAAAGAGAGAAAAACTGACAGGAAGGGAAGTACCGCTCACGTGCACACATTTTGCAGGAAATTCCCAATAAAAACACATCAATAAACAATTCTATTTGTAGGCCTAAAAGTCATCAAATTACCCTCGTTATTTATCTGGAATATACAACAATTAGGCAAGAAGTCAGTAGAACGATTCAAACGTTTATTGAAACAATATATTTTCCCAAGTTTACTTAGTTTCAGAGATTGCATCATTTCCGAGTATAACTTGTCAAAATGGGTAACGCTAATTGAAATATTCAGAATAGTCATACCTATAATGATGATTAAACTTGCTTTTTAATCTGTCAGAGAAACGATTTGATGTAAAGTACTGTTGGAAGGGGCTCTTAGAGCCCTTTCCAGCAGTGTATTATATCAGAGCACCTCTTCGGCACATAAAAGATCATGAAGAAAACTCCTTGTTCTGGTTCCTCAATGTTAGTCTTTGCACTAACAGTGGTAAAAATATCAGTATTTTCTTGTTTTGAAGGGGGATTTTCCGATAAAAGGGTTGATGGGAAAAAATAGGTAACCCTTTTTCAGGTAGTCTTAATATTTGATTTGGACAGATCAAAATGCTAAGGGTTAATAAATACATTATCAATAAAGCCACATAATGTGAAGATCCCCTTACATGAAAACTCTTAAATTCTATGAAAAATGGAAACCCGAGCATTATTTCAGGCAATGGCCCCCTGTGATATACTCGAAATTCCATTAACTTAAATACTATGAATGCATACGATACTTTTACAGAAAACGATCCGCTTGTGGAGAAACGCCACCCTATTAGTGTTTTAGTTATATTTCACTGTTCGTGCCAACTAACAATTGACCAACACGAATTATTTCAGGAAGAGTGAATCATTGTGTCAGAAAAACAATTCAATTTAAACTTCCGATAAAAGTCGTGTCGAAATACAAAGCTCCGCCACTGCTGGTGGATGGCATGGAACAGTGAGACGGAACTTAAATTCAAGTATTGTGTGGGGGTGCGGTGGGGTGTGGATGGGGCTCACCATTTTTTTCAGCTTTGTCCTAAAACTTAGTCTACTGTGTGTGATCCCTCTTTTAACTACGTCTCAGCTCGCTCGATCGAGGAGGCCACAAGCATGTTATTGGGGGAAATAAAAGTTATTTTTTTTAGTTATTCCATATTTTTTTTTTTTTTGTTTTTTTTTTTGTTTTTTTTTTTGAGTATCGTCTGCCATTCGTGAAAGGCAAATGTTAAATAATAAGGTTAATTCGTCTGAGGGCGAATTTTTTTCGTAAAGAGTAGATGTGGTGTAAAATAGATGATCTGAAAAAGCGAGGGGGGGGGGCATAGTCACCCCCCCCCCCACTCCCCTTTTTTTCTCCGCAACTGACTATTACACTCATCTATTTGTGGGTTGTGGTTGTGCAAATTTCCCCAAATTAAGATAATTTATGTGCTCACTTTTGTCTCTATATGAGACTCTGTGTTTCTAACCTACCAAAAATGGGGCATTTAGTTCTAAGTCACAGTCTCAGTCTCGGCAAATACTGTTCTAAACGTCTTTAACTATTTATACAAGAAGATGTGCTAACCGCAAGCACCAGCTAACCGCCGACGTTTTCGTCCAAGTGATAACTCAATTGCTGTAAAATTTATATCCCCAGGGAACGGAATGCCTTGGCTGGCCGGTGGGACCTCTGATCAAGACGTCTTGCGTTTTGTTATAAACCTTCATTTATACGCACTCGATCTCCGTTAGAATCCTGTCCTCTTTTTCCACCTCGCGCAACAAAATGTGTTTTAAATCCACAGAAACAGCAATCAGTTAAGATTTTTAACATCTTCGTCGTTGTACAAAAGCATCAAATCATTTTTCAACGAAAACAGTCGAACCTACATTAGATTTGTGCCCGATACTGTACGTACGATTATAAACACTAATTATAGGAATAATCATTAAAAATTTAACTAATGAAACGCCGAATACAACCCGGTGCTTCATTAATTAAAATTTCGCCGATGATTATTTTTATTACCTGTTAAAAGCATGTGTGGACAGCACTGCCCATGCGTGGATTACGACCAGTCCACGACGACTGTACTGTACACCGAGACGATGTCGTAGATCGAGTCCACCAAGACAAATATTCCAACTACATCATCAAGGCATGCCGTCGACGAATGCATGTCTCGATGAAGTAGTTGATATAATATCACATCGGTCGGGACTTTAGCCATCACTGTCAGGTTTTCCCCCACCTCTACCACCACTATCACGAACTGTCTATCCTTCCGACGTCCCTGGTTCCAAGGTTCATCACCATTTAACCCTTTACCTAACGTAACGGCCAAAACCGGCCAGCGCTATTCTCAAAAATCGCCAACTAAGTTTTCAAAATATTTTCATTTTTTGTCTCAAAAACATAGGTTATGACCCCTCGTTGGAACGAGCTCGTCGAGCTCGTTCCAACGAGGGTTAATAACCTATGTTTTTGAGACAAAAAATGAAAAAAATTAGTTATTCAAGAATTTTTTTTTGCAAGTGCCGTCTGCTTTTCATGTTAGGTAAAGGGTTAAAATACAACATGCTGCAGTTGAAGCTTGGTTCTGCGTCTCTCCCAGAGATTACTTACAACTAAGCCTCTGTGTTTAAAATGTCTTGATGAAAGGATCACAACTCCCTTCCCTGTACGCGTCATACACAGTTTCCTTTGACTCGGAAAGGGTTCCTTTTTAATTTTGTCCTTCAGTCTATTTCTGCTTCAAATGCAATTGCTATTTATTTTATGTTCGCTTCCCTATTTAATTAAACAAACAACAAATGCAGATGTCTTAACCAGACACAAATCTTTACCACACAATAAAAAGTCGATCACTTCTTGGTGAATGCGCACCTTTTAGTCTTGCCCCTGTATACATCCTTTCAATAACTCTGACTGAGATAAATTGCTTCATTTTTGTATAGAACTGAACTCAAGGCTTATTGAAACGGATCGGTTAAATGAGTATGATGGATGGAGATTAATCTCCTCTGTGATACGTAAATTTTAATAATTATGTTGGCACTGATCTGTTGGATGAGTTCGATTACTATTTCACTCTTCCAATTCTTACAGAAAGAATTATTGGTTGAACTATACTCCTAAAAAAATGTCAATTCAGCAGATTTCTTTTTTTCTCTTCTTGATACGCCAGGCGGAAACGCTATGGCTGAATGGTTAGAGAAATGAACTTTAAATCAAAAGGTATACGGTCCGATCATGACCAGCGGTACCTGCCTCGTGTCCATGGGCAAGACAACTTAATTCCAATTGCCTACGCAATTGAGCGTTGGTGGTGTGTACTCAGTGGCGGCGCCAGAGTTAAATAAGTGAGGGAGTATAGTTGGGTATTGCCCGTCGCGCAGCGGCGGCCTAGACGCGCAGCGTCGAGTCGGGATGGGGTTCGGGAGTGGTGTCCCCTCCGGAAGTTGAGAAAAATTTTAAAACTTACGTTGTAAATGATGTTCTCTGGAGCAATCTCAGACAATTAAATTAAAAGCGTTTTATCCCTTTGAAACTTATTGATTAGGTCTTTCAGTTATAGAAAACGTCGTACATGGTGATATTTTAACGGAAGAACGCTGTTGTAAAGTGCGAGCACAAAGCTCTAAAAGACACTCAAATCGAAAATGAAAGTAGGCTGCAATCCAAACAGATGCGTTGGATGCTATCGAATCTAGCATTCATCGAATACTCTTAAACGGCATGTTTCAGACCGTTTGAACGCGACACGCCTTGTTGCAATTTGGGCCCCCGACTGTTGTTTGTTGTTTGCAGCTAATGTGTGTGTGTGGGGGGGGGGGGGGGGGGGGTGGGGCACACACAAACATAATTTAAAAACTTCTCCAATATAGTGCACTTTGGAATATGGAATTAAGCATACCCACCATTACACCGCAACGTTTAATACTAAAATGATAGTATGTTTTTTACTAGACCCCCCCCCCCCCCCACTGGCGCCGCCACTGTGTGTACTAAGGCGATGGTTCCCTTGTATTCGACCACTGGCAACTCTGCTCATGCAAAGTTAGTATGTTGGATATTTTGGCAGTTCCTTTCTGCTACTCGGTGGTACTCTTTTTGTACTCCGGCGTTCTCCACCCGTATGTGCGACGGTGTGACCTGGATACTGAAAGTGTCGTTAAAACCCCAAAATAAGGCCTAAAACCATGGTTTCCTCGATCAGAGTGGCACAATCATTTATAACGCTATTGATCAAACGCCAGTCCGATCCCCGCCCACAAAGTGATACAACAAGCAGAAATATAGCTTATGTCCTTCACTGGCATATGTCGTTGGCTCTGTTAGCACTTCTACTCTTGAAACACACGGGTGCATAAATCCTGAAGGTAGGCGTGTCACCCCTCAATTAAGACTTATTTTGTCTTGTCGGTTAATCGTAGGACTGAGTACCATTGTCCAATAATTAACATGTTCAAGGCCCTCCGGTGAGGCTTGAAACTGTCAGATTTGTGATTTTTGTGTCACACCAGAGTGGTAATTATAATTACGTGATAAACGCTCGGATACTACGTTGTGGCTTTTACCACGACATCGTCGACAGTCGCGGCTAATTATGATAATTGTAGACCCATTGTTAGACTCTCGGGTCACCAGTCAAATTTTATGAGGAATGACGCTGTTATGATCTGCATGGAGCGGGAGCGCGGTGGATTGGTGGTTACGCTATTGGACTTCAAACCGAAAGATCTACTGTTCGATCCCGGCCAGGGATAACTGCGTTATGTCCTTGAGCAAGGCACTAAATCTCCAACAAAATCATATCATGTGACCCCTAGTTGGAACGATCTCGAAGAGCTCGTTCCAACTGGGGGTCACATGATATGATTTTGTTGGAATTTTTTTTAAAAATAATATTTTTTCAACTGCTGAATTTGCATATTAGGCGGGCGGATGCGGCCGATTAGTTGGGTAAAGGGTTAGAGTAAACTTTATTATAAACATTAAAAACATATTTATACTGTCCGAAGTGTTAAATTTCAAAGACAGCAATTAGTGCTAAATTGATTTCTTCTATACTGTATATAATAATAATAATAATAATAATAATAATAATAATATAATAATAATAATAATAATAATAATAATAATAATAATAATAATAATAATAATAATAATAAATAATAATAATAATAATAATAATAATAATAATAATATTATTATTATATATATATAATGGATACACCGGAGTATAGGCAGGCTCTCAAGCTCGAGGGAACTTCTAACTTTACCCGGTGGTCTGTAAAAGTCCACAAACTGGTGTTAGTGGACAACCATGAATCGCGGAGGGTTCATGAGCTTTATTTATAATTATTAAATAGTCAACAGCTGTGGTGAACTAGTTGAATTCGTGAGATATTGATATTCATTAGTGTTAGAACGGTTTGGCGGTTGAATGCTTGCAGATGTTGACAATATATTGTGATAAGGCTGTACGTACATTTTGATATAGTGATTGCTTGGTAGGTGGAGGCCAAGTTAACCCTGCGAGGGCAAGTTCAGTGAGTTTGTTGCAACTGAACTGTGAAATACGGAATGGGAATGAAACAAGTGTGAGGACACGCCGCCGAGTGGATACGACAGTAGAACTCCAAACAAACTGAGTCCAGGTATTTGTGGATTGAATCCTGTGAAAGTTGTACCGCTAAGGAACATACATAAACTGCATCGTAAATAATACAACCAGAGCCGCGTGGAGAGACCGACGAGAGAGATCGAAAATCGAAACCATATCTGCGAGACCAAGGGGACACAGCTAGCTGTGGAAAACGACGCGGTTTCTTATAGTGCGAACTGTAATTTTGTGTAAACAATATATATTATAGGACTGATGATGAATTTTTAAGAAAATTGTTTCATATATTCCACTGTGCATTTAAATAAATGATCTTTTCTGGGAGTTATCGTCGATCACCTTTGAATATTCAAGTCACAGACTTCTTTCAGGAGTACGAACAGTCCCAAACAGATATGGGGTTGGTGAAATGACGAGACTTACGTTCGACCCGAGGTCCATACAACAGCCTCTTAGCGTAGACTGTGCCACTACGATTTCCACGTCCCGAAAGGTATTAACCCTTTGACCTAACATGAAAAGCAGACGACACTTGCAAAAACAATTCTGGAACAACTAATTTTTTTCATTTTTTTTTTTTTTTTGTCTCAAAACCAGGGTTATGGCCACCTCATTGGAACGAGCTCGACGAGCTCATTCAATTGAGGGGACATAACCTATGTTTTTGAGACAAAAAATGAAAAAAATAATAAAAATTAACTGGCGATGTTTGAGAATAGCGCTGGCCGATTTTTGGTGTTACGTTGGGTAAAGAGTTAACCATCCTCTAAATATCAAATCTAGTCGTGTAAGAAAGAACATGATTACAAGCAATCGCGAACTCATATCTCACACTTCAAATCAGAAGAGAATGTTATGACTGAAAAGATCATTGGTGATACAGGGGGACACAATCCTCTGACTAAGAAGATAATACTCTCAAACACGACACGTGATTTAAGCTTTGTGTACGATGCGATAAAGTAACAAGTAACTATTTGCTATCTCAAAGTTTGAATTATTACTCTGTGTGATTTGTCCTCTCTCTCTAATCTTACCTCTCAGCTTTTGAAGTGTAGTTCTAACTGAAACCAAACACCAGCATTAAGTCCGTGAGCCCCGATTATTATTTTGAAGACCTTAATTTTATGTGCTTGAGAAAGCGCAAGCGCAGAAGGCGTTTAAACATTTGTCCAGCAGAGCTTCGATATATTAATGAAGCAACAAAGCATCGTATCCTAAAATAGTCGGAAACCGAGAAGAAGCTTAGAAAAAAGTGACCACAGAAGGTATAACTGACGAATGCCAACTGGGGCTTTGGATCGGCGCTTTTGTATACCTGTCGTGTGTAACAAAGATGCAGTCTCGACAAGTTATCTGGTGTATGCTGTGTTTTTTGTTGGGAGGCACTTTTCCACGAAACACGATGTTACTTTGTATGTAATAGTTACTAAGTGAGCTGGAGGTATTCATGAATTTGAACAACCTGCCAACGTGTGGTATGTGACAACAATTACACACCAATTCCTTTGTCTTCTCTGGGTTCGTAAGAGACGTGAAATACCCGGGAGAACAATAGACTAGGTGTTCAAGTGACGTCACTTCGATATATTCTTGAAGCAACAAAGCATCGTATCCTAAAATAGTGACGTCACTTGAACACCTGTACTCACTTACCATACCTAGGTCCGTGCGTTCTGTGAATTGGCGTGTAAGTAAGTTACTAACCTCGCTGTCGATATTCATGAATTTGAACAACCTGCCAATGTTCTGTAACACCGCGCCGCTTCGTTGGCAGGTTCTTGAAATTTATGAATTCCTCCAGCTCAGTTAGAAACTATTACATACATCCTGGCTGTGTTGTCTATTTGGGGTTAGTTCCTACTTGAAACACCCGATAGAACAATAGACGGAGTGTTCAAGTGACGTCTTGAATACCTCTCGTGTACCGAGAATACCCGAGTCCCTGCGTTTTATTGATTGAACAAAGATAGGATGTAAGTAAGTTACCAACCCACAGTTGAACTAGAAGTCCTGTGGCTATATTGTACACTATTTTGAAGTAATGGCACGCTTAGTAAGTACACTTTTGTCCCTGTCAAACTGCACCTTTAGAGTAACTCAATTCCTGTAGAAAAACAGTGTGCAACTTGTACAATTCTGTACTAGTAAATAGAGATCATTAACATAATCTCCAACCTGTACTCGGATAAATGTACATGTAATGATGTAAACAAACATTAACATTCGACTGCATATACAAAATGAAGAGAGTGGATTACTACTTAATCGCGGTGCCATGTATTCTTCACTCAAAAAGTATTTATAATTGTCCATAACATAATACAAAACACCGGGGGGGGGGGGTGCTGAGGGGGCCCATGTCCCCTAATGTCAGTCACACACACACCCCTGTTCACCCATATAGGGAACATCAGGGAAGAAAGTTTAATATCTAGCAATTTAATTGACTCTGAGTTCGTTTGTGTCCATAATTTATAAGTTGTGAAAGGCATCAATAATTAGGCCACATTGTGGCCTAATTATTGACGCCTTTCATAACCTATAAATTATGGACACCGACGGACTCAGAGTCAAGGAAATTGTAGTTTTCTTTTGTCTCGAATTTCAAAATTTTTCCTCGGGGGAGGCTCCCGGATCCCCCACCGATTAGAGGGGGGGGGCGCCCCCTCTTGTGCTCGCCTATATCTTGCTGCTGCAGGGCTCGGATGATCTAACAAATCATATTCTGTATGCAACCCCCCCCCCTCCCAGGTATTACACTTGACCCCTAACTTTGATATCCTGGCTACGCGCCTGATGGTTAGAATTTACCTGGTGAAAAAATTAATTTTGAGTACCTAATTAATAACCTCATTGTGCTATTGTTTGTTAGACCACGCCATTCTTCGCACACGCACCAATTCAGTCGTACACTTTATTGCTACAATGAAGTTCAATCAATGAAACTGAAAAATGGTATCCGTTTTTGGATGGTACGCACCTGTCGAACCATAACTTTTATCTGTTCAGTATAACCATTTTGTGAAAATTGGTAGTTGACCACAATGGTAATATCATTTATTTTGTATGCGCTGTGAACATAACATCTAATAATTAGTTCGTTATGTCGATTGTTAATATTCTTATTGGTGCTCAATGCTCGGTGCAAACTGCTCAAACATGGATTACTGAAGTATCGATAAATGAATATTCTGATAGCTTACAGGAAGCATTTATTGAATTTTTGTGACTTCGTGTTTATAAATATAGAAATACAAGTTTTCTACATTTGCATCTTCACTTCTGTTGATTTAACCTTTACAACACCGGCAACAAGGTATCATTTCAGTCAACACTTTGAAAGGCGAAATGGGCTAAACCGTCCTGGTTTGTTGGGAGATTCTGTAATGATTTAATCCAACAGCTCTGTCAAGAGTTGTTGGATTAAATTATTACCGACCCTCGCTTCAGATTTTTTGCTCTTCATATAATCTGCTTGTTCACTACCAATTGCGTCTTCATGCAAACATTTATGCAGATGCGTTGAAAGGGTTAAATGGATTCTTCATTCCTTGCCGATAGTTATATCTACATGTAAACATTTGATTTGATGTTCAGGGCGCTTTAGTCATTAATTGTGCAAAGCTTTGGATTTTATTCAGTATGCAAGTTATAGTTTCCAATGCATTAGCACATACACTAAACACTCGTTTGCAAGGACAGGAAATGGTGACAATCGCTTACCAATGCAATGTAAGACTACAGCCCTGCGAATCAGAAATCCTGGTGGAACCGAATCTCGAATCAACTCAAGTCTAAGAATGTTCCGTTTTGGCGAGCCTCTGGCGAGCCCAAACGGAAACTTCGGACGAGTTTCATAAATATTATATGAGAAAAACACTCATTTCATATTCTATTTATCATATGATACACACACGTACAGATTAGCCACTTAGTATGACTTTTTAACTCATCACCTAACTTGAGTTGCAGACGATACTTGGAAAAAACACCCTCGTATAACTAAAAAATTTCATTTTTTGCTTCCAAAACATAGGTTATGACCCCTCATTGGAACGAGCTCATCGAGCTCGTTCCAATGAGGGGTCATAACCTATGTTTTTGAAGCAAAAAGTGAAAATATAAAAAAAAAATGAATGGCGTTTTTCTTGTAGGTAAAAGATTAATTCAATATAACCCACCCTAAATAGGACAAATAACGTAAATTCTCCCTACTGAAATTATGCAAATGTGACCCAGTTGTATTTTGTTTAACCAATCAAATTGTCCAGTTTTGAAATAGACTAATGAAAGCTTCCACCTCTAATTATGCAAATTATGAAAATGTGGCCCAGTTGTATTTTGTTCAGCCAATCAAATTGCCTAGTTGTCAGTTTGACAAATGAAATTGACGGAAGGCTTTATTTATCACTGATTAATATGAAAACAAAATATCAAATGTTTTAAAGTGAACAAAACGGACGAGTCATATGATAAATCGGCATATCCCGCAATGCCATAGTGCTGTATGCGATGTGTACGCACTATGCACTAGCACAAGGTACATCACGGTACGATCAACATACAGTTTCTTATATGTAAGGTAACATAGCGAGCACTAGGTCTAGGAAATGTAAAGACCAATACGGGCTTAGATGAATGAAGCAATCTGGTTACGCCGAGGGCAGAGTCGAGACAGGGTCAGGCATAGCTAGTAAGTATGAAGTAGTGTTACAAGTCAATAGTAATGGTATAAAGCTGGTAAGGGTGGTAGATGACTATAGTATTGGGTGAATACGATAGAGGCTAATCATAGGACAGATAGTTGAAGACAAGATGGAAGCTGATGGTACGACAAACTGGAGTTGTATAGGATTTTGTAATCCAACTTACAGAATTCTTTCTACTTATGGCATCCCATTTACACATTCCCTTTTTACCGAAATGAGTCGAAGAGCCATGTGTGAAGTCACTTGTCCCAGCAATTGCTCTATAGCTCATTTGCTCGATTAGATTCGAGACGAGTGGAGCATTTGTTATTTATTACAAGCCTGTTCTATGAAATCCCCATCTACAGCAACACTAAACCATGCGAAAAATGAAATCCGTTCCGCACATTTGTGCGGTACAGAAATCGTTGACGGGCTATTTTTATAAAGAAGCGAAATTTCACTTGAATTTTCTATAAATCGTGCACCGCAATTACAATTTGAATCGCTAGCGATAGCTAAAAATCATCCCCTGATTTCCTATGTGTTCTGTGTGTCAGTAGGCACATAGAACACATTGAAACTCAAGGGACGAAATATAGTAACACCGATTCCCCACGCAAATTTGGTTTGGCGATAAAATGTGTTGTTTTGGTGATCGTGGTCAAATGAATTGCAGAGTATCCTTCTAATAATTGTTTTTATAGACGTGAAGAGGGCACGGTGTGTTTGCGGTAACCGGTTCTCGTCAGATCACCGAAGTTAAGCAACGTCGAGCCTGGTTAGTCATTGGATGTGTGACTGTCTGGGCGATCGATTCGGACTCACGCGTTTTGTCCTTGGGCAAGGCACTTAACCCCGTTTGTCCACATGGGGGCACGATGTACTAAGGCATACTGCACGTCGATGGTGCGCATGTCTTCAATCAATCTAGCCCTGCTTGTGCTGTTGGAGAGCTGGCAGCTGCTCGTCGTTGCTCGGGGGATCTCTCCGGGTACTCCGGCTTCCTCCGCCCGTAAAACTGTCACACACACGATATGACCTTGGCTTTTAATGTGTCGTTAAACTCTAATAAAATAAATAAATAAATAGACGTGAAGGCGTGTAATAAACACGCGTGTGAATGGATTAACCTATATAGCTCTTGGGCCATCGCGGAAGGATAAAACTCGGCCTCTCGTTTTATCCTTCCGCGCTGGCACTCGTGTCATATTGATTAACCCATTCACACACGTGTGTCGAGCTGTGTATGGAGCAATTACTCTCATGGCTCTTTAGCTCATTCGATGAAATCAACCCCGTTTCTCGGCACCTCACTTACAGAATCCCCTTTAGGTCATGGAAGCCTTTTTCCGAGATAGGTCGAAGAGTCGCAAGAACATTTGCTCATTGAGCAAATCCTCGATAACTAATTTGCTCGATAAGATTCGAGTCGTTCGAGCAAGAAGTAATGGAAGACAGCGTTGCTAGGGATATGAACTGAGAATAGTGTACTAAGAGCTGTAGTAATACCACAATTTAGTAATGGTTGAGACACTCTAGCGCAGCACATAATAGTGGTAACCAATAGTAATAGGACAAGGCAGTAATGGTACAAGGCTGGTACGACACTATACTAAAGGTGAATACAATGCAGGGTGATCGTAGGACAGACGGTGGTGGTTATAGACAAGTCAGCAGTCATGGATGTGAAGCTGTGAAGGATGTGGGGTGGTCTGGAAACCAGGAGTTGAAAGGGTTAGGAGCCAAAACTATCTCCAAATAAATATCCTGAAAAAGGTATTCTCCAAAAAGGTATCCTCAAAAGGTATCCTCAAATAGTACATCACCTTGTCATAGGTATCCTCAAATACCCGTATGTGCCTATGTGCTGCGTGTGTTGTGCGTACATTATGCACTAGCTCATAAGCACATATCGGTACATTCTGCATGTGCCTATGTTCTACATGTAATCTGTATACATTATCCACTGGCACACAAACACATCTAGGGATGTCAGAACACTTTATAGGGAGATCGGAGAAGTCATAACACAGACAGGCCAGGACAAAGAATGGAGAGAACAATCTATAGAATAGACTAGGATTGGCAGAAGCGGCGAATCCGAACTATCGAAACAATTGTCGGGTTGTTTGTGGTAATTCTAACCGAAGATTTGTGGAAAAACCGAACCAGAAAAGTACTCCAGTTTAACTGAACGCGCCTTATCGCAATACGTGCTACTCTTATAAGTCCAAAATGGGGTTCGCCAAGTCTGTTTTGGTAGTTTTGGGTGATTTGGATTGATTGTCGGGTCTATTTGGGTAATTAGATTTACTCATATACAATGAAACGCGCCTATTATTCGAAAAAAGGAGGATTCTGGGGGTATCCATACCAAAGAAAGTAAATTTGAGGTTGTTTTTTTTTTTTTGATGATTTGGGTGATTGCGGGTATATTCGTGTAGTTAGATATACACCCCTGTAGAATCGAACACACCTTCCGAACACCTTCCCAACACTATTAGAGGCTTTTGGGTCACATACCAACCTCGTACCACCATAGAAACTAAAATGACGGTTTCCAGTATACAGAATGGACGACGGAAACACGTATCACCCTCACAACATGCGCTGTGCATGCGCACTGACAACACGTATGTCTATGGTAATGACGTCACAACATGGCCGCCTACGTGGGCTATCATGACGGCCAAACACGGTGTAACTGGGTCATGTGACATGGCGTTACTTCTGGGGTCATCTACCAGGGTCACCATGATCAGGGTCGTCCAGGTACATGACATACTACTATAAAAAATATTATTTCGCTGTAGACCCTCCCCCACCCCCACCCCTCCAAATTTTGCACCACACCGGAAATAATGACAAGAATTTCGGTCATTATTTCCGGGATGAAGCAAAAGTTGGAGTAGGCAGACAGCGAAATAATAAATACGAGACAAAAATTGAGATCATTGAGTTATTCAAGGATTTTTTCAAGTATTGTCCTCTATTCGTGTAACGTGTAGTGCTAATCCTATCAGTTGTATTTGTTTTGGCACAGACTGGCTAAAAATTCGGCATCAAACAGTTTCTGGCCAGATGGAACACTGCTGATTTCACGGTGTTGAGCTAGTTATAGAATATCACACGACGCCTCACTCAATAAAACCATCAAATAATGACGGAAATAATTGTGTATTCACTCCGTCTGATTTCTTCACCCTACCCTGTTCTTGCACTTTATCTTTCAACAATGTTTCGTTTTCAGTTTCAAGCTTTCACAAAGTCATTGATAGTAATCTTACAGACATTTTGCACCAAACTTTCATCAATATAATTTTTGTCATTCTTTTTGCAATTATGGCATTCGATTTTTGAGTTATAGGTTATTATGATCACGAGAATATATCGCATTTTATTCCAAGCCTGACAAGTTTGCGTTATACATTTCATTGCGTGAAGTTGATAAAATGACGAGTTGCGCATGTAAAAACTTAACTGAGAGCTTTTGCACAGAAACATGGGTATTTTATTTCATATGTGTGCACTTATTTTTCAACACGATCTATATGCATAGCATGTGGTATATCACTAAAACAAAGAGTTTCAGTTTTGTGACTGGTGTACCATGTGTTTCACACAGTAACAATAGAAGAGATACACAGATATTTCTTGAAAGCTTACCAACACAGGAAATGTTTAGATAATTAGCGTAACCGTTATTCTGCTATAATATAACTGTGAGCGATTAGAAAAAAATGTATTCCTGATATTATTTCGACTAGAGGTAATTTTTCAAAAAATGCTGCGTATGACTTAAGCTGTGTTCTCACTATACATTTTTATAGTTCGTCTTTTATTGAACGACTTTTGTTGATCGATTTTTGTCGAACGTCAAAAATCTGAAGGTTGTTCTCACTATAGACTTTTGTCGTACGATTTGTCTCTGGAGGCTGGTCAACTGTAATCCCTTCGACAAATCGAAGGAATCTTCCGATAATAGAAGTTGAAATCAAACGCGTTTGATTGTTTCGACAAAAATCCTATCAGTCAAAAATCGAAAGAAAGTCAGTCATCCTTCATGCATGTTCTCACTATCGATTTTTGTCGATCGACGCCAATTTTGTCGTTTACTGGAAAAATCGTACGATAAAAATCTTTCGTGAGAACACAGCTTTACAGCACTCTGATCACAAAAGAGGACAGAGAATTTCGATCGGATCGCCACTGTATCGCGATCCGATCGAAATGTGTCTCTTCTCTTTTCTCCACGTGATAGTACATTATCTCACCAGTCGAAAAGAAATGTGAGAACATTGAATCTAAAATGCCAGTTTCGTTCGTTTTTCTTGGGGCGATCTTGATTTCGCTGTATTTTGGTCAGAAAATCTCGGGTCACTGAGGCATGTGAGTCGTGATCCCAAAAGTGACGACTTTGTTCTCAAAGTACTGTACTGAGCCTTTTAACAACCTTTTGTTGAGATATGTACATCCAAATTATTAGTTTCATAATATTATAATAATGAGAATTTATTTCAGATTTCATAAGCAAAGTAATATACCACAAAACAACAGGGATAGAATGAATGTCTGTCTGTCCGTCCGTCCGTCCGTCCGTCCGTCCGTCCGTCCGTCCGTCCGTCCGCTATAGAAATGAATATGGGGCCACCCCGAGTGTCCAAAATGGGTCTACTAGGAGTACTTTTGTATGGCGGAGGTCATCATCAGGTTTAAAAAAGTGTGTGGGGTGGGGGTGGGGGTGTAGGGGCACCAAAAGTTATGACCAAAATATTTTTTACTGATATATGTCTTCAAAGGGGTCTACTAGGGGTGCGTTTTTATCGGAAATCTAATGTTGAGGTTTAAAAAAGTATCGGGGTACGAGTGGGGGGTGTAGAGGGGCACCAAAAGTTATGACCAAAATTGTTCTCACCCGATATAGGTCTTCAAAGGGGTCTACTAGGGGTAATTTTTTACCAGGAATCTAATGGTGAGGTTAAAAAAGTGCCGGGAGGGGGTGTAGAGGGGAACCAACTGGGGTGGGGGTGTAGTGGGCACCAAAAGTTATGACCAAAATTTTTTTTACCGATATATGTCTTCAAAGGGGTCTACTAGGGGTACGTTTTTATCAAGAATCTAATGGTGAGGTTTAAAAAAGTATCGGGGTGCGGGTGAGGGTGTAGATGGGCACCAAAAGTTATGACCAAAATTTTTCTCACCGATATAGGTCTTCAAATGGGTCTGCTAGGGGTAATTTTTTACCAGGAATCTAATGGTGAGGTTTTAAAAAGTGCTGGGGAGGGGTGGGGGTGTAGAGGGGCATCAACAGTTATAATACTCTCCTCAGCGCGAGCAACGCCTGGTAACCCTGCTAGTTTTTACAATAAAATGAACATTCCGATATATTTGAAATGAAACAGCCTACGAACAATCGTACCTCCGATTACACCGTCGATCAGTGACTTTCGCGGAGACTCCCAACACATAGTGACTTAACCAAATCCAAATGAAATGGTTTTTGCGCGCCGAAGGCGCGCAGGGACGGTGTACTGACCCCTGGGGCGTGCCTTCTACAAGTGGGATACTTTTTGATATTTCTCTGTTGACCCTCACTTTTATTTCGCGATCGTTTATGAAGGAGGAGATGAGTCTATGTAATTTTTTGGAGATGTTGAGTTTAATGAATTTGTGTCTGATGCCGTTGTGCCAGACTGAATCGAAAGCTTTTTCCACGTCCAGCAGAACGGCTGCACCTAGATTATTATTATCGATCGCGTTTTTCATGAGTTCTACTAGGCGATAGATGTGTTCCATGCCTTCTTTGCGGTGCCTGTAGGCAGTGATTTAACACTGTAACAATAGCAAATATATACAAATTCTGATTACATAACATGTGACGTGGCATATTAGAAAAGTTGACACGTTTACTAACAAAATTATCGGATAAAGAGTTTATGAATGACGGAAAAAATAATTAATCAGTCAGAGGCGATTACTTGCATATTATGAATTGGGTAGCATTGTTTCAGAAACAAAGCCTTTTTTAACGATGGATAGGTTAAAAGCGTTTGAAAAGCCGATTTCGGTCTAATTGAGCGATAAAGTTAATTTTGTTGTGAAAAAGGCATTTGGGTTGTTGTCAAATCGCCCAACTAAGCGTCCAGGGACGTGGCTAGAGGTTTCCGATTGGGGATGTGTAGGATAGTGAATTTCCAACTAGGGGAGGGACCGGGAGAGGGAACCCCCTTTCAGGTTCCTCCCCGTAGTTGGAAATTCACTACCTAGAAAGATTTTGAAAATGAAGCCATGAAAGGGGTCATAAAATTGATTCTAGTAACTAAAATGCCAACACATTTATGATAGAGTTATCAGGTTATTATTATTTGGTATTCTTCTGGGAATTGAATATGTGCTAAACAAATGCTCAAGCTGAGAACTTTGAGCAATTCACACTCTCGTAACATTAAATCAGATCTTATGCAGGAATGATCAATTTTCAATGTTTCATCATTTTGTAACTGTGAATGATGGAATTAACTCAGGATAACGATTTCACATGATGTGATTTTCTTGAAGTGCATTTCGAGGATTTTTTTTATTACGATAAGTAAACGTACTATAGAAATCTCGTACCGATTGACATCATGCATACTTATGAAGCTCGATATTGCGTACATTGTAGATATAAATAGTAACAGTTGGAACTTTTGCCGATTTGAAAGAAGCCCTAAAATCCAGATAGATGGAATTTTCAACTACTCATGACTTGCCCTCCGAATTTCCAACTATAGGAAATTTTGGGCAGGATTGGGGTTGACATTGTTTGAAAGAACCATAAACTACAGAATATAAATATAATATTAGAACGTTTCTTTCCATGTTCTATCGGTCGATAGTACCTGAGTTTGTGTGATTTCTGAAATGAAACCTGAAGCAGCGAAGCTGCTGAAGGTTTTATTTCAGAAATCACACAAACTCAGGTACTATCGACCGATAGAACATGAAAAGAAACGTTCTAATTATTTTATTATGCCAAACAAAAAATAGCTTTCATTGTTAAGCGTTAACTGCAACATGCCATCAATCTTGTAATAACAATGTAGTCGAATCCAAAAACATGACGTCATTTCGAACGAATGACGTCTCTTTAGGAGTTTACAGATCACCAAATTCGAAAATGAGTTGTCACAAGTACCGTAGCTTTCGGAGTTTCTATATCACCAAATGCCAGTGTTCACAACTGCATCATGCTGTTCATGTTATAATCCATTATTATTATATTAATGCTTGTATGTATGATAAGTGGTATAAATTAATGGAATATAAATTCATGTTTCTTGGACGACGACAGTTGTTAGAATTAAGCGGAGTGAAACAATTTATTTTGAACTTGAGGCGGAGGCTCAGTGAGGTCGAGGAGTACTAAACTTGTGGAAATATAATTGATTGAACTTGAAGTCATAACTCATATTCAGGATTCACTGAAGTGGTGAACAACACGTGCGTTTTTAATATTTCTGATTCTTTTGCATTCATTGTTTGCAGTTAAAATTGAAAACACACCCAATGAAGATGACCTATTTGTTGGTAAGTTTGTGTCTATCGGTGACGAAATAAGTTAAACGGACACGGCGCCAGCGTTTGGTGTTGAGAAATTCTAATCAGAGCGTGCGTCATCGACGTTGATCAATGGAAGTGGAGCTTACATTTTCTTTGTTCTCTTGTCTCCAGGGAAGAACGTTCCGATAGTACCCGTGTTTTGCCCCAAAACTCCAGTACTATGACTTTTAGAAGGTGTCAAATTAACCAATCACGGCTGATGTTACAAACGAGAGGCATAGACAGACAGACAGACAGACAGACAGACAGACAGACAGACAGACAGACAGACAGACAGACAGACAGACAGACAGATACTTTTTGCAGCGTCCACAAATACCTGAATGTCTTTTAACGATTATAATATGAAGTACATGACGCACTGCGTGGCGATTGTATAGCCAAATTGGTTGACTTCCTGCCATGCCCACGGGAGAAGAAAAACGGTAATAACAAACTAGTCATTATACTTACAATAAATAATAATAAAAGAATACAATATTGAAGAGAAAAGAAAATCCTGACAGCAGGGTTCATACTGAAAATTTTTTGTGAGTACAATCAGTGAGAGTTTTTGAAAAACTAGCACTCTTAGCTTGGACCATTGAAAGTTACCATTCGAGCAGGAAGTGCCTCACCAATCTGAGAAGCCTAACCCGTACATCGAGTGACACCGAGCCGTAGAGCTTCAAGGTGTCACTTCACAGGACAAGCTGCTTAGATTAACGAGACACCGACCGCAGAGTTTCTTGATAATTCCTACCCTGCCCTGTGCTCAATTAACCGAACGCATGGACTCTGGTATATTTCTTGGACTAGAGGTATTCAAGTGGTGTTTCTTGAACACGTAGTTTTTTGTTCTGTTATTTCATGTCGTCAGCCTATTCCCGAAGACAAAAGAGCAAGGCTGTGATTTAACTAATGCGAAACGAAAAGGAAAACCACTCTTGATGGATAGCGCGTGGGGATGAGATATCCGAACTTATGGACTATTCATGGAGCAATAGGGACATATAGGATTATTACATGTAACATGAGATTTGTACGAATCTATGAATTTCTCAGTGAGGGATTTTTTTAATTACGGCCTCGGTAACTGTTGAGTCATGGAAACTATTTTATTCCAAATTCTTGGAAAATAATGAGTTGGAAGTTTGGCGCTAAACGTCGTTCTGGGTTTGGGAGTGCATAGTCTTCCTGTTTGTCGGTTTTCTCTTCCGGAAGGATTATTATAAATTTGAAAACATTTGTCAAAGCTTCGGGGTAGTTTTGTGTTGAGCTAATCATGCATAAATAGAAGAACCTGGAGAGTGTATCGATCATCAAACTTCAATATATAAAGGCTTTTGAACACTGGATCCGCATGTGCGTTATATTTTTTATTGGCTATAACACGGATAACCCTTTTTTGCATGTTCAAAATCATACTTTTGGTGGAAGCACAACCCCACGCTATAATACCACACAAAAATTGACTATATACTAGTGAAAAATACAGAATTTTTAGAGCATTTCGAGGTAAAACCCTTTTGGCTAAATTAAGTATATAAATAGCCCTGGCCATTTTTGTACAGGTTACCTCAATGTGGTTTTTGAAGGTTAAGTTTTCATCCAAGTTTATTCCTAGAAATTTAATAGATTGCTCCATTTCGTTATTGCCAATCAGGCTAAGTTTCGTATTGTTCAAGCTTATTATCCCCTCTCCTATGTTATACAAATATCTACTTGGATGTATTAAAATGAATTTGGTTTTATTGGCATTGAGAGCCACTTTGTTAGCCGAGCACCAAATGCCAATTTTCCTCAATTCCTGGTTACCCTTATCGATTAAACATTTCAAATTATTACCGGATGTGTAGGTTGTTGTGTCATCCGCAAAGAATAGGAGATTGAACAACGTTCATTAGTTGATATCATTTATGTATAGTGTGAATAAAAGAGGGCCGAGAATAGATCCCTGGGGAACACCTGCGTTTTTGTCCTCGAGATTCGACTCCGTATTTTTGAACGAGAGAAACTGGGTTCTTCCACTCAAATAGTTCTTAAACCAAGAATTGGCAATACCTCTGATGCCGTACAGTTTCAGTTTCTTTATAAAAATATTATATTATGATCGATTGTATCAAAGGCTTTAGAGAAGTCTAAGAACATCGCAAGAGTACAGTCTTTCGTGGTTTTATCATTCATTTCCGCGACATTATTCAGAAGATGCAGTATTGGATGTGAGGTGGAATGGCCTTTCCTAAAGCCGAACTGGTACTTGAAGATAAAGTTATGTTTTTCTAAGAAACTTGAGAGACGTGATTACATGATCTTTTCTAATAATTTAAAAATACTGGTAGAATACGAAATGGTCTGTAATTAGTGAATAATTTTTTATCTCCGCTTTTGAAAATTGGAATAACTTTTGCAATTTTCATTTTGTCTGGCACTCGACCCGTTATGAAAGAAATGTTAATAATGTGTGTTAGGGGCATTACCACCTCTGTTATTATATCTTTCAAAAGTCTTGTGGAGATGTGGCTGTGGTTCTGACCTGATTTTGGTGAAAAACTATTTGCACAGAGAATTATTTCTTGGAGATTGGTATAGGAAATGAAAAATGACTCATGATTTCTTCTGTTAACATAGTTAGAAAAGTGTTCAATAGTGTCGGGAACTGTGTCACTTATACTTTTACCTACGTTAATGAAGATATTATTGAATCGATTGGCTATTTCTTTTGGGTTAATTAGCTGACGGTTTCCATTTTTAAAACGAAACTTGGGTGTTTTTTTCAACTTTCAATGTTTTTCTCAAGACTTCCCATGTTTTTTTAATATTGGCTTTATTCTCCACCAGTACTGTTTTACAATAGTCGGACTTGCATTTTCGCTTTAACTGGTTAAAGATTCTGCATTGAGTTTTGTAGCGAGCGATATTTTGTGGGGATATATTTATGTGGAGGCATCCATCTTGTCAAAGGGACGAAGTTAAGCAACGTCGAGACCGGTTAGTCCTCGGATGGGTGACCGTCTGAGCGATCGATTCGGACACCCGCGTTGTGTCCTTGGGCAAGGCACTTAACCCCGATTGTCCACATGGGGGCACGATGACGCCGTGTACTGAGGCGTACATGTACTGCACATCGATGGTGCACATGTCTTCAACCAATCTAACCCTGCCTGTTCTGCAATGCGGAGTTACGATGTTGGGGAGCTGGCAGCTGCTCGTCGTTGCTCGGTGGTTCTCTCCGGGTACTCCGGCTTCCTCCACCCGTAAAACTGTCACGGTCATGATTAGCCATTGTGCATAAGTATGTGACCTTAAACACCAATAAATAAATAATATAATTGTCAAAGGGAATGCTTTGTCGAAAGCTTCACGAAAAATATCAAGAAAGTTATCGTACGCTTCTGTCGGACAGTGTGCCCTCAACACCCTCGAGAAATCCCCTTCACTTAGATGTTTGAAGAGAATTATGTTTTCTTTTTTGAATGACCTAGCTGGGGGCTGCTCGATATGAGTTTTTATTTTATTTAATTGTTCCATGTGAAAAGTCGCAAAATGGTCGCTCACGTCTGAAATAATAATTCCTGATATATGATTATTATTATCTGCGTTATCGTTGCTAAATTATTTATTATTTATTTATTGGTGTTTAAGGTCACATACTTATGCACAATGTCTAATCGTGACCGTGACAGTTTTACGGGTGGGGGAAGCCATTATCGCATGCTAATATTAAAAAAAATGTTACAGGCCCAAGAAATACGAGGATTAACATTGGTACAAAGTTATTCTTACCCATCAAAACCCTGTTGTCAGCGATGGATAAACAAGTGCAATCTGAAACTATCAAGAACAAAACTAAACATGAAAACTCTATAAGATGTGGATGCATGTCTATGCGCTTGTTAATGGAAGTCAGTTGAGTCATTAAGGAATTTTGGGCGTTCACCAGAAATAGTGAGCCTTCGGTAATCACTATCCACACAAGAAGTGCTATGAGGTAATTTTCTATTCGTGCTAGGCAATGGGTAACAAGGCAATATGAAGTAGGAATGCTGTACGACCATGTCGACTTAGAACCATGCTGACGGACGAATAAATGTTCTCCACTGGCCAAACAGTTTTTTGTTTTTTTTTGTTTCTCCTTTATTTTTTGGTCATTCACTTTCAATAATCAGAAAATCCTCCACTGACACCTGGTTGTAAGTGCCTGCAAAGGACCATCTGGAACCCAAAAGCGAACGACCAGAAAAGCAAATGATACAGGTCAAGAAGTTCGGGGTTCCTACAGGCCACCCTGTTGTGAATAATAAACCCGAAAATTTGGGTTTTCTACGTGAGGCTTGTTGGACTGTGGATCAGTTTATGGAAACACAATATATGACAGGTCATACGATTTGTGAACTGAGAGAAAATAACTGAAAGTTCTATAATAGACATTGTAATACAGTACGTGGAGAGTGTATTATCATTAAATCACCCGCAGAGTGGAGATTCCACCCGTGCAATAATTGCAAATTTGTTGCAAAGCGTAACAAACACAAGCAAAGTTCCAGCCAATGGACCTCCGGGTGAAACCCGGAGGTCCATTGGCTGAAACCTTGCTTGTGTTTTTTGTCCATATGTACATAATTTGAAAATGATAGTTTGGGTGATAACTCCACTCCGCGGGTGATTTAGTTACAATCCACTCTCCACGTACTGTATGTCAGTTAGATGAGATTTCGTTATTCTTTATGAAGTCATAATTTACTTGGCTAAGAACTCATCGGCTCCGTGCTCCAATCTCATCATATTTAGTAAGGCTAATTGGATTTTCTATGAGAATTCTATTGGACGAGGGACTATATGGGTATATCAGCGTTGAAAGACTCGTTAAGCTCGAGTAAGTCCCAGTGTTCAATTAAATTCAACAGCCTGTTAAGGTGTGTAATTATTCAGTCTACACATTGTAGAATCTGCGTTGGTAAAATTTATAGTAGTTTATTCGGTAAGAGTTTCGATCCAGTGTTCAATTAAATCCCACAGCTTCCGGGGTGGAGAGAGTATATTGGGAAGCACATGAAAAATTAAGAGAACTGGTAGAACTAAAAACTTGTCAGTAAATTATATATAATATTTAAAAGGGATACTTTGATTTTATTGGAGAATTGTACTAATAATTAAGGTGTACAGACTTGAATTCTCCCGCTCCTGGCATTGGTGGGGGAGACGTTTAATAGGAACAGACATAGTAGGACCAAATATCTTCACGTGTTTTTGTTGTTGTTGTTGTTTTTGTTTTTTTTTTCTCTTGTTGTTTTCTTTTTGTTTAACACATTTCATCCGCTTGGTAATAATAGGCCTTAACAACGAAGGAAAACTGTGCCACGCCACTTATCATACTGCCACTCTATATATCAAACATGTTTAAACCAATTTGTCAGCTTGGTGGTAATAGGCCTTAACAGCGATGAAAATCGTTCGATGCAAGAGGAAACTGTGCCATATAGCCCAAGAACATTAGGTTTCACTAGGGAAAAAAATCGGAGAAAGCTGATTTTT
Organism: Pictodentalium vernedei; assembly: GCA_031216915.1. Lineage (NCBI taxonomy): Eukaryota > Metazoa > Mollusca > Scaphopoda > Dentaliida > Dentaliidae > Pictodentalium > Pictodentalium vernedei. The sequence goes on along the minus strand of CM062290.1, from coordinate 303,008,783 downwards.
TCAGGGAATGTCGAGTACATGTCACTGAACGATTAGACAAAAGTCCCCTAAAATCCCAGTTGAGCTTTTTTTTCTACAGCCTTTTTTCGAAAACGCGTTTGAAAAAAATTAAAAAAAATCGCACGAACTTTGTAACCTCGAATTGATCCAACTGTATTTTTTGTTTACGCGTATTTCGAGCTACATAATGTCTAATATACATTTCCCTAGAGGAAAATGTGCATTCTGTGACAATTTCTGCGAAAAATTATTGAAAATTCACAAAAAAGTATCGGATTTACGCAAAAAATGACGATTTTCCTAACGGATTTGCCCAAAGGGTCGTAGTACAGAACGGGATGTTAGTTGGACAGACGATAAAAAATCCACCACCATTTGAAGACTTTTATCATTGCTTACAAAATAGACATCATGGAAGACCCCCTCTGCTTCTGGCCGAGTTCCCCTTTTGCCATAAAATTCGTCAGCATGAGAACTCAACTATTTTCGGGCTTGGGACCGAACAGACACGTCTGTGTCTGGCAGCATTAGATCAATAAATAATATTTACAGAATGTACAAAAATCAATAAATAATATTTACAGAATGTACAAATCAATCAACATGGATTAAGTTACATTGACTATTATCAACGCTATATACAGAAATGACATGACCTATATACATATTATTCATCGAACTCAGAAATTTCCGACAGGACAGTGTTTCTGTGGTTGTTACAAGAATCCGAACTGCAATTACACAAACCTGAGCAAGAGAGTTCTGCCTTCTTACACCCACACCTTTTTGTACAAGCACTCTTGCAACCACAACTGATCAGATTCAGTAGGTTATCGGGGGCACATGGCTTTGTGGCTGCAGTCGGTACAAGAAGTCCATTGTCTAGCGACCACCCCCAATCCGTCGGAGGAAGCGAAGTGCCCAGCCATTGTTGGACCTGGAGATAACATCTGTAGACATGTTGTTGTGCAGCATCGCTGCTTGGTGGGAGTGAGGCTAGGTCGATGGGTTTATTCAGTTTAGATTTTGCTACATAACGCTTGTAAGTGACATATCTATATTGGTCGAGAGAGGAAACAGTTTTACTCCCGTATAAGATCAGGAGAAGTTGTTCCCCGGCAGCGGCTACTGCACTTGGTGTACTGTCATCCGCCAAAATTGTGTTGACATACTGTTGTGAGTCGCTAGTAACATCGGAGACAATTGTACTGAATACTTTCTTCTTACCAACTCGAAAGAGTGCAGAAGTAGTGTCACAACCACTTATAGAATGTGCTACAAGGAGGTTGCTTCTATGGTCACCCATTTTGGTTGCTATTTAACTAACTGAAACTAGTAAGTTTGGGGTAATGGAATACATCATGTGAATATTACATCCCGGTTGAACTCGAGAGGTAAGAATGACTAACAAGTCTCTGTCTGTTCCCACAACGACAACATTGTTGTCATCTTGAGCGATGTCAAGTGCAGTTTCGGCTATCAGTACATCAGCATCAGCCTCGGCCTGCTTGGACTGAATATTGATAGCAGATAGCTCCTGCATTAGAAGATCGATCAGTTGGGTTTTGTTCTTGGCATTTGCAAGGGAATCGGATTGGGGTGTGGTGGCTGGTAACTCGGGTGAGATATTGATATCAATGGAATACCTGTCTTTAGATCTACGGGCTTGTTCCATGCCCTTTGTCGACATTGTACAAGCATAACCATCAAAAACAACCACGACGTTCGCCACAAAATGTCTCACTAGATAATTGGAATATGATGTACACATGTCCTTATATGACGGCTGTTTAGGCCATACAACTGCCCTCAATAAAAATCCACCATCTACAACAAACAGAGAATGTTCTGGGATTTTAGTTTGCTCGGAACCGTATGTTTTGAGGATCTTACCGAGCGTGCTTTTCTGTGTCTTCCTCATTCCAGCAGAATCAAACAATGCTGGTGGTTTCGGGGCGAGTTCATATTTGAGATACTCTTCCATCTCTGCTTGTGACTGAATAACACATGTGATGCGGTTGAACAGAATTGTGGGGTCAATCACTACCTTACTTCCACGGACTTTGATGCTATTTGCCATCGATGCGAAAGACTTCACAGTGTCAACACGTCGTAGTTTGATGCTATTGAACGTTTTGCTTACAACATTCGATACGCAACATTCACCAATTTTGCGAACTTGGTCACAGTTCACAGTTTTCGTCGGCCACAAGCCCGGTCGCTATAGAGACTAATTGTAGTGGATCTCTATTCTGAAAGGGGGAATGCACTCTGAGCCAGTTCAATAATTTGGTGATATCATTGGCATCAGTCAATTGTGAACTTTGACGGAGATCCCGATGTTGTTCGCCATGACCAGTGTGAACATGAACAAAATTTTCGAGAGCATTACATATCGGAAGGCAAAGAGGTAGTCCATGTACCCATTTCGCAACAGTGCTATCGGTTATTCCCCTGCCATGTGTGAGACCACCAGGGAGCTTGAACATTCTCATTAAACACTGCTCTATGGTCTGATCAGAATATATCCCGTCCCAGAATTTATCTGAGCGCCTTATGGTAAAGTAACCTTTCTCAGTGAACAACTTCAAATCATCCTGTTGCATTATTTCTGTTAGCTCATTCATCTGCTGCAAATAGAGATGAGAACTTTTTGCGTATGCAAAATGACCACCTGCGTGAAATACTGGAATCATATTGCGAACACAATATGTGTGGAGTTCCCAGTCGCCTGTGCGCCCTGCTCTCAAGAACAACTGGAGAAGACATATTTGCTCGTAGTATTGTACCCAAAGCTTTCCTGTGCGTCCTACGGACGCATTCTGGAGCAGTTCGTGTAATTTTGACAGTAGATGGTTGACACTTTCTTGATTGACAGCGTCAGCTGTTGTACAGTCACCTCTGGCAAGTCCACAGAATATTTCATTGACTTCTGTGCAGTCTATGTTATCTAGTGTTCGGCTTTCTTCAAACACAAGTTTTGTAATGGCAGTTTGTGTTAGCAAATGGGCACGAACTGCTCTTGAATATGCATGACCACTGATCAAATGATGGATTGACCCACCAGCATAAACAGTTCCCCAAAGTTCATCCAAGCCGCTACCAGCCATGATCGAACCAATTGCCCCTAAATATGACATAATCATATGGAAGCCGCCGAGTCTAACGAAAACTTTTGTCAACTTATCTGACGAAGACACAATCTCCACTGCTTTGATATAAAGTGGTTGGTCAAACGTCACTGGACAAACGTTCAGTCCCTGTTTGTCACATTCAGTTTGTAGGCGAACACCACATTATGTGATTTAATCGAACATGGAAATTGAAACAATGATGCTATAATACGGTATTTGAATGAGAAAAGTCGATGCCGTTTGAATTTGAGTCTAGGGGGTATGGTTAATATTTCACACGTTTCACCAGTTCATTATGGAATAAATGACTATTGTTATATATCATTATAAAGTCACTGCTTTTCTGCAATTTTTGATATATAATTTAACTCCCAAAGTAGTCGTAGATTTGATTTAATGGACGTTGTGTACCGCTGTGTGTATGAAAACAATAATTTTTTTTTCGTAATTTTGTACATTTTCGTGAATATTTCACCATTGAGTGTGAGGATTGGTACAAAGTTGGCATTTTCTGTTGGGGATATGTATTCTCAATATAATTCAGCACGATATTTATGATTCTCACCCTACTAAGGCGAATAAGAATGAGAAATATGGAGCTGGGTCGAATTTTTTTGTAAATTTTTTTTTCATCAAAAAAACGCTATAACTAAAAAAGCTCAACTCGGATTCGCGGGGACTTTTCACACTTTATCCGCAATGTGTGTCCCGGAAACATATAAAAAAAACAGCTTTCTCCGATTTTTTTCCTTACTTTCTCATTTTTATGTCTAATGTGCCTGGACTATGTCGCGGTTCTCGGACGAGAAGGCCATGGTTACCCCTGTACTCCCAACTGCCTCCCTATTTCCACGCTTCTCCTCTCCTCCCAACACTCGGAGACGAACTGCTTGATGACATCCCTTGTCCCATTCTTCCCAATCTCTCCGATTAGCATATTAACCCTCTTCTTTGAGTCTTCCCCTAACCACATGTCCTTCATTCTCCCATCCCACTTCCCCATTATACTCCCAGTGAATCTCATTCTTTTAGACTGATACTTTGGGCATTCTAAAAGAAAGTGTTCCAGGGTCTCCACCATGTCCAAGTTACACATCTGGCACTACCTTTCACCGTCTTTCCCAATTTTTCCCCTCAGCCCCAGAGGGCTTCTAAAGTACAATAAGTCAGGTGTGGGACAAAAGTAATCAGTGACACTCATTCTGGACTGTTGATACAGGATTAAGTAACAAGGCCTGTCATTGAAGAATCCAAGTGATTGGTGTGTACAATTAGTACCTACCTAATACCGACTACCAATGAAGGAATGACAAGGTGTAGATACATCAGTATTGACATACAATATGGGAATAATGCTGTTCCTGTGGTCAACTAATTTCGTCATCCTCTTAGAAGGAGGAAAACTGGGGAGGGTTGTAGAGGAGAGTTGTTATACGCGAGAGATTCCGAACTTGTACAATTTGAAAATATAGGAATGAATGGGTTTTAGGGGAATGTTTTGAGCGTATGACTCGATGTATATATATAAGTATGATGGAGAATAAATCACTTGGAATCGACCAAATTCTTCAGTGTATGGCACCGCACATATACAAAAGAAAAAGAAGAAATCGGACACTTCACACGATATGCATCAGACAACAGATTAGAGCAGGCAAAGAGATGGATAACAGTCGCTGTTTCCAAGGCGGTAACAGAATTTTTCAGAAGTGGGAAGATGTTGCTAAATATCGAAAGTCAACAAACAACACAGTATGCATAGGGTGGTTTGATTCTCAGTCAACACACAGGAATGCATCAGCCCATACATCATTAGATGCTACAGTGCAGCCGCCGCGGACTGGTCATAATCCACGAATGAGTTGAGATGTACACGCATACGTTTACCAGGTAATAAAAATCATCAACAGCAAAATTTTAATTAATGAAGCACCGGGTTGTACCCGGTGCTTCATAAACTAAATTCTTGATGATTATTCCTATAATTAGTGTTTGAAATCTAATAATATTGCGTCCTTGTAAATATTGCCCACCCGTGGAAAGTGACCAGTCTTCGGCGGCCATGATATAGACCAACAGGATCTTGAGGATCAAGAAGGGATCAAGAGTAGACATTTGCTAGCATTTCGAGAATATTTCTACCATATGAAAATTCGAAATCGGCACTAGTCGAATTGAATTGAATCTTCTGGATGATTTCAAATGGAATCGAATCGAATTTCGAAATTTCGCAGGGTTCTGTTGAAAACTTTTAAACGGTTGAATGGAGCATCGCAAACTCTCTGGGGCTACCAGAAGACAGAATTTCGGGCTTAAATGTCATAATGCCTTGCGAGAAACTAGACGATAGCTGGAGATCAATCACGTTGCCATCCCCCGATCAGTCAGAACAATTTGATGTAAACTAGACAAATCAATTCCCAGAACCAACAAAATTATGTGAGACCGTTAACCAGGGAGAATCATGTCCTAATATGACTTGCAAAATGCTTTCCAATTTCTAACACCAATGTATTGAAGGCAATGTGGTTTCCAGGCACAATAAAACCAACCGAAATCGTTTGAAATTGCTCCACACCCTTCCCCTTGGCCATAGTATTATAAGCGATATTGACGTTTTTTACGTTATCTGCAGCGTGTTTTTGCATGGCGTGAATTGCAGACTGAAACACCGCTCATTGTTTATTTAAGTCTTCGATCTCTTTGTCCACATCACACGTGTAACGGAATTTGTGCATTTTATATATTCGAACTGCGAAGATGGCATTAATTATTTTTGTTCCATTTCCACAAATATTCAAAACTCACAAAAACCCATTCCGTGGCGCCTCTGTTAACTGGTAGCGTGCTAAGCTTTTTTGGGGTGTCAAAATTTTGTTCACTTATTATTGTCTTGTTACAATTAATGTGAGAGTGCATAAATGCATTTTCCCACCCTTTATCCAACGCAGACGATATCAAAATTTATTATTTTAAATACCATTTTTTGAAATTTTTCAAAATATTTCTAGAAAACCATATCATGTGACCCCTCGTTGGAGCTCGTTCCAACGAGGGGTCACATGATATGGTTTTGTTGAAATTTTTTGAAAAATAATATTTTTTCAACTGCTGAATTTGCATATTACGCGGCCGGATGCGGGCGATTCGTTGGGTAAAGGGTTAATTGTAACAAGGCAAATCCACCCATACTTAATAATATCACATCAAAAATTAATTGAAGTACATCCACAGAATATCAAGCCTTTCAACTGTGGTGTCCACTCTTCAGGATAAAGCCCCGAAATGGGCTTTCAGCACTCAACCGGTTAATTGAAAACTCTTTGTCCAAAAGTAAGCCGTGTTAGCAGTTTATGACTGAAAACCTCAAAAATGGGTTATATAGTCACTTTAATTAAATTCGTCTAGTTGGGATTCGTCTTGTTGGGATGACCATTTTCGACATTCGACTTGTTGGGATTCGTCCTGTTGGGAATAAACCTCTGGTGCAGTCAATGCGATCGAACCCCCGAGATATGTTCACATTATTTCAGAATGCTCAACTCAAAGACCTTGCTACAGCAGGCGGCTGCAAATCGTAGTTTGTTTGGTTGTTTATTTGGATTTAACGACACTTCTAACAACAAGTCACATAGCGCTGGATAGTTTTACATGTTAACGAAATTACGTATCTTGCATCAGGACAGATTGCGCGGTCGGGATAGAACCGTTGACCTTTCTGTTTCAAGTTCAATGATCTAAACAGTGGGCCACCGCGCTCCATATATATATATATAAATCGTATGTTTAGCAACCCACTGCCACCACAGATTGGAGTTTTGGCCACATTATTGGCGACTATCGTCACAATATGCCCAACAGACGAGAATTCCTTTCAAACTAACGAGCGAATGCGTTCATTTTTAAAACAAGGTGTACTACAAAATGCGGAAACACACTTGGAGCAACAGCAATTTACACTCTCATTCACTGACATCTGTAGCGACAGTTCCAACAGAGGGAGACAGCGAAAATATGTGTATGTCGCGTTTCATTGATGTGTACAAACGGACGAAAAATGTCATAATAAAGTCCCTGTGTGCCTTGCCTCCTAGCGGTTCGGCCGGCAGCAGACAATTCTATAAAATTCTATAAAATGGCTTGCACCAAACATGTTATTGCAATTTTTTGAGATCATAATGGACGCGGTGTTGGGGGGGGGGGGAGTCCTGGGTGATGAGATAAAGGACACTTCTGCATTTCTACCAACGCAAGCGACTCTTACATCGCGTTCACTGTGTAATACTCGAAATTTCCGAGGAGTTCTACTGTATTCTGGAATGAACAATTTCAAACTAACGAGCGAATGCGTTCATTTTTAAAAACAAGGTGTACTACAAAATGCGGAAACACACTTGGAGCAACAGCAATTTACACTCTCATTCACTGACATCTGTAGCGACAGTTCCAACAGAGGGAGACAGTGAAAATATGCGTTTGTCGCGTTTGATTGATGTGTACAAACGGACGAAAAATGTCATAATAAAGTCCCTGTGTGCCTTGCCTCCGAGCGGTTCGGCCGGCAGCAGACAATTCTATAAAATTCTATAAAATGACTTGCACCAAACATGTTATTGAAATTTTCTGAGATCATAATGGACGCGGTGTGTGTGGGGGGGGGGGGGGAAGTCCTGGGTGATGAGATAAAGGACACTTCTGCATTTCTACCAACGCAAGCGACTCTTACATCGCGTCCACTGTGTAATACTCGAAATTTCCGAGGAGTTCTAATGTATTCTGGAATGAACAATTTCGTCCATATTGAAGGAGTTGTCACACGTGCCGTTCGGTTCAGAGAATAATTAAAAACGGAGTCCCATTATTCTGATCAGTTGAATGTGGCTTTTTGTTTGTTCGCGATTATTTTCGAGTAGTTGTGGTTATGGGTTGGGTTGAGTGAATGGTAGATGAAGGTGCTATCTGCTCAATGTGCTTGTATATGATCTTTTATTGCGACTCAGCCCGTTTTCTGGGAGATATAGCTACTTGTCGAGCAAGCGCAACTGGTAGTTATATATTGAATATACCCATAGTAGCTTGGTGTACCAAATGTTCACCGCGAGTGGTTAAGTGGTGTTAACCGCGAGTCATCGGCGCGCGGTTAACACCACTTCACCACTCATGGTGAACATTTGGTACAGCAAGCTACTTTGGGTATATTTTATTAAAACCATGCTCGTCAGATTATTAAGAGTCGTTATTACTTTTTCTCGATTTTACTGAGCAGCAGACGTACATATGTGCGAATTTGTTTTTGTTTACATGAGCATCGGTCGGTGGTACTTCCGCTGTCAGTTTTATCGCCGAAACGAAATGGAAAAAGAAACAGAGCCTTTTTCGTTTTAAAAACATTATAGCATACTATTTCGAGTTATGGATTTTATTAACATGAGACAATGCATGTTTGTTAATTTGTGGCATCTTATGAGGTAAACCCGTTTAAAAACGTAATATATAATTGCCACTTTCATTTCACTCTTCGTGAGGCGACGTGCGACAAATTTAGACAAGTTTGCATTCAGGTCGACGTCACCAAAGGTCAACTTGGATGTAGTTCTACTGTAGGTGTAAAGTTTTACTATTGAAATCCCATTTCTGGCGTGTTCGCCGCGGTTGATGTGTAAAGCTAAAATTTATGTCAAGCAGCTATGGGTATATTCTATATGTACTGTCTACTGTGAATGGGCTAATCCACTTGCATTTATTGGGAATTTCCGACGGACGTGACAAATGTTGCTTTTTCCCAGCTCCTTATTCGGCATTTTTATCAACCGATGTTGTCAGTTGATAACAAATATGGAATAAGGAACTGGGAATAAGTAACGGTTGTCAGATACCGGATTTCCGAAAGTATCTAAATCTACCGCCCTGTATTACTGATCGCTCTTATTGATTTGTTGTTCACTGTCGTCAACTCGTTAACCACAAAAACTTTGCTCCACGAAACATCTTATACATCCAGTTTGAAAGGTTAAAATGAATTGACAATGAATAATTTTGTTAAATATTTCGACGTGGTATGAGTTTACCAGTAGTGAAAATTAACTGACCAAATAATTCGGTTTACAGACTGTTAATAAATCATTGATTCCCAGTGGTATTCTAAACATAATGTGCTTCTTTATCTTCGCTTTCAGTGGTAAAACCGATCTAATATGCAAGTGACAGCCATTAAACAACAGAATGTCCCGGAAGTTCTATTGCTGTCCTTAATGAATTGTTCGGGACTTCCGTATTTCTCATTATTATTTTTGGGTTGGGAGGAGCAGTTTTTCTATCAACAAGCACATAAAAACCATATAATTTAAACTGCAGTTCACTGAAGTGAATGATTTTACAAGGGAACAGGTTTGTAATCAATAGGGGAACTCCCACGAGCTCCAGTTAACAGGGATATATATATTGTTGAATAAATTAGTTCTAGAGCTCGTCTTTGGTCAGGAACAAACCTGATATCGCCCCTCAAGTGTAACAAGGTGCCATATGCCGTGTCAGCATTGCGGATGGTGCCTTGTACCACACAATGTAAGATGAGCTGGATACAGTTCGTGAATTTTACAATAAACTAACAAATTGTTGAAGATTCTATTATCACTTTATCCAAAACCACAGAAATTTTACCTTTATATATACTATTCAAAAAGTAGGGGATATTTGACAAAAGTGAGATATATGAAGAAATATATTTATATTTTCTTCAAAAAGACAGTTGAGGCATTGCACTGTGACTCTGGTGAATGATTTCAGCGATAGTTGGGTGTCTGACAAGCACGCATTCCGCGCACTGAGCTGTAGGAGACATGGACGGCCAGTCAGAGAATTTACCACATTCAGTTCAAGACCTCAATGCCTTGTAAATCCTCTTCGTTCGAGACAAGCGAGGATCCAACGTGGCATACTCCTCACCAGACGCCCAATATCAGCTTGACTGATGTTATTTCATTCTTCCTGCAGTGCAGTGGTGAGTTCCTGGACATTGGTAGGGGGCTGTTGGCGTTGTCGTAGGCGCCTGCCAAGCATATCCCCGACGTGCTCGATTGGTGAAAGGTCTGGACTTAGTGCTGGCTAAGGCAGTGTAGAGATGTTCTACTCCTGGAGGAACTCTGTAGCGACACGGGCCTTGTGCGCTCTTGCATTGCCATCTTGAAAAATGAATCGACAGCTTTGACGTCACGCAAATGGTACCACATGAGCTGCTGACATGTTGTCACGGTAGTACTGCCCTGTGAAACGCCCTTGGATGACATGCAATTCTGTTCTGCTTGTTATGGTTAAGCCTCCCCACACTATAACCGATCCACCACCAAAACGATCGCGCTGCCTAACGGTTACGTTATTGTATAGTTCGTTCCGTCGCCGCCGCCACACTCAGTTTCGTCAGTCGTGGAGTCGAGAGTGAACATCGATTCATCGGGAAACATGACGTTGTTCTACTGACGAGTGTCCCAGCGCTGTCGTGCTGCACAACAATTACGCCTTGTCGTGATGTGACGTTCAGTCAAACGTGGAATTATTCCAGCTGTGTAGGCGATTTCGGATAGCCTGACCACTGACACATCTGTCGCTCGGTGCAGCTGCTGTCCAATTTCTGAGGCACTTTGATGGCGGTTACATAATGCTGTGGTTCGGTTGAATCGATCCTGGTTAGCAGCTGTCACCTTTGGACGACCTGGCCAACGTCTATCATCAAAATTGCCTTCTGAGGGTAGCGTGACCACAACCTGTTAATCACCGACTGAGTAACGTTGAGAATTTGAGCCACTGCAGTCTGTCTGTTGTCAGCTTCCAACAGGCCAACGGCACGTAAACGTTCGTCAAAAGTTACGTTCCGACCAGAAACTATTGTTGAACGAGTTTATACCAAGCAAAAAAAAATGAGATCTCCGAAAAAGCCCGTCCAGTAAAATTTCAAAACGCACCCCACAGACATTTATGCGCCGCTCGTGCGAAAAACTTGCACGAAGTTTTCGTGGGCCGGTGACATTCATGATCCACACTAAACTTGGTAACATATTGATGTGTCCAATCACGCGAATCCAAAACCTTTTTCGGAAAATATCAACATCAGTTTGGATATCCGCTACTTTTTTAACAGTATATAAAGATACAAACACTTCTTCCTATTAGGTATAGAATTACATTGTTAAATGTAAGGCGATGTTTGGCAGCACGGACGCTCTAAAAAAATAGTCCCCAGTGACGGAATATTCTCGTAATTCTGTTGTAGAAATTTAATTAAACTTGATGATGTCCCTGGATGTGTTTTCATGCCATTTCTCCGAGTCACTGCAAATTATTATCCGCCAATACAGGAATTCAAAATGTATATACCTGATGCTACTTCCTGGGTGTGTTCTTGAATAACAGTACATCGTGTCATGTAAAGTATGAGTTTAGTGGTCGGAAAGGGTCAGATAATGTAATGAATTGATAATATTTATGATTTTTGAGGGGATACCAAAAAGTCACACATTAAAATATGTTAATGTTTTGTGCTCCTGGGTGGCTGGTGTTTTTCACTTCACGAAGGATTGAATGATTTGAAAAATATATTTGAATATATTTCTAATATTCGGTTGACAATAAAACAGCCAACTGGCTGTGTCACCTCCCATCAGAAAACAAATGTGTATCTCTACAGCTATACTGTACGGCCCCCATGGAATTGTCACTTTCCACAGGTGGGCAATATTTCCATGGACGTAATAATATTAGATTCCAAACACAAATTATTGGAATAATCATCAAAAATTTAATTAATGAAGCACCGGGTATAACCCGGTGCTTCGTTAAATAAACTTTTGCTGATGATGATTTTTACTACCTGGTAAACGCATGCGTGGACATCACGGCCCACGCGTGGATTACGACCAGCCCACTGCGACTGTACTGTTATGACTAGGTATAGAACCCAATGAAATTTATTGTTGTTTAATTATTTTGTCATATACCAATAATATATTGTTTTGGACAAATAAATGCATTCATTTGTTCATTATCATTTTCTTTTTAAGCCAGGGTAAACTATGTTTAGGAATGACCGATAATCAAAGACGTTTACTTCAATCTAGAGAAACTTCTAAATAGGGACATATCCATTTCTCGCGTGCACCCATTTGCTTTACATATAAGACTGTATTGAAGAAGGGCATAAGAGCATAAATATATCCTCTCCTTGAAAAAGTATGTTGAAATGGGACAAAATACCCAACAACCGAGATACATTTGGCACTTTTTGCAAATAGGGACATTCCCGCTTGGAGTATGTCTGGTACTCACATACAATCAAAGGTGTGTGTATGGAGGGGTATGAGGAGATGGATGTTGTGGGCAAGTGGGTTGTAGATGTGTCTGCTTGGGGGTGGGGGGGTGGAGGGGTGGGTGTAGTGTTTATGAAAAATCACGATTGTTGCAAAGCCTTATCTCTTCTAAAAAATTCCACCCTAAAAAATTGGGTTGTAGCTTTACACGGTGGGAATTTTTTGGCAGTGACAAATTCACCTTACAGTTTATTTATGCTGCGGGTTAGACAAACAACTCAAACACAACCTTTTGATGAAAAAGGGCTACACTTTTATTATTCAAAATCTCTAATTTCTACTAAAAGTTAATATATAGTGTAGCCGATGCTATGAAAAATTATTTACATGATATTTACAGAAATATTTACATAAAGAAAAGTCAACGTCTTGCCCAATTTTTTTCTTTTATGCAGCTACTGGGCGACGACAATATGCCAAAGATGTAGCGGGAAAGGGGCTGGTCGGTAAACTGATAAATGCTCGACCAGACGCATGCCCGCTACATCTCGACCAGAAAGCAGCATGTGGGATGGAGCATAGTGACGGATGCACCTGGAGACAAATATGGAAGGCTTGCATGAAAGCCATGGACAAGTACTCAAACCTTTAGAGTAGAGCATGTACTCGCCATGCCCTAGGTTGGATTGCTGCATTATGCCTTGCGGTTTCGAAACAGCGTTCCAAAGCAGATGCCCACACACGCGATGCATCTGAAACTTAATAAAGTCATCCCCCGATAATGCACGAACCTGACCTGGCAAGAGGTAATCCGGGTGAGCCGATACACACGAGCTCCCCAGCGCACTGAACTCTGTCACCCAAGCACGCTTTGGGAATGATGTGATACTTAAATAACAAATATGTCGGAGTCGTCACACGAGAGCTCCATAAAAGGAAGACAAAGCATTCAGAGATAACATGATAATGAACATTTAATAACCCACAGATGTTTGAAGCCGTCACACGCGAGCTCCATGACACAATTCACGCTAGGCAGATAACCCACTATTCGTAAAATAATTGGAAGAATGCTATTGTAGTGTTATGGTAAAAACCCATGCACTCCCGCTGCGGGATCCGTAAAGGGGTTCCAGCAAGGATGATGGAATTATTCATGTGGCAAAGATGAGACACTAGAGATGACGAGAAGTTAATAATGCGAGGACACCCGCACAACGCCCCCCCCCCCCCCCCCCCCCCTAATTACGATGGGCATTATGTCGCCCAGAGAGTGCACACACGCAAAACTCCCCAGATGGCATTCAATTATAAAGGGGTCCCAGCAAGGATGATGGAACTATTCATGTGGCAAAGATGAGCCACTAGAGATGACGAGAAGTTAACAATCCGGTTACACCCATACAGCGCCCCCTAATTACGATGGGTCATTATGTCGCCCAGAGAGTGCACACACGCAAAACTCCCCAGATGGCATACAATTATTTAATATGTGACATAACCTATGACAGCGCAGGACACCGAATATATTGACGAAAGGCATCTGACTTCCAACGCCCCATCAGCCGAATTTGGGCATCCGAATAGCCCCGTTGAGCAGCCCATGTTGCCGCCCCGATGCGAAAACTGTGACCCTTAAAGAAAGTAGAATCCAAGCCACATCGTGCTAAACAAGCTCGTAACATAACCGTGAATTTATTGCGCAAGACAGGGTAACCAGTGGGATACGCGAACAGGGGACCCGGAGACTGACCTCGGTAGTGTGTAAAACGCTGCAGAGCTCGCACTGGGCAGCAGCTGGATTCCTCCAATAATGGTAACGCCACAAGATGTGGACGAGCTGCAGTATTGTGTTTAAAGTTTCTGAAAGACCGGGTGGCTGCCGCGCTTCGGCCAGCGGTAAAGCAGAGATCTGACAGCTGTACCACCTGAGATCGTTGCTCAATGCTGGCGGGACACAGTTCTCCTACCCGCGCGAATGCATGGAATGCTACAGAAAATAGGGCACTGAATAAAAAGGTCTCATAGGAAGTGGTACTACAAGAAGGCAGTGCAGCAATTAGCTGAACCAAAATAGCAGGGGTAATGGGAAGTCGAAGATCCACCGCGGGACGCAACTTCTGCAGGCCTGTCATAATTTTTTGAACCGGAAAGGAATGAGTGGGGTCGGGTAAATTGTGCATTTTATGCAGGTATGATAGTGCAGACAAAATAGACCGTATCGAACGATAAGCGTATCGCTGAGGAATAAAAAAGCTATGAATAAACAGAGGTCGGAAACTGAAATCGGGAGGGCATAAGGCACGTTGAGATAGGTACAAAAATCATGAAATTTATGCAGGGAGCCATTATAAGACTGATGTGTGGATGGTGTTAAGGCACTAGTAAGGAGGTGATTCACAGTTTGAGCAAGTTCTGTAGTTCCCACTTTGGCGGAATCGTTGTGGGCTGCGAGTCGCTCTGCGGATGCAGCCGTTTGAAATCTGTGACCTGCAAACGAGAAAGGCAATCAGCTAATTTGTAAGATTTGCCCGGGATATGCTTGGCTTTGAAATGAATATTATGAGTTAAACATGCAAGTACTAAATGACGTATGAGTTGAGCAAGGTCTTTATCGTGCGAAGTTTGTGTGTTGACTACTGATACCACTGTTTGATTGTCGGTGAAGAACAAGACCCGCTGATTAGCAAGGGCGGGCCCCCAAAGAAGAACAGACAAAATAACTGGATACTGTTCGAGTACTGCGATGTGCATCGATCCAGACCCTGGTGACCAGGATCCAACAAACCAATGCTTACTGAAGATACCCCCAAATCCTAACGATGCGGCAGCATCGGTATACAAAACTAGTTTATCACTATTAATCCAGTCTCGAGTGAAAAAAGAAGGATTTACCATTGAAGTTGTCTAAAAAGAGGAGCCAGATTCTTACATCGGCTTTGGCCTCAGCTGATAATCGAATGCGATGATGATGGCGCTTGATGTGCAATGTGAGGTTAATGAGACGCCTCAAAAAGATTCTCCCTGGCACGATGAAAAAACATGTAAAATTAAGAAGGCCAATTAAAGATTGAAGTTCCCGCAATGTGACTTTAGCAACAAGGAGGAAAGCCTGTATGGATTCTTTACATTTGTCTAGCTTGTCTTGTGGCAGACGCGCAGACATATCCAATGAATCCAGTTCAATACCTAGAAATGTGAGACATGTCGAGGCCTCCACCGTTTTATCTTGTGCGATTGGGACACCGAGATGTGAGCATAGTTTGATGAATTTCCGTAGGTAGTTTTGACATAAGATGTGTGATGGTGCCAGAAAAAGAAAGTCGTCCAAAACATGAATAATGTGGCGAATGCAACATTTGCGTTTGGGCAATCCATTGGAGCGAAGTGCTGAATGTTTCAAAGATATGACAAGAAGATGCACAACCCATGGGTAAACATTTATCAAAATAGAATTTGTCTTGCCATTTGAAACCCAGAAGATGGTGATCCTGCGGATTGACCGGTATCAAGCGGAAGGCCGATTTGATATCAGTTTTCGCGAGGAAAGCCCCTCGTCCCAGGCTGCAAATGATTGATATAGCATCCTGGATGGTCTGGTAGTGGACGGAGGACATATCCTGCGGAATGTTATCATTGACGGACGCACCCTGGGGAAAGGACAGGTGGTGAATGAGACGATACTCCTGGCTGTTTTTCTTTGGTACTAACCCGATGGGTGAAATGACGAGATTCGGAAAAGGTAACACGGGGAATGGCTACACGCCCCGTCTCCAGTTCTTTTTGGAGTTTTACTGAAACAATATGTGGAAGTTCGAGGGCTGACTGCAGGTTAGATGAAGTATGAGAAGGTGCGTGGGTTATACCTAAGGAAAAACGCTCTCGAAAACCTGTAATCAAATACTGACTCAGCTGGTGGTCATAACCTTCTAACATTTCTTGAAACTTTGCCACTTGAATGGGTGTTGTTATGTTCACTTTCATAGCCTGATTATCCTGACCTGGGTTTGAAATTGGAGTAACCTCCTCTGGATCCCCGAAAGGGCTGCTTAGAATTCCTGTTGGGGCATTTTTGAAAGCTGTGTGCATGATGGCACCGAAAACAGTTATGGGAAAAAGAGCAGGGATTTGCAGCACATGGTTCCCCTGAATGAAACTTATGGCAAAAACCTTTCGGGTATTGCCTTCTACCTTGACGCCAATTCTGATTATGGCCACCTCTGCTAGGATTGTTGACCTTTGGGCCATGCGTGTTTCGCTGAAACAAGGGTGTTGTATCACCTGCGTAGCTGCTGCCAGGCCTATGAGATCCCGATTGATGTGTTGATTCATTGTGGGAATGATAAGTTGGACCACAGCTGACGTGAAGAATAAAGCGGGGCAGGGGAATGATTACAAAAATTATAGGAGAAATGGAAATAACATTAGCTGAATCGGAATCTCATAGCTCTTGCCAGAAGCTGAAAACAAAATTGTGTTATCAGAAGTAAGATATGTACATGCAGTGGAAGGAAATGAAACACGATTTGTAATCACTGATTACCCAAATGTCGTGATAGAAAGAAAAGAACAGCTCCACGGAGACCTTTGATATACTTTTTCATACCCGCCGCGTTGAAGTGTACTCCGTCTTGGAGAAAGAATTTGGCGGCCGACTGCAGCCTCGGACTGGACCACACGAAACAACCTGCATTGACGGACATGAAATGTTCCACCATAACGTTGATTAAATCGATGGAAGCGTTGTATTCCTCGACTGACAAACCGAGCTTGTTGTGCCGCGATAAGAGGCTGGTGCGATGAAAAAGCTTGTGAATGCAAACCAAAGGAATCTTTAATTCAACTCGCAATCGTGAAGCGAGGTCATCAAGTTGACATGCAATACGTTCTGGACGCGTACAACAAGCGTCATTGGCACCTATTTGCAGCAAGACGATATCGGGACGAAAACTGCTTACTGCTTTGACAAAATAAACGGACATGTCGTCAATACAGGCACCGCCTTTACCCACGAAACGAACATCGACCGGCCGGTTGTTGAACCGAGGAACTCGCAGTGCGTGTGCGAAAGTAAATGATGATGGAAGCGCGACCCTGCCCCATATAATTCGGAGCCGGCCCTGGAGACAAAAGAATGACCAAGAAGCATAACACGAACCGGTTCGGCCATGACGACAAACAACATTGATACAACATCAAAGACTTACCTCGTCACTGTTGTGATGACGTAGCAAACTCAATTTGTGAAGACGGCTGGGCCGGTGTGGAGGTTGAAGTTGCCCTGATAAACTACTTAATTGTTAATGTACATCTGCACTGGGCGACCTGTGACCACGGACTGATTAGCCGACTTGCTATACTACGCAAAGTGCAAATTAAAATCTTCCGCCGAACTGAGAGGAGACAAAGACGTTGGCTCATGTGGCTAATTAGTCCGACCTCATCACTGTGTTCTTGCGCGCCAATGCAAACTACTTGATAATATAAGCCGACGCTGTGAAGGAAGGCAAGGCAAAAGCCTTGATAATTCTTCACCCTGTCCCGCAGCATAAATCCGGCTGATGCATGCATCAACCTTACTTACATATCTAAGGCGGCAGGTGCTGTTCATAAGAGGAACTTAAGTCATCGAATATTCAAGAGAAATCTTATCATTTGATCCAGTTTATAGTGCAGCGGAAATCCAAAGGTTTAAAGGTTAGCAACAGATGGACGGCTGTTCAGTTAATGTTTTTCTCTTATGTCTAAAATACGTAATTTAATCTGCACTTTACTTGACGTAGTAATGACAATATAAGTTCCGGTCGACGCTGGACACCAATTTTACAACACATTGTTCCGGATGTATTTCCATCTAATGAATGGTTGAAGAATCGCACGGGATTCATAACTTTTGTCGCAAACAACAGCTTCTCAATTGGATGACTGCCAGGCGTTTTACGTTTACGATTTGCGCGGTGCGTGGGAATCCAGTTAAATACTAAATTCGAGGTACTTTTCCGGAATATGAAATCTCCAAAAATAAAACGTGATGTTTCTTGACCTGCGAAAAAATATTGGTACCTCTCTGAATACTAACGCCAAAATACCACAATTTGAAGGAGCACATTTTTCCGTAATGAAACCAGGACTTTGACAAAATAAATTTTGTTTCACAAAGCTCATTGAGCTCTGTCAAACAAGATTGAATTTGTAACTTCCTAGCTGCATTACGAGAAACACTTACAGATTAATATATTAACATCAGTGTGCAGAGGGATAACTGGAGACAGTATATTTAAGGTCCAAAAGCCTTTCACACATTCCTTCCTGGATCAATCGACTTTCTTATTCCTAGATTTTTAGAGAAAAAATGTTAGAATCGCAATGTCTTTTTTATCATTAGACATTCAAACCAATTAAGTTGTCTGCGTTGATGCGAGACTGGTGTGGATAGGGAATTTAGCAGGGAGTTCATGCATGTCGTTCTGATTGTACTGTTTAGAAATAAACAGCTGAAATATCAACATCACATGTCGTTGGGGCTATTTGTTCATAGGTTCTGGACGCCCGGTGTTTTATTGATCAAAATCAAAATGTCATATCAGAAGTGTCAAACTCAACTTTATCCTGCGTACCTTTTAGCATTTGATTAACCCGTTACCTAACGTAATGCAAAAGTGTTAAACTCAAAAATTCTCACTCACATTTTACGAGTTTTTCAATTTTCGTTTCCAAAGTAGAGCTGGTAGCCATCATTGGAACGCGCCGCTCAGGCTAGGAGGGGTTATAAGCAATGTTCGGGAAACATAAAATGAAAATATGTTAGTTATTCAAATTAATTTTTTTTCAAGTTACATTTCTAGTTGTGTTAGGGAAAACCTTTTCAATCCGTTATACACAAATGTTTGCGTGAAGAATAAGTTAGTCGTCCACGTGCATGTGACAAAGTGAATACGAAACTGGGAAGCAGGATTGGAAATAATTTAATCCTACAGCCCCATGGGGCTGAGGAATTAAATTATTACCGATACTGCTTCCCAAAATTACGTGTTTGGTTAGATAACAACAGGGCGGATCACATGAAAGTTGAGGGTTGGTCATAATTGAAACCTGCGGTCAGGGCTGTATTATTACTGAGCCTCTCTACAAATGGCCCATAACAGCGCTGAATTTCAAACTGAATTAGATTGATGGCCTGAGAGTTTGATTTTAATTATTCTTGCACACCAAATTAACCAAGAACGTGAAGAAAATTTCAATTAAACCAACAACCTATAATTCAATAATTTTGTTCACAGGTCATAGGTTCATGTGACATGATACCAAACAAAATAAAATCGTCTCTGTAAATGGAAAAATAGGCTGCTATGAAAAGGTATCCCTCTTATACCAGTTTGAAAACTTATTCAAAAGGCGAGCAAGATTCAAAGCTTTTGTCGATTGAAGTCCAGGGGTGTAGCGAAGCGCAGTTTGAGGGTTAACAACTCCGCCCACAATATATTTTCAGTCGGGACATCATCGACGGTAGTAGAGTCGCGAATATCTGTTCTCTAATAATCAAGTACTTTCTTACGATACTAAATATAAACCTTTATCTAACATGAAAAGCAGACGACACATGCCAAAAAAGTCTGGAATAACTAATTTGTTTTCATTTTTTGTCTCAAAAACATAGGTTATGACCCCTCATTGGAACGAACTCGACGAGCTCGTTCCAACGAGGGGTCATAACCTATGTTTTTGAGACAAAAAATGAAAATATAATGAAAATTAATTGGCCATTTTTGAGAATAGCGCTGGTCGGTTTGGGCCGTTACGCTGGGTTAAGGGTTCATACCGGACTTTGGTCTCACACACACACATTCGGCCACACATATGGATGACTGTGAAACCCCATTCGGGTAGTTGGGGGTCCTAGTTTGGTGACCTGTGTCAACTACTACACGTATATTACATTTCTCCACAAATACATTTCCGAGAAGTCCAGAGTTTTTTTTTTACTTTTATCCCGACTGACTAATTAACATTCCAACTGCATCATCAAGTCATGCCTTCAACAAAGACATGCCATGATGATGAAGCTGGAATATCTTATGAGTTGGGACTTGAGCCATAACAGTTGGAGAAAATTGGGTTTACACCTCCCCAGTCGGTCACCTTCCCGACGACCACGTAAATGGGGACTGTGTGAAGGAACAGACATCTTTCCAGAGACGCTGGAAGCTCGATAAAAGTGGAGGAGCACAAATTTTTAAGTCCAACAACATGGTTCGGACTAGTAGGAGAAGAGTTAGAATCGTATATCGGTAAATGAACTATGACACACTAGAGACTACGGTTTAGATGAGCATGTTATGATGTGGCCACTATCCTGTCCATTTCTTCAACTTAAATTATCTTTTAGACGATGGTTGAAAAGAAACGGAACGCATTGACCGTAGGTGGGATTCTTTAGAAAAATGGTTTGATTTGTAAACAACATATTACAGGAATGCCTGCATATTGACATGTTTACATGCGCCCATTTTAACTCGTTGTGTAACCGCGTAACATGTCTGTGGACAAAAAGTGGAGGGGCACGTGTCCTCTGCCCCCTCCCCCTCCACCCCCGGTTCCACTGCCTTTGCATCTTCCAGACTCTATCAATGTCCTTTGATTGTTAGCTACTGTCATCCGAGGAGAGAAGCAGAGAAAGCAACATCGTATGTTAGTGTCAGGACGACTGGTTTGACGTTTGTTTGGTGAATGCAATATGCGCTCTTTTTAACACTTACGCTTTCGAAAGCGACTATTGTCACCTATTTTATGATGATTATCTGTACGTTCTGGTAAGCGCAGATCAAACGTATCATCTGATTTAATTGTTGGAAAGGGTCCAGAGAGGTCCTCCATATATGGCTAAAGTGGGCGTGGCAGGAAAAAGGTTTGGACACTGTTCTTTGGCAACCCAGAGTCTGCCCAAGTGTCCAAACAATGTGAGGCCACTTGTCTTTGGGTGGTATTGCAATTCACTTGGATAGTTTTTGTTTGTTATAGTGGATGTCAATTAGTTTCTTGATGTGTGTGTCTCCTCAAGGAAGTATAGTGTGTTATCCTTCATCGGGAAGTGTGATCGTGTTGGGTTTGCCTAAAGAAATTCAAATTTATATGACAATTACACATCCCTCCCAATAACGTTGTATTTTGCCCATCTCTTCTGGCTCGCTCGAAAACGAGAGTATCAACTTTTCTATGCATGATGCATGTTGAATGATTGAAATGGAACTATAATTTCTTGGAATCTTCCCATTAGATGCAGTAATATGATTTTATTCATTTATTTGAAAAATCTATACATGGCGTCTGTAACGTAGCCCCGACTTGTTTGATTATAAACAGAAAAACAGACAGTTTAAAAACAGGTCGGAAGGTCGGAAATAATCAAAATGTCCCGAGTTTTATCAGTTGTTTTATCAGTTGTTCCGTTCACTTTTACAACATCTACATAGTAGAAGCCGTATTTGAAGATTCCCCTGGGTGTGTAATAAAGCTGATCAATTTCCTTTTCTTAGCAATAATTACCAGAGAAACTAGTTTTCTAAACGTATCTATGAAGTGAAGCAAAAGCAATGAGATGCTTGGTGACCGTGGTAATTCAAAAATTAAAGATAAGTGTTTCATCTTAATGAATGTGTAATGAACCAAGCATGTATACGACTTCCCTTCTCATTATCCAAAATTCGTAACCTACATATCTTATCTGTGTTTTTACATATTGCATGCCGCTGGCGGATATTCCTGCCCGTGACAGGATTTCCCTTGCCGTTAACCCTTTACCCAACGCAGAGGATATTAAAATTAATTATTTTAAATATAATTTTTTGAAATTTTTGAAATAATTTCAACAAAACCATATCGCCGAGCTCGTTCCAACGAGGGGCCACATGATATGGTTTTGTTGACATTTTTTGAAAAATAATATTTTTTCAACTGCTGAATTTGCATATTACGCGGGCGGATGCGGCCGATTCGTTGGGTAAAGGGTTAAAATAAGTATAATTTGGGCACATTTAATCAAAGTTTCCCTCTGTAAACTGAATGTATTTTTTCACCAATTATTTCTAACTTTATGTATGTATTGGAGTTTAACGACACTTTTGAAACCAACGTCATCTCGTGTCGGATTGTTTTACGGGCGGAGTACCCAGAGAGAACCACCGAGCAACGGCTAGCAACTGTCAGTCTCCCCAACGTACTAACTCCACACAAGCAGGGTTAGCATTGGTTGAAGACAGGTGCAGCATCGACGTAAAGTACGCCCTGGTACACAGCGCCACCATGCCCTCACGTGGGCAGTCGGGAATGTGTGCTTTGCCCAAGGACACAACGCAGTTACCATATTTCTGAATTAAATGTAAATGTAAATGAATTTTTCATCAAATCCAGTCATGGCTGCTATGAAGCAGCCATGACTAGATTTGATAAAAAAAATATCCTGAAGATACTCATCTGGTTAAGTATTACTTGACGTTGGTTCACATCGGATAAATAGAATTGTAATTCAAAGAACAGGTAATCTACCGTGAATGTCACTATTGTCAATATTGTTCAGAATCAGTTATTTCTTTCACAAAATCCAGCTGGATGGTAAGACACGGGTCTTTCATTCAACAGTCAACTTTAAATACAGAAAAGCATCGTACACGGCATAGACCCGTGCAGGGATGTGGTACCTGGAAGCTCAGATGAGGAAGAGGATTTTTCGAGAAAGAGAGAGAGCGAGATTGGACTTAGTTTATTCTTACCAACATATTTTTACACCATTATATCTCCAGGGAATCGGGGTTTTGGCGTCCCTCGGGTACTTGTATTTTTTTCCTTTGGTTTCCCGTGGTTACAATCTTTTTTAGGAATTAGATGGAAGGGGTTATACAGATTCTTAACTCATGAGATGTGACCGACGATTGACTCTTATGATTTGCACTTTAAAGTTGAGAAAAGTGTACATTTTTGGCTCGATATTCAACAAATTGTCCCACCAGTTGGAAATGAAGCAAAAATGTGCATTTTGTTTCGATGCAGATATGCGGTAGAACCAAACATACCTTTGTATTGTATTCATACCACTAAGGCACACGGCCCACCACTGATATATCCGTGTATGGGTGCCCTTTGGTGATCATGACCACCTCAGTGGTATAGGAGGGGCCAGACGTGCATGATTATCCGGACGTTTGCCTGTGGTACTGGTGTTAAATTCCCATAGGAACCGGAATTTTGCCGGTGCAAACTTTCCCTCTTCAAAACTTCGGTTCTATCCAGCTGGATCCGATAAGTGGTATTCCCACTGCATATATAGTGTGCTCTGGTATAGTATATGCTATGCTATGATATATATATAGAATATTCCCATAGTATCTTGGTGTACCAAATGTTCGCCGCGAATGGTGAAGTGGTGTTAACCGCGAGCCTTCGTCGCGCGGTTAACACCACTTCACCACGAGTGGTGAACATTTGGTACACCAAGCTACTTTGGGTATATTTTATTTATACCATGATCGTCAGATTAATAAGAGTTTACATGTTAAATAAACCAATATTCACACGTGCGAATCTGTTTTGCTTACATGAGCACCGGTGAGCGGTACTGCCGCTGGAAATTTTATCGCTGAAACGAAATTGAAAACGAGACCGCAAATTACGGGGCCTTTTTTATTTTAATAACATAATAACATACTATTTCGAGTTATGGATGCTTTATTAACATGAGAAATCGTGTGTTTGTTAATCTTTGGTACCTTATGGGTACCTTATGAGGTAAACGTATTTAAAAACGTAATAAATAATTGCGGGTTTCATTTTATTCTTCACGAGGCGACGAGTGATAAATTTAAACTAGTTTGCATTAAAGGCGAGGTCACCAAAGGTCAACTTGGATGTAGTTCCACTACAGGTGTAAATTTTTACTACTGAAATCCCATTGCTGGCGTGTTCACCACGGTTGGTGTGTAAAGCTAAGATTTATGTCATAAGCTTTTTATATATAGTAGAATAGATAATCGTGGTATAAATAGTGATATATGTACACACAGGGATTTGGGTATACAGTATGAATATGTGATGGAATAATGGTTCAGTAGTAATCGTACAAGGCTGTAAGGGGTGGTAAAGGACTATAGTATTGGGTGATTACAGTAGAACCTGTATATGGCTACTGTAATCAACCTATTCATCTGTCCTATGATCAAGTTCTACAGCAGTCACCCAATACGATAGTGCTCTACCACACCTTACATCCCTGTACGATTACTACTGACCTGTAGCATTACTATAGGTTTGCTACCCATCTCAGATTGCTCGTACGACTCGAATCTTATCGAGCAAATAAGCTTTTGAGCAATTTCTCGAACAAGTGACTCCTCTTACGGCACTTATTGTCACCAGGGCATTGGAGGATATATGTGGCATGTTGATGTAGTACTGGGAGATACCTTTTTGAGGATACGTTTTGAGGATATCTTTTGGAGGATACCTTTTGGATGATATCTATCTGAAGATAGTTATGGTTCCTATTACCTCATCGGCTTCTAGTTTCTATAGTTCTTAGACTACTACTGCTGACTTACCCATAGTCACCGTGGTCTGTCTTTGATTAGTTCCTTCTGTAGTAACCCAATGCTATAATCTACAATGCTTACAGACTTATACGCGTACAACTGACCTATAACAATATTGACCCTTACCTAAAAGGAAAATCAGGCGACACTTGCAAAACAAAAATTCTTGAATAACTGATTTTTTTCATTTTTTTGTCTCAAAAGCATAGGTTATGACACCTCATTGGAACGAGCTCGTCAAGCTCGTTCCAATGAGATGTCATAACCTATGTTTTTGAGACAAAAAATGAAAAGATAATGAAAATTAATTGGCGATTTTTGAGAATAGCACTGAACAGTTTTGGCCGTTACGTTGGGTAAAGGGTTAAAGGCTTGCTAGGTACATCATATTTTTCATACGACTCGAATCTAATCGATCAAATAAGCTATCGGGTAATTACTCGAACGAATGACTCGTCTTACGACTCTTATGCTCGTCTGGGTATTGGAGGATACACATGAGACGGTGACGTACTATTGGAGGATACCTTATGAGAATACCTTTTGAGGATATCTTTTGGGGGATACCTTTAGGAGGATAGTTATAGTTCCTAGCGCCTGTTCAGTTACTGGAATCTACGCCACTACTGACTTGCCCGATGTCACCATCGCCTGTCCTATTATCAAGTCCTACTGCTATCACACCATCTTCTACCACTCTTGCCGCCTCGAACTATTACTAGTGACTTGAAGCAGTACTTCGGGTTTGCTAACTATTTCAGATCTCGACATCTTCTCTCGGCCAAGTCTTAGAATGTCCATAAAACCATCCATTCTCAACTCCGACACCAGAAACGAAGCGCTACCCCAACCCCCACAATACTACCTGGCCCAGCATTTAAACCATGGTTCTCCTTCATAGTACTAGGGGCAGGGTGATTCCAACATTCAACCCCTCCCAAAACACCATTCAAACACACAACCAAACAATTTATACTGCACTTCTATTCACTGGTATTCAGAAGTTTTTCTCTTCTATGTTATGCGTTTTAAAATGTCAGAAAGCAACTCCTTCACTGAAAGAGTATTTTAGAACACACAGTTGGGGAGGGTTTGGGGCTACAGTGGAAGAATAACACTAAAATGACAAATGTGAATGAATGACATTTGTGCATAGCTACCAATATCGTAATCTGGTGCTAGTGCTATCATAGTTCCCATGACACAGCACAAATTAACAGTGACAGTTGTGAAATATTGGTCTCTCCTTGAACCAAGTCCGTCTCCCATATACACGTAACGCTTCTGCTGGTGATAAACATTTGGAAAGACTGTACAACATATTTGTAGAGGCTGAAGTTAATATCATAACTTTCAGTTTCTTATAATTTACTTTGAGACTGCAGCACTCATGGTCCACTGAGTTATATTTCTATTTGACTATCTTGTCCTGGCTCCTCCACTATATTTTTCATTGTATGTCATTCAGTACTCTAATGTAGATTTCCTAAATGTGTGACTGAAATTCTATCTGTCTGTCTGTCTCATGTCTGTCTATTTATCTGACTGTCTCTTCATCAGAAAAGTTGTTTCTTTGTTTTTCATTGACCTGTGTCTGCATTTTCAATAATTGGCAGCTGACTAACCCCCCCCCCCCCCCATCCCGCCCCCCCCCCTCTCCCACACACACAAATACATTGAACATCAAAGACCACTATATTCTTGTTGCAAATCCTAGATTCATCCTCTTTGGAAACATATCTTCTACAATTTCACTCTTTTTGACAGAATTGGTGTCTGTGGGAATTGAAACAAAAGTTGCAAAAGTGCACTGATGGGTACTTGCAGCACAAGCATAGCACTATAGAATCAATATTTGATTGTTTTAGGCATTTGACATTGTTATGAGTTAGCACAAATGCAGGTACTGATCTTTCCTTTGAAAAAAAACACTGTGTTATGTTTTGTCAGTGCCATACCAATGACTCTAGGTGCCTTAACTGAGAAAACTGATGCTTTCTTCACAAAAATTGTAAAATATCCATCAAACACAAGAAGCCAGAATGTGATTTAAAATCTATCACAAATGGGAATTTAATATCACAGATGGTTTGATTTACGTCAATATAAATTAATTTCTAAATTATGTCATAGATTTTGACATATTCGGGGCTATATTTTACCACATGGGTAAGTAGAAGAAAATTTTACACCAGCTCTTAGGATAAAATGGCAGAGTATTTTTATATTGGTGAAATATACAGCTGCAGGCCCCAATTTTTGAAACATAATTGACATTCATATTGTTTCGTGGGGGTTGGGGCACTGTTGTGCTGCGGTATGGCTAAATGAGACAAATATTTTCCAAAAATATTGTGTTTTGATGCAGGTTTTAGTTTTATTTTGGGATCAGGGTAGTTTTTAAAGAAAGCTATAAATTCTCATCCCCCTCAGCTAATGTATTAGGTAACGGGCTAGGAAAATCCTTTGGAGGCAGTACCAGTTTTAAGCTCATTTAACACAGTTTGGACACTTTTGACTTTTGGGCCTAAAAAAATACAATTTACATATGGTGTGTTTCAGTAGGGAATTCCCTAAAAAATATGTGCACGTGGCCGGTACTTCCCTTGCTGACAGTTGTTCTCTCTTATTTGTTGCATGACCCCCTGTTTTAAGGTCAGAAAAAGTTGTCTGAAGGGCTTTACTTGACAAAGATATTTGAATGAAAAAATCAAAGTGATGCGATTATATTTGTTTTGGCCTGAACGTTATAATGATCGCCTATGGGAAAATATTTAGTTCCGTGATACCTGTAACGCCTTGAGTGGACAATTAGTTGCAAGAACTAACGTGAGATCTACAGGAGTATATAACGCACATACAATACTACTGCTCTGGACAAGCATTCATTACCTTCACCCACCCCACAATGCCGCCCGGCATAGCATAGGGTACTATCTATACCAGTCACAAAATAGTATAAAGCATTAGGTGGATTAGTAGTACCGAGAGCTAACACGGAACCTGTGGGGTATATAATGGTATATAATGTCTATACTATACAACCATATCATTTCAGTACGAGAAGCCCGACACACCCTGACTCAAAGAATGTAATGTCAGGTTTACAGTGGACAACAACAGCAGTCAATGTTTCTATGACATCTCCTGCACATCATGACGTCACGATGTCAAAAACAACGTCAACCGTTTCGCGGGAAAACTTTTAAGAAACCCCAACTTCCCTATCAATATTCCATCACATACCCATACTGTATACCCAAAGCCCTGTGTGAACATATATCACTACATATGCCATAGCATGCTATATATGGATCATACTGGATGGAGCCGAAGCTTTGCACAGGAAGAAGCTGCACAAAAGTCGGTTCCTAATGGGTTTAGCACTAGCTGCACCTGCAAAAGTTCAGGTAATGAGGCACTTTTGGACCCTCCTATACTACTCACCACCTCAAATTCGAAATACCTCCTACGCACGTGGATGTGTTGTATGCAACGGCGACCCGTCTGTTTTGTGCAAATCAATCAAAAGGCTGAATATTCCAGAACGGATTCAAAGTAGTTTCAGGAGCGAAACGTCCTTGAACTTTTCTTCTATCATCACGTCTCTTGTGCAGGAGACCTGATTATAAAAGAAGACTTCAAGAGGGGACACATGGCAGGATTTTACGAATATCTGGACGATTTAAAAATTTCTGATTCGACGCGAATGAAATAGAATCGAACCGAATCATCGGGACCATTTCGAAGGTAATCAAATTTCGAAGCATCGCAGGGCTCAATATTTGAAAGTAGTAGTAGTAGTAGTAGTAAGTAAGTAGTAGTGGCAGTTGCAGTAGTAGTAGTAGTAGTAGTAGTAGTAGTAGTAGTAGTAGTAGTAGTAAGTAAGTAAGTAGTAGTGGCAGTTGCAGTAGTAGTAGTAGTAGTAGTAGTAGTAGTAGTAGTAGTAGTAACAACAACTGTACAGCAGTACTAGTGACAGCAACATCAGTGTTGGTGGTGATAACAGTACATTGATACTATTAGCAACACGAGAAGCGGTGGTAGTAGCAGCAGCAATGGTGGTGGTGGGAGTAGAAGATACACTATAACTGCGATTCACCGTTCCAATCGATACATCCGTAAAAACGTCCATATTACGACCCCTGGAGAAATCTTTCTGATATACAAATTTACGGTTAATAGCTGTTTTTTACGCGGGTGTTAATTAGGATGAAATCGATATGGAAACAACAGCGATGAACACTAAATAATTCAAAACACAACCAGTACCCTGGGGTGGTTTAGATGGAACGCCACAATGAACAACTTGATAAACAAATTGCTTTAAAAATGTTAAAGTTCACTTAGGTCAATTCCGGATCCAGAGTATTACGTGCATGAAAAAAGGAATTCGTATCACTGAAACGTCCGCAGAGAGGAGTTTCTACCCGTGCAATAGATCGGATCAGGCTTATGAGAAGATGGCTGATTGTGGGATATAAACCTAATTTGTCCCGAATGTGATGACTGACTGACTAATATTTCAATTACACCATCAAGGCATGCCTTCTTCAAAGGCATGCCTTGATGATGCAGTTGGAATATTTTTCCAATCGTTATTTGGCCTATACATGTAGCTGAAGAACTCGAAACTTCTTAGAAATTTTTTTGTAGATAAATAAAATATCTTGTTGTAACCTTGATGCAGCTTCTTATTTTATAAAATTTCATACCGTACCGGTACTACACCAAAATGATCATCTTTGGCCAACGACAGCCTGAATCGGATACTAGACCTCCATTCGCTTCACGACTGTGTGTAAAACATTAGTTCTATTATTAAATCGAGTCTTGTTTAAATGTTAAAGCAGGTAGTTCTCGCCTCATTGGGATGTAAACCAGAGTTTTCCCGACTGTGGTGGCTCACATCACCCCCTTGAACTCTTCTTGTATCATCAGGTCTCGTGCAGGAAACCTGACGGTAGAAGAC
Organism: Pictodentalium vernedei; assembly: GCA_031216915.1. NCBI lineage: Eukaryota > Metazoa > Mollusca > Scaphopoda > Dentaliida > Dentaliidae > Pictodentalium > Pictodentalium vernedei. The sequence continues at coordinate 302,978,800 of CM062290.1, read as the reverse complement.
GACTTCAAAAAGAGACGCTTGGTAGGATTTTACGAACAAGTGGACGAATAGAAAAAATCCGATTCGGCGCGACTGAAATCGAATAGAACAGAATCATCGGGAGGATTTCGAATGGAATCGAATTTCGAAGTAGTAGTTGTAGTAGTAGTTAGTAGTAGTAGTAGTAGTAGTAGTAGTAGTAGTAGTAGTAGTAGTAGCAACAACAGCAGTACTAGTGGCAACAACAGCAGTGTTGGTGGTGGTAGTAGTACAGTGATACTTTTAGCAGCAAGAGCAGCGGTGGTAGTAGTAGCAGCAATGGTGATGGTGGAAGTATAAAATGCGCTATTAACTGCGATCCACTGTTCCAATCGATACATCCGTCAAGACGTCCACATCATGACCTCTGGGGAGAAATGTTTCTGATATATAAACTGACATTCCAACTACATTATCAAGTCATGCCTTCGTCGATATAGTTGGAATATTAGTGAGTCGGGATTACAGTTTAAAAACATAAGACTTCGTGGTATGTTATTAGTGAATAAAAAATATACACGTATTTATCATGCGTACTTCTTATTTAAGTGGCATTTTGAAGAAGGTTTTTTTCTTGAATCCTATCGCGGCCCGATCAAAAAAGAGATCGCAGTACTGTAATCTACATTATTTCGTCCGCCCGATAGATTATCCAATGAACAGTCATAAACAGTAATTGAGGAATACACAGACAACAATGGTCAACAGTGATCCCGTATTAAAGCAATATACCCACACTGGCGGCATATCAATTGTCACTGTCCGCTATTTTGTTTATATTGTAAAACTCGCAGCCTGATTTCGGCTAATTGACCCTTTCGAATGTTCGTTGCAGTTCAAAGCGTTGGAGAACAGGCAAAATTGTAAATACGCCCAAAAGTGTCAGTCGTAATAAATCAATAATTTTCTTGGCGATCATTGGGATGCTGGATTATTACCCTTGCATCGCATCACTACCTGTCTGCATTCGTAAACAAATGAATGCCGGTAGAAAACTATAACGAAAAATTGAAACGGTTTTCAAGCACAACTGATGGTGAAATTCCGGAGAAAAAAATGCTGGCATAGTATATACGTTACTGGTCGTTTAGTGGTGGATACGATGTGACATGAGGTGCAACGCAAACAATATTAGACTCGGCTTCTCCCTTCTTCTCACTTGACACCACATCCGCCCAACTAAACGTTCCGTAATTTATAATATTGGATGATCAGATTACTACTGGAATACCACAGAAGTAAACCGTCTCCCCAACTGATATTCATAATTTCAAAAAGAGCTTTAAAAGCATAGTTAAAACTGGGAAAAACAATTTTCAGGTGCTGTCCCTCGGGAAACGTCATCATATTAGAATAGTCCTTTAGCCACGTACGAGCTTAATTAACCCTTTACCCAACGAATCGCCCGCATCCGCCCGCGTAATATGCAAATTCAGCAATTGAAAAAATATTATTTTTCAAAAAATTTCAACAAAACCATATCATGTGACCCCTCGTTGGAACGAGCTCGTAGAGCTCGTTCCAACGAGGGGTCACATGATATGGTTTTGTTGAAAGTTTTTGAAAATTTTGAAAAAATGATATTTAAAATAATAAATTTTGATATCGTCTGCGTTGGGTAAAGGGTTTTAATGTTCCCGTAGTGAAGTCTGATATATAGTATACGGAATATTTCTACACTACTATGAAAATTCTGTGATTTTAGCCTTCTGCACAATGACGTCAAAATATCGAAATATCAAGCTGCAAAATTTCCCCATAATGTCACTAGGAATTTAACCAATGTAATCTTGTTTGGCCGAAATCACTGAGCTCTACCAAATAAGACAGAATTGGTTAAATTCCTAGTTGTATTTTAGGTTTAGAAAAGATTAGGGGCTATCATATGATGTACTGAAGGTTGCAGATTTGGTATTGAATTATTACTAAACCTCTTTCAAAAATGCAGCATAGGTTCGCGATCTCTCTCTCTCTCTCTCTCTCTCTCTCTCTCTCTCTCTCTCTCTCTCTCTCTACTATAAAATATCACTGTAAATGCCGGTATTAAGCTACTTTTGGCGATGCTTACCTTTTTGTAGCAATACCGTGGAACGGATATTTTCTCCACTGCACAAGAACACTTTGCTATGCGATACAATCCCCGTGGACTGGTCGTAACCCACGCGTGGGTAGTGATTTCTACGCATGCGTTTACCAGGTAATAAAAATCATGATCAGCAAAATTTTAATTACTGAAGCACCGAATTGCACCCGGTGCCTCATTAATTAATATTTTGATGATTATTCCTATAATTATTTCTATAATTAGTATTATTTTAAATCTAATATGATTACGTCCGTGGAAATATTGCCCACTCGTGGAAAGTGACCTGTCCACTGCGGCCGTATTGTAGTTTTATATGATGAGACGCTCAATAAGAACAGTTATTACCGTAATATTTTTGGAAGAAGTTACGATTACTGCATGCCAGTTGTTCTACCATAATTTTATGGTGTATCTTGTTTTGGTTTTATAAAATAGCGAAATTATTCCTCAAACCAACAGCCATCCAGTGTTTATTGACAAACTTTTAAATAAATAACCGTTTCATTTTCTGTAACTCGGTGTCAATTTTCCGCAACTGTGAGATGAAGACAAGCTTGGAAAATTACTGCTCTATAACGCATCTCTTTGACTAATATGTTTGACCCATGACACGGGAATATTGATTACTTGACATAAGGGGTCTTGTCATTTTCTGCAGTCATCAGAGGAAGACGAGTTAGATAAAACATGCTGTTACGATAACGTATCACTTTAGTTAACAAAATGGTTGGCTCGTGACCAAAGAACTTTGGTTGCTTGACATAATGGGCTCAGCTGTTGCAGTCCATTTTTTGAGTACTGAACAGATTGTTTATGAAGCTTGACAGAGTAAACAAAATGTAATTTCGTTATTTATTACACGCCTGGTCTGTGAAATCTCCATCTACAGCAACACTTAACCATGCGGAAAATAAAAACAGAAATCGTCGATGGACTATTTTTAAATAGAAGCGAAATTTTACTGAAACCGTGCCCCGCAATTACAATTTGAATCCCTAGCGATATCTAAAAAATCGTCTCCTGGGTCCTCATGTGTTCTATGTGCTAATAGGCACATAGAACACATGGGAACCCAGGAGACGAAATAGTAACACGGGTTCCCCTCGCAAATTTGGTTGGCGATAAACTGTGTTCCTTGTGTTGATAGTTGTCAAATGAATTGCTGAGTATCCTTCTAATAATTGTTTTCATAGATGTGAAGGCGTGTAATAAACACAGAACGACACGCGCGGCCCGCGTGCTCTTGTTTTATCCTTCCGCGCTGTCACCCGTGCTATATCGATTAACCCATTCACAGGCACGTGTCGATCTGTGTTTATCTCATCGTATGTTTACTCACGCACATTCTAGTTTCGCCATCTTAATGAAGCTGGCTGCTAAAATAAATGCTAACCCATTATTTGTCTCTTTCTATTCTTTCATTTAACGGTATGTAAAATATAATAATGAAATCATTTACAGAATAATGTTGTGATGCATATGCATACCGTTGGGGACAGCATAGTCAGATTGGATGTCCTCCTGCTATCCTCCAAGGTAAAAAATATAATTGGAGCAACATCATATCAGACGGAGTATACAGTCGGGAAGAAAGAAGTACAGATCCTTGGGAAGTAAAGTTGTATTGTTGCGTTGTTACATGAGAAACAATACACTTAATAATAGCAATAATATTTTAGAATGCACTGAGAATAATATTGAAAATAATTATAAATAAATAAGTGCAGTGACAAGCTAACGAGTGATCCGGTGTAACAGGATTGGAAGTCCGTAGGAACGTTAGTCCCTCTGGACTATTATTCCGCGGAATTATAGTCCTAGGTCTAACATTTCTAGGAATAGTAGTCCGCCGGACTACTATTCCTAGAAATGTTAGACCTAGGACTATAATTCCACGGAATAATAGTCCAGAGGGACTAATTTTCCTACCGACTTCCAATCCTGTTACACCGGTAAAAGCAGAACTGAATTACAGATTAGTATAGTAAACTATCCAGTAGAGTCTGGGCAATACGAGTTGATACAAACAATTTGCGTTTGATAATTTGAGAAAAGTGATTGCGTTAACATTTTCTTAAATGCAGTATGATTTGTATCATTTCTTATACTCGGTTCCAGATCATTCCAAAGCCTAGGATAGTTGAAACAAGGGAGGAAATCTAAGGATATTGTTCTGGTTCTACAGACGCGAATCGCTACCGAGTTCCTAGTAGTGGGACCAGTAGCATTATTAATAAAGAGTGAAAGCATAGAATTTAATTACTGGGAAAGAATTCCAATCGAATAAAAATATCATGGCATGGAGTTTGAGAAGGTCTGTAACTTTCATTCTTTTAACTTGATCAAATAGAGGGTCAGCATGAGCATTGAAACTTTCGTTATTCAATATTCGAATGGAGCGTTTTTGGAGTAGGAAAAGTTGGTCGATTGATTTTGAGTTCCGCCATATCTGTGTACCATATACTAGACAACTGTGTATCAATGCAAAATATAAAGTTTTTATTTTTTATGACGTCATGGGGAAGTATAAATTTGACCCTGTTAGATGCATCATTTTCTAATTCTATCTTAGAACACAGATGGGAGATATGTAATTTAAAAGACAGGTGTTCGTCAATATTAATACCTAGGACCTTAATAAATGTTTCATCCATGTTTACACCCACCAGTTTTAATACAGTATCATTGATTGTTGGGGATTCTTTAAAAGGGATTACCCTTTTTGAACTGGGATTGATTGAAATATACTTTGTCTCCTTGCAGTTCAAAAGAACTTGATTGGCAGAACACCATGTAAATATATGTTGAAGTTCATTATTAACAAATTGTGTCAGTCGGCGTACGTCAGAGTCAGACGAATACGCGGTAGTATCGTCTGCAAAAGAAAAAAGATTAATAAGGGTGGCATGTGTAATATCATTGATATAGAGTAGGAACAGAATGGGGCCCAAAGTTGAGCCCCGAGGCACGCCACACGTTATGGGCATCAGAGAGGATTTTGTGTTGGCGTACTGAACGTATTGTTTTCTGTTTGTCAAGTAGCTTTTGAACCAATCATTACATATGCCCATGATACCGCAATAAGCAAGTTTGCTTAATAAAATTTCGTGGTTTATAGAATCGAATACTTTAGCTAGGTCTAAGAATATCGCCAGTGTGTGGTCTTTCGTTACTTTGTTATTTGTGGTTGCTATATGTTTTAGTAATTGCATAACTGGGTGTAAAGAGGAATGTTTTTTCGAAATCCATATTGGTTTGGTGAGAGTTTGGCAAAGTCAGTTTAAAATTTTGTCAGCCTGTTGCACACAATCTTTTCCAACATTTTAGAAAATACTGTTTAATATTCTTATTGGCCGGTAATAGCTGAATTCTTTATCAGATCCTGATTTAAACACAGGTATGACCTTAGCAGTTTTCATTAAGTCCGGCAAAGCCCCTTGTTCACAAGAATTGTTTATAATGTGTGCGATAGGTAAAGTAATTATATATTATATACTGTTGCCATACCTAAAAGTAGAGGGAAGTCTAGTAACTGATCTTCCATGTTTTGTCCGACCCAAATATTGATGAGGGGTCTATGTTACATATGCTAGTCAATATGTAAATGGTTTTACTCTTTTTCAAGCTTTCGGCCGAAGCCTTCTTCAGGAAAATTATCGTTACAGACTCTACATAATGACTTGCTGAATAAACACAATGTACAGTATGTCGTTACTCCAGAGTTTACGCGTTACGCCATGACGCCGTCTCCATGCGCCCGCGTATTAAATCACGTCCCACTGTTGGTCTCAAGTCTATTTATCCATCCGCTTTCTTTCAATAGCCTCAACTGTTTCCCACCGTGAACCTTTTCCAGAACCGATACAAATAAGTCCTCTCGAGAATGTCCGTTTGTGTTGTAGTGCTGATATACCGGCTTGTCTTGGTGTAATCTCATGTCCCTTGTATGCTCAGTCACCCTTTCCCTGACTTCCCGTTCCGTCTCACCTACATGCACTGGCATTTGTTGAACCCCCAACACATATATCACATACCGAGTTCTGCAGTTCACCTGTTGTTGCACCTCATATGAGTTATCACTGCTCGAAGACTTGATACTATCAATTTTTAACATGATACATGTTGCATATTCAGTATCGCATAAACGTGTTGGCGGAGTTGTTAACTTCTTTGTTTTCCCATGCCCCAAGATATCCGCCATGTTTCGGTCACGTCTGTGTGTAGCTAGTGGAGGTTGTGGGAATGCCATTTTCATTCTTTCCGACTTATGTAGAATATTCATGTATTTACGGCATATTTTGCTTATGTTTGGAAGTCCAGCTCATATGTTGTCACCAGCGGTACCCTTTCCTGATCCCTCTTTTCACCGCTGTCCTTTAACCCTTTACCTAACATGAAAAGCAGACGACACTTGCAAAAATAATTCTTGGATAACTAATTTTTTTCATTTTTTGTCTCAAAAACATAGGTTATGACCCCTCGTTGGAACGAGCTCGACGAGCTCTTTCCAACGAGGGGTCATAACCTATGTTTTTGAGACAAAAAATGAAAAAAATAATGAAACTTAATTGGCGATGTTTGAGAATAGCGCTGGCCGGTTTTGGCCGTTACGTTAGGTAAAGGGTTAATAACCCATTTCTATTCAAGCTATCTACTTTCTTCAGTTGGGCCTCTATAAATTTTGAGCTGATGTTTAACTTTCTCCTATGCCTACGGTAGTCGGATTCTTTAGTGCAGATACGTCGAATTCTCCAACCCAATCCATATATTATGCCGCGTTTCGTATGTGTGGGATGGTCTGATTTTTGGTTCAGATACATCAGTTTATCGGAAGGTTTATAGTATAGATCTGTTAACACTTCACCATCCTTCACGTTCACATAAGTGTTCAGAAACTCTATTTGCCTTTCATCATACCCAAATTCAATTTTAATATTTTCGTGTATGTTGTTGGCATACTCGGCGAATTTCTTCAGCTAATCCAGCCCATTCGTCCATATGCCGAATGAATCGTCGATATAACGCACATAGAAATGAGGTTTTTTATCGAACTTCATCAAATCCTCGTCCCATTTCCTCGTTCCTAGTTACTGCTTAATTGCGTCATTTAAATTAGTCCATGTTTTACGTAAATTGCTTTTTGTTAGGATTTTTCTATAATACATTGCCTTACTCTATTTTTTTTTATTCTATTAAACAAACGACAGTAATTTTTGTAATTTTGTATATTCAATTCAGTTGTATATTGCAATTGTTTTATTACAGAATTTTGTTTTATTATTTGAAGACGTTACAATACCTTTTGTCATCCAGGTTTGACGCTTTATGTATTTTTTAGTTTGGTGTAGGCGTACCGGTGGAAAGGATATCTCAAATGTATTTGTATAGATTTCTATGAAATTATTGTATGAGTCGAAGTTGCTTCCAGAACAGACGCAGAATTGCTTTGATGTAGGATAGTCTTAAAATGATTTACACTATTCTCGTTTATTTTTCTTTTAGCAAGAGAGGTTGATCTCGTTTACATCAGTTTGTAGACTCAATGTAAAAAGTCCCAAAGTGGTCTGAAACATCTGTAATGATTATTCTCGCTTCTGTAGGGGCAAAACATTATGGAAAAAATGTGATCTATCAAAGTGGCGGTGAAGGGGTTACTCTAGTCGGTTTGGTAATAAATGGGATAAAACCTTCAGAGAACATATGAGCTATATAGTCTCGAATTTTTGGATGAGAGTCTGATTTTAGCAGGTCTATATTCATATCACCGATTACTTTTGGTTTTCAAATTTTATTTTATTCTGGAAATATTACTGATTTGAACCTCTATAAAAAGTGTTTCTATAACGAGCGGCATGAACACAGAGATATCGTCTCTAATTTTAAAGTCAAGTTCCTCCTTAATAAACAACGCAACACCATCACGCCCATCGTCTCTAGGGATGCGAACCGGACTGTAAAAAACCGATACGTTCCGCGGTCCAAGGCCTGACCGCGGACCGGACGGACCGCCGTCATTGGATCGGCCAACACCTGGCGGTCCGGTACTGGACTGGTTCGCAGACTTTAATACATAGATGTATGTCTAGCATTAGCACTGGGATTATCTGATACGGAAATCCAAAGCGTCAATCACCAGTCAATAGACTCAATACACAGTGTCACAAATGTCTGGTCATCTGGTGTGAGATCTCATAACAGCTCGTCAGATACATTCTTTGATGTCGGAGACATCAAACGACAGTGACTACCGAGTACCGCACCTGACTTTTGATTCTACCAACTTCAGAGAATGCCCTGATTGGAACGCACTTGGTTTAGTAACAAACTAACAATCTTCATTCACGACGATACCGCATGGCAAATGTTCACTGACTTGAGTGTTTGGCCGTTGGCAGATGTCAGATGGTTACAAATAAATCATTTGTAATTCTGTAACTCTACCTACCGGTCGTTTATTTAAAATATAGCATAACTAGTTGTTAAAATTTAAAAAAAAAACAATGGAGCCTTCTCGAGAGTTGAATGGTACTCAATCAAGTGAAATTAGTGAATCGACCAGTAATTCTAATACAAAGACAAGTTCAGAAACGATACAAAACACAGGGCACAACGGGACTCGTCCCTGGCAAAATACTCTTTTCCACTACATGGGTATCTATATTCAGAAAAGAATGATGCAGCCTGTATTTTTCGATGTGTAAAATGAGAGGACAAAATAAAGAAAGGTGATGGTGGCCAGTCCAGCTTTAAAAAAACATGTTAAGAGGCACCATAAAGACATTTTCGATACAGTGATTGAATAGTACCTGGAGCCATAGACCGGCGTAAGAAACTGGTAATGCATTTCCGCAGGAGTAAGGTCCTGTTTGATAAAATGAAGACTGTACAACGAGAAAAGAAACTTAAGACATTGAGACTCATTCAAGATGTATGTTCCCGATGGAACTCAATGTATTTAATGTTGTCAAGACTTTTGGAAGTAAGAGACATTATAACCACCATTTTAGATGACACCCTAACACACAGGAATGCTCCAAAACCCACTTATTATAACCACCATGTTAGATGACACCCTAACACACAGGAATGCTCCAAAACCCACTTACTTCCCTACTGAAGGTGAGTGGAATCTCGTCTCCGAGCTATTTTCACAACTACGACCATTTTGTGATGTGACAGTTTGGATGAGTTCCTCTTCATTTGTGACAGTATCGGCTGTTGAACCAGCTGCAGCAATGTTAGGGCAATACTATGAAAGTAAACGCCCCGCCCGAAATCAAGAAATTCAAGGAGCAAGCAAAACTGAAGATGTACAAATGCTTCGATATGAAAGATGAAGAACATCAAGTGGACATGAGGTCATATGTGGACCCTCGTTTCCGTGCTTGCGGTCACAAGTTGGAGGCGAGATCAACTATTGAGTCAAAAGTGACGTCAGAACTTATGGGGCTAATCGGGTGTATAAAAGCGCAGGCATCAGATACTTGTGGAAGTGATTCTGTGGTCCAGGTGTTGGGGATCCGACAACACCAACACCATGCTAAGAGAAAGGACTTGGCCGTCTTCTTGGCACCATGTTTGGAGCACACGTCACGTAATTCGAGCAATTCAGGCATCACAATGACAGAAATAAGTAGGTACAATGCCCTGCCGTGCGCTGGGATAAATACTAACCCACTTGATTGGTGGCAGTTACATACAGATACGCTTCCATACATGTTTGAATTGGTGAAAAGGTTGATCTGCTTAGTTGCTACTAGTGTGCCAAGTGAGCGCTTGATCAGTGTTACAGGAGACATTATTCCTTCAATGCGAAATCGTCTATTACCCGATACAGTAGCTAAGTTATCATTTTTGCTTGACAATGTTGAGAAGCGCCACCTTCCCCAATACCTACGGATGCGTAGTTTGTTTGACTGCGGGGATTGCAGGCGTCTTGCCAAGAAGAAGGATTTGAAAATCTATGAAATGCGTGGCTGACAAGGAATACATGAGAAATGCGTTTACTGTTTATGTGACTCCCGTGTGACAATCAACAATCAACATGATGCAACATTTTACCTCTTTCAAGTGTTTTGGAATTATTTTTCTGTTTATAATTGCACAGTTGCATGTGACCAGTTTACAATAATTATGCATTGCAGATTACACAAATATGAGACGTTAGTTATAGTTTTTTCTGGATGGGGCAAATGGGCAAGCGATGATGTAGTCTTCAATATACATTATCGATTACAATAAGCCGTTTTATAAAGTCAGACATTGCCGCTTTAGAGGTTAGATGTTTAGCGGGACATTTTCTAAAACGCGTTTCATACAGCCATCTTCTCTAACTTGACAGCTTGCATCTAGGACAAAAACAACGATCCTTGGTGAAACGAATAAGCGTTTTACAGAAATATCCTCTTTAACCGTTGATCTCTGAAATGGCAATGCCTGAAATTACGAAACCGCTTATACAATTACCATATTCTCGACATTTGAGCATATATCTGACACACTGGGTAATTTGGGTAATACCCGATTTGTCAGATATAGGCCAAAGTGTCGAGATCATGGTAGTTGCATAAGTGGTTTCGTAATTCCAATGGGTAATGGTATGTGTATTGCTAGTGACAATGACTGATGTCAGACAAGATAGCGAATTAGGAATTACCATGTCAAGTTGTCAGCTAACCCACATAGGCTCATATACATTTCAGTGTGCTGAAGATAGGTTTCAAATCGCTTTATAGCCTATAGTTGGCAATATCTAACTCCAAGTCACTACATCCAATACCGAATACCGGTAAGCATACCTGCATGTCGGAAATTGACCGATCTATCTGAAACCTGTTAGGCTCCAATGCTAAGAACAAAACGTTTTTGTGGTGGTTGAAGGACTTGGAGTATCTGTACTATCTATCTTTGAGTTCTTAACAAAATCATATACTATATATCTACATCAGACCAACAATACAAACACTAGAATATACCACTATAATATGCAGTTGTGTATGCAGGAAGTGTGCTTGCTATTACCCCCTCTCATTATATCTTGGTAAAGACTATTAGTACAAACACCACAATCACTGATTTACTTATGAGTTCCACAGAGAGGAGTACAGTTGCAGTTTGTGTGAATGATATCACAATCTTTCTTATATTAGGTTCTTTATACATCCAATACATGGAATACACGTATGCATCCAGGGGGTGTGATTGTTACTTCTTTATTCATTTTTCATTTTATTGGTGTTTAAGGTTACATACATATGCATAATGGCTAATCGCGACCGTGACAGTTTTACGGGTGGAGGAAGCCGGAGTACCCGGCGAGACCCAGCGAGCATTGACGAGCAACTGTCAGCTCCTCAACATTCTAACTTTGTTCAAGCAGGGTTACGGCGGTTGAAGACATGTGCACCATTGACGAGCAGTATGCCTTAGTACACGGCATCATCATGCACCCATGTAGGCAACGGAGATAAAGTGCCTTGCCCAAGGACACAACGCGGGTCGTCCCGGACGGGGATCGAACTCGGGACCTCTAATAGAAGTCCAGCAGTCTACCACTGAGCCACCGTGCTCCCTTTTCACTGTAACTACTTTTACTATTATTATGAAAGAATCCTGAATATGCTAACTTGAACACAAACTGTATGCCACCCCTGGGCTTTTGGTGAGGTCCAGTGTATGGAAAATAGTTGTATAAACAATTAGGGTGTTAGATAATAGTGAATATCATTGTGAATACAGTACACCAACAATACAAATACTAGGGTATGTCCAATTGAATACAAAACCATAGGACAAGTGTATGACCCTCCACAAAATCCAGGAATAAATTACAGCTGAGTATCCAAGAGCTGTGATTGATATTAAATGCTTGCACTGTAACCATAGTAAAACCCTTGTTACGAGCACCTGAAGACACCGAACTGAACACAAAACTCTGTAGGCCACCCACTGGGCCTCTAATGAGGTCAGCGAGAGGAATACAATTGTGCATGCAAGTAGTTGTGTTAGGTAATATTGACTGTCAATGTTGATATATAATATTGACTATCACCGTGAATTCAGTAGACCAAAAATACAAACACTGGGATATATATAATTGAATACAAAACCATAGGACATTTGTAGGGCTCTTTATAAGATCCAGGAGTAAAGTACAGCTGAGTATCCAAGAGCTGCGATTGATATTAAATGCTTGCATTGTAACCATAGTAAAACTACTATTACAAGCACTTGAAGACATAAACCTAAACACAAACTGTAAGCCACCCACTGTGCCGCTGATGAGGTCTAGCAAATGCAATCAGTTGTGTACACAAGTGGTTTTGTTAGGTAATATTGACTGTATGGTCCACTATAAGATCCAGGAGCACATTACAGCTAAGTATCCAAGAGCTGTGATTGATATTAAATGCTTGCATTTGCATTGTAACCATAGTAAAACCATTGTTACAAGCACGTGAAGACACAGAACTGCACATAAAACTGTAGGCTGCCCACTGGGCCTCTGATGAGGTCCAGTGAGTGGAATACAGATGTCTATACAAGTAGTTGTGTTAAGTAATATTGACTGTCAATGTTGATATAGAATATTGATTATCATTGCGAATACAGTAGACCAAACATACAAACACTGGGATATAATCTAATTGAATACAAAACCACAGGACAAGTGTAGGGCTCTCTATAGGTTCCAGGAGTAAAGTACAGCTGAGTATCCAAGAGCCGTGATCGATATTAAATGCTTGCATTGTAACCATAATAAAACTACTATTACAAGCACTTAAAGACTCAAACCTAAACACAAACTGTAAGCCACCCAATGTGCATCTGATGAGGTCCAGTAAATGGAATACAGTTGTATATATAAGTAGTTTTGGGGGGTAATATTGTATGACGATATGACTGCAGTAAATGGACAATACAGGCTAAGACATATTTACTTGTATGTTGAACTTTTGGAGTTTTGAATGGCTCTTTATTAGATCCAGTATGACTATAGTATGATTAGACTATGGTAAAGACTATTATTACTTTTGGACTTTTGAATGGTTTTTTTTAGATCCAGTATGACTATAGTAAAAACTATTATTACAAGCACACGAGCATTCAAGCATGAGCACGCAAATATAAACACACAGCCGTAGATCACCCACTAGGCCTCTGATGAGGCCCAGTGGGAAGAATGCAGCTGTGGATGTAAGTTATATGTTAATAGTTTGATACTTTCCACTGCCAGTGGCAACATCTCTCATCAATCCCAAGTTTCTGAAACTGTCCCTCTAAGTTTAGGACAGAGCACGCACTGGCTCAGGTTAAAGCAGTACAGACTGTTCTACACGCTGACTGAACGCATATCTTCTGCAATCCTATCTCGGAGAAAAGGCAAGGTTAACATTTTAATATAAGTTGTATAAATTGTTCCCACAATCCTCGTAAAACAAATAATCTCTGAACTACATTTTACTATGAACAATAAAGACTAATTTGGTGAACTTCAACAAAAAGAAAATTTCACATTTTTCATCAAAGGTTTGTCTCGTTGAAAAGAAATGTGACAGTCGATAAACAGAGAACACTGTGAACAATATTTAGAGAAGACTGTAATACTCTAATGGGCTAAGCATCAAAGTATTTCCAAATCACAATACAAGCTGTTGACTTATAGTGTGTAGTACGACGTACGATTGTGCCATTCTGGGCTGTTGACTTCAGAATTGTTCCTTAACCCTTTACCCAACGCAGACGATTTCCAAATTTATTATTTTAAATATCATTTTTTAAATTTTTTCAAAAAAATTCAACAAAACCATATCATGTGACCCCTCCTTGGAACGAGCTCGACGAGCTCGTTCCAAAGAGGGGTCACATGATATGGTTTTGTTGAAATTTTTCGAAAAATAAAATTTTTTCAGCTGCTGAATTTGCATATTACGCAGGCGGATGCGGGCGATTCGTTGGGTAAAGGGTTAACTACGATCAGTCATTGTGAATTTGAATGAGCACAAGGAATAAGCTGAGAAGCTTCAACCGTGGAGCACAGTCGGTGGATACGAACACTTTTAACTCCCATATACTTATATCACACGATTACAGAACCTTTCAGTATAGCTTAAGTTGTCTATATGTGCAAGTTTGGTGATGATATCATCGTCCCCGATATCAAGATAAAACATTCTTTAGCAAGCCAACGGCTTCTTCTTGTTGAACTTTCTCGTTCCAGGACGCCATTATCGGGCCACTACCGAAGGTTATCTCCCAAGCCATGTACATACCAAAACCTCTTAACTAAGCTAAATTAGTTAAATAAGCGCACCTCCTACTATTTTAAGGGAACAATCCCAATTGCGACAGGAAGCTCTTATATTAATTATTTCCACAGTTTAATTAAACAAGTAAATTAAACATTGATATTTCAAACCTAACTGTTTGTGTACGCATTACAAATGTGTGTCAAGATGGTAACATGTCCAGAAATAAACATTCATAACAATGAGATCACGTGAGAAATTAAAATAAAATGAATTTATTGTAATTGTTAAAATTACTCATGTTTTTTTGAAAATATGGTAAATAACTGATATCATGTCTTTCATGAATATCATTTTTTTTTAAATTTAAATTTAAAAATACCTGACTGGAGAAGCCTGGTCTCGATATCCCGGTGCATACTTTTGGCACAAACACTTTCAATCAAGTAATACCACAAGGGTCTACTGGAGGAAATTGGATTTTGTCACGTCACAGTCAGAGGCTCCATAACCACATCTAGCTATGCACTTATATAAGAATGTTGTTAAAAAGGAAAAGAGATTTTCGAAGCTGCACACGATCACGAAGGTAATCAAATACTTCACATTGTACACATGCTGAGCCCACTGTTTTCGATAATACTAATTTCGCCAATAACGCTAACAGATTTAAATGTATATCAACGTCAAGCTCACAAGGAAGGCAATTGTTTTATGTCTGACTGAAAAGGAAACTCCATTGACAGTGAGTTGTATTGTTTTAATTCCACGAATTTCTCATGACAACGGTGTTGTCTTTTGGTTTGCGCTCAGTAAACTACTTCCTTGTTCAAAATACGAGTTGGTCACTATTTATGGTGTGGACATATTGTAAGATAAATTGACCATCGTCACCTTGGGGGTAATTATATACAGATACAGGCGTATTGTATGAGACTTCACCACCTCTTGTCGAAAACGCAGTTATTTTATTGATTATAACGTCCCTTGAGTAGGATCAGAGACGATTAAATAAATGGAGGATCTCCATCGGCACCCAGTTTATAGTGAAATTTACGAAACGTATCCAGCAGTAACTGAAATCCTTCTGGCGCTGCCCAGACTTAACCCTTTGAGACTTTAATTATCCTGACGTTGAAACGTCACTGGGAATTCAGTTTCTTCAACGTTTTTTCAAAATGCGACGTCAAACGCCGGAAAGTACAATTAACAAGATATTTTTCTCATTAGTGATAAACTGGTTGAGGGCTAGATTATTTTTGGTGGTTTGAATTTGTTATTCAAAACTTGTTTTATTATTAATTATTGGAAAGTGCCCACTCTCCAATAATTTGTAATAAAACAAGTTTATATAAACAAAATATTTGTATTTGACTGAATATAAAATATAAGCAAGGAAAGTGTTGGCGTTTACTCTGATATCTTCATTTTTTGAAAGCCCAGATAGTGGCTTCTAGCACTCAAATCTGCTGGCAAAACTTCATATTAGAATTTTAAGCTGGGATAACCTTTGGCTCAACGGTTGTCACTGAGCACTATTCGGGAGAAAATAGGAATTAAGGTAAAAACTTTACAAAATCGAACAATAATAACAAAACAAATGGCCACAAAGTATCAAAGCACTGTTTGATTTCGTACGTCATAAGACGTACAAAAGTATCAAAGGCTTAATTTACCAAACAAGTGTAGTTAGTGTCAATTTAAATTGGGAACGTGTTGAAGAATTTATTTATCTTACAATGTTTTGGGTCCATAATTATCCGAATGTGCCCTGTATCAGGGATCTCTGATACAAAATATGTATCTTTCAAGTGCATGATACAAGTGCGTGCTTAGTTACGATTTGTTTACGTTACTATTTATGGAACATTACACCCTTTCAAAAGGCATTTGCAAGAGACCGCATATGTTTCTGTGTAGAAAGTTAGGAACAGGGAAACATTCTTCTCAAAAGTGTAATTATTAAATCATAAAACCACATTACATTTACGTGTCTGTGTCCAAATCGTTGGCAGCATTCAGTTGAAACAACACGCCGTTTACAGCTCACAATCTTTTCGGAATGTTGAACAAACGCACTCATTGAGTTTATCTGGAGATCGAGAAAGTTCAAGGCCGCCGTATGGTACAGTTTTTACCAAAACGATCTGCTTTTTTTTTAGTGAAAATGAAATCTTAAACTAAAAGGTTAGTTAATCAAGTTATTTGCACTATAGCTGAGAATTATAAGATAAATTTATCATCACCATTATGTTGCTGTACAATATGTTGTGCTAGAGTCAGGGTCTTGTTCCTAAGACTATATATTTGCACTATAAACTAAGTATAGGTTACAGCATAGAAAACGAGTGATATTGAATATACAATCGCGAGAGTTAGTTAACGAGGACTTGTCCGAGTAACTAGCTCGAGCGATTGTATGTTCAATATCACGAGTTTTTGTGCTGTAACCGACTTGTCACATTGATGTTTGCACAAACAATCAAAACACGAACAATCAAACACTCCACTGAACCCTTGTCTGACACGTGTCCATTCCCGTTTAATTAGTTAATTTCTTAAGCCAAACTTGCAAGACACATGAAGATTGATGGAAAGCAGGTGATATTACTTCATTTTTTCCGTTTCGTCATTGCGCTCAAAAGGTTGAGCGAGAAATTAAACGTTCCATTTATCATTTACACCCGGGTGTGGATTTCTTTCTTTAACTCTTTCAATAAAATCAAAAGTCAGGTAAATTCTCGTTTCTCTGTTCAAAACATTTTAGCACAGGTGCCCTTAATCTTTCCTCTCGGCTGTGTTTGTATTAGAACTGACAGGTTACACAATCACTGTCTATTGTTCCTTGATTGGTAAAAGTGTGGCGATATATGTTGAATATCACACATGCTCTAACCAACTCTTCGAAATATATCACACACTTTTAACAAAGGCGTGACGTCATAACTATGTGACAAGAATTGTAAGATAAATTTATCATCGCCACTATGTTGCTGTACAATATGTTGTGCTAGAGTCAAGGTCTTGTTCCTAAGGCCAAATCTCGACCTATCGAGATATGACCGCAGAAACAAGACCTCGACTGTGAGACAACATTTTGTACATTAACATAATGGTAATAACGTATATTTATCACTTGATCCCAAACCCAATAAGAGTGCATAAATTGATCGAGAAACAAACGGCAGAGAGTGATTACTGATTACTCGCTCACCATGGATAATTTGAAGATTTCAATTCAGCTGTAGAAAGCCTTGTCAGCTCTGGACATCTCTTGTCCTCCCAACTGGACTCTCCAGATGAAAGGCAAGACTGTTCATCTGACCCCGGAGTATGAAGCAGATAGGCACCACACCACCTCCCTCGGGGAGAGGAGTACCTTTGCTGAGAGGACCTCCTCTCACACTGGTCCTCACCCGAGGGAGTCCGAATCGTCTGCGAAGGGAATGATAGAGTCCAGCGAACAGCGACCAGGCACAGGGATGACCGGCGTCTGGAGGCTTGGCTTGAGAACAGAAAAGCAGAGACGAAGAAACAGATGACGATGAGGGAGACACCTATCAAATCATCACCACCTTCCCCTCCCACGCCAACCCCCACCTCTTCACTGGAGAGGTTGGAAGGCAGGGAGACGGAGGAGGCGGAGGAGGTGTAGGTCACTCAAACCAAACCTGAATCTCCTACCTGCTCGGACCAATCAAGAAATTCTCCGAGAAAGTAGAAGCGACCGACGAGGAGACCCTTGAGCAGCTAGAAGCCAGGTGGAAATGGACGCGGAAGCAGCGGCAAAAAGAACGCGAGGAGTTATGGTGCGAGTACAATGAAGAAGAGACAAAAATGGAAGAAAAGATCAAAAGTATTCAGGCAAATCTTTTGGCAAAGGGAACAAACTCAAACTCACCCTCGGGAGCACCACCAAAGAAAAAGAAGAAAAAAGGACAACGTCACTAGGGTCAAAAGGGTTTTGCTTAACCCTCACATCGTCCCTGCGTGCCTTCGTCACGCTGAAATCATTTCATTTCGAAACAAATAGTCCTTCCTACGAGGCCTCAAAGCACGTTGTTGAAAACAATACGTTACCCATTATAGCGTCAACTTCATCAAACTCGTCCCCGATATTTTGAAGCATTCATTAATTGAGTTTTATTGAAAGAATAGTTCAAAAAAAGAAACCGTGTGTGTAGGTGTAAACATGCAACTACAGGTCAGAATTCAAGTTTAGTGGAAAACTACAACTACGTATACATTTGGCCCTCTTCCAAATATGTTATTGATAGATCGTGCTTTACCGCTTTTAAAGTTTGGGTTTAATAATCAGGTATTGTGTCAGATCATTTGACTGACCATATTAACGCACTTTAATAAATAAAATAGAACAATGGGAAACTGTTGCTATCACAACCCTTTGAGGAACCTGACGAACCAACATGACGGATCAACTCACGAACCTGCCGAAGAACCTTGGAATCTGCATTATAACTACTGGTGAACATGATGAACTTAACGAAAGGATATACAGACAGGCAGATGTCGGGTACAATTTTCTATGAACGACTAAATCGTGATATAAGGAAGGAATATTCCAAAGAAGTATTTGAATCTATTATTGCAATCTGTCTTAAAGGGCACGTCTCCATGGACACTCGTGATTAGCTAGATAAAAGAAATCGGATCGCTCGCACTTCTGACAAGAGTTATGGACCCTCGTGAAAATTTACTAATTTTCAGCTTGTTAGCACCTCAACTCGAACAAACTGTATTGTTCTTTAGTGTATCAGATCCTCCGATGAAGATTTCCATCGAGTTCGAAAACGAGTTTCGGCCGACTTTTCTTAGCAATGCTATGATCCTTAATTTGTTAATTTAAGTGACTATTTAAGTGTCAACTGACTTGATTACTGCTTTGCATATGAACCTTTCACGATAACATATTGATCGTGTTTGAAAACCGGTATTACCGGAATTTATCTCAAAGGTCTCAACGGAGTTATCAGTTATTAAAATTCACAAATTTTGTGCTAATTAGGACTCTAGTCTTCAGACCACACCTTCTTAATAAGAGCAACACCTGGCTGTAGCCACAAAGCCTGGACTCTGCATCTGCGATGCGTACTCATTGTTTCTTTTTAACTTCAACACCACCACGTTGCAGTTAGCGAGTCTACGAGTGTTTTCTTTGAACCCCGAGTGTTTCATGTGTGTGGTTTTTATGGTTTTGTTTCTTTGTCTCAAAAGACAAAACGATCACCATACCGTTAGCCCTGCCCAGTTCAGTGTATTTCACTGGTTAATCAGCATTGTTGCGAGCCCTCAGGCTGCACGTTGAAAATATTAATTGGTCTACCCCCAGATAATGAATAAGGACTCTTCCGCTTGATGCCATTGAACAGACATAGAAGATACTATCAGGGCTCAAAGGGCTAAGCTTCATACCCTAAGCTCAATCGGCAATCCATCCACAGTAATCACATTAATTCCTTATTAATGTTAAAATGGAACCATACGTCTCTTCCATTATAACAAGTTTATTTTGGAGTATAAGAAAATGTGTTAACCTTCAGAGAGCTACTTCTAAAATAGTGTTTCCTACACCCTGCATTTGTCCTAGAGTTTTTTAGAAATAACCCCCACTACAGTTATGCAAGATCCACATGACCTTTTAGCATTCAAATGCCACCTTCTGTTGACCATCAAGGCAGTTTCTTGACTCCGGATCTCGGTGTATTTTACCAGCTCACGTGGGATGGGAATAGTTCCCCCAAAGTACTCACCCTACTCTTCTCGCCTTGTGTAGACAGAATCATCATATTGAAAGAAGGGCCGTCTTATCCCTACATTTGGAAAAAAAGAACCAGGCGAACTTAATTTTGGTGCCCCTCTCCTCCAAGAGAAACGTTGGCTCCCCCACCCCACCACATGAGCATCACTCATGGAAGCACACTGTCTCTTAGAATATCTTTAAAAGTAGCCAACCAGACAGAAAAGGCTATGCATTTCGATGTTGCGAGCGAAGTGGGTTCTGTCTGACGGAGATCTTTAGAAATTCGTCAGGGGCGTATTAAAAATTATAAATGTTGACAACACAAGAGATCAGAAAATTCGAGTCCTAGAAGCCTACACTTTTTCACATACGAGTTACCCGGAAGTCTTTTTGAAATATGTCAGGGTCTGACATCTTAGCCTGGGGTAAGCATTCACTAACAAGGACCGCATTACAATACATAATTGTCTAATTTTGAATTTGTACTAATTCTGCGGCAGTGATATAGCTACGGATGCTTACAAAGACGGTAAACACCAGTAAAATGCACATTGAAACCACAAAAAACACATTTCACCTCAGTATTGGTTCAAATAAATGACATTTGATCGCGACAATAACATTAGACTTATTTTCAAGTGATTAAAAATCAATAAGAATTATCAAAATTATCATTTAAGCCTCTCAAAAATGTGTTAATTTCGTTGAAAAATTGTTGATTTTCATGACCTTTTTAATTTTATTACATTACTGGTTATTACACTACTGGCTGATTTCCATTACTTTACTGGTTAATCACTATTTTACTGGTTAATCATTACACTACTGTGTGATTTCTATTGAACTACAGGTTAGTTATTACACTTCTGTTTGATTTTTATTACATTACTGGTTAATCATTATACTACTGGTTAATTTATATTACATTACTGGTTAACCATTACACTACTATGTGATGTTTATTACATCACTGGTTAATTATTACACTACTGGTTGATTTATATTACTTTACTGGTTAATCATTACACTACTGGCTGATTTGTATTACATTACTGGTTAATATTACATTTCTGGTTAATCATTACACTACTTGTTGATTTCCGTTACATTACAGGTTAATCATTACACTACTTATTGATTTCTATTACATTACTGGTTAATCGTTACATTACTTATTGATTTCTATTACATTACTGGTTAATCATTACATTACTTGTTGATTTCCGTTACATTACAGGTTAATCATTACACTACTTATTGATTTCTATTACATAACTGGTTAACTATTTCAGTATCTGCTGATATCTATTGCATTACTGGTTAATAATTACATTATTTATTGATTTCTATTACATTACTGGTTAATCAATACATTACTTGTTGGTTTATATTACATTACTGGTTAATCAATACATTACTTGTTGGTTTATATTACATTACTGGTTAATCATTACATTTCTTGTTGATTTCTATTACATTACTGGTTAATCGTTACATTACTTGTTGATTTCTATTACATTACTGGTTAATCATTACAATGCTTGTTGGTTTCTGTTACATTACAGGTTAATCATTACACTACTTATTGATTTCTATTACATTACTGGTTAATCATTACACTACTTATTGATTTCTATTACATTACTGGTTAATCATTACACTACTTATTGATTTCTATTACATTACTGGTTAATCATTACACTACTTATTGATTTCTATTACATTACTGGTTAATCATTACACTACTTATTGATTTCTATTACATTACATTAGAACACCAACAATACAAATACTAGGGTATGTCCAATTGAATACAAAACCATAGGACAAGTGTATGACCCTCCATAAAATCCAGGAGTAAATTACAGCTGAGTATCCAAGAGCTGTGATCGATATTAAATGCTTGCATTGTAACCATAGTAAAACCGTTGTTACGAGCACCTGAAGACACCGAACTGAACACAAAACTCTGTAGGCCACCCACTGGGCCTCTAATGAGGTCAGCGACAGGAATACAATTGTGCATGCAAGTAGTTGTGTTAGGTAATATTGACTGTCAATGTTGATATATAATATTGACTATCACCGTGAATTCAGTAGACCAAAAATACAAACACTGGGATATATCTAATTGAATACAAAGCCATAGGACATTTGTAGGGCTCTCTATAAGATCCAGGAGTAAAGTACAGCTGAGTATCCAAGAGCTGCGATTGATATTAAATGCTTGCATTGTAACCATAGTAAAACTACTATTACAAGCACTTAAAGACACAAACCTAAACACAAACTGTAAGCCACCCACTGTGCCGCTGATGAGGTCTAGCAAATGCAATCAGTTGTGTACATAAGTGGTTTTGTTAGGTAATATTGACTGTATGGTCCACTATAAGATCCAGGAGCACATTACAGCTAAGTATCCAAGAGCTGTGATTGATATTAAATGCTTGCATTGTAACCATAGTAAAACCATTGTTACAAGGATGTGAAGACACGGAACAGCACATAAAACTGTAGGCCACCCACTGGGCCTCTGATGAGGTCCAGTGAGTGGAATACAGATGTCTATACAAGTAGTTGTGTTAAGTAATATTGACTGCCAATGTTGATATAGAATATTGATTATCATTGTGAATACAGTAGACCAAAAATACAAACACTGGGATATAAACTAATTGGATACAAAACCACAGGACAAGTGTAGGGCTCTCTATAAGTTCCAGGAGTAAAGTACTGCTGAGTATCCAAGAGCCGTGATTGATATTAAATGCTTCCATTGTAACCATAATAAAACTACTATTACAAGCGCTTAAAGACTCAAACCTAAACACAAACTGTAAGCCACCCAATGTGCATCTGATGAGGTCCAGTAAATGGAATACAGTTGTATATACAAGTATTTTTGGGGGGTAATATTGTATGACGATATGACTGCAGTAAATGGACAATACAGGCTAAGACATATTTACTTGTATGTTGAACTTTTGGAGTTTTGAATGGCTCTTTATTAGATCCAGTATGACTATAGTATGATTAGACTATGGTAAAGACTATTATTACTTTTGGACTTTTGAATGGCTCTTTATTAGATCCAGTATAACAATAGTAAAAACTATTATTACAAGCACACGAGCATTCAAGCATGAGCACGCAAACATAAACACACAGTCGTAGACCACCCACTAGGCCTCTGATGAGGCCCAGTGGGAAAAATGCAGCTGTGGGTGTAAGTTATATGTTAATAGTTTGATACTTTCCACTGCCATTGGCAACATCTCTCATCAATCCCAAGTTTCTAAAACTGTACCTCTAAGTTTAGGACAGAGCACGCACTGGCTCAGGTTAAAGCAGTACAGACTGTTCTACACGCTGACTGAACGCATATCTTCTGCAATCCTATCTCGGAGAAAAGGCAAGGTTAACATTTTAATATAAGTTGTATAAATTGTTCCCACAATCCTCGTAAAACAAATAATCTCTGAACTACATTTTACTATGAACAATAAAGACTAATTTGGTGAACTTCAACAAAAAGAAAATTTCACATTTTTCATCAAAGGTTTGTCTCGTTGAAAAGAAATGTGACAGTCGATAAACAGAGAACACTGTGAACAATATTTAGAGAAGACTGTAATACTCTAATGGGCTAAGCATCAAAGTATTTCCAAATCACAATACAAGCTGTTGACTTATAGTGTGTAGTACGACGTACGATTGTGCCATTCTGGGCTGTTGACTTCAGAATTGTTCCTTAACCCTTTACCCAACGCAGACGATTTCCAAATTTATTATTTTAAATATCATTTTTTAAATTTTTTCAAAAAAATTCAACAAAACCATATCATGTGACCCCTCCTTGGAACGAGCTCGACGAGCTCGTTCCAAAGAGGGGTCACATGATATGGTTTTGTTGAAATTTTTCGAAAAATAACATTTTTTCAGCTGCTGAATTTGCATATTACGCAGGCGGATGCGGGCGATTCGTTGGGTAAAGGGTTAACTACGATCAGTCATTGTGAATTTGAATGAGCACAAGGAATAAGCTGAGAAGCTTCAACCGTGGAGCACAGTCGGTGGATACGAACACTTTTAACTCCCATATACTTATATCACACGATTACAGAACCTTTCAGTATAGCTTAAGTTGTCTATATGTGCAAGTTTGGTGATGATATCATCGTCCCCGATATCAAGATAAAACATTCTTTAGCAAGCCAACGGCTTCTTCTTGTTGAACTTTCTCGTTCCAGGACGCCATTATCGGGCCACTACCGAAGGTTATCTCCCAAGCCATGTACATACCAAAACCTCTTAACTAAGCTAAATTAGTTAAATAAGCGCACCTCCTACTATTTTAAGGGAACAATCCCAATTGCGACAGGAAGCTCTTATATTAATTATTTCCACAGTTTAATTAAACAAGTAAATTAAACATTGATATTTCAAACCTAACTGTTTGTGTACGCATTACAAATGTGTGTCAAGATGGTAACATGTCCAGAAATAAACATTCATAACAATGAGATCACGTGAGAAATTAAAATAAAATGAATTTATTGTAATTGTTAAAATTACTCATGTTTTTTTGAAAATATGGTAAATAACTGATATCATGTCTTTCATGAATATCATTTTTTTTTAAATTTAAATTTAAAAATACCTGACTGGAGAAGCCTGGTCTCGATATCCCGGTGCATACTTTTGGCACAAACACTTTCAATCAAGTAATACCACAAGGGTCTACTGGAGGAAATTGGATTTTGTCACGTCACAGTCAGAGGCTCCATAACCACATCTAGCTATGCACTTATATAAGAATGTTGTTAAAAAGGAAAAGAGATTTTCGAAGCTGCACACGATCACGAAGGTAATCAAATACTTCACATTGTACACATGCTGAGCCCACTGTTTTCGATAATACTAATTTCGCCAATAACGCTAACAGATTTAAATGTATATCAACGTCAAGCTCACAAGGAAGGCAATTGTTTTATGTCTGACTGAAAAGGAAACTCCATTGACAGTGAGTTGTATTGTTTTAATTCCACGAATTTCTCATGACAACGGTGTTGTCTTTTGGTTTGCGCTCAGTAAACTACTTCCTTGTTCAAAATACGAGTTGGTCACTATTTATGGTGTGGACATATTGTAAGATAAATTGACCATCGTCACCTTGGGGGTAATTATATACAGATACAGGCGTATTGTATGAGACTTCACCACCTCTTGTCGAAAACGCAGTTATTTTATTGATTATAACGTCCCTTGAGTAGGATCAGAGACGATTAAATAAATGGAGGATCTCCATCGGCACCCAGTTTATAGTGAAATTTACGAAACGTATCCAGCAGTAACTGAAATCCTTCTGGCGCTGCCCAGACTTAACCCTTTGAGACTTTAATTATCCTGACGTTGAAACGTCACTGGGAATTCAGTTTCTTCAACGTTTTTTCAAAATGCGACGTCAAACGCCGGAAAGTACAATTAACAAGATATTTTTCTCATTAGTGATAAACTGGTTGAGGGCTAGATTATTTTTGGTGGTTTGAATTTGTTATTCAAAACTTGTTTTATTATTAATTATTGGAAAGTGCCCACTCTCCAATAATTTGTAATAAAACAAGTTTATATAAACAAAATATTTGTATTTGACTGAATATAAAATATAAGCAAGGAAAGTGTTGGCGTTTACTCTGATATCTTCATTTTTTGAAAGCCCAGATAGTGGCTTCTAGCACTCAAATCTGCTGGCAAAACTTCATATTAGAATTTTAAGCTGGGATAACCTTTGGCTCAACGGTTGTCACTGAGCACTATTCGGGAGAAAATAGGAATTAAGGTAAAAACTTTACAAAATCGAACAATAATAACAAAACAAATGGCCACAAAGTATCAAAGCACTGTTTGATTTCGTACGTCATAAGACGTACAAAAGTATCAAAGGCTTAATTTACCAAACAAGTGTAGTTAGTGTCAATTTAAATTGGGAACGTGTTGAAGAATTTATTTATCTTACAATGTTTTGGGTCCATAATTATCCGAATGTGCCCTGTATCAGGGATCTCTGATACAAAATATGTATCTTTCAAGTGCATGATACAAGTGCGTGCTTAGTTACGATTTGTTTACGTTACTATTTATGGAACATTACACCCTTTCAAAAGGCATTTGCAAGAGACCGCATATGTTTCTGTGTAGAAAGTTAGGAACAGGGAAACATTCTTCTCAAAAGTGTAATTATTAAATCATAAAACCACATTACATTTACGTGTCTGTGTCCAAATCGTTGGCAGCATTCAGTTGAAACAACACGCCGTTTACAGCTCACAATCTTTTCGGAATGTTGAACAAACGCACTCATTGAGTTTATCTGGAGATCGAGAAAGTTCAAGGCCGCCGTATGGTACAGTTTTTACCAAAACGATCTGCTTTTTTTTTAGTGAAAATGAAATCTTAAACTAAAAGGTTAGTTAATCAAGTTATTTGCACTATAGCTGAGAATTATAAGATAAATTTATCATCACCATTATGTTGCTGTACAATATGTTGTGCTAGAGTCAGGGTCTTGTTCCTAAGACTATATATTTGCACTATAAACTAAGTATAGGTTACAGCATAGAAAACGAGTGATATTGAATATACAATCGCGAGAGTTAGTTAACGAGGACTTGTCCGAGTAACTAGCTCGAGCGATTGTATGTTCAATATCACGAGTTTTTGTGCTGTAACCGACTTGTCACATTGATGTTTGCACAAACAATCAAAACACGAACAATCAAACACTCCACTGAACCCTTGTCTGACACGTGTCCATTCCCGTTTAATTAGTTAATTTCTTAAGCCAAACTTGCAAGACACATGAAGATTGATGGAAAGCAGGTGATATTACTTCATTTTTTCCGTTTCGTCATTGCGCTCAAAAGGTTGAGCGAGAAATTAAACGTTCCATTTATCATTTACACCCGGGTGTGGATTTCTTTCTTTAACTCTTTCAATAAAATCAAAAGTCAGGTAAATTCTCGTTTCTCTGTTCAAAACATTTTAGCACAGGTGCCCTTAATCTTTCCTCTCGGCTGTGTTTGTATTAGAACTGACGGGTTACACAATCACTGTCTATTGTTCCTTGATTGGTAAAAGTGTGGCGATATATGTTGAATATCACACATGCTCTAACCAACTCTTCGAAATATATCACACACTTTTAACAAAGGCGTGACGTCATAACTATGTGACAAGAATTGTAAGATAAATTTATCATCGCCACTATGTTGCTGTACAATATGTTGTGCTAGAGTCAAGGTCTTGTTCCTAAGGCCAAATCTCGACCTATCGAGATATGACCGCAGAAACAAGACCTCGACTGTGAGACAACATTTTGTACATTAACATAATGGTAATAACGTATATTTATCACTTGATCCCAAACCCAATAAGAGTGCATAAATTGATCGAGAAACAAACGGCAGAGAGTGATTACTGATTACTCGCTCACCATGGATAATTTGAAGATTTCAATTCAGCTGTAGAAAGCCTTGTCAGCTCTGGACATCTCTTGTCCTCCCAACTGGACTCTCCAGATGAAAGGCAAGACTGTTCATCTGACCCCGGAGTATGAAGCAGATAGGCACCACACCACCTCCCTCGGGGAGAGGAGTACCTTTGCTGAGAGGACCTCCTCTCACACTGGTCCTCACCCGAGGGAGTCCGAATCGTCTGCGAAGGGAATGATAGAGTCCAGCGAACAGCGACCAGGCACAGGGATGACCGGCGTCTGGAGGCTTGGCTTGAGAACAGAAAAGCAGAGACGAAGAAACAGATGACGATGAGGGAGACACCTATCAAATCATCACCACCTTCCCCTCCCACGCCAACCCCCACCTCTTCACTGGAGAGGTTGGAAGGCAGGGAGACGGAGGAGGCGGAGGAGGTGTAGGTCACTCAAACCAAACCTGAATCTCCTACCTGCTCGGACCAATCAAGAAATTCTCCGAGAAAGTAGAAGCGACCGACGAGGAGACCCTTGAGCAGCTAGAAGCCAGGTGGAAATGGACGCGGAAGCAGCGGCAAAAAGAACGCGAGGAGTTATGGTGCGAGTACAATGAAGAAGAGACAAAAATGGAAGAAAAGATCAAAAGTATTCAGGCAAATCTTTTGGCAAAGGGAACAAACTCAAACTCACCCTCGGGAGCACCACCAAAGAAAAAGAAGAAAAAAGGACAACGTCACTAGGGTCAAAAGGGTTTTGCTTAACCCTCACATCGTCCCTGCGTGCCTTCGTCACGCTGAAATCATTTCATTTCGAAACAAATAGTCCTTCCTACGAGGCCTCAAAGCACGTTGTTGAAAACAATACGTTACCCATTATAGCGTCAACTTCATCAAACTCGTCCCCGATATTTTGAAGCATTCATTAATTGAGTTTTATTGAAAGAATAGTTCAAAAAAAGAAACCGTGTGTGTAGGTGTAAACATGCAACTACAGGTCAGAATTCAAGTTTAGTGGAAAACTACAACTACGTATACATTTGGCCCTCTTCCAAATATGTTATTGATAGATCGTGCTTTACCGCTTTTAAAGTTTGGGTTTAATAATCAGGTATTGTGTCAGATCATTTGACTGACCATATTAACGCACTTTAATAAATAAAATAGAACAATGGGAAACTGTTGCTATCACAACCCTTTGAGGAACCTGACGAACCAACATGACGGATCAACTCACGAACCTGCCGAAGAACCTTGGAATCTGCATTATAACTACTGGTGAACATGATGAACTTAACGAAAGGATATACAGACAGGCAGATGTCGGGTACAATTTTCTATGAACGACTAAATCGTGATATAAGGAAGGAATATTCCAAAGAAGTATTTGAATCTATTATTGCAATCTGTCTTAAAGGGCACGTCTCCATGGACACTCGTGATTAGCTAGATAAAAGAAATCGGATCGCTCGCACTTCTGACAAGAGTTATGGACCCTCGTGAAAATTTACTAATTTTCAGCTTGTTAGCACCTCAACTCGAACAAACTGTATTGTTCTTTAGTGTATCAGATCCTCCGATGAAGATTTCCATCGAGTTCGAAAACGAGTTTCGGCCGACTTTTCTTAGCAATGCTATGATCCTTAATTTGTTAATTTAAGTGACTATTTAAGTGTCAACTGACTTGATTACTGCTTTGCATATGAACCTTTCACGATAACATATTGATCGTGTTTGAAAACCGGTATTACCGGAATTTATCTCAAAGGTCTCAACGGAGTTATCAGTTATTAAAATTCACAAATTTTGTGCTAATTAGGACTCTAGTCTTCAGACCACACCTTCTTAATAAGAGCAACACCTGGCTGTAGCCACAAAGCCTGGACTCTGCATCTGCGATGCGTACTCATTGTTTCTTTTTAACTTCAACACCACCACGTTGCAGTTAGCGAGTCTACGAGTGTTTTCTTTGAACCCCGAGTGTTTCATGTGTGTGGTTTTTATGGTTTTGTTTCTTTGTCTCAAAAGACAAAACGATCACCATACCGTTAGCCCTGCCCAGTTCAGTGTATTTCACTGGTTAATCAGCATTGTTGCGAGCCCTCAGGCTGCACGTTGAAAATATTAATTGGTCTACCCCCAGATAATGAATAAGGACTCTTCCGCTTGATGCCATTGAACAGACATAGAAGATACTATCAGGGCTCAAAGGGCTAAGCTTCATACCCTAAGCTCAATCGGCAATCCATCCACAGTAATCACATTAATTCCTTATTAATGTTAAAATGGAACCATACGTCTCTTCCATTATAACAAGTTTATTTTGGAGTATAAGAAAATGTGTTAACCTTCAGAGAGCTACTTCTAAAATAGTGTTTCCTACACCCTGCATTTGTCCTAGAGTTTTTTAGAAATAACCCCCACTACAGTTATGCAAGATCCACATGACCTTTTAGCATTCAAATGCCACCTTCTGTTGACCATCAAGGCAGTTTCTTGACTCCGGATCTCGGTGTATTTTACCAGCTCACGTGGGATGGGAATAGTTCCCCCAAAGTACTCACCCTACTCTTCTCGCCTTGTGTAGACAGAATCATCATATTGAAAGAAGGGCCGTCTTATCCCTACATTTGGAAAAAAAGAACCAGGCGAACTTAATTTTGGTGCCCCTCTCCTCCAAGAGAAACGTTGGCTCCCCCACCCCACCACATGAGCATCACTCATGGAAGCACACTGTCTCTTAGAATATCTTTAAAAGTAGCCAACCAGACAGAAAAGGCTATGCATTTCGATGTTGCGAGCGAAGTGGGTTCTGTCTGACGGAGATCTTTAGAAATTCGTCAGGGGCGTATTAAAAATTATAAATGTTGACAACACAAGAGATCAGAAAATTCGAGTCCTAGAAGCCTACACTTTTTCACATACGAGTTACCCGGAAGTCTTTTTGAAATATGTCAGGGTCTGACATCTTAGCCTGGGGTAAGCATTCACTAACAAGGACCGCATTACAATACATAATTGTCTAATTTTGAATTTGTACTAATTCTGCGGCAGTGATATAGCTACGGATGCTTACAAAGACGGTAAACACCAGTAAAATGCACATTGAAACCACAAAAAAACACATTTCACCTCAGTATTGGTTCAAATAAATGACATTTGATCGCGACAATAACATTAGACTTATTTTCAAGTGATTAAAAATCAATAAGAATTATCAAAATTATCATTTAAGCCTCTCAAAAATGTGTTAATTTCGTTGAAAAATTGTTGATTTTCATGACCTTTTTAATTTTATTACATTACTGGTTATTACACTACTGGCTGATTTCCATTACTTTACTGGTTAATCACTATTTTACTGGTTAATCATTACACTACTGTGTGATTTCTATTGAACTACAGGTTAGTTATTACACTTCTGTTTGATTTTTATTACATTACTGGTTAATCATTATACTACTGGTTAATTTATATTACATTACTGGTTAACCATTACACTACTATGTGATGTTTATTACATCACTGGTTAATTATTACACTACTGGTTGATTTATATTACTTTACTGGTTAATCATTACACTACTGGCTGATTTGTATTACATTACTGGTTAATATTACATTTCTGGTTAATCATTACACTACTTGTTGATTTCCGTTACATTACAGGTTAATCATTACACTACTTATTGATTTCTATTACATTACTGGTTAATCGTTACATTACTTATTGATTTCTATTACATTACTGGTTAATCATTACATTACTTGTTGATTTCCGTTACATTACAGGTTAATCATTACACTACTTATTGATTTCTATTACATAACTGGTTAACTATTTCAGTATCTGCTGATATCTATTGCATTACTGGTTAATAATTACATTATTTATTGATTTCTATTACATTACTGGTTAATCAATACATTACTTGTTGGTTTATATTACATTACTGGTTAATCAATACATTACTTGTTGGTTTATATTACATTACTGGTTAATCATTACATTTCTTGTTGATTTCTATTACATTACTGGTTAATCGTTACATTACTTGTTGATTTCTATTACATTACTGGTTAATCATTACAATGCTTGTTGGTTTCTGTTACATTACAGGTTAATCATTACACTACTTATTGATTTCTATTACATTACTGGTTAATCATTACACTACTTATTGATTTCTATTACATTACTGGTTAATCATTACACTACTTATTGATTTCTATTACATTACTGGTTAATCATTACACTACTTATTGATTTCTATTACATTACTGGTTAATCATTACACTACTTATTGATTTCTATTACATTACATTAGAACACCAACAATACAAATACTAGGGTATGTCCAATTGAATACAAAACCATAGGACAAGTGTATGACCCTCCATAAAATCCAGGAGTAAATTACAGCTGAGTATCCAAGAACTGTGATCGATATTAAATGCTTGCATTGTAACCATAGTAAAACCGTTGTTACGAGCACCTGAAGACACCGAACTGAACACAAAACTCTGTAGGCCACCCACTGGGCCTCTAATGAGGTCAGCGACAGGAATACAATTGTGCATGCAAGTAGTTGTGTTAGGTAATATTGACTGTCAATGTTGATATATAATATTGACTATCACCGTGAATTCAGTAGACCAAAAATACAAACACTGGGATATATCTAATTGAATACAAAGCCATAGGACATTTGTAGGGCTCTCTATAAGATCCAGGAGTAAAGTACAGCTGAGTATCCAAGAGCTGCGATTGATATTAAATGCTTGCATTGTAACCATAGTAAAACTACTATTACAAGCACTTAAAGACACAAACCTAAACACAAACTGTAAGCCACCCACTGTGCCGCTGATGAGGTCTAGCAAATGCAATCAGTTGTGTACATAAGTGGTTTTGTTAGGTAATATTGACTGTATGGTCCACTATAAGATCCAGGAGCACATTACAGCTAAGTATCCAAGAGCTGTGATTGATATTAAATGCTTGCATTGTAACCATAGTAAAACCATTGTTACAAGGATGTGAAGACACGGAACAGCACATAAAACTGTAGGCCACCCACTGGGCCTCTGATGAGGTCCAGTGAGTGGAATACAGATGTCTATACAAGTAGTTGTGTTAAGTAATATTGACTGCCAATGTTGATATAGAATATTGATTATCATTGTGAATACAGTAGACCAAAAATACAAACACTGGGATATAAACTAATTGGATACAAAACCACAGGACAAGTGTAGGGCTCTCTATAAGTTCCAGGAGTAAAGTACTGCTGAGTATCCAAGAGCCGTGATTGATATTAAATGCTTCCATTGTAACCATAATAAAACTACTATTACAAGCGCTTAAAGACTCAAACCTAAACACAAACTGTAAGCCACCCAATGTGCATCTGATGAGGTCCAGTAAATGGAATACAGTTGTATATACAAGTATTTTTGGGGGGTAATATTGTATGACGATATGACTGCAGTAAATGGACAATACAGGCTAAGACATATTTACTTGTATGTTGAACTTTTGGAGTTTTGAATGGCTCTTTATTAGATCCAGTATGACTATAGTATGATTAGACTATGGTAAAGACTATTATTACTTTTGGACTTTTGAATGGCTCTTTATTAGATCCAGTATAACAATAGTAAAAACTATTATTACAAGCACACGAGCATTCAAGCATGAGCACGCAAACATAAACACACAGTCGTAGACCACCCACTAGGCCTCTGATGAGGCCCAGTGGGAAAAATGCAGCTGTGGGTGTAAGTTATATGTTAATAGTTTGATACTTTCCACTGCCATTGGCAACATCTCTCATCAATCCCAAGTTTCTAAAACTGTACCTCTAAGTTTAGGACAGAGCACGCACTGGCTCAGGTTAAAGCAGTACAGACTGTTCTACACGCTGACTGAACGCATATCTTCTGCAATCCTATCTCGGAGAAAAGGCAAGGTTAACATTTTAATATAAGTTGTATAAATTGTTCCCACAATCCTCGTAAAACAAATAATCTCTGAACTACATTTTACTATGAACAATAAAGACTAATTTGGTGAACTTCAACAAAAAGAAAATTTCACATTTTTCATCAAAGGTTTGTCTCGTTGAAAAGAAATGTGACAGTCGATAAACAGAGAACACTGTGAACAATATTTAGAGAAGACTGTAATACTCTAATGGGCTAAGCATCAAAGTATTTCCAAATCACAATACAAGCTGTTGACTTATAGTGTGTAGTACGACGTACGATTGTGCCATTCTGGGCTGTTGACTTCAGAATTGTTCCTTAACCCTTTACCCAACGCAGACGATTTCAAAATTTATTATTTTAAATATCATTTTTTAAATTTTTTCAAAAAAATTCAACAAAACCATATCATGTGACCCCTCCTTGGAACGAGCTCGACGAGCTCGTTCCAAAGAGGGGTCACATGATATGGTTTTGTTGAAATTTTTCGAAAGATAAAATTTTTTCAGCTGCTGAATTTGCATATTACGCAGGCGGATGCGGGCGATTCGTTGGGTAAAGGGTTAACTACGATCAGTCATTGTGAATTTGAATGAGCACAAGGAATAAGCTGAGAAGCTTCAACCGTGGAGCACAGTCGGTGGATACGAACACTTTTAACTCCCATATACTTATATCACACGATTACAGTACCTTTCAGTATAGCTTAAGTTGTCTATATGTGCAAGTTTGGTGATGATATCATCGTCCCCGATATCAAGATAAAACATTCTTTAGCAAGCCAACGGCTTCTTCTTGTTGAACTTTCTCGTTCCAGGACGCCATTATCGGGCCACTACCGAAGGTTATCTCCCAAGCCATGTACATACCAAAACCTCTTAACTAAGCTAAATTAGTTAAATAAGCGCACCTCCTACTATTTTAAGGGAACAATCCCAATTGCGACAGGAATCTCTTATATTAATTATTTCCACAGTTTAATTAAACAAGTAAATTAAACATTGATATTTCAAACCTAACTGTTTGTGTACACATTACAAATGTGTGTCAAGATGGTAACATGTCCAGAAATAAACATTCATAACAATGAGATCATGTGAGAAATTAAAATAAGATGAATTTATTGTAATTGTTAAAATTACTCATATTTATTTGAAAATATGGTAAATAACTGAGATCATGTCTTTCATGAATATCATTTTTTTAAATTTGAATTTAAAAATACCTGACTGGAGAAGCCTAGTCTCGATATCCCGGTGCATACTTTGGCACAAACACTTTCAATCAAGTAATACCACAAGGGTCTACTGGAGGAAATTGGATTTTGTCACGTCACAGTCAGAGGCTCCATAACCACATCTAGCTATGTACTTATATAAGAATGTTGTTAAAAAGGAAAAGAGATTTTCGAAGCTGCACACGATCACAAAGGTAATCAAATACTTCACACTGTACACATGCTGAGCCCACTGTTTTCGATAATACTAATTTCGCCAATAACGCTAACAGATTTAAATGTATATCAACGTCAAGCTCACAAGGAAGTCAATTGTTTTATGTCTGACTGAAAAGGAAACTCCATTGACAGTGAGTTGTATTGTTTTAATTCCACGAATTTCTCATGACAACGGTGTTGTGTTTTGGTTTGCGCTCAGTAAACTACTTCCTTGTTTAAAGTACGAGCTGGTCACTATTTATGGTGTGGGCATATTGTAAGATAAATTGACCATCGTCACCTTGGGGGTAATTATATACAGATACAGGCGTACTGTATGAGACTTCACAACCTCTTGTCGAAAACGCAGTTATTTTATTGATTATAACGTCCCTTGAGTAGGATCAGAGACGATTAAATAAATGGAGGATCTCCATCGGCACCCAGTTTATAGTGAAATTTACGAAACGTATCCAGCAGTAACTGAAATCCTTCTGGCGCTGCCCAGACTTAACCCTTTGAGACTTTAATTACCTTGACGTTGAAACGTCACTGGGAATTCAGTTTCTTCAAAGTTTTTCAAAATGCGACGTCAAACGCCGGAAAGTACAATTAACAAGATATTTTTTTCATTAGTGATTAACTGGTTGAGGGCTAGATTATTTTCGGTGGTTTGAATTTGTTATTCAAAACTTGTTTTATTATTAATTATTGGAAAGTGCCCATTTGCACTCTCCAATAATTTGTAATAAAACAAGTTTATATAAACAAAATATTTGTATTTGACTGAATATAAAATATAGGCAAGGAAAGTGTTGACTTTTACTCTGATATCTTCATTTTTTGAAAGCCCAGATAGTGGCTTCTAGCACTCAAACCTGCTGGCAAAACTTCATATTAGAATTTTAAGCTGGGATAACCTTTGGCTCAACGGTTGTCACTGAGCACTATTTCGGGAGAAAATAGGAATTAAGGTAAAAACTTTACAAAATCGAACAATAATAACAAAACAAATGGCCACAAAGTATCAAAGCACTGTTTGATTTCGTACGTCATAAGACGTACAAAAGTATCAAAGGCTTAATTTACCAAACAAGTGTAGTTAGTGTCAATTTAAATTGGGAACGTGTTGAAGAATTTATTTATCTTATAATGTTTTGGGTCCATAATTATTCGAATGTGCCCTGTATCAGGGACCTCTGATACAAAATATGTATCTTTCAAGTGCATGATACAAGTGCGTGCTTAGTTACGATTTGTTTACGTTACTATTTATAGAACATTACACCCTTTCAAAAGGCATTTGCAAGAGACCGCATACGTTTCTGTATAGAAAGTTAGGAACAGGGAAACATTCTTCTCAAAAGTGTAATTATTAAATCGTAAAACCACATTACATTTACGTGTCTGTGTCTAAATCGTTGGAAGCATTCAGTTGAAACAACACGCCGTTTACAGCTCATAATCTTTTCGGAATGTTGATCAAACGCACTCATTGAGTTTATCTGGAGATCGAGAAAGTTCAAGGCCGCCGTATGGTACAGTTTTTACCAAAACGATCTGCTTTTTTTTAGTGAAAATGAAATCTTAAACTAAAAGGTTAGTTAATCAAGTTATTTGCACTTTAACTGAGAATTGTAAGATAAATTTATCATCACCATTATGTTGCTATACAATATGTTGTGCTAGAGTCAGGGTCTTGTTCCTAAGGCCATATATTTGCACTATAAACTAAGAATTATAAGATAAATTTATCATCGCCATTATGTTGCTGTACAATATGTTGTGCTGGAGTCAAGGTCTTGTTCCTAAGGCCAAATCTCGACCTATCGAGATATGACCGCAGAAACAAGACCTCGACTGTGAGACAACATTTTGTACATTAACATAATGGTAATAACGTATATTTATTATGCCCCACGTTTGTAACATCAGCCGTGATTGGTTAATATGACACCTATTAAAAGTCATAGTACTGGAGTTTTGGGGCAAAACGCGGGTACTATCGGAACGTTTTTCCCTGGAGACAAGAGAATGAAGAAAATGTAAGCGCCACTTCCATTGATCAGCGTCGAATTTCTCAACACCAAACGCTGGCTCCGTGTCCGTTTAGCTTTTTCAACACCGGTAGACACACACTTACCAACAAATATATCACCTTCAGTGGGTGTGTTTTCAATTTTAACTGCAAACAATGCATTCAGAAGAATCAGAAATATTAAAAAACTCACTCACGTGTTGTTCACCACTTCAGTGAATCCTGAATATGAGTCTGAGTTATGACTTGTGTTTCACTCCGCTTAATTCTATCAACTGTTGTCCGAGAAACATGAATTTATATTACATTAATTTAAATCACTTTTCACACAAGCATTAACAATGAATTATAACACGAACAGCATGATGCAGTTGTTAACATTGGCATTTGTTGATAAAGAAACTTCCAAAGCGACGGCACTTGTGACAAGTCATTTTCGAAGGGACGTCATTCGTTCGAAATGACGTCATGTTTTTGGATTCGACTACATTGTTGTTACAAGATCGATGGCTTGTTGCAGTTAACGCTTAACAATGAAAGTCATATTTTGTTCGGCATAATAAAATAATTAGAACGTTTCTTTTCATGTTCTATCGGTCGATAGTACCTGAGTTTGTGTGATTTCTGAAATAAAACCTTCAGCAGCTTCGCTGCTTCAGGTTTTATTTCAGAAATCACACAAACTCAGGTACTATCGACCGATAGAACATGAAACAGAACGTTCTAATATTATATTATCACTTGATCCCAAACCCAATAAGAGTGCATAAATTGATCGAGAAACAAACAGCAGAAAGTGATTACTGATTACTCGCTCACCATGGATAATTTGGAGATTTCAATTCAGCAATAGAAAGCCTTGTCAGCTCTGCACATCTCTTATCCTCCCAACTGGACTCTCCAGATGAAAGGCAAGACTGTTCATCTGACCCCGGAGTATGAAGCAGATAGGCACCGCACCACCTCCCTCGGGGAGAGGACTACCTTTGCTGAGAGGACCTCCTCTCACACTGCTCCTCACCCGAGGGAGTCCGGACCGTCTGCGAAGGGAATAATAGAGTCCAGCGAACAGCGACCAGGCACAGGGATGACCGGCGTCTGGAGGCTTGGCTTGAGAACAGAAAAGCAGAGACGAAGAAACAGATGACGATGAGGGAGACACCTATCAAATCATCACCACCTTCCCCTCCCACGCAACCCCCACCTCTTCACTGGAGAGGTTGGAAGGCAGGGAGACGGAGGAGGCGGAGGAGGTGTAGGTCACTCAAACCAAACCTGAATCTCCTACCTGCTCGGACCAATCAAGCAACTCTCCGAGGAAGTAGAAGCGACCGACGAGGAGACCCTTGAGCAGCTAGAAGCCAGGTGGAAATGGACGCGGAAGCAGCGGCAAAAAGAACGCGAGGAGTTATGGTGCGAGTACAATGAAGAAAAGACAAAAGTGGAAGAAAAGATCAAAAGTATTCAGGCAAATCTTTTAGCAAAGGGAACAAACTCAAACTCACCCTCGGGAGCACCACCAAAGAAAAAGAAAAAAAAAGGACACCGTCATTAGGGTCGAAAGGGTTTTGCTTAACCCTCACATCGTCCCTGCATGCCTTCGTCACGCTGAAATCATTTCATTTCGAAACAAATAGTCCTTCCTACGAGGCCTCAAAGCACGTTGTTGAAAACAATAAGTTACCCATTATAGCGTCCACTTCATCAAACTCGTCCCCGATATTTTGAAGCATTCATTAATTGAGTTTTATTGAAAGAATAGTTCGAAAAAAGAAACCGTGTGTGTAGGTGTAAACATGCAACTAGAGGTCAGAATTCAAGTTTAGTGGAAAACTACAACTACGTATACATTTGGCCCTCTTCCAAAAATGTTATTGATAGATCGTGCTTTATCGCTTTTAAAGTTTGGGTTTAATAATCAGATGTTGGGTCAGATCATTTGACTGACTACATTAACGCACTTTAATAAATACAATAGAACAATGGGAAACTGTTGCTATCACAACCCTTTGAGGAACCTGACGAACCAACATGACGGATCAACCCACGAACCTGCCGAAGAACCTTGGAATCTGTATAACTACTGGGGAACATGATGAACTTAACGAAAGGATATACAGACAGGCAGATGTCTGGTACAATTTTCTATGAACGACTAAATCGTGATATAAGGGAGGAATATTCCAAGGAAATATTTGAATCTACTATTGCAATCTGTCTAAAAGGGCTCGTCTCCATGGACACTCCTGATTAGCTAGATAAAAGAAATCGGATCGCTCGCACTTCTGACAAGAGTTATGGACCCTCGTGAAAATTTACTAATTTTCAGCTTGTGAGCACCTCAACTCGAACAAACTGTATTGTTCTTTAGTGTATCAGATCCTCCGATGAAGATTTCCATCGAGTTCGAAAACGAGTTTCGGCCGACTTATCTTAGCAGTGCTATGGTCCTTAATTTGTTAATTTAAGTGACTATTTAAGTGTCAACTGACTTGATTACTGCTTTGCATATGAACCTTTCACGATAACATTGTGATCGTGTTTGAAAACCGGTATTACCGGAATTTATCTCAAAGGTCTCAACGGAGTTATCAGTTATTAAATTTAACAAATTTTGTGCTCATTAGGACTCTAGTCTTCAGACCACACCTTCTTAATAAG
The DNA here is from genome assembly GCA_031216915.1 of Pictodentalium vernedei. Taxonomy (NCBI): domain Eukaryota; kingdom Metazoa; phylum Mollusca; class Scaphopoda; order Dentaliida; family Dentaliidae; genus Pictodentalium; species Pictodentalium vernedei. Next base: position 302,939,080 of record CM062290.1, on the reverse strand, counting down.
AGCAACACCTGGCGGTAGCCACCAAAGCCTGGACTCCGCATCTGTGATGCGTACTCGTTGTTTCTTTTTAACTTCAACACCACCACGTTGTAGTTAGCGAGTCTACGAGTGTTTTTCGTTGAACCCCGAGTGTTTCATGTGTGTGTTTTTTATGGTTTTGTTTCTTTGTCTCAGAAGACAAAACGATCGCAATACCGTTAGCCCTGCCCATGTTAGAGTATTTTGCTGATTAATCAGCATCCTCAGTTCCTATATCCCAGGTTCCGTTCCAAAAAAAAAACAGAGAAGCGGGATCGAAAACAGTTGGGAACAATTATACAGTGTACCTAGCAGTTGATCTTGCCTTTTCCGAGTTCGCTTCGTTATCCTACACAATACAGTGGAACCCTGTTAATTAAATAATCAGTTTGCCAATGAAAATAATTCAATTAACAGGAACATTCAATTAACAGGGATACCTTTGTTTTCTTGTATTCTAGTGATAAACTGGACAGTAGTTATTCTATTATATCTTTTTGACAGAGCTCATAGAGCTCTGTCAAACAAGATATAGTGGAATAAATCCCTCTGTTGCGTGTACTTTGCGCCAAAATTGGTCTGCAGAGAGGCAGAATTCAGTGTGGGGTAATTTCTCAGCATTTTACAATTGTTTTATTCAGTTAACAGAAGTTTGCTCTCTAACCTATATGCAATAAACAGGGTACGTTTGTCACTGAAGGTATGGTGAATAGTTTTGTGTTTTGAAGTTATATTCAATTAGTAGGATTATTCTATAGAGAGGAGCCGATTAAGGTATGTTTCAGTGAACTATTCCGGTTTACTTAGTTTACTGCTCCATGTAAACCTGAACTAGGTTTAGAAATCCCAATGGAATGATATGTTTAATGAGAATACTATTCCACTTAAACCTTGGCGTGATGTCGCCAGGAAACGTGAAACAGGGACGCGTTTTTAGGAAGGGCGATATCCAAAGTGTGGGAAACATATCCCTGCTTTCATTTTTAAACAATCTTTGAAAACCAACTTTGAAAAGGCCCGCATAAGACTGATAAGACACTTTCCAACGATAGTGTCAACAACTGCGTTACTGCTACCATAGAAATAAAATGACTAAAAGGGTCTTCTGAAAGTTGCAAAACAAATTTTTCCGATAGAAAAACAATCTTTTGATTGAGAATCGACTATTTTAGAAAAGCCGCTTTTGTGGGCAAAATAAACGTTATTAACTTTTTTTTTATCGTTTCTCTCTCTTTATTTATTGCTTTTTTCATGAAGCCGGCATTGTTTATTTTTTATCTGACACACGAAATCAGAATATTTTTTATTGTTGTGCGAGGCCAAGAACTTTTATGTGCACTCCAATGCGCACGTCAGGACTTGAATGATAAACCAGATAACCCTGCTCTCGGTTACAATACAGTGTTTTCGTGCAAACAGCTCCTCTAGTGGTTGACACCCAACCTTTAATGGAGGATAAAAGTTCCTGGAATTATCCGATTGGTGGAAAATGAACCGAGCTTGTAAGTGTGAATAAAATTTTTAAAGTGCATGTTTTGGAAAAGATATAAAACATTGGTGACTGTTGTCTTCTGAAATGTGTGAGAGAAGATTAAAATTGGGTAGGGATAGGTAAAAATATGTCTATTTCATTCAGTGCGAAACTGGACGGGAGTACAGGAAGCTCCAAATTTAAAGGCAAAATTCACGTGGCGACCTATATATTTTTTCAGTATCTTTTTTCATGAGATGATAAACTAAATGGATAGATGGTTGTTTTTGCCCAAATCAGCTTGATGAGATGAGAAGAGGAGGAAAGATTAGTACGGTCGTCAATGGAAAAAAAACTGTATTGTAACCTCTCCAGGAGGTTTATTGGTTTAATCCAGAAATATAAACCAGAATATAAACTGCTCAATAAAACGATATGGGTTTTTTCCGTGTGCCTACGAATGCTCACAATAAACCAAGTAAACCGGAATAGCTCACTGAAACATACCCTAAATGGGCTCCATCGTACGTTCATAAAGTATTCGTTCGGTGTTACTCGATCAATACCAATAATTCTAAATGCGCTGTGCATTATGCGCTGCTAAAAGGTGAAGTAGTGAATAGAATTAACAGACGCAGTTGTTAAAGGTTTTTTCAAAGCAGGGAAAATAACCTTTTGTGACAGATTCGTAGTATTCATACAAATTACATTTATCGGTGATATGTACTGATTATATAATTATCCGATAACGTTTGTGAGTTGAAGACAGTTTTACATGATAATGTACCACCTTCTTAGCCAGTACTGGCTGGATTAAGTCGTGGAGTGGTGATAACATTTAATATATGTAATTAGAAATTGAATTCTCTCCTGGCGTTATTTATAAAAATCGTGTCAATTTTCATTATTTTTTTCATTTTTTGTCTCCAAAAACCAACTTAGGACTCCTCTTTGTAACGAGCTCGTTCCAATTAAGTGCCATAAGCTATGTTTTGGAGACAGGAATAAAATTCTTTAGTTAGGCCTAAAAAGTTAAAAATCTGTTTCTCAGGCCCCTCCCGCATGGTCCTTTTGTTTGCCTCATGCTCTCTTTTTATAACCAATGCAAACTTGAAAAAATAAAAATTAAACGGTTTATGTCTTATATTTTACCCTTAATACAATTGATGACTTTGTCCCTTGAGTGGTACAAGACCTTGCAAGGCTTTAGCACTGCAAAGCCTTCTTGCACTCAAGGGCGAAATAGATCACCACCCATGTTGTTCTGTAGATTGAAGCCTAAAATATAAAACAAACTAAGAACATAAATTTTTGATGGTAAAGAAATAATTACAAAAATTAAAATTAAAATAACAAATCGCCCCCCACATGCAATTTTACACAAAAATGGCATGAGAAACAGAAGATCTACTTTGTGTGGCCTTATTCAAGAACTGTTTTGCAAATGTCGTTCTTTGGTCTTCATGTTGGACAAAGAGTTACAAATCAGTATTGGAGAATCATTTTTCCCAGAAAGTGTTGATTCTTTTGTCTTAAATATATTGCAAAGACACCAAGGAATGTCAAAATATCAGTAGTGTAAAAATCAGGTAGTGTAATAAAAATCAACCAGTAATGTAATAAAAATAAATCAGTAGTGTAATAACTAGTAATGTTATAAACGTACCCAGTAGTATAATAAAAGTTAGTGAAAATCTGGAAAAATTAACACTTTTTCATTGAATATTCAAAAAGATTTGGGGTGTCTCCAATTATTGTTTTGGTTTATCTTATCGATTAATCATTTGATCAGAAGTGTAAAGACTTTGTCTTGGTCATAAATCATTTGTTGGATTCAACTCTGTGTTTTACTGGTATTTATGTGCGTATATACAGAAGTTTAAGGTTACTTTCATCCTCTGTGGCTATATCGCTGCCGCAAGATAAATATAAATTCAAAGTTCGGCAACAATTATTTATGGTAATGCTGTGCTTGTTAGATGATAGATACTCCTGGCAAAACAAAAAAGGTTTTCAGTGTAACTCAAATTTTCTGGTCTCTTGCGGTGTCAACATTAATAATTCTCAATAAGTCAATGGCGTATCTCTAAAGATCTTTCTATCTCCCAACCCGCTTCAGTCGCTGAATCGCATTGTACGTTTTTTTCTTGGTCTGGTTGGCCTCTTTGAAAGATCCCATAAAAGACCGTGTTTGTCTTATAGTGGTGTCATGTTCCCTAAAATGGAGGTTTCTACCTTTTACGGGGAGGAGGCAATATCTTCTGACTGATGATATCCCTGTTTGATTATTTGTGATTCAACCCCCTAGATTAATCCGTTTGAACCCTAGAGATTATTTTTTCCGTCCAGGAAAGTCATAATTTCATTAAGTACTGTGGCTGTTAAGTGAATGTGTGAGGTAGACCAATTAATATTTTCAACGTGCAGCCTGAGGGCTGCACGTTGAAAATATTAATTGGTCTACCCCCAAGTAATGAATAAGGACTCTTCCGCTTGATGCCATTGAACAAACATAGAAGATACTATCAGGGCTCAAAGGGCTAAGCTTCATACCCTAAGCTCAATCGGCAATCCATCCACAGTACTTATTTACTTATTGGTGTTTAAGGTCACATACTTATGCACAATGGCTAATCGTGACCGTGACAGTTTTACGGGTGGAGGAAGCCGGAGTACCCGGAGAGAACCACCGAGCAACGACGAGCAGCTGTCAGCTCTCCAACATCGTAACTCTGAACTCTGCACCGCAGCACAGTCAGGGTTAGATTGGTTGAAGACATGCGCACCATCGACGTGCAGTACGCTTCAGTACACAGCGTCATCGTGCCCCCATGTAGGCATTCGGGGTGAAGTGTCTTGCCCAAAGACACAACGCGGTTGCCGCAGGTGGGATTCGAACCGAGGACCTCTCGGCTTGCAGCCTGCACCTCTGTCAACTGAGCCACCGCGCCCCCATCCATCCACAGTAATCACATTAATTCCTTTTCAATGTTAAAATGGAACCATACGTCTCTTTCATTATAACAAGTTTATTTTGGAGTATTAGAAAAATGTGTTAACCTTTCAGAGATCTACTTCTAAAATAGTGCTTCCCACACCCTGCATTTGTCCTAGAGGTTTTTAGAAATAACCCCCTCTACAGTTATGCAAGATCCACATGACCTTTTAGCATTCAAATGTCAGCTTCTGTTGACCATCAAGGCAATTTCTTGACTCCGGATCTCGGTGTATTTGACCAGCTCACGTGGAATGGGAATAGATCCCACAAAGTACTCACCCTCCTCTTCTCGCCTTGTGTAGACAGAATCATCATATTGAAAGAAGGGCCGTCTTATCCCTACATTTGGAAAAAAAGAACCAGGCGAACTTAATTTTGGTGCCCCTCTCCTCCAAGAGAAACGTTGGCTCCCCCACCCCACCACATGAGCATCACTCATGGAAGCACACAGTCTCTTAGAATATCTTTAAAAGTAGCCAACCAGACAGAAAAGGCTATACATTTCGATGTTGCGAGCGAAGTGGGTTCTGTCTGACGGAGATCTTTAGAAATTCGTCAGGGGCGTATTAAAAATTATAAATGTTGACAACACAAGAGATCAGAAAATTCGAGTCCTAGAAGCCTACACTTTTTCAAGTACGAGTTACCCGGAAGTCTTTTTGAAATATGTTAGGGTCTGACATCTTAGCCTGGGGTAAGCATTCACTAACAAGGACCGCATTACAATACATAATTGTCTAATATTGAATTTGTACTAATTCTGCGGCAGTGATATAGCTACGGATGCTTACAAAGACGGTAAACACCAGTAAAAATGCACATTGAAACCACAAAAAACACCTTTCACCTCAGTATTGGTTCAAATAATTGACATTTGATCGCGACAATATCATTAGACTTATTATCAAGTGATCAAAAATCAATAAGAATTATCAAAATTATCATTTAAGCCACTCAAAAATGTGTTAAATTTCGTTGAAAAATTGTTGATTTTCATGAACTTTTATTACATCGCTGCTTAATTTTAGTACATTACTGGTTATTACACTACTGGCTGATTTCTATTACTTTACTGGTTAATCACTATTTTACTGGCTAATCATTACACTACTGAATGATTTCTATTACACTACAGGTTAGTTATTACACTTCTGTTTGATTTTTATTACATTACTGGTTAATCATTATACTACTGCTTAATTTATATTACATTACTGGTTAACCATTACACTACTATGTGATGTTTATTACATTACTGGTTAATTATTACACTACTGGTTGATTTATATTATATTACTGGTTAATCATTACACTACTGGCTGATTTGTATTACATTACTGCTTAATATTACATTACTGGTTAATCATTACACTACTTGTTGATTTCCGTTACATTATAGGTTAATAATTATACTACTTGTTGATTTCTATTACATTACTGGTTGATAATTACACTACTTACTGATTTCTATTACATTATTGGTCAATCATTACATTACTTGTTGATTTCTATTACATTACAGGTTAATCATTACACTACTTATTGATTTCTATTACATAACTGGTTAACAATTTCACTACCTGTTGATATCTAGTGCATTACTGGTTAATAATTATACTACTTGTTGATTTCTATTACATTACTGGTTAATCACTACATTACTTGTTGGTTTATATTACATTACTGGTAAATCATTACACTGCTTGTTGATTTCTGTTACATTACAGGTTAATCATTACACTACCTGTTGATTTCTATTATATTTCTGGTTATTCATTACATTACTTGTTGATTTCTATTAAATTACTGGTTAACTATTTCACTTCTTGTTGATTTCTATTACATTACTGGTTAATCATTACACTACTTGTTGATTTCTGTTACATTACAGGTTAATCATTACACTACTTGTTGATTTCTATTACATTACTGGTTAATCATTACATTACTTGTTGATTTCTATTAAATTACTGGTTAACTATTTCACTTCTTGTTGATTTCTATTACATTACTGGTTAATCATTACACTACTTGTTCATTTCTATTACATTACTGGTTAATCATTACACTGCTTGTTGATTTCTATTACATTTCTGGTTAATCATTACACTACTTGTTGATTTATATTACATTACTGGTTAATCATTACACTACTTGTTGATTTATATTACATTACTGTTTAATATTACATTACTGATTAATAATTACACTACTTGTTGCTTTCTATTACAATATTAGTTAATCATTACACTATTTGTTGATTTCTATTACATTACTGGTTAATATTACATTACTGGTTAATCTTTACACTACTTGCTGATTGCTATTAAATTACTAGTTAATCATTACACTACTTGTTTTGTTGATTTCTATTGCAATACTAGTTAATCGTTATACTATTTGTTGAATTTCTATTACATTATTGGTTAATCATTACACTACTTGTTGACTTCTATTACATTACTGGTTAATCATTACACTACTTGTTGATTTCTATTGCATTACTAGTTAATCGTTACACCAATGGCTGACTTATATTACATTACTGATTAATCATTACACCACTATGTCATGTTTATTACACTAGTATGTGATGTTTATTACACTACTGGCTGCTTTTATTACATCGCTGGTTAATACTACATTTATGGTTAATATTACACTATTGGAAGATTATTAGACTACATACCGCTCTACGATTTAGCGCTTTCACTTTGTAGTTTAATTAATGATATTCTTGAGAAGAAAAAATCATTTTGACGCATCGGAAATTTGGTGTAAGGGAAGAGAATCATTCTAGCAGTCATGGTAATTCATCCTTGTTTCCTCGGCAAAAAAATTGCTGTGGAAAACTGGTGCTTCTATGGCAATTGCTGTGAAGCCTGTTCGATTGTGTAAAAATGATCAAGGGCCAGGGCATAGTCTCAATCGCCTTGTATATGTTGTATGCGGTGAAGTGAAAACTTTCAAGTAACTTTAACATGTGAAAGTAGTTCGTGATACATGTGCGTATAATCACAATCAATGTGCAGAATCTTTCACTCAATTAGATCATGCCAATATCATGAACCATGTGAATGTCGAGAAAAAACCCTTGGAAATGAGCAGGCGACTAGCTCAACATGTATAGTATGAGTGAAAATAAGATGCAGCATAACCACAAACTAGGTATCTCACTGCTTCTGTATTGATAACATCAGAATCTGACATCAGTTTCTAGAAAGCTCTGTAAGAGCTTTCTAGAAACTGATGTCAGATTCTGATGTTATCAACACAGAAGAAGCAGAACACATAGTTTCTAGTGGTTATGCTGCAAGTTTTACTGTAAGTTGTAAGTTTAGCAATACGATTTAGTGCAACCCACATAGTTTGATTCCTTGTGTAACCTGGAAGTTGTGCAATTTGTGCCACCACAAGGCTTCCTGAAAAAGCCATCCTCGGCAGTATTTTTGCTGTGGATATTCTTTGTTTCCTCGGCATTTTCCCCGGCACTGCTGATTGCTGAGGTTGAATTACCAGGGCTGTTCTAGAGTAGGTTGAAGCAGCGTCCAGGTAAAAGTTAAGGAGGTGTGACTTTCAACAGACACTGGATCGCAAAGAACACATCTCCGGTAAAAGTAGAAAGGAAGTATTAGAGAAAATTATGAATTAGACTAAATTTAGAAATAAAAGAGGTGCACATGAAGACTTGGTACAAGAAGACTTGGCGAATTCACTGTAATTCAGGATTTTATGTAAATAGTGAAAGCAGAAACAAATTATTGGAATTCAGTGTGAAAGGGTTATTGTGCTTTGATGAGCGAGTCGGTGTCTGGTAGGTGAATTTCAGCGTGTGACGAATGGGTCTAAGAAAATAGACTGATCGGTAAAGTATCAACAAAGGAATACCGTCGTGTGATTGAAGGTTGTGTGCGAAGAAGGGAGATGGTTCTCTAGAAGTGGAAGTATAAGAACACAGTATGTATCCCAGCTACAGTACAGTCGTCGTGGATTGGTCGTAATCCACGCGTGGGCAGTGATGTCAACGCATGCGTTCATCGGATAATAAAATTCATCACCAGCAAAATTTTAATTAATGAAGCACCGGGTTGTACCCGGTGCTTCATAAATAAATTTCTTGAGAATTATTCCTGTAATTAGTGTTTGGAATCTAGAATTATTGTGTCGTGGAAATACTGCTCAGCCATGGAAAGTGGCCAGTTCAGCGCGGCCGTACTGTAGCACAAGGTGGTTGTAACAAGGTTGTAGACGCGTTGCGCTTTTGTGATTATAACGTTGAAAGACAGTACACTTGAGGACACCGAATGGTGACCACGTTTTTCATCATGTTTGCTCTCAATATCAGCTCAACAACTTCTTACTTGACGTTGCAGTCACGTCGTGAAAACGTTGTAGCAGTATAGCCGTTTTGCCACTTAGTAACATTCTGATGAAACGTTGCAGGCAACACAACCAACATCTAACAACCTCTTGCATAACATTGTAGCCACCTTGTGGTAACTATGCAGTTGTTTCTAGACAAGTCTCAGCTGTCTATATATCCAACCATGGCACTTAGAACCGAACATGCAAGTTTTTGCAGAGAGAAGTGGTGGACACTTGTTTTATTGCTGTAAAATGGTCAACTTCAGTCGGAATTAGGCCCTAAAGGGTTCTCAACTTTTTACTTGACGCTGTGAAAATGTGGTGAAAATGTTCCGCCAACACATCTATCTTGCACCATTCTCAAACCGCAAGGTCCACGATTCGATCCCCACCAGGAGTAATTGCGTTGTGTCCTTGGGCAGGTCACTTCATCCCGATTGCCCATGTAGGAGCACGGTGGCGCTGTGTACTAAGGCGTACTGCACGTCGATGGCGCACTTGTCGTCAACCAATGCTAACCCTGGTTGTGTGGAGTTAGCACGTTGCTCGGTGTTTCTCTCCGGGTACTCACACTTCCTCCACCCTTAAAACTGTCCGACACGAGGTGACCCTGGCTGTCGAATGTGTCGTTAAACTCAATAAATAAATAAATAAATAAATAAATAAATAAATAAATAAATAAATAAATAAATAAATAAATAAATAAATAATCTTCCACTATTCAGGAATTTCTTATTTAACTTTGTGTACTAGGTGGGTACGTCTCAAAATCCTTACAGTTATAGACCGATGTTTAACCCTTTATCGAACGTAACGGTAAAAACCGGTCAGCGCTATTTACAAAATTCGCCATTCAGTTTTCATTATTTTTTCCATTTTTATCTCAAAAACATAGCATATGACCTCTTCTTAGAACGAGCTCGTTGACCTCGTTCCAATGAGGGGTCATAAGCTGTATTTTTAACGTAAAAGTGAAAAAAAAATAGTTATTTAAGAATTTTATTTGCAAGTGTCGTCTGCCTTTCGTGTTAGGTTTATACTGTGGTTCGTGTTTTTATACAGTGTTCAAAAAAGGTTCACAATTTTGCGGAACATTTTTTTTAACCGTAAGCTACATGTATCTTAGAACAACACTCGAGTAAACAACCTGATATATTATGCATAATCTAAGTTAACTATTTAATTTAATTGCGTTGTGTCCTTGGACAGGTCACTTCATCCCGATTGCCCACGCGGGAGCACTGTTAATAGAAGAATTCTGTTCGCTAAGCTAGATCGCTTGGGAATTGAAGGAAATACTCTAAATATAATTGAGTCCATGTATCAGACAAGTAACCATCTCGTCAAGACGTCACAGGGCCCTGGGGCGCCTTGTTTGTCGAATACCGGTGTTAGACAAGGGGGTATATTATCACCGACTTTCTTCAAAATATTTATCGATGATATAGCTGGGTACTTTGATGACTCTTGTCATTCGATAACTGTCTACGATAGGAAAGTAAATCATCTTCTTTTCGTTCACGATTTAGTTATATTTTCACAGACTGCTTCCGGATTACAAAATTGCTTGAACAAACTCATTGTATGTTCGCTCAGAAATAATCTACCAATTAATACGTCAAAAATTAATATTGTAAAATTTGAAAAGAGAAAATCAAAAGTAACAGAAATCTTCAAATTTGGAGATGAACTTCTAGAAACATGTGACAGCTATTACTATTTGGGTTTACTGTTCCATAGAAACGGAAAATTTAGAGATGCTCAGCAAAATCTAAAATCTAAGGCTCTGAAGGTGCTGCATAAATTGAAACGTGATTTTTCAAAAACCAATATTCCGCCCGTAGATGTATATATAAATGTATTCAATGTATTGCGTAAGCCCATCTTATTGTATGGGTGCGACGAATTGTGGACCCCTGAACTCAATAACGCGGATACCGCATCATGTGAAAATGTACACTTACAGTTTTGCAAAACAGTTTTAGGAGTCAATCAAAAGGCATCGAACAATGCGGTGCTAGCCGAACTTGGCCAGTTTCCCTTACACATTTCCTCATATGTAAAGATGCTGAGGGTTGTTGGGAAACGGCAGTCCGATTCGGTAAATGAACTACTAGATAGCGCGTTTATGGAGTCGTTGTCGAACACGCCATCAGATGCAATGCACAGAAAGCTTAAAGAATTTGGTGAGCGGTTTCAAATTAATACCGAGTCCCTGACCACAACTGCAATAACTGAAATTGAATCCAAACTTAAAGAGGGTCACATTTCTGTATTTTATGGTGCCATTCACAATGACAATCGGAGGAGTGGCTCCAATAAATTACGAACATATCGGCTATTTAAGGACGATTTTAGCCTCGAGCCATATTTGACAGGATGTAAGTTGGTGCGCAATCGAACATCTTTCACCCGTCTGCGTGTCAGTAACCACGCACTAGCTATAGCGAAAGGTCGGCATAGTCAGCCGCCAACACCAGTTCAAAACCGTACTTGTGTACATAGTGATACTGGGTTGGTGGAAGATGAATGTCACTTCATAATAGAGTGTTCGAAATATAAACCATTACGTGAAGAACTATGGGAAGTTATTGTAAATACTAATCGTTTATTTGGTGTCATGGACGATACTTGCAAATTTCTTTATTTTATGCAGAATAAAAATTCTGCCATTTGCAATGAAATCTGTGGTGCTGTGCGCAAATTCTTCACTGCGCGCGAGAGGGATTGGAAAATTGGTGAATGGTCATTGTTGTGTAGAGTATATTATTAATTACTTATTGTTGTACATTGTAAATTATTGTTATGAATCTACCTTGTCGTGTATTATTATGCATTCTACCCGTTATGGGTGTATTTTGTAATAAACCTAATCGAATCTGATCTTTTAATGGACTGAACTCGTCTAATTACGGAGATTCTCCCACGCTCCCTGATGATAGAACAGAAATTAAATTAAACCGAAGAATTCAATTGGTCATTTTCGTCTAGATGTTCCCAATCAGTCACCAGGGAAATTTATTGATTAATTATCTAGCTATTTAGCTCGGAATGGCTTAAAGTTCATCAAGGTCAGAAAATACGAAGTTCGCACCTCTTCTGTGGATCCTTCATAGCGTATTCATGTCTAAAGGGACAGAAGACGTGACAGAGTGAAAACAACTCTCTCTCTCTCTCTCTCTCTCTCTCTCTCTCTCTCTCTCTCTCTCTCTCTCTCTCTCTCTCTCTCTCTCTCTCTCTCTCTGTGTATGGGGATGTGTATATGTTTGTGTCGATTCGGTTTTCTTCACGAAAATTTCCAATGAGTCCCCATTTAATAGTGAAAGTAATAAAACAAGTTCTGTAAATTAGACCCAGACGAACCAACACTTGGTACAGATTTAATTCATTGTAGAGTTTCGGAATTTTTATCTCTCTTTCCAAACATGTGATTAGATTTTTTCAGCAATCTACCTGCCTTTATATTTAGATCCCTGGTACTCATGGCTATACGACTGGGTTGCTGGATCGTAAGCGAAAAACATCGCATGTCAATCTGAGGGCTAGATTATTTTTGGTACTCTGAATTTGTTATTCAAAATCTGTTTTATTACAGATTATTGGAGAGTGCATGTAGTCACTTTCCAGTAATTTTTAATAGAACCAATTTCATATAAACAGAATATTATTTGCGTTTGACTGATTAAGAAACATGAGTAAGGAAAACAGGCTTTGGCTCTGGAACCCTGATTTTTTTGAAAGCTCTGATAATGGCTTCAAACACTCAACAGTTAAGAAGGCACCAACTCAATCAATGCGACAAGTCCTTCGATTTAGTGACGATTGTTGTTGTGAACGCCGTTACGCTGTTACCACAGTCACAGCGTAACAGCTTCAACATCATCGAACATCAAACGACAACCTAGTACGATGACTAGAAACAAGGCACCAACTTTCCAACCTCGACAATGGTTTTTTGTTAATAATATGTAAAATATGTCATAAATGTTTACTTTGAATATTGAATATTATTTACCTATATGTTTGGTGTATGATCGGTGAACAATTTGAACAGTGCATCACGCAACTGACCGCAAAGCGGACTCTCTATTATAAAAAGAAATTCGTCCTCAACCTCCCCTGTGTCGTACCTGGTGCATATTCGTTCATTGGCCGGAACGGCAGGCTGTGAGTCCCTCCTCGTTTCGATCAGTAAACTGTTGTTGCTGGTTCGAAGACGACGAGTGAAGAGCTTCCTAGATGTAGTGTACACTAATTACGGTTTTAAAACGTATTCTCTTTTAAACTTGCGATACGTTCTTAATTTATTTTTACCCTGTTTTTATTGTCGTTATGTATGGCATTATAAAATTCTTTTTTGTCTTGTTTTACCTTTCCCTATTAAAATCCTTGGGGACGTCACTTAATTACGATTACTCAGGCGTTCTGAACTATGAATATCCACATTTTTAAAATTTATTTCGGAGTTGTCTTCCCTGAAAACTGCCAAATAAAACAGCCAGTTGAGCTGAATTAAGTCAACACTGAGTAGCAACGATAATAATGTTTACAAACGGCGCACTCATCATTATACAACTGGATTTCTGGGTCGTTGCAACTCCAGCTGCCCCAGCCCATTAAGAAGTCGTAAAGTCAATCAATGCGGCAAGTCATTCGACCAGTAACGATTGATATGTGAAAGCTGTTGCGCTATGACTGCAGTCACAGCGTAACAGCTTTCAGACCATCAAACATCAAACGACAACCTAGCACGATAACTACAAACAGGATATCAACTTTCATAATGTCAATACTGAATAGATACAAGAATTTGGTTATTGTCGGGATGCTAACCTAACACACATCTCTGAAATCTCAGCGGAGATTATAAAAAAAATCCTTTATGAAATCTGAAATGAAGTCGGAAGATAAACACTTATTTTGTGCTTTCCTTTTGATTTGTAATGCAATCTTTGCTTGTTCTAAAATTTGGTCCGGCTAGGTTTTTATACTGACAGCAATTAAAAAACAATCCGCATTGAAGAAGGTTTAAACATTTTGCATTGAGTTGTATAGGGAGAAAGGAGGAAAATGCTAACAAGTTCAAAAACATCACACTGGCGATTTAATCTTTACATCATCGATACATTATACATCAATGATAAGCATTTGTCGTGGACTTCGTGAATTGATGTACGGGTATTCCAAACATGATCATTTTTTTTAAATCTCAACTTTTAATTATTTTCTCAGTTGAGTTCCGTAGTACATTCTGAGCAGCTCGAAGCTTTGCGTGTGCATACGAAGGGGATAAAACTAATTGTTCATATGGGAACACGGTGTTACCGTATCCCAAAGTGTACAGCACGTCGATGGTGACTTGCTTTAAACCAGTACTGTCTTTGCCTGTGAAGAAATTCATTAAAAAATCAACAGGTAAAGCATCGATGGAGAAAGCGTTTCCGAACAAATATTAACCCAAATCAACTGGCTTCATATTCACCCAATCCAGTTGATTTGGATTTTGATGGTATGGGCTCCTGTATAATCTTTCTCTGAGTGTTTCGCGTTTTATCAAAATATTGCCGGGTTAAAGACATAAAAAGCATAATTATGTGATCAAATAAATAAATAGTATATAATCAAAGACGTAACGGGGGGGGGGGCACGTGCTCCCCCCCCCCCCTCCCCAAAAAGACAGACTCTGGTTACGTGCCTGTATAATTTAAACGTTTGTCGCCGACAATATGTAACTTTTTCCAGCCGTGATGGAGTGGATCCGCTAACTCTATATATAAGCAAATAAAAAAAAAAAAATTTTTTAACTTATCAATTGATTTTTTTTTTTTTCACTTCATAAACCAAACGCTTATGATCGTGAAGATTACTTATCCAATAACTCAAAGTGATTACCGATGAGATATATAATTAAGTTGAACTGACACGTGGTTAGTTACTTGAAAAATCTTCCTGGAAATGAAAACCATAACCAAACAAATTGGTCAAAATTACCCAGTGGCGTAAAGAAAGAAATCGTTATTCTAATTTTGTTAGGCACTCATTCTATATTTGTTTCCTAAACATGAATTGTGATTCTTCAGTGGAACGCACTCGCCGAGAGAGCGTTCTAAGGAGCGATCGACAGAAAGGCTAGACTTCGAGGTACAAACTCGTTATGGCTCAAATTCTCTTTTGTTCAACTGGTTGAGGGCTAGATTATTTTTGAAGAAGAAAAATGCACATGTCGCAGACCAACTGATATTGTAATCCTCGATAAATGTGGGTGTGGCATGAGGGTAATTTCATCTGGCGGACAAACCCCATAGAGGCTTGCAACTTACCGTTGATATTATTTTTCCCCCATCCAGATGCTAAGGTGACATCGTTTGGATTCGAGACGAGCCTCCAGATAACTGATCTCCATAAACTTCGATTTCCTGGAACATTCATTGGTCACATGTAGAACCGTGTCTCACTCACCTCCATCTTGGAGTGGGAGGGAAGGGCAATTTGTTGCTATAAATAAACATTGGTAAGAAATGAAAGGTGTTCAGTTGTCCAACGCCTCACAATCGCCGATCGATCTTAAGAAATATACTTTGATGTCTGTGAAAACTGAATATACTGATGACGTGCACATTTTTTCGTGGCAATTCAAATTAAATATTTACGATATATTTTAGATATTAACAAAAAACAAGTGTCGAGGTTGGAAAATTGATACCTTGTTTCTAGTTATCGTACCAGGTTGTCGTTGGATGGTTGATGGTGTGAAAGCTATTACGCTGTGACTGCAGTCACAGCGCAACAGCTTTCACATCATCAAACGTCACTGGTCGAAGGAGCTGCTGCATTGATCGACTTGACGACTTCTTAATTTGACGACTTCTTAATGGGCTTGGCTAGTTAGGACTGCGACGTTTTTTATCACCGACGACCGAGCAATACAGTTGTATAGTGATGAGTGTCTCAGTTCTAACTATTATTGTCGTAGCTATTCGTTGTTGACTTCATTCAGCTGCGCTGGCTCGAGAATCATTGCCGTACCTTCATAATGTCTGACTGATTGATTATATACCTAAACTTGAGTATATCTGTCGTCCCTCCATTATCCAAGTTTCTTTTTATGCATTTAATTTTATATTATTTCATTATATTACTATAATAATGTTATTGTAAACTTGACAATCTGCCTCAAGTAGGCGTTTATTGCTTTAATAAATTCTAATTCCAAGTACACAGTCAACGCAGATGATACAGGTCAGGATCAAATAGTCGACCTTTCGATCTGTCCAATGCGGCAACTAATGCGCCATCGTATCCCCCCCCCCCACTCCTACACCCACACACATTGTTTCTAAATAATACAATACGGCCGCTTTGGACAATAACTACTATACTGAAAAATAGCCAACAATCTATAAGACTGAAACATACCTGTTAAATTCCAACTACTGGACTTAAAACATCCTGCGAACGATGTTGAAAGTTGGAAATAAATATTGTTTAAACTAAAATTGTCCGACACGATGTGAACCAAGCAGCCGAAAGTGTCGTTAAAACCCAATAAATAAATAAATAAATAAATAAATAAATAAATAAATAAATAAATAAATAAATAAATAAATAAATACTTACTTTATTCACACAGCATCAACTCCAAAGATTCTGAGAAGGTAAAAGTTACGGTTTGGTAAAATTCAGAAGTATCCCACAATGTTTATTTTAACTGATCAGCAGCTCTTGAATTCTATCATATTTATTCATACACTTCCTGTTTCCATACTGGCTTTTAATACAAAAGCGCTGAATCCCAGTACTGACTGAGGAATTTGCTACATTCCAATAAAAGTCATCTGCGTTGAGTTGTGACGGTTCCTGTGCAGTTTCAGGAATCGCGTGTTGTGTTCTGTGGAGTTTTACAATTGCTCGTCATGTAACAGATGCCGATCTGACGCGAGATCTCTCATTTATTCCAGAGTGGCAAGGAGAAACACGTTTTATTGGATAGCGGTGCTCAGTGAATGAACGCTTTTCTGATTGAGGCAATTTATTATCCACTGAAGGCTAACACTCCTGTCACTGACGCAGGTTGCGGACATGAATGGGAAAATGAGAAGGCGGCTGTCCCCAGATATTTCTGCCTTCATCGCGAGAGTTTGTTTTAATGGGAGATCTTTAACCCTTTACCTATAGTAACGAAACTAACCGCTCAGCGTTTTCACAAAAGATTGTCTTTAAATTTACAAGCGTCGCTAAGGGGTGGGGTCGGGATCGGGGTCGGGTCGGGTCGGGTCGGGTCGGGTCGGGTCGGGTCGGGTCGGGGTGCGAAGGGATCTCCTGTTAGGTTTTTGCAAGAACGGAGAATGCGAATAAATCTCACAAAGGCCACCAGAGAGCTCCATTTGATACTAAATTGTTCCCCTCGAGTGGTGGGGCATGCCCCGGCCCCCCTAGTATACTCGTGCCTTAAGCACCTGTCAAGTATACCCCCGGGGTATCTTTTTCACCAATTCGAAGTTCTGTTGAAAAATCCTGGCGACACCCATGAAATTTCATTATTTTTTCATTGCTTGCCTCAAAAACATAGCTTATAATCCTTCCTTGCAACGGGCTAGTCGAACGTGGAACCTCCGGGAACTCCTGTTTACAGGAGACCTGATGGGAGAAGAAGAGATGAAGAGGAAACACTTTGTGGGTTTTTGAGAACATCTTGGAAAAATTCCGACTCGCGCGATTCGAACCGAATCGAATCATCGGGATGCGCAGTCCCCTACCAAAGAATGTCATTTTTACTAATTAACATATTACAAGTATGCGACAAGTAGGATGTGGGCTGCTAATCCTGACTGAGTTTTGCAAGTACATTTCTGTCCCTGCTGGTACTAGGACGCTGACATCATTTTCAGAACGTATTTGTACAATACTTTCCTGTAATTTTTTATTCAAATACTTCGAAGTTATTTGATAAAAGGTTTTTTCTCCTCTGTAAGACGACGCGAAGAAATAAAAAATATATTTCTCAATATATATCGAATTGGTGGATGTTATAAGTTACTTTGAGGTCCAGTCAGAAACCTAATCTTACGTGCCCTGCATGGAAATTATATTCAACGAACTTGGTTTTACGTTGCCCGCTTGTAAATTACAGTCAACCGAGTCGAAAGTGTTCTGGCATTTCCAGTGTGGAAATTATATTTAACCGAAACGGACATAGCATGACGTTTCCTGCATGGAAATTATTTTCGTATTCGTTCCCTGTATGGAAATTATATTCAATAGAGACGAACGTTGTCTGATGTCACCCTCTTGGAAATTATATTCAACGGAGACGAACGTGACCTGGCCCTTTTTGGATGGAAATTCTATTCAACCGAGACGAACGTGATATTATCTTGAGTTCCCTGCATGTAGATTAACCCTTTGCGTAAAGAATCGCCCGCATCTGCCCGCGTAAAATGCAAATTGAGCAGTTGAAAAAATTAATTTTTTCAAAATATTTCAACAAAACCATATCATGTGACCCCTCATTGGACGAGCTCATTGAGCTCGTTCCAATGAGGGGTCACATGACATGGTTTTGTTGAAATTTTTTGAAAAATTTTAAAAAGTGATATTTAAAATAATGAATTTTGATATCGTCTGAGTTGGGTAACGGGTTAAATTTAGCAGAGGCGCCCACGATCTGATGTTCCCTGCTCGGAAATAATATCCAGCTGAGACTACGTGGATGTTACATATACTTTCCATTCAAGGAAATCATATTGAACTATTTCTGCTTCTCTGAATGCCAATGAGTGTAAACAGTGGTGACGATGACTTTCTAAATTACTATAGCGGTCTATGGGAGAAAAATGAAAAACATTCAGTTGCCACAGATTTTATTGTTTTACAGAATAGACGGACATATGGTCAAATATTTCATAACATACTCTTTGAAACAGTATCAAATACTTTTTGTTAAAATTAGTTTTTAATGGTCCCATTTTTGTTTAAATTTTTCTCTTTTTTATCCTAATACATCGCCTTATTAATTTGTTAGAAACGATTGATGGGGTAACTTCAAAGTCCAAAAATGAATTAAATCCTGATGAAAAAAATTGGACGGACATAGATTTGATTAAAGCAAAAATTAATTTTCTTTGTTCTATAAACATATTTTTGGATATGTTATTGCCATTAACTTTGAAAGTGATTTTTTTTTCTATCTTTGTGACCTTGCGACAGATAATACCTCTCATATCCTAGTTTCAGCATGGTTATTTTCTAACGGTTGGACAATAGAAGTGTTTATTTTTACATTGGCGACAAAGCGTATGGTGCTTAAAGTTTGGAATATATGCACTGATGTGTGTTTAGAGCAATAAGATGAAAATAGAATTTGGTGTACATGTTGTTTTCTAACAATTAATCAATGACATGTTTTTAATTGAAATAAAACCTCTAGCTCCCCATCAGACGTTAGAAGTATTATTCGTTTAAACGGGATTCATTTACTTCAACATACATAAAGTTCAAACCCAACTTCGACCAAAGGCCTGACAATGGGGACGATAATGAATTAATCGAACTAATGAGAGTAAAAGAGGTCATGGGTATAATTAGAAAATGCAAGTCATCTTAGCCCCCCGGGGAAGACGAAGTCACTTACAAAATACTGAAACAGTGTCCATAAATCTTCTACTATACAGTTAAAACTAGAAGTCCTGCCATGAAATGCGCACAAATAGCACGTAGATCTGCGCGTTAATCTACGCGTTATGACCATAGTAAGGCTATCAAATTCTGTACATATGGCTTGTAACCCGAAGGTCCATTGGCAGAAACATTGCCTGTGTTTGCTATGAGTAACCAGGAGAACCTGTCTGCTTTGGATGCCATTCGATGTGGCAGTTGCGCGCAATTCCTACGCGCAATTATGCCTAGATAAGCGCACAGTTCGTGACAGGACTTCTAGTTTTAACTGTAGACTTACCCAACTCCTCAACTGCTGTCTCTCCTGTGAGCACTTTCCAAAACGCTGGAAGGTAGCCACGGAAGTCATGATACCTAAACCAGGCAAAGACCTCACCAACCCTTCAGTTACGTTTTTCAACAAATAGCAAAGAGTACATAGAAGTCAGAAAGAAGGAATATAGACTGACCTTTTATATGAAAACAGCTTTCAGTCAAAAGGAAATAGAAACAACACTTTGCTTGAATGTAAAAAACCGTTCGACTCGGTATGGCATGAGATATAAACTAACGAAAATGGGATTACCTACTAAAATTTTGAGGATTATATCATCATTTCTAACTGACCGAAAAATCAAGGTGAGGGTTAACCGCGAGGTGTCAGAGGAAGTAACACTCGAAGCGGGCACACCACAGGAATCAGTCGTAAGCCCGCTTCTTTTCATAATATATGTGAATGACATGGACAAAGTAGGGAAAAACAATGTTGAACTCTCGTAGTTCTCAGATGACAAAGGCATGTGGATGGCCAGTAAGTTCAGAAACATAATTAAAAATCGCCAGAATCCCCTATAAGTTACAGAAAAAAAATTATACTGCAGAATCAAAATGCGTGGAGTCAGCTACTCATTGAGAACTCTAGGATCGAGTCCACGAGGACTGCCTGGTAACTCGCCCCATCAATAGCAACAATCGCACAACAGTCACAATATACAGTTGTGGATTCCTATCTCTCTCCACCTAGAACTTTTCTAACTGAACACTCTCAAATTTTCTTGAAACACTCTAACCAAGAAGACACATGGAAAAAGTAGACTAAGCGCAGGAGGAATTGGAAGAACCTTCCTGTTAACATATGCAGGAAACCACCAAACACCAAGCAAGGTCTGAAACAAGCTTGCCTGGCTGGGACCAGTGTACATTTTAAATAAATAAACATACGAATAAAGATATCACAGTCCTTTAAGGGTTTTTCTGTGTGTGTCTGTGAGTGTGTGGCTTGGGGGGTGGGAGGGGGGGGTTGTGTGCTTGTTTTCTTCCCATCATCTGTTCCCGCTAAAGGCAGACAAGATGGCCAAGGCTCTGCATCTACTCTCCCTTATATGCTGATGGATGACTCCCAGCTTTCAAAAACACGTATTGGTGGATTTTGCCTTTTTTATAACAGTTATGGATAATATGCTGGGGCTGCTCGCAAATTAGCGACTGTCTGGGTTTCTTTTTCTTTTTTCTAAAACAACCATGAACCTGTAGTTTCATTATTACAAAAAATATACCCACGTTTCTAAGTAAAACACCGAGCAGAATTCTTATAGTTATGTACAATTCCTAGTCACCTTCCAGTTCGAGGTTCTCGAGGGTCTGACTCCAGTACCCTGTTGCAAGTGCGCACACTCAAACCAAATAAGATTATTGGCCCCCGCTTCCCACACTCCTAGATTCATAAGCAAATAAAGTCATCTGGGTCGCAGGGGATTTCAAATGCCACATCGACCCCTGTGCCCCTTCGATGTGCCGAAACATTCATTCATTCATTCATTCATTCATTCATTCATTCATTCATTCATTCATTCATTCATTCATTCATTCATTCATTCATTCATTCATTCATTCATTCATTCATTCATTCATTCATTCATTCATTCATTCATTCATTCGAGCGGTTACTTCTCATCGCCATCATTCGCCTTCGCTATTTATTCATTCACGCCTTGGACTCCGAGGGAGAACACAGATCAAATGGAGATCCCGTTTGAAATCCAAAAGACACTGGTATGGTTGAAGGCTGCTCAAACTACCTCTTGGACTATCCAAGTACGCAAGGGCAAAATTCACCAGGCAGTGGATTTTGGGGGGATCCTCCCCCCCCCCCCCACACACACACACTGGTCACCCTCCAGATGACACAGACAAGCAAGTTGAGGATTCATCTAACCACCAGAACCAACAGAAGAAGAAGAGGAAGAAGGGATCTTCCACCAGACGACGCGATGCACGCCGACTGACGGAGTTCATGAACAAGAAAAAGAGGGAAAAGGAAGAAAAGGAGGCAAGTGAGGGCTTTGAAAGCTCAACACATAGTTCCCCTGGCAGTTCCAGGTCCACCTCGGCACCCGCCACCTAAAAAGGGGGTCCGGACGACGGTGTTTCGCCAGTAGACAGTTCGATCTCTAGCCCATCACACTCTTCGCCTGAAGAGGAGATGGAGGAGGGGGGGGGGTCTGCCTTTGGTACAGGAGGTTGAGTCGGACACTGCACATTCCACTCCTTCTGTTCCTACTTCTCTATTTTCCGACCGTAATCCCAACCAGGAAGTGGTCACCGCGGAGTCCGTGGAAGCCATCCTGGGAGAGAAGGTCAGAGATGATGGCCACCGGGAACACCTGCTAAGCGCGATGAGAAGCATATTAAAATGTGGCTTTAAAGACAGCGATATCAAAAACATTCTATCAAGAATGGGCAGAATATATCTCACAGACTCACACCTGAAGAGAACACCACAATCACTGCAGCCGCGAACACGAGACCATACAAACGAATTCAGTCCTCAGACTCTCCTCCAACCAACCAAACCTACAAAGACAATATCACCATCGAAACCTCCTCCTCTAAAAAAGAGCAGGACACGGGTCCTCTTCTCCTATCCTCCTTTGACACGCCCGGACATGATGTAGTAAAACTCTGATAAACAGTAAAGGAGGGTCGAAAGGGGCTTGCCCCATAGCGTCTCCGCGAAACCATCGATCTTGCTTGCGGTTACTTCGGCCTAATAGAGAAATTAAAGGGCAATTACTTCATCGACCTGAAGGCACAATTGCAAGGGGATTGATTGGTTCTTGAAGAATTTGTCCAAAAAGAAGGGAAAAAACGTGAGTTACTTGCTAATTCAAATTCTTATTAATTTGTATTTCACCAGCCATTTTCTCTATTTTGTTCCCACACAATGTTATATATTACGATATAATATTATGTAGGAATAAAATAGAGAAAAATATTGTAGGGGACGATTTGGGACTCTAAGGCTGTGGGGATAATATCATGTCAGATGTGACCGCGTGTACTTTGATGCGTGAAAAATCATGGGAGATAACTTGAAATTCTGGCTCTTACTTCAGGAGTACTTATAGTTCAATATGTCATACCACGTTACTGGCTAACCACCAAAATAACGTTTATATTTCATGGGAAAAGTTTAATAAACATATCAAAAATAACATTTCATAAAATGCCGTTTTCAATTTAATTAACTTGGTTAAAGATCTCTCATTTACATTAGTTCTGTCTACCATTTAACCCTTTACCAAACATGAAAAGCAGACGACACTTGCAAAAAAATTTCTTGAATAACTAATTTTTTTCATTGTTTGTCTCAAAAACATTGTTTGTCTTGAAAACATAATTTTTTTCATTGTTTGTCTCGACGAGCTCGTTCCAACGAGGGGTCATAACCTATGTTTTTGAGACAAAAAATGAAAAAATAATGAAAATTAATTGGCGATTTTTGAGAATAGCGCTGGCCTTTTTTGGCCGTTACGTTGGGTAAAGGGTTAAATTAGTTCAGTAAACATGAAAGAAACATATTGATAAATCCCTCGTCGTGCCCCACATCCTCCCTGCAAACAAATTTGAATATATTAACTGTTATCTGTTAGGGTTAAATTATATTTGGTCATCAAAATTTGTTCACGTGTTTTTTAGCCTTGGTACAGTTCATTTGAGAGAGCGTCTGCAGGCACTCTCCCATAAACCGTAATAACAAATATAAATAGCAAATCCAAACAGACCAAATAATTTCAGTTCAAAGGTAACAGGAAACACACCCACAGAGCATGAACCCATAAAGTTACGGTACCTGTACTTCAGAATGAAGCCCCAACATAGGCTTCCAGTAGTCAACCACTTAATGTCATTATTGTTTGTGAAGTTGGGAAGCTTTTATTGGTCTTTTTCTGATTTTTTTTTCTGGATTTATTGTCACATTTTATGTGGAAGGTGTATTTGTGGAACATTGGAACAGTCTGGGTTTCACTGGGTCATGTAGACCTACATTTTTAACCATAATCCCGCCAGATAAATAACTTGAATCTTAAGATAATCAGCTATTAATATTACTGAGTTTATATGCACAGCGATGTGTGGAGCTGTTTGTTGTTACTCCCGACAACGCAAAAATATGCCAAAACATTCGAAGCTTTGTCATTAAATGTGGATAATGCAATAAGTTGTGTCATCAATCGATATTCCCAGAACGTTACGCCATCCGTAATATATAAACATTAACGTAAGCATAGAAATAAATTCATGGATCTTTAACCAGTCAGTGCCGTGATTCTGAGTTGGGTATTAAACCTAACGTTATATATCTTTGTTGGCTGTGCGACGTTGCGTTGCCTTCTATTCTTATTTCTGCTCTTAAAATCCGAATTTGAAAGAAATCGATATATTAAGCAAGCGGTGATGGAAATATGGAGTTGTAGGGGGCGCTTGTCCCCATCTACCATGCACATACACACAATTCTTCGGCAACATGTTTCATGATTACAGAATCAGTTTTACAAATTGCGAGTAATGTTCCAATGCACAGTCATGTACAGTATTGTCCACAACATATTTTGCCCCATTTGGTTACTGACTTCCACCTCCGGCCGATTCAGTCTATTTCTTCTACTCAACCTTCGGTCTATTTCTTCTTCTCAACTATCTTCTAACCCAAAGACCAGACTTTGATTTTTAAATGGTTAACTCTTTACCTAACATGAAAAGCAGACGACATTTGCAAACAAATTCTTGAATAACTAATTTTTTTTATTTTTTGTCTCAAAAGCATAGGTTATGACCCCTCGTTGGAATGAGCTCGACGAGCTCGTTCCAACGAGGGTTCATAACCTATGTTTCTGAGACAAAAAAAAAATGAAAAAAATAATGAAAATTAATTAGCGATTTTTGAGAATATCGCTGGCCGGTTTTGGCCGTTACGTTGGGAAACGGGTTAAGTAGAAGAAATAGACCATACCATGGCCAGATAACTTCACACATACCAGGAGCTACAGGGCGACTTTTTAAATCGATGGGGATGGAGTGTAGGTGGGAGTTGCGGGATCTACTCCTAAAATTCATAGCAATATGGGTGGTTTTCGGGGATTAGTGGACTAGCGGCACCGATTGAGCGTTATAAGTTAACATTAGTTATTTGGGTAGCCATTACTCAACCACCGATCTCGACTTGAACTTAAAAGTAAGTTCTTTGGTAGTGAGGGTGCCAAGTATATAGAATAACAAGCAATTAAACGCATTTTGTTTACTAGCTTCAAATATTTTGAGCATTTTGGGCCAAAACGTGACGGGGGCTGAAGCCCCCTAGCATCCCCAACCCCAGATCCACCGTCCCTGGCGCACACTAAACTCCTTTACCAGAAGCAAAGGCAATATCCAACCAGGTCCTTTCACAACATTCTCCGTTTATAACATTTTTTTAAACATTTTAAATGTTTGCCGCCAAAACATATCCCAAGTCCCATCACCGGAACAAGCTCATTGTGCAGGTCCCAATGAGGGGCCAAAGGTATGTTACTGAAGCAAAAACATGAACATTATTGGATGTATTTGAGAAATAAAAAAAATTGATTGACAAGTGACGACCAATGGAACCGATGGATAAAAGAACCATTTCGTGTACTTTAGGACGGCGGTGCCTTGTTTTGATGCAGTAAATCGCAATTCATTGGAACGACAGAAGACGTTTCCAAACTTCGTAGCAGTGGCACTATCCTGTATCCAGAGTTTTGCGTTAAAATTCAAGCCTCAAACAGAGGTACGTTTATAAATTATATTAAAATTTCACAAAACATTGGCATTTAATAGTTTCAAATCCACTGTGTTAATAGTTTATGTATTTAGAGACTAATTAGCAATCATTTGATTAACACGTGTATATTTGGATATCATCAAGGGGTATGGTCCTACTAAACACTGAGGAATACCGAGAGATATCGAGGTGAAGAAAAGTAAGTACAGATCGTTTAAAGGGTATGTGTGCGGACATAAAATCTAGTTGTTTGAAGCAATACACGTGAAATAACCATTGATTTATTCGAGTAAATGCAAGATTTACAGACCGATGCATCGTCGAAACTGCCCTCCAGTATTTAGTTGGTTGATTGGTAATTATTAGGCTACCTGGGTTTGTGGATAAAGCACAGATAAAGCTAATTGGGTATCATAACACAAATCACTGTAATATTTGATAAAAATAAAACTCCCATCAGCTGTTTTCCAGGTTCTGGCAGCTCTGAAGTTTGTGGTTTTCTTTTCAACCATTCCCACCCCTATAATCCTATTTTCCGTCTGTTCGGTATACCTCAGTGTTTAGTATTACTGATGAGCCAAGATTCGTTCTGAGGTAAGTTTGTCTCAGTCTGGCACTAAAAATTGATTGAAAGTTGATGTGCATTTTAGGGTCAGGGTAGTTTTGTCCCGGGAAGTATCGTCCTACTCCCCTAGTTAGTGGGAAGTTTAGTCCTCTGGAGAGGACGAAACTTCCCAATTGAATGGTAAATTGTATAGAATTCTGACATATTTTTAAAAAAAATTTAATCAAGTACTATCATGTTTATATATTAATTAGCGAATCGATCAGCTTAAATGAATATGCAAACTATATTGTGTTCTTTGTAGTTATTGTGGATATGCCACTGTATTTAATATACAGGGAGTTGGTTCACGAAAGCCCAATGATTTTTATTTTGTGACAATTTATTGGCAGATTCACTCATAAATTGTCACAAAACAAACTTCATGCATGCGCTATTTTTTTCCATAGATTCGCCACTGTATTTAATATACGGGGAGTTGGTTCATGCAAGCCCAGTGATTTTTATTTTCTTAACTACAAAACTTGCAATGAATCAGGAGTCTGCAATTTATATCTACGACGAACCGACAGGCGAATCATCTGCTGTTGATTTCATTTAAGATGAAAAGTATCTATACATTACAAAATTAATATTCACCAATAATTTGTCACAAAACAAATTTAATGAGCTTGCTGCTGCTTGCGTGAACCAAGTCCTCGTATAAAATGTTGTAAGCGTGTTCATTAAATTTGTTTTGCGACAAATTATTGGTGAATATTAATTTTCCATGTGAAAAATGTTAGATTTTTCATCGTGTTATATTTTTACTGTATGTTCTTTTGTTGTTATCAGTGCTTTTAACCTGTGAATCATTGAATAAAAATTGAATAAAATGTGATTATTCAAAAGATACTATTACTCGTACCTAGCCTTACAATCCCATGCCAGCCCTAAGCTTATTATTTAACAAGTACAGAGGACGAAACTTCCCATTAACTGGGGATGAAACTTCCCGGGGACGTAACGTCCCGATCCCCAAACAGCACAGACTGATATCTTGGCCGATATTAAAAGGAATGCATTTATTTATTATTTATTTATTGGTGTTTAAGGTCATATACTTTTGCACAATGGCTAATCATGACCACAGCATAGAGATGAAGTCACAGGCAGTCAATTGTTTATACCCCATGCTGCCTATTTTAGAGGACTCGTACCCCAAGCATCAGTGACTGGGTCCTATTTTACCAGTGAAAAAGAGCTTGCTTACCACAGTAAACAAGCACTGCTTCACTTCCCGGTGTTCCCACGGATGAGAAGGAATGCATTGTTGACACATCCCATACAGTTGTTTGTAGAAATAAACAATTCACTTGGACAGCCCTTTATCTCCTTGAAGGATAGAGATTGTCGAAATAAAACAAATTTGAATTTTTTTTTTCTGTGGCGCCCCATACTCTTTTACCTTTACAGTATAAGATTATCTTTCTTATAATTTGTTTTTCATTGTTTTATACCTGTTTGAAATGTGTGATATTACTTGAACTTGGCTACACCTTTTTATGTTGTTAACACCGCATATTGTTTAATTGGCTTCTTTAAGCATTTTCTAAGTAAAATATTTTCGAAACGCATGCCAAGATATTTTAATTTAATGAATTATAAGGAAAGCATTGTTCATATTAATTTATATTTTACTACAAATAAATATATAATTATTTTCTTCATAATTTACTTTCAGGATTCAGGAATTTGAATGGATGATCTTAGACCACTGGGGCCTAAGCTACCCCCAAAATGTTTTACCATTGCTTGGTTGGCTTACAGACCATTCATTACTAATGCAACAACTTTGATGTTCATGGACTCAAATTCTGCAATAGCAGGAGAAACTAGATTTGCTTCTTCTACTGCCTCAAGACAGCAGTTAAAAAAATAGCCACACTTTACTTTCCAGTACCCACAAAGACCAACAGCCATTATGACTAAAGCCTCCTTTGCTTCCGGTTGTATGTCCCATCCCAATTCGTTGGTGCCATTCCCAAACTCTGTATGACCAACAAGAGACTTTAATGATGGGTCCCACTCTACTTTTTTTCTTACTGACATTCCATCAATCATTATGGAGCGAAACTGATATTCGAACTCATCTTCAGACCTTGCATTTTTCAACTGGTGAGTTACCTGTTTTGAAAAACTGGGTTACTTTCAATCGCTGAAAGCCATTGTCTTATTGTTCTGGATGCTGGCAAGGGAGATAAACTTTTGTATATTCATATGGTAACATCGTATGGGTGGTCCAGCTGTAAACAAAATTAAATATTCACTTGCTACCAGAAAAGCGGGCATGGAATACAAGATTGTACTTATATTCACTGTATAATAATTCAACATAGTACATACTGTCATGGTTCGTACAGGTTTTGGAAAATAACAAATATTTTTCAGGACCCAGAAACCTTGGGAAAATGGGAGGGGGGCGGGGGGGGGGGGGAGTGAGCACTTCTGGACAAGTCCTAAAAAATGACTGCAGTGACCGACCCGCATCAGTTAAATGTCAAAGAAACTGTGTAAATGTATCCAAAATGGATAAATGTTTAAACGTAAATGAATAAATAAATGTATCCATATCATCAGCAAAAACCATTCATTCATTTCAATTTTAAACCCTTTATCTGGCATAATTAGGCAGTAACATTAATTATTCCCCCCCCCCCCCCAAATCACAACAATTTCATTTTTTTTCCCAAACCATATCTCATGACCCTGGTCAGCTCCTTCCAATAGGGGGGGGGGGGGGATCATAAGCTATGGTTAGGAAGAAAAAAAAAAAGAAAAAATATCAAAATTTGAATATTGATTTTTTTTTATTTTGTGTAGGCCGATTTTTCCAATTCATTAACTAAAGATTTAACAGGTAGTAAAGATCAAGCCATCACTTACTTGCATGAAGTCCAGATGAGGAACCTGTCTCACATACATGTATATATATTGTATCATCTCATTTCTTTTGCATGAAATATTTTTGGATTACCCGGTTTATGCCATGAATTGTTCTGGAAGATTATGACACAGGTCTGGAAAAGTCGTGGAATTTTGTCCATCCAAAAGTGTACGAAGCCCAACGATATGATGTTCTGGCCAGAATAACTAGAATAGACAGCTACTGGCACTTAGCTGAAAAATTGTGCAGCTTGGCTGTCCATTAGGATCTTGGCCCTTTTGTAACAGATTCTACTTCATTTGGGATACCATGTAGCCATGAAATAGAGCTGCCAATTTCTGATATGTGATAATGATCTATGGTCTTAACTGTGGAAAGTTACACTAAACCCTAGTCAAACAAGCCATCTAAACCACAGCTTATGACATCCTCACTGGAACGAGCTCAAAAAGCTCATTCCAATGAGGGGTCATAACACAGTTTCGACAAAAGTTTCAGATCTTTGGAAAAAAATTTGGAAGTGTTGTCTCTACTTACAAGGATTTAACTCTTTTCATGCTGTTGGTTGATTTTCTTGCACAGGATAGAACTTCATTTGTCACTGAAATAAGGATAATTTGGGCAATTTTACAAATTAGTCAAAATTTTCTCTTGTAAACTGAATGGATTTATTCACCAACGATTTCTCAAGTTAAATTTGGATGAATTTCATCAAATCTCATCATGGCCGCTTTGCAGCAGGCAGCCATGACTAGATTTGATGGAAAATGTCTGAACAACAGGGGGACGAAACACCCATTCACATTAAATTTTAAGGTCTAGTCTGTACATTCAGTCTTTGATGTAACCACAAATTAATTTATCTCTTTTGTAATTTCTATTGTGTCATTGACTTCCTAAACATATAAAGTAAGAGTCAAAATAAGTTTTAGAATAACTGCTAAAAATGTGTATTAAGCTGAAATAAATGTTAACATCTTATGATGAGTCAGTTTTCTGTAAGTACTTACAGGACTCAAGACACCAGTCAAATACTTCCTGGAACGATAAACCATTATATATATAATTTAAGTTGTGGGTACAGTGTCAGGTAGTGTTTGCAGAACTTGAGACCTGAATGTTACTTCCTGTTTTGTTTGAACCCATGCCTGCACTTGCTGATTGCCCCTCCATTGGCCAAGACCCTATCCCACTCTCCCAACACAGATCTGGTGATTAGTTGAGAGAACATAGAAATGGTGGTTGGTTGAGAGAACTCAGAACTGGTCATGGGTTGAGAAAACCATTAACTGGTCATTGGTTGAGAGAACACAGAACTGGTCACTGTGCTGGTGAATAAATGATGATTGGTTGAGAGAACACAGAACTGATCACTGGTTGAGAGAACACAGAACTGGTCACTGGTTGAGAGAACACAGAACTGGTCAATGCACTGGTGATTGGTTAAAGAAATGGTGATGATGATAATTGTTTAAGATGTAGATGTCAGAGATTCCTATCCATCTTATCCACCCTTACCCACTTCTTGGGTTTAGAGGGGGTGTGGCTCCTTCCCCCTCCTCCAGGTGTTTTGGTGGCCCTTGCGTAAATTAGATGTTTAGAGGAGGTACAGGTGTTTTTGCTGATTCAGCATTTTTAATACTGTGTACATGTATAATGGGAAAGTTGGATTCTCATTATTTAAAAACTAGCCAGTTCAATTCAGAAAAATTATATGCACAATATTAGTGGGTGTTAGCCTTTCAATTTTGTTCACTTAAAATGTCTCATCACCAGTAGGAAGGGGATGAAGGAGAAGTAACCTAAACTTAAAAAACATTTTCTCATGATCCAATTGCTGTAGTGATTCCATTTTTGTTATACAGCTTTTTTTGAGGCCAAGATCTAAGTTTGTTCAAATGAAGTAAGTCTGTGGAGCAATATTTGTAATCGTCCTGGGAGAGGCACATTTTGGGGATAAAAAATGAAATATGTGTGTCAATATTTGTAGTTAGTCTGGAAGGGGCAGGATTTTTGTCACCACCTATTTTTTCACTATTCAGAATTCTTAGTCTGGCTTCAACAAAATTTGATATGCTGTATAAGTGGGCACTAGGCAACAGGTATATTTGATTTAAGATGGCAAAAATTAACTCAAGTTATTATGGGACTCAAAATGTACTCGAACTAGAAACATAATTTCAAAATTTTTTCTCAAGTACCCTCTAGAGGTGTGTAACGACGATTATTCTCCCCCCACTTCCTGTGCAAGTGCAAGATATGTGTGTCCCATGTGGGAAGGGCAGAAGGCTATGTGAGATAGGTATCTATCTCACATGACCGGCTTATTAGCATATTTAATGAGCTCAGGACTATTCAATCATCATACGTTCTGTAAACAAACATCATGGTGTCACGTTTCGGAAGTATTGGCAGAGGAACATTTGTCGGAAGAAAACAGAAATAAAAACACAGAACGCAAAACCAAAAGACACTTTTGACTCTTTTATATGAATTTTTGGGTGAGCGCCATTAAGAGTGGAGTGAGTTGCACGAAATATCCGTCGAAAAGTCATCGACTACATTGCAAAATTGATAATATGACGTCAACAGAATGTGTCAAATGTTCATTTCGCTACAAATCTCTAACCGCAGTCTTGCCGGCATAGAAATTAATTTTGTGGAATATACAGAACTTATGTGCGCTTTTTCCGAGTGGCAAATCATTTTTTTTTTCAGAAATGGACAAAAAAAAATTTGATTTCGCTGCCCGTACCCCTGAATTACTTTTGATGACCTGAGGATGTTTTGGTGGGGGAGAAAAATTATCCCTGATGGGGATGGGTTTGAGATTGGGAAATCTCACCCTCGGGACAAGATATTTGGTTCAGGGACTCAAGACACTCGGCAAGTCTTGTGTCGGGCCCAAATATTTTTCTCTTGGGTGAGATTTCCCACATCTCACACCCTCACCTATCAGGGAAAATAATAATCCCCCATAGGTTGTATCAAGGGGCTCCATACATGTTGGTGAGTTCCACTTTTTACATTATGATTTAACTGGAAAAAAGCCACAATGCTTGGGACTATTTTGAGGGCTCCCGAGGGGCTCAAAGACTGACAATGGATCGAATGAAGATTGATTGCTTAACTGGTTGAGTGCAAAAAGCCACTGTCAGGGCTTTCAAAAAATAGGGTATCAGAGCAAAAGGCAACATTTTTCTTGCTCATATTTCATATTCGGTCAAATGCAAATAATATTTTGTTTATATAAATGTGTTTTATCACAAATTATTGAAGAGTGCCTGTGGGCACTCTTCAATAATTTGTAATAAAACAAATTTTGATAAACAAATTTAGACCACCAAATATAATGTAGCCCTTAAACAGTTAATGTAGATTCATTGTAGGCCTCTGTTTATATGTCATTCTGTTTAAGAAGCGCATTTCAGTCCCATGAGGCCCTCTTGTATTCTTATAGTTCCCCTATATCCTATATGTACTATTGTAGTGATGCATTGAGTTCCAGTGAGCCACCCCCTGTGCTTGAAATCCTGACCCAGTCCATGACAAGTTACATAAGCACTAACATTTTAAATTTTACTTTTAGTAAATGTATGCTAGGGCCCTGCAAAGCTGCAAGATTCAATTCGATTTTGAACTGGCCATCAGATTCGATTCAAATCACATTTTTCACAAATTTTACAGCCACTTCAAGGGTACGGCTCGTGTTATACTGAAGTGTGGGCTTGTGCTTTTATCCAAAAAGACAAATACATTTCATTATAGACTTTTAATACAGGTCTGGCAATCTAGAAAATCAAGGAGTACAAAACAATTGCCCTCCTCAGATTGCTTGGGCATGCAATTGCACCTGAAATTTTCAATGCAAACTCTTGTATGCTATTTTGGTTATTTTCACTTCAAGGTATTAATATAGTGACCGAAAGATTGTACTATATTCAGCTACATGGTGAAAAATTGGCACACAAATCTTCACATTATTAAAAATGTTGCATTCAATTCTTATGTGACTGTGACTTCTACACTCAAAATGTGACACAGAATGGGTTATGAATTTTTGCGATCAATACAAAATTGACAAATCGTCCTCTGAGTTCCAATGCGTTCTTTGTGCCATTAGGCACAGAGAACACATTGGAACTCAGGGAACGAAATGATAATATATTTTGAAGGCAGTCCCAAATAGGTCTGGCATTCCAGAAAATCAAGGCGTGCAAAAAATTGCCCTCCTCAATATTTTAGTAGGCGTGCAGCACTCCTAAAGAATGCCAGGCCTATTAATATGTCAATTTGTCAAATAATATTCAACATTCTAATGCTCGGAACTTGTTGAATGTCAAAGCAAAATCAATGAGATATCGTCATCTTATGGTGTTATAAAGAGAATGTTTGTTCACCTGACTTTGGTGTTTCATTCAGTCAGTGTGATCCTTGTTGATTTGATGTTCAATTGAAGATCCCATGCTGAACACACAGCACACGCAGGAGTCTCATTTTGGGTACTATCTTTCATGTACTGCTGTGTCCGTCTGTCCGAGCTTGGGTCGGATGGTACATGCAACCTCTTCTTGCAATGATCTTCACACAGTTTTAACAATCAGCTTTGAAAACTCAAAACAATATTTTAAAATATATATATATAAGTTCAGAATCATATCACCAAATACTACCAGTATAATTAAATTTGGTATCAAACTGTAAGCATATACTTCTTAACTGAAGCAGTACAATAAAAAGCATGGTCCCCAGTCAGATTTGAACTGACACCTTCTCAGCACATTCATGCCAAGATGCACTAACCATTATGCCATAGAGACAGAGCAGACCTTTATTCTCATGGTACCTATACTGAGTTGAAAATGGTCATTGCCAATGTAATTTGGACAAAAGAGACCAATTACTCTTCTTGAAAAAACAGGATGCTTTTATAAAAATGACAAATTGCCTTTAAGTGATCAAATTTTGGAATGGACCCATCTTTTATGTATTTTTCCCCATTTATTTCTCGAACATCTGACAGGTCAAAATGTTTTCAGCAGAGGACATTAACAGGATTTGGCTGCCATTATTTATATCCATCATTTAAATATTATATTATATCCATCAACTCGCCCAATCAGTAAATCTTTTCACCCAATCAACCATCAGGGAACATGTACCTCTGTGTGAGACTAAAATTAAGAAAACAAAATTCTTTGAGCACATATCGATATATTTTAAGGTGATTATGGGAGGCTAAATTCACATTTATGATCTTTTAGTATTTGAATTTTTATTAATACCGGTAGAAGTTTTTAACTTTCAATAATGGTAAGTTCTGACAAATCAGAATTATAAAACATTAAACATATGTGAAAACAACTGAATTGTAGGAACAGGACAAAAATCTTCTATTTAAATACAGTGGCTTGAGATTGAGCCACCATCTCATTTCTGCCAAGGCCATAAATTTATTTATTGGGTTTTAATGACACTTTGAAGTCTTTCCACAGCCAGTGTCAGAAAGTATTACTGGTGGAAGAAGCCCCAGTATTTGGGAGAGAACATCCGATCAGTGGTGAATAACTGTCAAACTCTCCAAATTATAACATTAACACCATCACAAGCAGAGATGGTTGTGGTTGAACTTAAACGTGCAAGTACCATCAACTAGCTATATAGCACGCAGACTCATCTGACTGTACCATTGTGATCCCACTCAAGCAAGGGAGGAGTTGGACTAGGGAGGAGTTGAAGTGCATTGCTGCAGTTACTCAAGGACACAATTCGAGTGATTCTTCTAGTCTTGAGGACAGGGAGAGGGTGGGGCCTAGGAGTCCACCAAGTCCATCCTCCAGAATTTTTGGGTCAGGCCTGGGCCTCCAAAGGATTACTAGACAAAATGTCCGATTGCCAAAATGTCCGATGGTTGGACAGAATGTCCGATCTTTTTAGACAAAATGTCCGATGATCATTGGACAAAATGTACGAAAACAAGATTCAGTTACTGACTTACCTTTATTGTATAAGTTTATTCCAACATATCCTGAATATTTGGAAATGATATTTAAGAGGCAGCATACAGCATATATATTCTAAGGGAGTGGTTTATTAAATAACATTATAGGTACAACTTGTTGCAGTCAATTTAATGTAACCTTGACTTTATAACAACATAGCCGAGTGGTCATTAAATTGACCTCAACAAGTTGCTGGTATACACATTCTTTAGGGACTTCATTCGTATTGTCGATAGACATATTCTGAGGAAGTATTTTATTAGATAATATTATACATGTAGGTACAACTTGTTGCAGTCAATTTAATGTAAACTCGACTATAAGAACATGGTCGAGTGGTCAATAAATTGATCTCAACAAGTTGCCGATATACACATTCTTTGGGGACTTTAATTGTATTGTCGGTAGACACATTCCAGGCATGGCATTCTGAAAAATGCAGGAAGGCAAAAAATCGCTCTCCTCAATCACCTTAGGAGAGCAATTAGCTTTACACAGCATTTTAAGTATCCAGTTGAACGAACTCACTGAAACTGAAACCAACAGACTACATCAGTGATTTTATTAACTTTACTGAGGTAAAGCGAAATCTCTTTGACATCTAGATGTCTCTCTCAACAACCGAACACACACTTGACAAGACCTGTGTGTGTACCCAGACCTCTTATCCAAGAAAGTCATACGCCTACCACTACCACCTTCAACCCCCCAAAGGGGGTTGAAGGTGGTAGTGGTAGGCGTATGACTTTCTTGGACAACAGGTCTGCTTGAATCTACAGTCACATCCTGGTGCAAGTGCTTCAAGTGACAGGATAGTAGTAATGGTAGTATATTATAGTGTCAATATCCCTTGAATAATTACCCCTCAAACTGTGATGTCAGTTGTTGAACTTGAAACTGACAGAAAAAAAAATATTGCTGTGACCCATTTTGCTTCAAATGATTACAGCTGTGTTTGGGTATGGTTGCAGCCATTACCTTTTACCACTAAACCACTTTCAAAATGAAATTACGTGATGTTATGTGACTTCGAAGTTAAATTACATTTTTGCTTTACAACAAAAATTTAATGTGAGCATAATACATGTAATCTCAATCATCCCAGACTAAAATATTTAGAAGGGCAATTTTTCGCTCTCCTTAATTCTTTCAGGAGGGCAGTAAGGAGAGCTGAAAAATCGCTCTCCTGAAATTGCCAAGCCTGACATTCGAAGGGACTGTTTATCAATATAATACAGGTACTACTTGTTGTCTGTCCATTGTTTTTTTTTTTACTCTGTGTTCTGAATAACCTCTTACTGTTATTTTCTGTGAATTCGCATCTATTTTGTTTAGTTTTTTGGGGTTTTAAGTTTTTGTTTTTTTGTCAGTAAAATTAAATCACGTCAGCAAACGTTTTGTTGTTATTTAATATTGTTCAACCCATTTTCCTTGGGAGAAAACATTCAGAGCAGCACGAAAATTCTTCATAATTTGACATAAATCGTTTTTTTGGACATAATGTCCGATTTTTTTTAGACATTATGTACCGTACGTAATGCCTAAAAAAACTGGACATTATGTAAAAAAAAATCGCACATTTCGTCCAGCGATCGGGCATTATGTCCAAAAAAATCGGACATTTCGTCCAATGAAATCGGACATTTTGGCAATCAGACGTTTTGTCCAGACCCCTCCAAAGTTCTGACTTCTGTGTAAAGCCTTCCCTCACTCTTTTTGTGTCACATTTTCGCAATATTGTTAAGGGCTCGTCCAACCTAACTTTGGTCAATTTTTTGACATTTTTCCCAATGCCTCAGAAACAGATAAGAGAAGTAAGGAAAGGCAAATTATATATCAAAATAATGAGTAAAGTGCATAGAAAAGGTACATATAATTTTTTTCAGGAAAAAAATGAATTTTATGATTTTGAAGAAGATTAATTTGCAAATGGCATAAGTAACGAACCGGTAAAACCACAAAATAATCGGTAATTCGAAAGCCTTGTCCTCAATATAATGATAACATACTACAGACTCAGAGAAAGCATTTTTTTTTTTTTGACACACACTCTGGTGGGTTTTGACGTTTGAATGTAATAACATCAACACAAATTTTTGATGTTCCGGATGTGGCCATGTTTCAACGATGTTTTTCCGGTCATGTGATTACGATGTGGTTCTTGCAGAAATACTCAATTTGGGCAATCGTAAGAATGCAAGGACGTGATCACGCCCTTTATTTGTTCGAGACAATGTATGAGCGGATTTGCAAACAGGTGACAGCAAGTACTTGAGCTGTTAATGTCATAACTGCAAAATATGGTTCGAAATTCCCTCTCGTGTTTACAGGCCGTCTGAACTTTTTTGTTGACAAAAAATCTGAATTATTGCGCACCAGAAAGACAACATGAACCACTTGTAAAAAAAATAACCGAGTGTATAAAATCGGGACGATACACACAAAATAAGGCAATATTCATAACAAAGTAAGCAGAATGCTTCAGAAATCACTTTTTCACGAAGTATATTCCAAGTGACCTGGAACTATATTGAGCGTGTTAATTTCCCCCTGTAACTGCGAAGTTATTTACTTCCTAGTAACCATGGAATTTGAAGGCGGGTATGTTTGATGTCTGCAAAGGACCGATTGAAGATGGGTTGAAAATGATGCATTCGTGCTTTTAAATAAGGTGCGCTTGGACGATGCTGAGACTTTAGTTTTTTCTTGCAATCAACCATAGTAATACAAGCGTCCATCAGTGTCTTTTATGATCGTTTTACACTGACAAATGTGACAAATCTCCTTCACCGGAAACCATCCCCCAATTTGCATATCACAATAAACATAACCGCTGTCACGGAGTGTCAGCGTGGCCGTGTGGTCAAAACCGAAACGAATTATCGAATGCACGGTCAATATTAGCTGCAATTGGCTTTTAAATGAATGAAATACACGAAATATTCGCAATTTCTTCATTATTCATGCCGAGTTACTTTTTAACCAAACCATTTGCGTTCAGTTTCGTTTGTCGGCATCAAACTGATATTGTTTGTGGTAATTAAATAGTACGAGAAGGCGCAGGAAGCCAAATATTTTCCATCATCTATTATTTAATTCAAATTGATAATTTCTTTTATTTTACTGAAATTATGTATGAACTGATAAGGTGAGTGTGTTGCGATTATTATGCCCCAGACCTGGAAGTTGGAAAATCAAAGGTGCATCTAGGGCCGTGCAGTGGTGACCCCTGTCCTCTTAATCTTGGTCTAACCCATTCATCATTACATGTACCAACATTCCCCCTTGTATCTCAACCATTGCTACTCCAATTTGAAGGATATTTGGTTTTGTGATCAAGCATCATGGGGAAACAATGCCTGTGTAGCTGCTGTAGCATGTGTTTCTTCCCACATATTTTCAGAGTTGTGGTACTTTTTCACTCTTTTGAGTTATAAAATTTTGTTTATAACTAGTTGATTTGTTACAATCTGTTGCAAAGTGCCTGCTAATACCCTCAATTGTATTGCTACAGAATTTTCTTGTGAAGATTTTGTTCCTATTACTTATCAAGCAACAACCTAATGAATATTCTGTATAAAGCCACCAATCTGATGTTTGACACTTTTATCGGAGCTGTTTTGAAGGCTTATGGAACTCGAAATGTTGATTATGGCAGGACTTTTCTATTCACCCATTAATCGATAAATTAAGTGTTATAGTTGGAAGTAAGAAGCATGAAAGGTCCAGAACTAAAACTCTAAAAAGAATGTTTTGCAATGTAACATGATTTTTGCAGATACACTTATTTGGAGGTTTACCTGTCTGATAGTGTTTGGAACATGTGTGGCCAGGATCTTCAAAAAGAAAAAAGAGTTAAACTTTGAGAAAAAAGGCATATGCCTTGAGTGCCGGAGGTAGAGTCATACAAGGAAGAGAGCCCCCCCCCCCCCCGAAATTTTTTGTGTCAAATGGAGCTCACTTGTCATCTTTTGGGGATTGCTTTGTGTACTGCGTTCTTGAAAAAAATATGTGAGACCCTCTGGATGTGCCCTTCTGATCTCAATATGTCAATAAGCCTCCTTGGGGAAAGTACATGCAATAATGGTTATGTAAGGTTGATTTGATGTGTTTTGAATAACAATGTACTTTTAAGTACA
Organism: Pictodentalium vernedei; assembly: GCA_031216915.1. Classification (NCBI taxonomy): domain Eukaryota; kingdom Metazoa; phylum Mollusca; class Scaphopoda; order Dentaliida; family Dentaliidae; genus Pictodentalium; species Pictodentalium vernedei. Next base: position 302,899,858 of record CM062290.1, on the reverse strand, counting down.
TTAGATGGTTTATTGCAGTGACAGGTTACAGTTACCCTTATTTCTTCTCCAACAGATATCATGAGTGTATTGGTGTCCAAGAGTTAAACAAAGCTAATATACTTATTGATAAAACAGACAAATTTAACAATTTAATCACTATCAAATTGATGCATGGGATAAAAGGGGTTACAGTGCAAGGGGTTTGTATATACATTTATTCAACTACAATGTATGACTTTGCAGTGCATTCTACATAGGAGAATATCATATTTTCTTTCCAAACCATTACAGTAACACATTATCTTGATATTGGGAGACACTCTTTTGTCCTTCTATACTTCTTCTGCTGGACTCCTTCAAGTTGACCTTTGTTGAACTCCCCAAATCAAAACATAAACAAAAGAAAATGTCTGCCTTCAATCAGTGAGCACTCCACTTATAAAATTTGGTCTCAATCTTCATTACTTTCATGAATTAGGAAAAGATTTCTTCGAGTATGTACTTAAATGTTTATAGAATACAGCAGTTATTTTATTTTGAGGTATTTTATTGTAAAAATTTTGTTCTCTTACTTATGCCATAGCAGACTTTCAGGTGGTGCTATTTACACATGGCAGCAGTTCCATGGCGAATTTCAGTTTCCACATGTTCTATGTTTCATTCCAAGCATTTTGGTATATAATTTATTGGGGTTATTCATTTTGGGCCTTTTTTAGACTTGAAAGAAAATTACATGAAATTTGACCAAAGTTAGGTTGGACGTCCCCTTAATGTGAAAATCTGTATTTATGGACAGCTATGATATTTTTCACTGTGTGATACTTAACTTATAGTTATACTTTGATACGACGGTAATCTCATGGCCCACTGGCCGATGTTTACGTTTTGAGTGCATCGAAAAAAGGAAATACTGTTGAAAAATAACATCTAAATACCATAAATACCAATACTTTGTACCGATCGAAGCTCAAGCTTAATTCTTTGGCTTGTATTGAATCTCGCCGCATAGTACAACTGATTACAACACGTGTGTTGGGCACTTTTATCATATTTGTTTTGTGTGACTACGGCCGTTGCCTGCGAATGCAGCTGACGCTTTTTGCCCTGACGAGCGATGGCGGACAAAAGCACACGTTTTGTCACGTGATTGCCGATCTAGTCTTCTATCTGATATCTATGGGAGTGTCGGGTAAAGAATTAGTGTTCCAAAAAAGATGTCGAGAATATCAAAAGTGGATGCGGGTCAAAACTTACCGAGACCGAAACGTGCCCAGACCGAAACGTACCCAAGGAGTCAAAACGTACCCAGACAGAGGCTCGCCCAAACCGAAAATTCTTAGACTCGTTTCATAAATACCATATGAGAAAAACATTTATTTCATATCCTCTATTTATTTAATGGGGTTTGGCGACACTTTAAACAACAATGATCACCTCGTGGCGGATAGTTTTACGGGTGAAGGGAGCCGGAGTTCCGAACGGCAGCGAGCAAATGTTAGACTCTTCAACGTACTAACTCCGCACAAGCAGAGTTAGAATTGGTTGAAGACAAGTGAATCATCGATGTGCAGTACGCCTTAGTACACAGCGCCATCGAACTCCCAAGTGGGCAATCGGGATTAAGTGCCTTGCCGAAAGACAAAATGCAGCTACCCCTTGAGGGGATCGAATCATGGACCTTTCGGTTTGAAGCCAAAATGCCGTAACCAATGAGTCACCGCGTTACCTAAATTCGATGGTTTGTGATATACCATCTCTAATTAGCCATTTAGATTTATGCAGATCGACTTTATTGATTTCTATTTATTCACAGCCATGACATTTGCACAACAAAGCTCAATTTGTTTTTAATACTTATCAATTCAATAATTCAATGGATAAATATGTGTAAATGTGTTCAGCTATCACGTTCAAACATCATTTTAGCAAACGATGGACTGTGAGCGAAGATGGGAAAAAATCACTGGGTAATATCGCAGAAACGCTATTATAGCAAGTGGAATGCGAAACTGACACCACAAAAGGGGCCAAAGAATTTCGACCGGATCGCGAACGTGTAGCGATACGGTCAAAATTATCTGCCTGCTTCCATTTCCGCAATAGTGTTGAATGTTACATATCGAAAAAAGAAATTCGAGAACATTGAATTTCAGATGTTATTTCAGTCTGTTTTTTTCTTCATGTGGTCTTGATTTAGCAATATTTTATTTAAGAAGCCTCGACCCACCAGGTGTGTCGCGATCAAAACGCGCTCTGATCGCGAAAGAGAACGCTTTTTATCGCAGCGCTGTAAAATACTTTGAAGTCCATTGTAATATCAATCGCTTGATTGTATATTTTGTTGTGGAAGAACAAGATGTCTTCCTCATTAAACGACCAGTTTTAACGCTGGAGGTGTGTTTATATTTTTTGCACAATTTGCTGACACAACAGGACACAACAGAAAATAACTACGTCACTAATATACTACTCAAATTTTGCTAAGCACCAAATATTTGACACATCATTGTGAAATGTGCTTGTAACATGTTTGCGATATTTTTGGTGGATATGATTGAGGAATGTATTGAGATGGTCCCCAGTGTTTTCATTAGCTCTCTTGACAGGCAGAGTTTTCGTGACAGTCATGGAAAGAATGTACCCCTTGATTTTCATGATGTTTTCGTGTACTGTCTACATGTACATGACATGTGTAGGCTATTCAATCTTCATTTCAACACAAAACCTTGTGATTCAATGATTGAATATGGCAAATGCAAATGTAAGAATACATTTTTCTGAAGCAGAAATGTGGAGGGCTGTAGGGATGGTAGAGCTAAGGGCTACCCATCGTCAGGTTTGGGTAGCAGTAAGGCAAGATTTCAGCAGTAAGGCACACCAGTAAGACGGCGTGGTGGTGACACAGACAGGGCAACATCTTCAGCTGAAGACCGGTTTTTGATCATTCAGGCCCGTAGGAACCGCTTTGCCACAGCAACTCAGCTTCGCAGAGATCTTCAGAATGCATCCGGGGTAAATGTTTTGACGCAGACTATCCGGGCAAGGTTGCACGAATGTGGTCTCCGACCGAGAAGACCATGTATTCGTATTCCGCTGTCCCAGAACCACCGCCAGGCACGATATGAATGGACCATGGACCACATTGGATGGACCAGAGAAGATTGGCGACCTGTCCTTTTTACAGATGAATAAAGGTACTTCCTAAACCACACAGATAGGCGTTCTTGGGTATGGAGAAGACCAGTAGAGCGATTCCATGCAGCCAACATTGCTGAGCATGACCGCTATGGTGGAGGGTCAATCATGATCTGGGGCGGTATCGGCAGGGATGGACGTACAGAGCTCTGTGTCCTTGAACGTGGTACATTGACTGTACAGCAGTCTCTTGATGCGATCCTGGATGTCCACGTCAGATTGTATGCAGGTGCAGTGGGTGATAGATTCATTCTGATTGACGATAATGCCCGTCCTCATGTTGACCATGCTGTCGGAGGTACCGACAAAGGGAGGGGATTGAGCGTATGGACTGGCCAGCAAGATCCCCTGACCTCAATCCAATCGAACATGTCTGGAATGAGTTGCAGCTTGCAATTTCAGCCCGTCCAGTCCAGCCAAGAAGTGTCCAGGAGCTTGGTGCCGTGCTGGTCCAAGAATAAAACAACATCCCACAAAGGACCACCAGGAACCTGATTGGGGGCATGAGAAGGCGTTGTCAAGCTGTAATTAACAGTAATGGGTCTCATACTCGATATTGAACTCATCCCAGTTCTCTCCGACAACTTTTTGGCAAATTGAAAAATTTCCTCTTTTACCAATAATATCCATTTTGCATGGTTATCGTATTCAAAAGCTAAAAAATAATGTCAAACACAAAAAAATCTTAATTTCTGTACTTAAATCATTGAAGATATATTTAAATAAAAAATATATACACTTTTCACTACAATATTTCAACTAAAACGTAAAACAGGTAGTTGGATATACTTGGTGCTTAGCAAACTTTTAGTGGTATATGTGATAGTCTGGTGGTGATGTCATGTCGCTTGGGACAGTAAAAGGAGAAAGACATCGTTGAATTAAAACATTCCATGAAGCTGCAGAATATGGAGAGTAATTATTAATGAATGAAGTCGAGTTTGTTTTAAAAAATCTTGGGAATGAGATTTAAAAATGTTAGATATATACTTTCTAGCGAAGACTGGCCAAATCATGACGATAGTCAAATCGCCCCAAGATATTTACATCACAACGACCACAATCCTCTCTCCATAGTAAAATAATAAATAAGAACCCTTTTTGGTCAGGTTCTGATTCATCTTTGTTCTAAGTAGAGAAGGCCTCCATTATCACCGTGCTCCCTTTGCTGTTTTCTCCACTCTTCCCTTTCTCTGCTTCCAGCACTCAGTCAACTGTTTGAAATGCCTCATACTTCCTCCTCAGATTTTCACAATAAACATGTGGAGAACACAATTGCGTACACCTGGTGTTACTTCCGAAATGTTATTGTGCGATAGTGCTTTATCGCTCTCAAAGTATGAGTTTAATAGTATTAAAAATAGCAGATCAAATGACAAAATGAAATAGCCCATACGGGACTCGCCTCATACAACTCAAACGCTTCACATTCAATATATCTTGAGAGATTTAAAGCTATTTTTTCAAGTTACGACTGCACCTATTTATTCCAGAGTTATAGTAAATATTTTGTTGCTTTAAGAGTAAGTTTGCGAAAAGAAAAAGAGAAGAATATGGGGATCTTTTCACCGAGATACATATGGTGCATGGGTGTGTTGTATGGCGAATCTTTCGGGACTTGGCAACCGTTATTTATTCCCAGTTTCTTATTCGACATTCGTTATCAACCGATTTTATCGGTTGATAACGAATGTCGAATAAGAAACTGGTAATAAGTAACGGTTGTCAAGTCCGTGGATCTTCCATAATCTTGTTCAGTTGTGCATATTTAGTATATATATATATATATATATATATATATATATATATATATAGTGCAAAATGTACATTATCTTCGAAATACGAACCCCCTCCCCAGGAGACATTGTCCTCACATTTGTACGAAATTTTTAGTGGGCTGATATATATTTTACTTGATCATAGTAAAAGGTCACAAGCGAATTTTTCACGTGGAAAGGTATGTTGTTGTAAGTATATGCTGAACAACAGTCATGTTAAGTCGCTGTAAAAGTCAGTTTGACACCCAACGAACTGTATATATACTGCAAGGTGTGGCTTCAAAAAATTCAACCACATGGCCTTATTAAATAACTCGAAAATGTGTATGTGTTGGACAAACATATATACTTTTTCTGGTTGTAAGTGATTTTTTTTTCAGAAATACCGTACGCAGGCCGCGTGAGTAATTTGAAGACAGGTCCAGTGAGAAGTAGGGGCCGGGGGTAATAATCCCGAAACTCGGCTGGACCAGGAGTGTAGGACCAGAGGTTGCCCATTGAATTGAAATGAAAACCGCCCCTCGTGTATCAAATGATTGTTGGCAAATGCATGTGTTATTGCCAATACTTGGTCGAATAACACATTCATTATTCGTTAAATTGGCCATGTCTTAGTTAATAGTTGGATATGACAACTCGGAGTACCTGACTAGTATAGAACGGTGAACCTACAGCTGGGCAGTGTGCCGAAAATACCGTTCGATGTTCGTATTGATATTAATATCGCGTCAATACCTAATACCATATCGATACCAAAATAAATCGTCCCTAAACTATCAATACTGAAACTGAGTCAGAAATTTCAAAACTGCCCATCTTGAATTTCGAGCTCGTTCCAGTGAGGTGGTCACATGATATGTTTTTGTTGACAGTTTTTGAAAACTTTGAGAAAATATAATTTTTAATATAATAAATATTGATAGGGTTTGCGTTGGGTAAACAGTATCTGGGAACGGGTGCAGTTTAACCCTTTACCGAGCACAGACAATATCAAAATTTATTATTTTAATTACTATTTTTTTAATTTTTCAAGCATTTTTCAACAAAACCATATCATGTGACCCCTCAATGAGGGGTCACATGATATAGTTTTGCTGAAATATTTTGAATTTCAACTACTCTATTTGCAAATTACTCGGTCGGATGCGGGCGATTCGTTAGGTAAATGGTTAAAGAAAGAGAATATGATTAACAAAGTGGGGATCTATCTATTCATGTTGTCATGCTCATGATGAAGGTGAGCAGCCACGCCAATTTTAAACAGCCTCAACACTTGGGTAGCGGTGTGTAATGCACTCTGCATTTCTCAGTTCTGAAATGTTGGTATTGTTTAATAGAAAAGGAAAGCTTGGAGTTATTTTATCTGTAGGGCAAAAACCTCAGATGATTCAATATAAAATTAAATGTGTTAGGACTCGATGAGGTGGGTGACCTGTCTCTTTTACGTCAGTACTTACGCATCACAAAAACCGTTCGTTCGAGGAAAATATCGTAAGTTTGCACATGAATGACAGACATTCCAGACAAGATGAGTCATACCTCTGTTCACTTTCCAAGATCTGACGATCAAATTTTATTTGCGATGTCGGCTCAAGAGATTCATTTTGGAAAATTTGACTGCTGAGAATCATTGTTCACTGTCTCGTTGAGTTTTTATATAATTGCACTGTCATAAAGTAACCACGGCTTATACTGTCTTGAGTTTCCTGTTTTGGTTTTGGCTTATATCACTGTGTCATGTTGATATGTCAACTCTTCCGGGTAGATTGATAAGAGAAGAACTGGCCAAAAAGACTAGCAATCATGATATCAATAAGCGTCAAGAATACATGTCAGCATTTATCATTTTCCTTGTCGTCTTCTTTGTCAAGTGCTTTTGATTTCTTTCGAATCAATGAAAAACTTATTTTTACTGGTATAAATTCTAAAGCAAATACCATGCTATACAATATGAGTATAATAAGAATAATAAGAATTATTCCAATGACACGTTACAAATGTCATCATTCATCTGTCTTCTATTATCAAGATTCTGTATCCTTATTAATATTTTATGAAAAATGTGCACACCTCAACTGTGTTTTCGCTAGGTGATTAAAGGAGCTCCACCCCCACCAAAGCTACATAATAAACAATCTTGTGGGAATTTTCTCGAATATTTATTCAGGTAAACAGTTATCCTAGTTTGTCTCTATACCATGTTCTACGGTATGGTAGAAAAGGTTTTCTTTGAATGTATTTTAGCCATTTCTATTATAAAAGTCTGGCTGCTGTGTACATACGTGGGGCTTGGGTATTGTACAAATTATTTTATTATTTATTTATTTATTCGACAGCCAGGGTCAGCTCGGTTGGAGGAAGCCTGAGTACCCGAATAGAACCATCGAGCAACTGTCGGTCTCCTCAACGTACTAACTAGGTGCATACAGGGTTATCATTGGTTGAAGACAAGAGAACCATCGACGTGCAGTACGTGCATTGCCGTACAACCGTGAGCAATCGGGGTTATATGCTTTGCACAAGGGTACAATGCAGTTACTCCTGGCGGGTGGGTATTGCATTAACTAATAACAACATTAATCTACGAAATGATTCCTCCAGAAATCTGGGTGTTATTTTCCTCTGTTAACCCAATACCTAATGAATCGGACGCATCCAACCGCGTATTATACAAGTGAGCAGCTGGAAAAATCTTTTTTTTTTTAAAAATCGTAACCAAAACCATATCACGTGGTCCATTCATTGGAATGAACTCGTTTTAATGAAGGGTCACATGATATGATTTTGGGAAAAAAAATAATTGAAATCACAAATTTTAATTTCGTGTGTCTTGGGTAAAGGGTTAATCAGAACGAGCTATTTGGGTGCATTATTAATAATTTACCTAACACAAGAATAACGTGATAGTACTCCGATACGAAGTAACCCTGGCTATCAAAAGAGTCGTTAAACCCCAATAAATAAATAGGTGATAATTGAGTCAGAGTATATGATCTCAAAATCAAATGGCGATCCCGTAGATTATATTTATTTATTTATTGGTGTTTAAGGTCACATACGTATGCACAATGGCTAATCGTAACCGTGACAGTTGTACGGGTGGAGAAAGCTGGGGTACCGGAGAGAACAACCGAGCATCGACGAGCAACTATCCGCTCCTCAACATTCTAACTCTGTTCAAGCTCCGCTCAAGCTGGGTTACAGCGGTTGAAGAAATGTGCACCATCGATGTGCAGTTCGCCTTAGTACACGGCGTCATCGTGCCCCCATGTAGGCAACCGGGATAAAGTGCCTTGCCCAAGCACACAACGCGGGTCGTCCCGGACGGGGATCGAACTCGGGACCTCCAGCAAAGAAGTCCAACAGTCTACCACTGAGCCACCGCGCTCCCGATCCGGTAGAGACACACTTACATCTGTGGTTCAATATGTCAGTAATATAATTTTCTGACATCAAGTCTGAATTAAGAAATTAGAATGGAAATATCATCTGAAATTCATTTTTATCTAGCAAAGCGGACCGCCAATTTCGGCAGATCGCCGCCCAGCCGCGATCCGGTCGAAATTCTCATTAGTTCTGAAAGTTCGCAATCTCAATACTAATTTTGCTTTCCTAAAAATTCACAACTTTTTAAAAGTAAATAACAGGAATTAAAGTCCCCTCCAAGAGAGTTCCATACAGTATCAACCACCTGACAAGAACAATATTCAACAACCTGTTCAACTCGGCCACTGACAGGCCTTCTGTTTATTCAGCCACGATAATCAATCGGCCATCGGCAGTCCTTCAGCCTGTAGCCAAGTGGTCTATGCGATTGAGCAGAGTTTCGTTAGGCGGAAGGTGTCGCGGTGAAGTCGCTGCGTATAGCTTTGAATCCCGACCATTGTCATGCTTGCTGACTTGGAAAAAGAAACGCGAACAATATAGTGTCGAGTGTTGCGATCTGCGATATAAAATTCAGAACTTTTGTTTTTCTCTAAGATTTCCGCGTAATTTACAAATTGAACAGTTGGAAAAAAAATATCACGTTCCACTTAGAGGTTACATGATATGATTTGCTGAAAATTTTATGAATGGTTTCGTAAAGCGGATTTTTCTTGTTGAATTGTATTGCCTTATTTTCGTGGTATGAAGTATATTGCCTTCTTCAGTAGCCGAGCAATGTTGTTTTATGAAACTGAAATTAACCGTCTCATCATTGACGTTAAAATAAGGAAGCTTCAAGTGGAAAACTTTTCCCGCAAAACTACTATGCATTTAACTCTTTACCCAACGTAACGGTCAAACCCGCCAGCGCTATTCACAAAAATCGCCAATTAATTTTCAACATTTTTTTCATTTTTTGTCCCCAAAACATAGGTTATGACCCCTCTTTGGAACGAGCTCATCGAGATCGTTCCAAAGAGGGGTAATAACCTATGTTTTTGAGACAAAAAAAATAGTTATTTAAAAATTTTGTTTGCAAGTGTCGTCTTCTTTTCATGTTAGGTAAAGTGTTAACCAATTGAATCTTGTTTGATAGAGCTTCTTGAGGTCTGACCAACAAGATTCAGTTTGTTTAATTTCTAGTTGCATAAGGTCTTGAGAAACCTGAATTGTTAAAATTGTCGGATTCACCATCCACAGTGCTCTCATTACAAAAGAGGACAGTGAATTTCCATACAATCGCGACTGAGTCGCAATCTGGCTAAACAATATGTGTCCACCATCCTTCTGACAAACTACTGAAACTCACCTGTCGAAAAAAGTACTGCAAGAGCACTGAATTTCAAATGCTATTTTCGTTCTTTTTCTTGATTATGTTTTAACTCTTTGAACCCTGGTGGTATATTCCATGACAGTTTAGTGGCATCAGTTGGATTAGTCCATATTCGTTATTTGGGGGTAGACCACTTTATAGTAATATTTGATATGTCAGCGCATTTCTCCAGACAAACATGTGAATTTCTAGTGATAATCCTCTTTCTATCAGTATCCGAATCTACCTCTCTTATCCCTCCTTTATCAAGCACTAAGTTTGACGTATAATTTTTCCATATTATCTTTGCCATCATACCAATATGTCACATGCAGACGAGAAGTGTAAATACCTGATATTTCTGTCATCATACAACTATTCTTGTTATTGAATTGTACCTGGAAACGACCTCGAAAAAGCTTCAAGCTTACTGTCGGATCCAATTTACTGTACCTATGTATATACTCTTGAAGTTAAATAGAAATAGATATTGTTTAAATTAACTAATTAATATTTTCAAAGGCTGCACTTTAAAATATTGATTTGTCTACCATACACGAAGCAACCATCTACATTATGACTTCAAGTCGCAAGACGATCATGCACTGCAAAAAATATAGGTTCTCTAAACTGGTTCTAATCTTGTCCCTGAGATGGAACCTGTTCTGTTTAAACAGTATTTATTTCAAATCAAATAAATTTACCAAGATTAGCATTCAATTTTAACATAATATTACATGAACTGAAGTAGATTCAGCAGTAAACTTGGAGCTTATTCAACGCAGTCGCCAAACATTTTGAAACAAAGGAGATATGAACAGTTGGCATATCGAACCAGTTTTGGTTCTGTACAGAACCAAAACTGGTTCGATATGCCAACTGTTCATTTCTCCTTTGCTTAATAATGATTTTAGACATCCTCGTATAAGCTCTAAACTTACGGCTGAAACCCCCTTAATCTATGTTTAATTCTGTTAATATTTAATGTTAATCTTTATAAATTTATTTGATTTGAAATAAATACTGTTTAAACAGAACTGGTTCCATCTCAGGGACAAGATTAGAACCAGTTTTGGTTCTAAAGAGAACCTATATTTTTTGCAGTGTGGTCCGAAAAAGAGGCCCATTGTATTTATGAAATCTCAGATCTACGGTTAGATCCCCGCCACGGGTAACTGCGTTGGGTCCTTGGGAAAGGCACTTACTCCCGAATTCTCTCGTGAGGGTACGGTGGTGCTGTACTAAAGTGCACTGCACATCGATGGTTCACCTGTCTTCAACCAATGCTAACCCTGCTTCTGTGGAGTTAATACGTTGGGGCGTCTGACAGTTGCTCGGTGGTTCTCTCCGGATACTCCAGCTTCTTCCACCTGTAAAACTGTCCGACACAAGGTGACCCTGGTTGTCGAAAGTGTCGTTAAACTCCAATAAATAAATGGACTCTCAGTCCATTGGCATAAAGGTGTAACGACCCGAAACTCAGTCTGATCGGAAAAGAGTCCGTTTATGCTATTACAGTGGAGTGTTGTGTAAAGGACGACAAATAGACACATTTACAATAGATTTCCCCTAAGCATTCGATAAAGCCAATTACTCTCCTCTCATTCCCAATGCAATTCCATGGTTTTACCACTCCCATCAGAATAATATTGAACGTCTCTAAACTGCTATTAAACGTGGTTTTGGATAGAGAAGTCTCCAGTAAAATATGTGAGGAGTGTCATGGAGATTTATACGTACTTACACTTTCCATCCTCCTTTTCATGTAAGCTTTACAACAACTACAATTCTTCTGCGTCACTTAGCACTTAAATGGGGAGCTGCGTAGTGTTTTAATGATGTAAAGAGAAGCCAGGTTTTGAAGAGTACCTTGATGGCACCATTGGGTAGTCACTATTGTTGAGGATGAGGTCGCGGGGGAAACTGGGAAAGACAATGAAAAGGAATCCCAAATGTGTAATCTAGGCGTAGTGGAGTCCCTGGAACACTTTATATTAGAATGTTCCAAATACCAGCCCAACAGAATAAGATTCATAGGGAGTATGATGGGGAAGTGGGAAGGCAGAATGAAGGACAGATAGTTGGTAGGTAACACAAAGGAGAGGATTAGTGTGCTTATCGGATAGATTGGAAAGAATGAGGTACGGGATGTCATCAAGCAGTTCGTCCAGAGTGTTGGGAGAAGAGGAGGTGCGTGGTGATGATGAGGCATTTAAGAACATTGGGCTAATCAAGGCCTTCTCACCCGAGAACCGCGACAAATCAGCTGCCGGCGAAAATGTTATTACGTACTTACACTTTCCCTCCTCCTTTTCATGTAAGTTTTACAACTACAACTTTTCCACGTCTCTTAACACTAAAACGGGGGAAATGTGTGTAGTGTTTTGATAATGTATTACAAATGACCGCCTAATAAGTTTCGCGACACATGACAGCCTTTCAAAGATGAAAATTCAAAATATTCTGGGAGTGACCAATTAATTAAACAGGTCCCTAATATGCCTAAGCTATAGAATTCACGGTCACAATATATTCTTCGGTTACAATAGATCAGACAACCAGATCAGAGGTCACTTTAAAGGATGAATAAGTTTCTGAGCATTTTTTTTTTTTTTTGATGGGGGAGGGGGAGGCATTGTTTTGATGTTCATGTATGAAGGCAACTAAACCCTGGAAGCGATGTGAGCGCTCCCGTGATGCAATGTTATCGTTAACTATCTATCTTCTTAGTTTATTTAGAATGTCAACACAGTAATATGCCTCCACTTTGAACTTGCTGTTGTGCAAAGACACCGGTCGTTATATTCACAAAAATCGTCATTCAAATGTTATCATTTTTTCCATTTTTACCTTAGAAACATAGCTTATAGTCCTAACTGGAAATGTTCGTTGAGCTCGTTCCATCAACGACCCATATACTATGTTTTCCAGTACAAAATGGCATTTCTGTGGTTATTGAAGAATTTGTTTTTGCAAGTGTCGTGTGCAGTCATCTTGTTCCACCAAGAACCTATAAGCTATGTTTCCAGCACAAAATTCCACTTTTTTGTGGTTATTGAAGAATTTGTTTTTGCATTTGTCATCTGCAGTCAGTATTTGTGTTTGGTTTATAGCAAAGCTTAACTCCTTGCATGCTGATGGCGGATATTCCTGTCCAGGAGACCAAATCTCTTGCTTCAAGAATAAGTATAATTTAGGCATTTTAACTAAATTTTCCTCTGTAAATTGAATCGACTGATCGACCGGTGATTGTTTAGGTGAATTTTCATGAATTATTCATCAAATCTAGTCATGGCTGCTTCGCAGCAGCCATGACTAGATTTGATTAAAATGCTTCAAGAAATATCAAGCGGGTTAAGTGTTAAAGTTAAGGTATCACACTCTGTAAGACTTGCAAAAAAGTATTTCCCAAAGTTATTATTCATTAGCCTTTCGCATTGCGTGTAACGCCTTCAACGCTTTAAAACACCAAACGTGTGACAGCCTTGGAGTTTTCATCAAAATCGAAGTACAGGAAGAGTTGCCATGTGTGCCAAGAAACAGAAAGAAAGCTCAAACACACGTAGCCCCATGGACCATGGACACATTTCCCGTTGCTTTACAGAGGCGGGAGTGGACGAAACTGTTTTGTTCGCTCTCACCAACCCACTTGTGTTATAGATGCTCCGAGATGCAGTTTCTTGCATTCCAAAGAATCCAAGGGTAGAACATGAAAAACATACTCCGCAGGTTGGCGATATATCTATTCAATAAAATTACATTAGAAACAGTTGATGCATACTCTCTTGTGTATTATGGAATTACAGTACAGCCGCCGTGGACTGGTCACTTTCCACGGGTGAGCAACATTTCAATGGACGCAATCATATTAGATTCCAAAGACTAATTATAGGAATAATCATCAAAAATTTAATTAATGAAGCACCGGGTACAACCCGGTGCTTCAATAATTAAAATTTTGTTGATGATAATTTTTATTACCTGGTAAACTCATGCGTGGAAATCACTTCCCACACTACGACCAGTTCGCGGCGACTGTACTCTATGGAACAAGTACATAAGAAAAACACGAGTCCTTAGTTTTGCTTTTCTAGCCCAGTCGTGCAATATCCAATTGCATGCATGCACTATCGGAGCGAACAAATGTTGAATGATGCCGATTATATTCATCCCATTGTCCAACGTGCCTTGTAAATAGGTATATGTTCATTACCGACATGATACGGGACCGTACCTAGAAGAGGAGCACCGGGACACGTGTTCGCCAGTCTACGCTTAAGTAACCCGATATCAGGCACAGCCCCGCGTCAAACAAACTAGTGATAAACATAGATCGCATACTGGGTTGAGCTACCACTGATTGTTTGAATAAATGTAAAATTGGCTTGACTGTTGTGTGTTGGCCCCGCAGGTCCCTATTATTTGGGGATCAGTCCACATCAGTAAAGCCATTACAGGATACATTGCAGAAGGAATGGGTATCTACTACGTGTAAATGCAATGGTTACTAAATAGATGGAGCCTATTGCTTATACATCCCTGGAACTACCCAAGCTGTCCTCGTTTGATCAAAATGTGTTCCCACTCTTGGAAAATCGTGAGTACGTCACTGATGCGATATCTTCAAGTTGGTACTCGATGGTAAAAGGTGACTGGACGAACAAGCAATCCATTGATAAGGGAGCAAAGGGCGAAACAGTACCGACCATAACCTCTACATAACTCAAGTTCATCCAGGACGGAACAGAAAGGAGGCGTAGGAATCGGAAGCGTATTTAGAAGTTTCCTTCAATATTATCAATCCATCCCAGCTGCGAAAGAGTATTTGAGTCAGAGTACCTTCAACCACTATGGGATAGGGTTGATTATATTCGTTGTAATATGGCCGATATGAAAAACAGACGCTTTCAACCTGAGGAAACTCGGTAGTATTTGAATCAAAGAGTCGGTGAATACAGGCGGGTAGCTCAGAAGTTAACTCAGCACACTCAGTATTGCAGAAGAAGCAAAGAAGATCTTACGTGAGTTGCACTGGAGTCACCGCCTCATCAGTAACTGAAACCAAAAACTCTTCACACGAGAAAAAGCGGAGACCTCACGCGGATGCCCAGGAGTCAATCATCTCAGGAGCCACCAAGTCAAGGAACCCTTCACAGAACCAAAAGAGGAGGCCTGGTGGGGGGGGGGGGGGGGGGGGTGCTAAACTTGATGAAGATATTTTATTACAAACATTAACCCTTTACCCAACGCAGACGATATCAAAATTTATTATTTTAAATATATTTTTTTCAAATTTTTCAAACAATTTCAACAAAACCATATCATGTGACCCCTCGTTGGAACGAGCTCGTTCCAACGAGGGTTCACATGATATGGTTTTGTTGAAATGTTTTGAAAACTAATATTTTTCAACTGCTGGATTTG
Source organism: Pictodentalium vernedei (assembly GCA_031216915.1). Taxonomy (NCBI): domain Eukaryota; kingdom Metazoa; phylum Mollusca; class Scaphopoda; order Dentaliida; family Dentaliidae; genus Pictodentalium; species Pictodentalium vernedei. The sequence goes on along the minus strand of CM062290.1, from coordinate 302,884,741 downwards.
CATTTTACGCGGTCGGATGCGGCCGATTCGTTGGGTAAAGGGGTAAAATGATACCATCCTATTTCAGTATCTCATAAACTTGCAATGCTCCCCTGTGAAAACATATTTATTGCCGCTAAACCTGAAAAGATTTTCTGTTTCAGTCTTCTCTCCCCGTAAACACAACTCAAGAAATAATATTACGCGTTCTCCCGTACACATTACTAATGACACTATGAGATATGTGTGGTCATGTAGTGCAGTATTGATGGTATTGATGTAAATACCACTGGATTTGTTATCTCTGTTTTACAATCGAATCTGAAAGAGAAATTGATGTCTGTGGTCTTAATTACCTGATCATTTAAACACCACAGGACACAGATTATGCAATAACTTGTTAAATTAATCCAATAAAACCCCCAGACAAGAATATTCTAGCAGCAGCACTCAAGTTTTATGTCGTTGCCGGGGGACGCAACGCGTTCGCTAAAGTATATCAGTGCTTACATTCAGATAATATATGAAATGCGCCGCAATCCCTAATGGCCACTTTTTCAATACACAGAAGAAGATAGTTACCCAATCACACAGACGTCGTTTGCTAATGGACATTTTTTAATCCTCAGAAATAATGAAGCGCTTACAACATTCTAGCTGACGCAACCTGGGTGGTTCATGGATAAAGATGGCGGGGCGCGATGGCTCAGTAGGTAGAGGTGCAGGCTGAAAGCCGAGAGGGCTTCAGTTCGAATCCCACCTGCGGCAACCGCGTTGTGTCCATGCGCAACACTCTTCACCCCCATTGCCCACGTGGGGACATTACCGGGAAAATATGCATATATTCTCGCGTCTGATACACTCAAATAGAAGAAAAACATGCGAATCAAAATCAAGAAGAGTTTTATTTATTATATGTTTCCGTTAAACATGTGAGGAAATAGCGAAAACCTGAACGCCGTAATTTTCGTCTTGACCGACACATGACATACGATTATATTATTTGAAAATCGTTTTTTTCTCACTTGGGCAAATCACAGCGAAAATAGTATCCGCGAACACGAAATAAACTCGCTCAAATGCTATGAAAGTGAGGAATGTTTGTTATTTCATGGTGAAAAGTTGTTGTTGTTGTTGTTGTTGTTGTTGTTGGTGGTGGTGGTGGTGTTGTTGTTATTTTTGGTATGAAATTAATATGTATTTATATTTCCGCGTAGCTTTCAGTGAAACGCTGGCTGAGAGAGCTATTTTGTTTCACGGACGACTGATTTCGTCGCCGAATGCGGTCTGTTGGCAATATGAGAGTGGCTTTTAAACTAAATTTTGTTGCATTCGAAGCAATTACTTTGCATTAATTTAGGATTAAAACGAAAAGATTTATTTCAGAAAAGACAACGCATACAACCAAAGGCTCAAGTGAGCCTACAACGATCACGAGGATCAAGTTGTCTGGGAGGAATAAGGGTATTAGTGTCGAGAGATCAGAAAGACTGAGGCAAAAAGGAAGTGTCAACTTGTGCATAATACGTGCATATACTGCAATGACTAACACAAAAAAAAGCTCTGAAAAATTATGGCTGTTTTTCAATCCCCACCCCAGTACAGATCCTACACTGGGCTTAATATTATGTTGATAAGTTAGAAAAGAGCTTCCCTCTGAAAAGATCACCTGGGTTGGTTAAATTTTGGTTTGAAATTCGACGAAATATTCCTGAAAGTCATCCGTTGTGTAAAGAAATGGAATGAAGTGGCAGTCAACAAGGACGTCATTGAAATATGTGTTTTTGACAAATTAGAGAGTTCGTTATGTATTCTTACACTCTCACAAACAAATACAATCATTAATGAAAGAAGAACAATCGAGTAAAACAAAATTGTTTCTTTTCCATATATCAAAAGATTCTGTCTGATGGATCTGAAGATAATACAAGCACCTATCTTGTCATCTCTTCGGGTACAGATAGCCATAACCTTTAAAAAGATCAAGACAAGCTCTCAGCGTGGAAAGGTAAATAGATATATTTATACCATGATTACCTATTCTACTGTATATAAAGAGCCTATGACATAAATTTTAGCTTTACACACCAACCGTGATGAACACGTCAGCAATGGGATTTCAATAGTTAAAATTTACACCTACAGTGGAACTACATCCAAGATGACCTTTGGTGAACTAGACTTGAATTCAAACTTGTCTAAATTTAAAACTCGTCGCCTCGCGAAGAGTAAAATGAAACCCACAATTATTTAGTTCGTTTTTAAATGAGTTCATCTCATAAGATACCAAAACTTAACAAACATGCTTTGCCTCATGTTAATAAAGCACCCATAACTCAAAATAGTATGTTATTAAAATGAAAAAGGCCCCGTGATTTGCGTGTTTCTTTTTCTATTTCGTTTCGGCGATAAAATCGACAGCGGAAGTATCACCCACCGGTACTCGTGTAAACAAATACAGATTCAGATTCGCACGTGTGAATATTGTATTATTTAACATTTAAACTGTTATTAATCTGACGATCATGGTATAAATCAAATATACCCAAAGTAGCTTGGTGTACCAAATGTTCACCACTCGAGGTGAGCATTTGGTACACCAAGCTACTGTGGGTATATTCTATATGTAATCTGCTATCCATCACGAAGAAAAGGAATCAACAACATCAAAATTATATACTCGATGGGCAAATATTGTAACATGTGGCATCTGCCAAGTATCTTGGATGTACGATATTATCTGACTTTATATGGAATCGACATACATTTAAGATCTATGCAAAAGCTAACTCCACCTTAAGCTTTCTGAAAGAGGAACCTATACATACATAATAAAATGAGACTGCCAACAAGACGCTAGTTCGACCTTTCGTGGAATATGTAAGCGCTGCATGGGACTTCCATTACCAAACAGACAAGCACAAAATTGAAATGATTGGAAGGAGGGCAGCACGATATATAACAAACCGATATCGCAACACATCATCAGTCGATAATATGTCGGAACAACTTGGTTTCTTATGGTTAGCACTGTAGAAAAGAATAGAAAATTAGCGATGATGTATAAATTTACAAATGAATTATTGAAGGTTGACATCTCGAACAGAATTACCCCCAGCAATCAAGATCTCCTGGTACAACAACGCGAATACCACCATGCAAGGCCCTATAGGTATCACAGAACTAAATATTTTCCCATAGGCGACCACTATAACACTTATGTGAAAAAAAATATGATCGCATCACTTTAAATTAAATATTTAAATACCTACATAAAGTACAGACCTTCACACAACTTTCTCTGGCCAGAAAATATGGGGTCATGCAACAAATAAGAGAGAAAATGCACCAGTAAGTGAAGTACCGTCCTTGAACTCAGTTTTTTCTGGGAATTCCCAACAAAAATGCATAAATAGTTAACTGAATTTTTTAGACCCAGAAAATACTTTAAAAATCTCTTTTTTCTTGTGAACTATTCAGTATTGTTGTAAAAATCTAATAAAATGCTTTAACAGTTTTCTCAAGGAATAAGTTTTTTTTTTCTAGGAGTCTTATTTTAGACTGTGATGCAATACCCGAGTGCAACGTTTCAAGGCAGATCACTCTAAACTAAATATTTAGTTCCGCGATACTTGTAGTGAAGAAGGAGTCGTTCAACCCCAAAACCACCAGCCATTGAACACGTTGCCAACCCGCACTGTAGCAGCTGATTGTTAGTCTTTATGACTTCAAGACTCGCGTACAGCACCAAATCGACCAGATCTTATCAACAATGCGAATACTGTAAAGCACTAAAATATTTTAGTGTGCACACTCTGAAAGGGGCAGAATAATCAACAAGTTGATGATGGTCATAATCCGATAGAAGTAGAAGATATCAATGAAAATGGTAGAGAAAATCGTATCAGAGAAGAACTTCAAATTCAACATTTTAGACAGGCTGGGCCATTTCTGGAACATACAAAACAAAAAGTAAGTAGTTAGTAATCAACTAAATAAAACAATCGGAATCATCGGAGTCGACTTTCTTGTACACAGTGCTGAACCATTAACGGTACTCGTCCCTAAACCTTTACAATACGTTGAACTGTAAAAATCGAACGTAATCAGCAGATTTTCGACTTCCTAGAAAACGTTGCTGAATCATTTTTGAAAATCCTAAACGGTGCTCGTCCCAAAGTCTTGCCAAGACGTTGAACAATTAAAACAGAATGCCACCAGCGGGTTTTCAGGCGCCGAACGCGGCTATTGTTACAATATACTTGCAGAGAATGATAATCCTTGCAAATGTATTTACTGCACAATCCCCAAAATTATTAAATCAATATGTTCCCACCAATTTTCCAACTAAATATATATTCGAATCTCAAGGCAGAAGCTATTTGTTACAGAAATGCAAATGAAATGCTGCAAGGACTCTTTCCTCTTTCCTAATATACTGATTTCCAGATATTGGCAAATCCTAAGATAATATTTTGCTGACCTTAGCCACGCGGATGCTCTCTTTTGTGAGTAGTTCTAAACCTTTGTGACGTGTCTTGAAAGACCCACATTTAACTGACCCTGGTGGTATGCTCCATGTCAGTTCAGTGCCATCAACTGGTAGAGCCTATATTCTTTATTTGGGGGAAGATAAAACAATATCAAAACTGTGTGAAAGACCAATCAAGATTTCCAACGTGCAGCCTCTAGGCTGCAGGTTTAAAATCTTGATTGGTCTTCCGCACAGTTTCCCTGGTCAACTTCTACTTTATGAATACAAGTCGTATCACGACCCGAGACAGGAAATGGAGCTTTCGGGTTCAAAGTGTTAATCACCCGTTCATAGTTGCAGCTTTGGAGGAATTAGTGCTACTGGGCCAGTGTGATGTTAGGTTACTCTGGATGAAATGCGTTTAAGAAACGTTTTCTCATTCTACATCTTCATGGTACTTTCTTGGTGACAATTTCGCGTTTGTCTTATTCCAAAAACACAAATTTGAAGATTCCAGTATACTTGAATACCCTGGAAGATGGTGGAAATGAAAATAGTCATTGTCTCGTGTAAAACTTGCTCAATTTTAGCTTTTGCTTTACTGCTAAATCTACAATTGCTCAATTTGTTGACTTTTGTACCACTCAGATATTTGAAATAAATACTGTTTAAACTAAAACTTGCTGAAATAGACGGTGTTTTACGAAAAAAAGTGGGAGAGAAACGAAAAATTGTTTATTCGCATCCTGACTTCCAGAAATGTGTAAAACGCAATAATTGCGATGTTTCGTCATCTTACCGGTTACGGTAAGATGGTGTTTGGAGCAGGATTTAAAGTGTACCGTTTTCTTCTTAATGTGGGAAAGGTAGTGGGGTAGATACAAGAGTAAGATAAGTCCATCTAGCCCATGGGTAATTATTTAATTCAACAGCCCAATAGGGTTGTGGGGTTAAAATTTAATTATTGAATCTCTCCAATATTTCCTGTTTATCTCGTCGTCTCACCATTGAAGGACAATTTTGGGTAAAAAAATATGCATACCAGCTTAACCCTTTACCTAACATAAAAAGCAGACGACACTTGCAAAAAAAATTATTGAATAACTAATTTTTTCATTTTTTGTCTCAAAAACATAGGTTATGACCCCTCGTTGGAACGAGCTCGACGAGCTCGTTCCAACGAGGGGTCATAACCTATGTTTTTGAGACAAAAAATGAAAATAATTTTGAAATTAATTGGCGATTTTTGAGAATAGCGCTGGCCGGTTTTGGCCGTTACGTTGGGTAAAGGGTTAAAAGTGTTGATGTCCCTTTATACGGAAATGACAAGCGAATGGAAAAGCAATGACACTAATCGTCAGAAATACCACGATCTATAGTTGTTGGAGCGAGAGAGAGGGGGCGAGAGAGAGAGAGCAAAAGAGAGAGAGAGAGAGAAAGAGGGGCAGACAGAGAGAGATAGATAGAAAGACAGAGAGAGAGGCAGACATACAGGCAGACAGACAAACAGTGCTGGCAGAACATTTTGCATTCAAAGATTCTCGTTTTGTACGGTGATCTGAGTCTCTTCGAACGAGATCAACACATTAAAATCATAACGGAATCATCATTTTTTCTTAGACATTTTAGACCAAGTCGCGATCTGGCCAAAATTCTCTCTCCGTTTCTATAGTCTGAATACTGATGGTGCTCCAAAAATCCATGGATATTATTTGGGTACGTCGAAGATGACATTCCAGAGCTCTTTTCCATTTTGTCATGTACAGAAGAACTAAAGAGGTTTTTGTGTAAAAAAGCAAAGATGAAATATCAGTATGTGTCAATTAGTATTGTCTTTACGTTTATATCTCGACAACTAGAGAAAAATGACATTTCCTAACCAAATCAAGAAACTATTACCGCTACAACATGTTATATAATTGATCGAATTTACATCGATTTCTATCAATATGTAAGACACAAATAGAACACAACGTCAAATTAACTGCGTAGCATTGACATATCACGATATCTTATTTGGTCGGATCTCAAAACATACACGTATCCACTGATTTTTATGAAGTGCTTTGTATATGGAGTCGAGCAGTCGAATGACAGAAGCTGTGGAACGAGGAGCGGGGTGGAGAGGAATCTGATTTCACCCTAATATTTCCACAGACATGGTACATGGCTCATAATGAATTTAACAATTCGTTCAATATACAGGCATTCCTATGACATAATATTTTCAAATATAATAAATTGAACTGCCTTTGGGCGCTGAAATCCACCTTCGCTTGGCTTTTCCTATTCTATTCAAACCATCTTCCAACCCGAAGGCTAACCTTCGGGGCTGAGTGATGGTTAACCCTTTACACAACGTAACGGCCAAAACCGGCCAGCGCTATTCTCAAAAATCGCCAATTAATTTTCACTATTTTTTTCATTTTTTGTCTCAAAAACATAGGTTATGACCCCTCGTTGGAACGAGCTCGTTCCAACGAGGGGTCATAACCTATGTTTTTGAGACAAAAAATGAAAAAAATTAGTTATTCAAGAATTTTTTTTGCAAGTGTCGTCTGCTTTTCACGTTAGGTAAAGGGTTAAAGTATAAGTAATAGAATTGATCATGCTCAGACCGTGATATGCACCACACATGAGGGATTTCCCGTATTTGTATCATTCCAATATGTGGATTGACACTGGTGGACGGCGAAGAATGTTTCAGGATATAGTATTTTCATCCACACCCACCCCTACTTCTCAACAGCGATATTTATTTTTGAAATATTTTTTTAGTTTCCTTTGAAAGTCTGTACACAAAGGCCTGTTAAGCAATTTTTTAAGACATGGCGCCTTGATTCATATTAGTTGCAGTTCATATCCATTGCCATCCAGTTTGCTGTATTAAATTGATGGCGGCGATTGTTTGGATTTGTGATCGAATAATAGTGTTCTAGCCCATTCTGATCCGTTTCTCACATTTCCGGATATTAGTCCACACACGTTGCTCCCTACCTTTGGAGAGTAAATTAAATCCAATGAGATACATTTTGATTCAGTTGTAATGAACTCAAGACGACCTTCCGAGCTTTTGTCAATTTGTGTTTCACTATAACACGTTCCAGCGCAAGACCTTCTATCACACACCTCGTATGATATTCTAAAGGTACCCCGTTTTGTCGACTGTCGTGCATTTAAGCAGCTCCATTGTTAGTTTGATAACATGGCGTTGCTCGTTATCCTTTCAGTGGACAAAAAGACTCTTCGTACTTTATTTTGTGCTTATTCTTGTAGAAAAACGAAAACACATATATCACCCTTCTTGGGAAAATGGGGCTCAAAGACTCGGAGAAGCACTTAATAGTTTATGATTCAATATAATGTTTGTTTACCAAATCGTCTCTTGAGTTCCAATGTGTTCTATGTGCCTACTGGCACATAGAACACATTGGAACTCAGGAGACGAAGTGTACTGAATTCGTCTAATCCGTTTGCGGTAGCACGTGAATGCAACAACGGACCAAAATAATTAGACAAATGGTCGCATCGTTCATTTTAAAACATACATGGCAACCCATTGTTTATTGACCCGAGTGCTAGACTACTTACAGGTTATTCGGGTTCATATTCTCATAACCCAGTTGATTTGGGTTGATTTTTTACCCAACTTATTTTAGTGTGCACCGGTTAATACATTCAAACGATTGTGGCACCAAAACATGACCAGTAATTGGAACAAGTGGTCGTCAGCTATGTTTTGGAGAAAACGATTAACGTTTTAACATTTAAGAATTTTCTTTTTCGCCTGTGTCGGCTGCTAGTCGTGGTAAGTGACGATTAATTGATACTTTCAGTTGATTGGCAAATTGTGTCATTAGTTTGAATGCAAATACGTCCTACGAAAAAAAAATAGATTATACTATGGAACTGGCGGTCGTTTTGTATTTCTATTAACAAATTGATCACTACGCTGAAAGGTTCCATGCATAATTTACTCGACAACTAAATTGTACGTCCGAGAAAGGTCTATTCTTGACTGAATGCTTGAATTATTGCGTGCTATTTCGAGCTAAAAGATTCACGTTTATTGTCTAACCCGTATAATATCTCCCAGACCTGTGTATGTGACCAGCTGTTAATTTTAAGAATATAGATTAGGTCTGAAGTCCTCAAGGGAAGGTAGTCCCCTAGAGATCTTAAACGGCAGTGAAAAAAACTACAGTACAAAGAGCACTGTTGGAAAGAAAAGGCATTCTGAACATATTAATTGTTTATTCGTTATTTACATGTAAGATTTCAGTTTGTAACTTCTGCATATTACAGTGTGATCACTGATCTCCATACAACTAGATTTCTAAAACGTCAGCGAAAAACATCGCCACACAAACGGCCTTTTCTGAGATGACGTCTCTTCAGCCATCGAGTTAACAGCTCACAATTCATGACGTTTGATGGCGTGAAAGCTGTTATGCTGTGACTGTTATTGACAACAACAAAACCCAAAGCAAGTGCCGAGAATAGAAAGAAAGAATAGAAATCTGATACAATGTTATTATTTTTTGTGCAAGGTAAACATCATGGTGTTTGGTGAAGTAAAAGCTGTTATGTTGTGACTGCAGTCACAGCATATTGATTTATTTATTAATTTATTGGTGTTTAAGGTCACATATTTCTGCACAATGGCTAACCATGACCGTGACAGTTTTACGGGTGGAGGAAGCCGGAGTACCCGGAGAGAACCACCGAGCAACGGCGAGCAACTGTCAGCTCCCCATCATACCAACTCCACACAATCAGGGTTAGCATTGGTTGAAGACAGGTGCACCATCGACGTGCAGTACGCCTTAGTACACAGCGTCACGGTGCCCCCACGTGGGGAATAGGGGTGAAGTGTCTTGCCCAAGGACACAACGCGGTTGTCGCAGGTGGGATTCGAACCGAGGACCTCTCGGCTTGCAGCCTGCACCTCTACCAACTGAGACACCGCGCCCCTAGTCACAGCATAACAATGACTGTAGTCACTGTAGTCACAGCATAACAGCATTTACTTCACCTAACACCATGATGCTTACCTTGCACAAAAATTAATTACACTGTATCAGCTTTCTATTCTTTCTTTTTACTACTTTCCAAAATGTGATTTACTGGCATTTCCGGGTTTGCTTCTAAACGATAACATCACAAGTGAATTATGCAATCAACAATTGGGTCATGTATCCGTGCGAGCAAACGAAGACGCTTTGCCGTGGGTGTAATGGGGACTTCGTTGCTTTTTTTAACCCTTTACCTACCATGAAAAGCAGACGACACTTGCAAAAACAATTCTTGAATAACTATTATTTTCATTTTTTGTCTCAAAAACATAGGTTATGACCCCTCATTGGAACGAGCTCGACGAGCTCGTTCCATTGATGGGTCATAACCTATGTTTTAGAGACAAACAAATGAACAAATAATGAAAATTAATTGGCGAATAGCGGTGGCCGGTTTTGGCCGTTACGTTAGGTAAAGGATTAAATCATATAATTATCGTTAATAATGAAAAGTAATAAACAGAGTAATCGCTTGACTGGACTGTTTACGTGAACTAATCCATTCGAGGCGAGGGACTATATTGTAAAACACTCGCGCGCACTCGTGTTTGTACAACGTCCCTCACCTCTCATGAATTATTTCACGTAACCAGTCCAGTCAAACGATTACTCTCTATCTCTTCTCGGCACTTGTTTCTTTTTTTTCGGGGGTGGGGGGGGGGGGGGTCAATCATTACTAAACTATTTTGTAAATATTCAATTTGCATTGCCACGAAGAAATGTGCACATCATCAACATGTTCATTTTTCACGGACATCAAAGTAGACTCCTTAAAAATGATCAATGATATCACATTTATTTTTAGTGTAAATGACACATGAGATGAAATAGCACCTTTCAAAATATACCTGGAAGACCGTCATTTCACACAAGAAATACGCCGGTCGAAAAAAAATATTTTAGAAACTCGTGTTTAAATTGGGTTTTGTGCGTCTATTTTGAAAACAAGATGTGTAAATTAACTATTTTTATGTTTTTTTCATTATTTGTCAAAAGTAGAATGTGTCATTAATTTTGGAATAAAACAATGTGCTATTGATTTGTCACGGGGATGTATGTATATACATTTAAAATATGAGAATACTTACGAAAAACGCTGAACAGTTCGCGAAATCAAATTCCCTATCCCGCGTTCGGACGAATCAGTCAATCCATTAGCCTAGCTGAGTAGAAGAAAGAGCCGAACTCACAAACAGGACAAAAAATAAGTAGTACAAAAAGTTCGCCTCGACTTCTGCATCTTAACCCTTTGAACCCGAGAGACCGTTTTTTCGGTCAGGGAATATGATACGTCAAAGTAGGATAAGTGAATGTGTGGTGTAGCCCTAAGGCTGCACGTTGAAAAATATTAATTGGTCTACCCTTAAATAAGAAATATGGGGCTTTCCAATTTCTTAAATTAAACTGACATAGAAGATACCAACAGGATTCAAAGGGTTACTTTTATTATCCCCTGACGTTTTTTTGTTACTTTGGGGTCCTGTAATAAACGTGTTAGCATCAAGATAGGCAAATACACGTCAAATATGAACTGCTGTAGCATGTGATCAGGCATGGACGTTTTGATAACGAATGGAAATACAATCTAACCAGCTCTGGGAAGGAACTCTGTGATAAATGGCCAATTGATCTGGATTGTCACGTTGACGGGACCAGGAACCAGTACTATTAAACGTTACAATTGTATTTTCTAGAATTTTATCTCACAATTGGGGTGTTTTTTGCACTGTTACGCAATTAAAGTTTAATGTATCTGGGCCCTTGTTCCGAATCCGTATCAAGGGCCCCTGAAACAAGCGCGCGATTCTGCTGTTGCCAAAACAACGGCATTAATATCGTTGTTCGATCGCTTCGCGTTTTTCCCTTCAGAGAAAACAATATTAGGTGAGGCGAAACCGAACCTAATATTGTTTTCTCTGACCCGTATATGACAGTGTATCTGGCAACTAAACGCCCGGTGATGTATTTATTATGCACGGCATGCTAAAATGTCACTGGGGAAGTTAACTCAACGAATAGTTAAATTATGCACACTTTTCGGCATCTTGGGCTGGTTTGTGGCCTAATATTGGGATTTTTCCTGAACGCTCGAGTCGAGGCGTCTCTCTTGAAGTTAAAGGATTAGCTTTCGCTATGAAATGTGGAAATCTCCACCGCAATAAACGATGAACAGCATATTTTAAAATATAATAAACCTTTACACCAAGAGGGATATTTAATTCACCAGTAATTGTTGCAAAAGTTACAACCAAATTCACGTTGACGAAACACATAGTTGCTCCACTTCGCAAGCAGTATTCAGTAAAGTGAATCCCAGTGACGTATTTTTCTCTGAAGCGTATCGTCATCACTGACCTCAATATGGAGTTCCATGAACGCTATTCTATTTTTCAATTTGCGTCTTTTCCGTCGAAAAGGCAAATGAAAAAGTTGTAGGCACAGAATTGCATTTCGACTCGCCCTAACGGGCTCGTCGAAATACTATTCTGTGCCTGCAACTCGACTTGATCTGAATTCCCGGAGACACACACTGTGGTGATAATCTGTATGTATTTTTCTAGAATTGCATTTTCTACCTATTAATATAACTAACTGATAGTTGAGTTGTTATGGCAGCCTTGTAGGCTGCCATGTTGTGATGTAATTACCATAAGGGTGCGTGATCTTAGTACACATGCGCATCGCGTGTTGAGAACGTGATATGTGTTTTCCGTCATCCATTTTGTATATTGAGGCCTCCCTCTTGGTTTATATTATAACACGTGCTTGCTATTTGACCCAAACCAATCCAATAAAACACAAAACAACCTGACAAGTTGTACTAGTTCGGATTCCTTGAGAATCCTCATTTTTAATAGAAGCACATAATGCTGTAGGGCGGTAAAGGCTTCTATTATCATCAAGAAGCTTATAAAACTAGCACCTGGTGGTATAACGTACGTTCCTTTGTATAAGAGGCAATCTAATTAGCCAGAATTACCACAAACAACCCGACAATTATTTTACAAGATCGGAATCCTCTGCTTCTGACTATCCTAACCTATTCCGAAGCTTATTATTCTCTCCATTCCTTGGTCTGTCCTGTCTATGTTAATATGAAATAGGTGCTACCTAAAGTGCGAACGTAGTTACAACTTACAAGTTACAGTACGTATAGAGTGTATTATCACTAAATCACCCGCAGAGTGCAGATTCCACCCAAGCAATAATTGCAAATTTGTTGCAAAGCATAACAAGCACAAGCAAAGTTCCAGCCAATGAATCCCTGGGTTACACTCGGAGGTCCATTGGCTGAAGCATTGCTTGCGATTTTTGCCCATGTGTGTAGAATTTGAAAGTAATACTTTGGGTGATAATGCCACTCCACGGGTCATTTTGTAACAATCCACTCTCCACGTACTGTATTTTGTAAATTTGAATAAAAAATATAAGAGGATGTCATTGGGTGTTTGTAATTCCGTACCCATCACCAAAATCATTTCGTACCCAAGTGATTTCGTACCCAAAACCATTTTGAACACTTTAGAAAAAAGTAAATTTGTGCCCAAAAAATAATAATAGAATGTCCATGGCAATATTCATACCAGTTTATTTGCCAGGGGTATAATTCGAGAAAAAAAATAGGTATTAAATTTAACATTTATAAGCCAAACTGATCACAACATAGCATTAAGTAATGAATCTTTACAATTAATTATTTATTTATTGGTTTTTAATGTCACATACTTATGCACAATAGGTAAACGTGACCGTGACAGTTTTAGGGGGTCTAAGTCGGTCAGAGCGGGGAAATAAAATCTAAACTCTTTCATATTGAACTAATGGGTCTCCTATTTCATAAGGTGACAAAATATAATTCAATTAATTTTTTTATTTAATAAATATGCACATTCATTCATTAAGGTTTCATTTTGTACTATTATTCATTGTTTAAACTAACAACTATTTGTTTTGTAATATCATGCACAACCCAGGCAGCACAGTGGGGAAAATAATGTTAAATACTTGTGATTGATACTTCCAAAAGGCCACTCTCGCAAAGCTGGCAACCTTTCTTTCAGCTGGCTGGACTGTCCATGTGTACCAGAGCAGTGTGCTCACTGTTCTGCTTGGAACATGTAACGCCCATTGCATGAGAAAGTTTGATAGCTTTGAGAAGCAGTGCAAAATCCGAAAGAGGCTGCTGACTGGGATTGACAATAAATCCTTGAGTGAAAAAGACAACTGAAGAATGAAATGGCGCATCATGCAGTACTTGATTCCTACTCCTATGTTCTAAATGATCATATCTGTAGTACTGATATTTTTTTGTATTTTCTACTCCATATTATTCTGATTTGAGCCCCTATTTTTATTCATTTTCACCAGGCTGGACTGCAGTCTAATTCTCATAATGCACTGTTTTGGACTAAATTCTTAACATCTTCCATAGCTGTAGATAGTTGAAGTTATGTTGGAATTTTGAGGTTATTTATCCAAGATATGGCACTTTGAAATATTATGAAGTCAGTTTGTAACTTCAGTATAATATTCCACCCTGTGCTATTAGTCCTCACCATACTATTATATGGATGACAGTCACAGGAGTATACCCCCCTCTCATATTCCCAATAAAGTTGACACAAGAAACATGAGGACATTAGTCAATGGATGAATATGCATATAAAATTAGAATATGGAATACAGATCGCTCTCACCAGTCACCACATTTCTCAACAACTCCCATCCCCCACCCACAACCACACTGCCAACACACCGCAAATTTCACTGTGACCCACCCATGCAATGAAAAGAAGAACTACAGTTTGATGCTAATAGAATTCCTCAACACCTTTATGGTGAGCAAGACCCTACTGAATCAGACCGAAGAGTCTGTCCAGGCTGAAGGCTTGTTTAAGAGACTTTACTGAGGAGGGAATTGGAGAAGCATGGAGTTGGAGAAGAGATACATCCCAGAGAGAGCAGATCACCATTAAATCACAAACCTTTACAACAATTACTGTGCATACTTTTTGAGAACAGAACTCACAAAACAATAAAAGTTACAACACAAATCCCTGGGGTGCAATCCGTCTATGAGTTGAACATTTACAGGTTCTTATACAGTAGTTGGGGGCGCGGTGGCGTTGCGGTAACCGGTTTTCGTCAAGATCACCGAAGTTAAGCAACGTCGAGCCCGGTTTGTCCTCGGATGGGTGACCGTATGAGCGATCGATTCGGACTCCCGCGTTGTGTCCTTGGGCAAGGCACTTAACCCCGATTGTCCACATGGGGCATGATGACGCCGTGTACTAAGGCGTACTGAACGTCGATGGTGCGCATGTTTTCAACCAATCTAACTCTGTCTGTGCTGCATTGTGGAGTTAAGATGTTGGGGAGCTGGCAGCTGCTTGTCGTTGCTCGGTGGTTCTCTCCGGGTACTCCGGCTTCCTCCACCCGTAAAACTGTTACGGTCATGATTATCCATTGTGCATAAGTATGTGACCTTAAACAACAATAAATAAATAATTATACAGTAGTTTCTAAAAAAATAGTATCCTGCAAAAAACTTAATAAATTCTGAGTGGTATGCTGGGATTTCACCCAGGGACTTGCTTAGGAGGATTTAGACCGAAGTCATAAGAAAATAATCCAGCATCATCACAGCCCTGTGATTTTCTACTTCCGACATCAATAAATACAATTTGGCAAAAGTTTTGTTGCCCATTATAACATTCTTTTCAAATAAATTTGTTATGGTCCTTCAAAATTACAATCCCCCCCCCCCCCCCCCCCCACCCATCACCACAGCCAATATGTTCTAACTAGTGTTCACAGTAATTACTATTCACCAAAAAATCTAGTTACTTGCCACGACTCTGTATATTTTTATGGTCTTGTTGTGAAATTCTAGTTTATTCTCTATGCCTCGCCATCCACACCTGTAGAGGTTTTCTAGCAGTACCCTTAGAAAGTACAATTAACAATTTGATGAATTCTACGTGCATGCTGTTAGCCCTTTCAAATATTTCTTCATGGTCTTGAAAGCGTGAATTTCTGATTGCATCTTTTCTTTTTGTGTTGATGGGGTGTGGGGTGGGGGTGGGGGTGGGGGGTGCAACAAATACACTCACCCATTCAACCTCAACACTTCAGGTTCCAAGTAGGTTGGAAAGGGTCTTTTTTGGGGGGGGGGGGGGCATCAATCACCCCCCCCCCCCCCCCATCGAACCCAAATCTGTGGTTGTATTTTTAACTTGCAAGTTGGTTAGAACATTATGTAGCTTAATTTTATGTAGCCCTTTCTGCAAATTTTATCAACACATTGTTTTTCCATCACAAGTTTTCTTGATACCGACTGATCGCTACAGTGACGGCGCCAAGATTTCAATATATATTTTTTTTTGGGGGGGGGGGCTTAGGTAAGCTGTGGGGGTGGGGGTCCAATGTCAAGATGCCGAAGAAATCTCCCTAATGCGCCGCAGGCCTTATAGCTGGCGGAGGGAGCGGGATCTCCCCCTCGCGTGTGTGGGGATATGGAGTTCTCCCCATGAAAGATTTCTATATTTGGAGGCCCTGGGAGTGGGAGCGATATCTGAACATTTCTACAACACCCGACATGACGTGCATTGTTGTGTGTCGTTTGCGGTGTGAAATTGGGTGGGAAAACCACGGTCAGGTAGAAATTTGAATTGGGGGGGGGGGGTGGGAGGGATAGCTGTCCCCCTCCAGTGGCACCGCCACTGGATTGTTAAACGTCATGCAAAAAGGGTCAGATAGAAAACGAATTCAGTATCAGTGAGTGTAAGTAAAATTGTCTGGTATCAAATTTATGGAATTAATTCCGACGATTTAAATTTTAATTTGTAATTGTAGTCCGATTTAGCTGGTCGCCTTTTAAAAATTGCAAATGCATTTGGAATTGGATTTGGAGACTGACAGACTGACTGTTTGATCAGACTCGGTCACTGATCAAACACGACAGTAATTCAGCTTCTGATCTTCCTTATCTTTCGAAGGAATCAGTCATGAACTATTTACTGGATGATTTTATATTCAAAAACAAAATGTATCAACACTGCGTGTATACCGTACTGTACGTATTGATAATTGTCTCTTGCAATCACAGCCCGAAGTCGAAGACGGCAAACCGTCTTTCCTAGCCAAAATTGGTATACAACGTTACAAGAAGCACCGCGTGACGCAAAAGAGGGTCAATCCGAAAGAAGCAACAATTTTCTGTGGAGTTTCCACTACAGTGAGGTGCTTGGGTGTAAGTTACTGTACACTGTATCACTTCAAAACCTCAAAAATGAAACAAAGTTCGCGTTCGAAATATCATTACCAGGTAGCGGTACCATAACTTCTTGATAAATATTAAAGTGGAAAAAATCGTTCAAAAAATTTTATTGCGTCAGAAAAAAAGGGAAAAAATTACGATCCGAAAAGTACAATGCATTGCACAATGAAGAGCAAAGTCTCAGGAATCCCATTGTGTCCCTCTTTTAATTGTATATTACGTATCTTCCAGCGGAAATCGTCATAAGCACGAGAGGGGTAAACCTTTTGTTTACAAAAAAGAGCGACAGAAATGAGAAATGCGTGAAAACATCGACTCGTCGTTTTTAAACATCTCGCGAAAGGAAAATACTTAAAATTATACAATTTCTTGCAGACACACTTGTTCTTAGATATTTTATTAAGAAGCGTGCGACTTTGTGGCCAATTTTTTTTTGTACAAGCAACTGAAGTTTAAAAAAATGAACGACAAATGCAGCGCAACTTGCGTTTCTTTTGTGTTGTTGTGGTTTCGATTTTTGACGGAACCTGACAGATGACGCCATATCTATGGGTGACGCTATTCCTGCACGTTCACCTGTTCCTTTTTCAGAAATCTAATTCGATTTCTACCAATGAAAACAATATAATTTGATCAACTTCGACTCCTATTTTTCGTCCATGGTGTTTACTTCCGGACACAGATTTTTGGATTGCATGGATATATATTTTTCTGAAATATTCTAAATTTCGATCTTATATTTTCACACATACACACACGTTACTATTATGCTCTCTTCTTTCGCGGCCTTCGGCCGCGAACTACGTTCGCTATAACTAACTGATATTAGAGAATAATATCGGTCTTGGGGCGGGTTGCAAATGTGATCTAACATTCTGGCTGAGTCAATTACAACCTTTTGGGGGGGTTGCCGTTGGCTCAGATGGTATGGTGGCAGAGCATTTATCGCTAGGCGATTGGGTGCAGTACGACCCTGATCGACTCCCGTTAGGGCCACCTTCTGAAACAGTTTACAATTTTCAATCCAGTGGCGCGGTTCCACGACTATGCCTGGTGGAATTCCTGCTTGACATAGGCGATATAAAATTAAATTCAAGCAGTCGCATCTTCGCGGGTCTTCCCTTAACTGAGATGCCTGTGTTTAAAAGCTGGGACCATAGACCATTATATATATATATATCTATAAAATCCATTTTGCTTAGAGAATGTTCGTCCCTCAGGTCATCCGCGTTGCAACAGCTCCTCGTTAGCTTCTCTCGGTTACCTTTTCATTTGTTATAACTCTCGGGAGATCAATGTCACTCCAGATTAAAGTTTCTTCAGGGACTTCTGTTTTTAAAATGATGAGTATTTCTTTACTATCTGTTGAGGTATTATGAATTGAAAACTTTGAATTCATATCAATGTTCTTTCTTAGTACTGTTGTAGTGGTACATTTAATAATATCTTTCACGCCATTTAATATTCCTAAGACGTCCATGTATTGTATACGCTTTGACACTATTAAAGCTTTATACACTTTTTAACCTTTTCAACACTTGTGGTATCTTCCGTGTCAGTTCAATGACAGCAATTGGAAGAGTGGATTTTCATTATTTGGGGGTAGACCAATCAATATTTTCAACGTGCAGCCCCAACTCAAGCCGCTCCAACTAACTAAACGAGCACAACCAGCGTTAACATTATCTGAGAACAAGGGCACCACGAATATCCTATTCGCCTCCGCATTCCACAATTGTACTTCCAGTTGCGTAATGGGGACTGCGAGTCGTATCCAAGAACAAAACGTGAATAACTTGAAGTCGAATGCGTTGACCAATGAACTTGTGAAGAGAGCGTACCAATATCGTTGCCAGACCGGGGAAGTTTAGTTAGTGTTATCTGCACCTAAATGAGGTATCAGAAGGACAAAGCCGTGTTTTTTCTTTTCGAGTCCGCTTGATTCTTTATGTATCCTGAGTTCATTTGACTCAATCCCCAAAACCAAAACGCGTACAAATACATTTTTGAAGTTTAAAAAAACGTATTGATAATCGATCGCATACAGGATACGTTATTGCCTCGAGAAAAAGTATCCATCCCTTCAATAATCAAGGTCGACTGACCCGAGTTGAGAAGTCGAAAAAAATCATATTTGTTGCATTAAATGGCATCAAATACCACGCTAATATCGATGAAGTTTTCTGATCAGTTCTATCTCGCCGGAACACAAGAGTCCCAACTATTCCGAATTTACATCATGCCTGTTTCAAACGAGGCTAACGTGACGTAACTAACGTGCTAAGATTTTATTTTCGAGGCGACAATTAATTTTGCAAGCGCAAAATAAAAACTCTAGTGCCTTTGCGGGTGTACCCCCCGGACAAACATTCCATAATTTCTTCTTTTCTATTTTATTGCATTTCAGATGTTGTATTCGATTTTTAAATACGCATAGGTGTATAATAAATAGTCTGTCAATCTATCAATATGGGTTGTGTCTGACTAGTTGACGAGACCAGGTCAAACATGACGCCGCAGTCGTCATGTTTGATCTTGCTGATTTGGGGGCAACACTATAAAGATTTGACAATTGTATTTTGGAGAACTGCATTTTCCATCTATGACAATATCTGGTTCGAATGACTCATTAGCGTTTTCAAACGCTAATGGTTCGTTCTAGCGATTAATATTCACATGTAAAATATACAATCCTGGAAAGTATAATTGTAAAACTTTTATTGTATTAGCAGCTGGTCTTGTCAAGTCAAGAGAATACGATGACCTAGTTCAATAGACTATTCGTCCCCTGAGTTCCAATGTGTTCTATGTGCCCACTGGCACATAGAACACATTGGAACTCAGAGACGAATTGTCATAAATAAACTGAATATCGATCCCGCAGTGTCATTTTAACCATTCATATAAAAAAACATTAAGATGTTCTTATTTCAGCCAAAACGTGCCATCATATAGATATTATTTTACATGACGATCACAAGGGAATTCGATGGTTTATTGATCAGCGCATTGGACTTCAGAGCGAAAGGTCTTGGTTCGATCCAGAGAAGCATTGTCTGCGCTGTGTCCTTGGGCAAATCACTTAATCCCAATTATTCGAATGAGGTATGGTGGCGCAGTGTATTGAGGCTTACAGCACGTTAAAGTACTTTTCTTCAACCACTGGTGACCTTGCCTGTGTCTGGTTAGCAGATTGGAGAGTACGATAGTTTCTTGTCGTTACTCGGTGGTTCTCTTCGGTACTCCCCTTCTTCGAATCACAAATTGCCCTATACGATATAGCCATGGCAGTCGAAAGTGTTGTAACCCACAGAAAACAGGCAAACAAATATGACTGCTACACATAGCTCCTCAATATCTTCGTACCTTTCTCATCAGTTCTGGCTGATCGGAAAACAAGAGTCTCAGCTTTTCCAAATTCCTGTCACGATTGTCTCAAATGAAGCGCACCAGATGTGCACAGAACTTCGAGGCGACAATTTTACAATAAAAAACTCAAGTACCTTTACGCTCAATACTTAAGGAAAATATTCCATTCGAATTCTGCTTCACTGAACAATTTCCATGAAGCTAATCCACTACTAGCAGCGGAGAATTTTTGTTCACGAAAGCGATTCGAAGAAAAATTGAGATGACAACTACCTGCATCGTGCAATATTACTGCGAGAAGAATATGTCCAATTCCATGAGTATTTGTTATTTATTTATTGGGGTTTACCGACGGATCACCGTGTGTCGGACAGTTTTAGGGGTGGAGGAAGCCGGAGCATCCGGAGAGAACCACCGAGCAGCGGCGAGCAACTGTCAGACTCCCAGCGTACTAACTCAGCATTGGTTGAAGACAAGTGAACTATCGACGTGCAGTACGCCTAAGTATACAGCGCCACCGTGCCCCCGCATGGGCAATCGGGATTAAGTACCTTGCCCAAGGACACACGGCAGTTACCCGTGGCGGGGATCGAACCGTGGACCTTTCGGTTTGAAGTCCAATGTCGTAACCACTGAGCCACCGCGTCTCAATTCCATGAGTTATAATGTGTCAGTTGTTGCAACAGTGAATTAACCCGGGTTGTCATATTCAGTCTCGATGACGAGACTAGATCAGGCAGATCAAACGAGACGCCCACGGCGTCTTGAATGATCTGCTCGATCTAGTCTCGTCAACTCGACAGAAAACTGATAGACTGATTACACACAATCATCAAATATCTCGCTAATTCATTATAATTGGCTTATTAATAGATAGGTGTCGCTTCGTTTTATATCTCCACGTGCTTACATTCATGATTTTATAACGGATCTTTCTTTTAAGCGTAAGTTTATCCTACCCACTTTGATTTTAGAAAATCAACTTCTCGAGTCTGTTTTCTATGATTACAAATCCTCTGCTTTTAGCACGAGGTGACTTCCACGTATTGCGCGAGACGATTCCTCCACAACTAATGTGCGAGAGGAGATTCCTCCGCAACTACAGTGCGAAACGATTCCTCCACAACCATTGTGCGAGATGAAATTTAGAAAACAATACCTCGACATAATTCCAGGGTAACCACCCGATACAAATCCTCTGCTTTTAGCACGAGGTGACTTCCACGTATTGCGTGAGACAATTCCTCCACAACTAATGTGCGAGTTGAGATTCCTCCGCAACTACTGTGCGAAACGATTCCTCCACAACCATTGTGCGAGATGAACTTTAGAAAACAATACCTCAACATAATTCCGGGGTACCCACCCGAGTACTAATAGCTGATAAAACCATACCTACATCAGCCTTGCACGTAGTGTAAACAAAACCTGCGGCTTATACCAACTTCTCTACACGCTGATAACAGCTGTTTGAACGATCCACTGCACGTGACAATTTCACAAGCTGATCTGATCATATCAGTTATATACGTACACCATTCTTAACACACTGATACCAGTCGTGTACACGGTCTTCTTAGAGACTGAATTGATTAGCAGAGAGTAAAAGCACAAGGCTATTCTCTTTTATAAACATAATGACTGAGTGAGCCTAATCCACGCTCTGTAGTACCACTCACCCTCTGTAGTGTAAAATCGCACTTCAGTAAAGCTTCAACAAGCTGCTTGTCACTACAGACAACAGAACAGTCGAAATATTTCTCAAGCGCATACAAGCTATAATAACTGACCACAACATAACTCCAAGTGGTCCATGTAAACACAATCTAAACACGAAATCTTATGTATTTGTTTATTTGATAAGACCTTACGGTCGAAACTATAGTTATACCAGCGGCTCTGCCGGGCAAATACCACGAGATTTCCTTTCCCCCAACATGGGGCTCTACATTCTAACTCACTGAAACAAATACAAAAGTCCACCTCACACAGTAATGGACAAACATAGAAACATGCCTCCCCCGGACTCCTTCAGTCCAAATGCTCAAGGGGAGCTAGGTCAAAAACCATCCGACTGACTATGAGAAAGGCAACATCTCCATGTTGATTCCAAGTGACTTCTACGGAACCAACTGAATGAGAAAATACAAAATATAGTGGTCGGTTAGCAAAACACAACTGTATATACACAAGCCTATCTTGTCAAACATTCTGACAACGATAAAATAGTATGAATGATAGACTTCATACCGGTACCTATCAAACTCTTCCAAATATGATAGGTGAGCTGTTCAAATTATGAATAAGCGAAGCTCTTCTATAAAACAGCCAAACGCTACGCTTACGCAATCAAGCTCGTCGACAAAGCAGCCAAGCTCCTCGATAAAGCAGCCAATAGTCAAATAAATAACCCTTAAATAAGGGTGCTGACATCTGATACAGCCTAATCTGTTCTTAATGGCAATAAAGGGTTATATAATCCCAATGAGTGGAAATCCACCCACATGATTTTTCAGCACAAATTAAGTGCAAATAAAGGGCACGAACTGACAAATAATAGCGTACACTGCACACTTGCTCTCAATCTATCGACAATATACTTTGAAATGTCGACAATTAATTACTCAGGCAGTGTACTCAGCCTAATAGTTGGAAAGCACATTACCTCCAACAATACAGCACACACACGCTGATGAGCCCTTTGGTACGGCCATATTTAATACTGCGCGCCGACACTGATACGGCCTTACACGCTAAAAATAGGGCCAGATCATTTTATTGGAAACACTGACGGCCTCGGCGTCGTATCACGTATATGCATTCAACAGTATAGCATGCAATTATAGATGAGCCTTAGAGCGAGGCCTAGGGGTGAATGGAGGAAACGGGTAGCTAAGCCATCCACCTTTGGTCCTCCACCAGTGCCATCGACCTTCACGCATACCAAATACTGATACGATCTCACGAATGAAACAGTGTACACGTAGTATATTCGAACTGCACCCAATTAGTGAAACACGTATTCTCACACGCAGCAGTTACTCAAAAACTACAAACAACACGCTGTATCATGCGCTAAATAAGTAATCCGTACCTAAGCTCAGCCTACAGCTGATGGAGCGCAATCCATTTTCATAAGCAGTGACAAGTTATATAACTCCACGGGTGGAAGTCCACCCATATGAGTGTCCAAAACATGGACCACAATCTATAACAATTCTCTGCCCATATACTCAGCGTGCAGAGAGCCGTGACCGCATACTCTAAGAGTATTGGAGGGGTACCACCCTCCCCACATACACACTATGTCGGACCCACCGAATGTCTCGCACTAAATGTGCAGTGGTAAACATGCAGCCACAAGACTAGCTCTTGGGACATCCTAACTCTCTCTTCGCAAAAAGTCATGTAACGGACTCCCACAACTGCCTGTAAGCATGCCTTTGTTTCTGCCTCCCCCGTTTCAATCAAAACTGAATATCGATCCTGCAGTGTCATTTTAACCATTCATATAAAAAAACTGTAAGATGTTCTTATTTCAGCCAAAACGTGCCATCATATAGATATTATTTTACATGACGGTCACAAGGGAATTCGATGGTTTATTGATCAGCGCATTGGACTTCAGAGCGAAAGGTCTTGGTTCGATCCAGAGAAGCATTGTCTGCGCTGTGTCCTTGGGCAAATCACTTAATCCCAATTATTCGAATGAGGTATGGTGGCGCAGTGTATTGAGGCTTACAGCACGTTAAAGTACTTTTCTTCAACCACTGGTGACCTTGCCTGTGTCTGGTTAGCAGATTGGAGAGTACGATAGTTTCTTGTCGTTACTCGGTGGTTCTCTTCGGTACTCCCCTTCTTCGAATCACAAATTGCCCTATACGATATAGCCATGGCAGTCGAAAGAGTTGTAACCCACAGAAAACAGGCAAACAAATATGACTGCTACACATAGCTCCTCAATATCTTCGTACCTTTCCCATCAGTTCTGGCTGATCGGAAAACAAGAGTCTCAGCTTTTCCAAATTCCTGTCACGATTGTCTCAAATGAAAGGCACCAGATGTGCACAGAACTTCGAGGCGACAATTTTACAATAAAAAACTCAAGTACCTTTACGCTCAATACTTAAGGAAAATATTCCATTCGAATTCTGCTTCACTGAACAATTTCCATGAAGCTAATCCACCACTAGCAGCGGAGAATTTTTGTTCACGAAAGCGATTCGAAAAAAAATTGAGATGACAACTACCTGCTTCGTGCAATATTACTGCGAGAAGAATATGTCCAATTCCATGAGTATTTATTATTTATTTATTGGGGTTTACCGACGGATCACCGCGTGTCGGACAGTTTTAGGGGTGGAGGAAGCCGGAACATCCGGAGAGAACCACCGAGCAGCGGCGAGCAACTGTCAGACTCCCAGCGTACTAACTCAGCATCGGTTGAAGACAAGTGAACTATCGACGTGCAGTACGCCTAAGTATACAGCGCCACCTTGCCCCCGCATGGGCAATCGGGATTAAGTACCTTGCCCAAGGACACACGGCAGTTACCCGTGGCGGGGATCGAACCGTGGACCTTTCGGTTTGAAGTCCAATGTCGTAACCACTGAGCCACCGCGTCTCAATTCCATGAGTTATAATGTGTCAGTTGTTGCAACAGTGAATTAACCCGGGTTGTCATATTCAGTCTCGATGACGAGACTAGATCAGGCAGATCAAACGAGACGCCCACGGCGTCTTGTTTGATCTGCTCGATCTAGTCTCGTCAACTCGACAGAAAACGATGACCGAGATCAAGTGACATTCGTACTAATTCGTATTCCCTTTACGTTTTGGTTTGTGCTGGACACTTGTGGTGGCAACGGCTAATCAGCCATCCTGTGATACAATGCAGCGGAAAAATTACACTGTCATATTTTTAAAATCACTTCCGCGCAAAATTTCAAGGAGTAAATAAGCTTTTAAAAAAAAAGCCAAGTGGTAAACACACTTTTTCTCAAAAGGTCATTGTTGATATAATGACCAGTCTGATGCGCCTACCTTTGTAGAAAGAGCTTGACATAGTACAGGAGGTTATGGAAACCTGAAAACGTGAAAACGCCGCCTGATGTTTTAGACATACAAAACTGTGTAAAGTATAAAATAGCCCCTGTTAGGTGATTGATTCAATATATGTTTGCTTGGAAACCATTAATTAAAATTGGAATTTGTCCTCTTATGAAGGTTTGGAGTGTTTGATTGTGACTTTGTTCAATAATGTACGAGAATATTCCATGAAGCTAATCCTCCACTAGCCTCGGGGGAATTTTTGTTCACGAAAGTGATTTGCAATAAAATTGAGATTAGATCCACCTGCATTGTACGATATTACTGCGAGATGAATATGTCTAGTGCCATGAGTTATAATGTGTCAAATGTTAAAAACAGTGAATTAATTCTGGTTGTCGTTTGATTGTAACTTTGCTCAGTCATGTACGAGGATCTCCCAAAGACGCCAAGCTTAAAAATATGAAGGTCATCCATTGCGAGACCAAATACACATTTAAGTCTTGGGCTCAAGCGGAACATTTTATTCCAGTGTATTTCAGGAGATTCGTAGTTTGTGAATATGTAGATACATTATTCCAAAACAGCTCACAAATAAAATCCACAGATTGTCCTCGACTACCATAATATATTCTTGGAGTAACAGTTCAATGTCATTACTAAATTTGTACATACATAAAACAGAAATAATATCTGTGTTTTACGCGGAATATATTAAGAAGTTATTTCCAGGTTCATTACTCTATTGAGAAAATCCTCCATGCTTCTTAATAACAGTACATGTATACAGCGGAAGAGATTAAGAACTCATTTCCTGGTTCATTACTCTGATGATAGAATTCCAGCTGCACCTTAGGTACAATAGTTCACAATAACAGACTGGTATTTACAATACTATATTAATATTACCTAATATCTTTTAATAATAACAAAATCACCATCCTATTCAGACATTTCCATCAGTTATTAAAATGACTGACGCCCTGCGTTTTTTAAGTAATTGGCAATTATCGATAGGAATACTTAATGTCGTGAACTTGAAGGCATATAGACATGTTATTGCTGAGTTGGATGCTTTTCTGTGGAACTTACATGTACAGTACAGTCGCCGTGGACTTGTCGTAATCTACGCGTGGGCAATGATGTCCACGTATGCGTTATTACCATGTAATGAAATTCATCAGCAGCGAAATTTTAATTAATGAAGCACCGGGTTGTACCCGGTGCTTCATTAGTTAATTTTTTTTATGATTATTCCTATAATTAGTGTTTGGAATATATTAATTCCAAACATTAATTAATTAAATTTTTGATGATTATTTCTATAATTAGTGTTTGGAATATAAAATTATTGCGTCCGTGGAAATATTGCTCACCCCTGGAAAGTGACCAGTCGACGGTGACTGTTCTATAGCACCAGTTAAAAAGTACTGTTGTAGAAATGTAAATTGTCACCTCTGCACTCGAGTACTTGTCTTACCAGTGACACGCGCAAGCCGCAAAGATATATGTATGGTGATTAGGTAACTTTGAAAAATAACAAATGATTTCATGAAAAATGTTTTGCGCTGTTTCCGATTCGATTCGGATGTCATGTAAACATTAGACTCCCGATTCTATTCGAGATTCCGAACGCCGGACATAATCCCATCGGACATAATCCCATCCGGACAAAATCCCAGCGGACAAAATCCCAGCGGACAAAATCCCATAGCTGGGCGGACAGAATCCCAGTTGGGTATAAAAAATATCCCATTGGATTCAAGTACTTTTATTTCCCATATAATCCCATCCGGACAAAATCCCAGCGATCCTTGTTTTTGACGTCTGATGTCTCGACGAATGCTTTCAGGATTTCCAATTTTCTCACGTACATCATTTGTTGTTTGAAGAAGCGCTTCTGTAAGTAAGCGATTGGTTTTGGATTTTTGCTTTCTAGCATTAGACTTCAGCGTAAGTCTGAGTTTACATGTCTCAACGTCGGCTGTATCAGCTTCATGGCTGTGTTCTTTGGAATTAAATGCTGTTAACATTTCTAGGTCCGTTGTGAGTGCACCATTACATTGAAAGGCAACACGTTTGCTACATTCCTATCGGATGCTGTTCTTACTTTTATATTTTTTGTGTAGAGAAAACCATCATAACAAAGTTTAAGGCCACCTTTCTGGCTTTTTATCACTTCCATACTGGACTTCAAATCTGATATGACTATTCGAATGAATGAATGAAAGGTTTTAGCGCGCCGAAGGCGCGCAGGGACGATGTGGGATTTACAAATCCCTTGCGACCCGGTTAACCTTATTTTTTTCCCTTGGATCACACAGGCCTAGCTTTCCTATTGCCCAAAATGGAGTCTGAGGGGGTTATGCACGCGGTTAGAATACCCGGCAGTTTACGCTGGAGTGTTAGATGGTCAATACTCAATCCCTCAACGCCTTTAAAACTATTAGAGAGCGAGCTCTATTCGGTTCCAGTTCGGCGATGGTAGAGGTTTGAGTCCCACCATGGTGGCGAGCCAGAATGTAATGTTGTGCGATGGCAAGTTTAAGGGAAGAAGAGAAAAGAAAACCAAACAGCAACGCCGGTTTGGTAGCGGCCCCGGTATATGACCATAGCGGTTACAAAAAAGAAGTGGAGAAAGCTCCAACAGTTTAGTTTTAAGAAACCGGGAGTCATCCATCAAGCCTTCTGGGAGATAGGATGCCGTATGTGATTTTGAGGTATCTGGTTATCCTTCGGGAATTCCAAATGACCTCCTCCACCCCACCACCCCCCCCCCCCCAAAAAAAAAAAAAAAACACTCACTGACACACACCCTCAAGCCCTTAAAAGGGCTGTTAAATCTTTATTCAAATGTTTATTTATATCAAATGTACACTCGTTCCCAGCCAGACAAGCTTGTTTCAATCCTTGCCTAGCGTTTGGTGGTTTCTTGTATATGTTGCAGAAAGGTAGGTTGCACCAATTCCTCCTACGCTTTGTCTACCATTTCCATGCGTCTTCTTGATAAGAGTGTTGCCAGAAAATTTGAGAATGTTCAGTTAGAAAAGTAAAAGGTAGAGAGAAAGATAGGTATCCGCTATTGTATATTGTGCCTGCTGTGTGATTGTTGCTATGGATGGGGTAAGGGGTGTGTTTCTTCGGAGCACACTCCCCACACGCAGAGTTGCGAGGTAATCCTCACAGACTCAATCCTAAAGATCTCAATGAGTAGCGAGGCAATCCTCACTGACTCCACGCAGTTTAATTCTATTGAGTAATTTTAATTTACTGTGGATTATTTTGTTTTTCTGTTTAGGGTTCGGTGTTCGTTCAGCTTCACCATTGATTCACTATCCTGGAGTATGTGGAGGGTTTTGTTATATAGATCTTATTAAACGCGTTTCAATCGCGCTTCAGCAGAGTTGCGAGGCAGTCCTCACAGTCTCTATCCTAAAGTTCCCAATGAGTAGCGAGGCAATCCTCACTGACTCCACGCGATTTAGTTATATTGTATAATTTTTATTTTATTTTATTATATTTTTTTTTTTTTTTTTTTTTTTTTTTATTTTCTGGAAACTTATTTTGTTTTTCTGTTAAGGGATCGGTGTTCGTTCAGCTCAACCATTAATTCACTATCTTGGAGTCTGTTGAGGGTTTTGGTTTGTAGGTCTTTTAATCGCGTATCAATAGTTTCTATTTTTGCTAGCTCGTGAAGTTCCTTTATCGGTGTCCATTTCGGTTTTCATAGTGCCACTCGCAGGGCATAATTTTGAACCCTCTGTAGCTTCTGAATGTTGGTTTTGCTTAGGTCGCTTGTTATTATGGCACCGTATTCTAGTACCGGACGTATAAATGTTTTGTAGAGCTTGAGAAGCACATCTTTGTTTGCTCCCCAATTTCTACCTCTGATCATCTTCAGAAAATTGATACGTTTAGTAGCTCTAACCGTAATGGAGTTTACGTGACTGTTTAGACTGAGATTGCTATCTAGGATAAATCCCAAAAATTTGGCCTCTTTGTTTGCTTCTAGTTTGTGATCGTATAACTGGAGATCGATACTCGGGACTGTTTTTTTCCTTTGCTTTTTGAAGAACGTAACTTTTTGAGTTTTGGCGGCATTGAGTTTGATGCGCCACAGGGCGCACCAGCTCTCAAGATCGCGAATGGTATCCTGTAGACGATTTTTAATTATGTTTCTGGACTTGCTGGCTGTCCAAATGCCTTTGTCGTCTGAGAACTGCGATAGTTCAACAAAGTTTTTCCCTACTTTTTCTATATCATTCACATATATTATGAAAAGAAGCGGACTTAGAACCGACCCTTGTGGTGTTCCCGCTTCGAGTATTACTTCCTCTGACACCTCGCGATTAACCCTCACCTTGATTTTTCGGTCAGTTAGAAATGATGATATGATCCTTAGAATTTTAGTGGGTAATCCCATTTTCGCTAGTTTATATCTCACGCCATTGTGCCATACCGAGTCGAACGCTTTTTCTACATCCAAGAAAAGCGCGGTTCCGATTTCGTTTTGACTAAATGCTGTTTTCATATAATCGACCAGTCTATATACGTGTTCGATTCCCTCTTTCTGACTCCTATACGCTCTTTGCCATTTGTTGAAAAAATTGATTGATTCGAGATAGCTGCGAAGTCTCGTAGTGAGAATCCGCTCAAATATTTTCCCAACACAGCTAAGCAAGCTGATTGGGCGGTAGTTAGAAGGGTTGGTAAGGTCTTTGTCGGGTTTAGGTATCATGACTCCCGTGGCCACTTTCCAGCATTTTGGGAAGTACCCACAGGAGAGACAGCAGTTTAAGAGTTTGGTAAGTCTGCAGTAGAAGATGTTGGGGCACTGTTTCATTATTTTGTAAGAGACTTCGTCTTCTCCTGGGGACGAAGATGACCTGCATTTTCTGATTATACCCATGACCTCTTCTACGCTTATTGGTTCGGTTAATTCATGGTCGTCCCCGTCTTCATGCCTTTGGTCGAAGTTCGGTTCATTGAAGATTGAGTTGTTATCTTGGACAAATTTATTTACTCGTACCTTAAAATCGTTGTCATATCTGTTCCCTTCTTGTGGACGATGTGCCTTCTTTAGAAGTTCGGCCAAAGCACTGGCCTTTGCCTTGTCGTCTATGGCCATAGATCCGTCGCTAGTCTTTAGCGCATTATTATTGGCAATTTTGCTCTTTTGGCCAGTAAGAGTTTTAAATGTATCCCAGAACCTCTTAGGTTCTCTCAGCCCATTTAGGTTTTCGGTTGCTTTTTCCCATCTCACGCGATTGTCGTTAGCTATGGCCTTTTTTACTTCCCCATGAAGGCGATTATACGCGGTTTTAAGTTCTGCTCTTTTCATTTGATCATTCTCTGATTGGTAAGCCCGGAAGGCTTTTCTTTTTTGTTTCATTATTTGAAGAGTTGTTTGGGTTATTCTGTTTATCCGCGTCTTTACTGTTTGCTTGGGACAGATTTCATCCAGCGTACTGTTGATAACCTCGTTAAGGTGGGTGCTGGCTTTTTCTAGTTCATGAACATTTGAGGGGTCATTTGCCTTTATTTTTACTTCGATAATGTTTCTGAAGAGGTTCCAGTCAATTTTTGATAGGTTCTATCTATTCTGTCCAACGGATTTGTGTTATATATCTTCGCTAAAAAAACAAGCGGGTTAACACAAAGCGAGTAGGCGGAATGATGGAAGTTTCAGTGATGAACAGGCGGTTTAAAACAAAGTGAGAAGTTTGAGAACTGGCATGATTGAAGTTTCATTGATGAAAAAATAGGCGGACAGGCGGTTTAAAACAAAGTGAGAAGTTTGAGTAAAACAACAACCAAAACACTGTTTTTGTAAATCAAAAATATTTCCTGGCATTTTGTCCGCTTTTGCCAGAAAAAAATACTACCTGGGATTTTGTCCGCTTTTTGTGAAAAAGTATTGCCTGGTGTTTTGTCCGCCCATGTCTGGGATTTTGTCCGCTGGGATTTCGTCCGGGTAAAAAATCTGGGATATTGTCCGGATGGGATTTTGTCCGCGCACCGAGATTCCATTCCAGGATAGAAATTCCGATTCCTGGGACGACAAAATTGAACGGATCGCGATTCGATCGCGAAATAGACCGATGTTATGAGAACAGGAACAAGTATGTAGAATAATCTGCAGCTTGAAGATATTCTTTCACTTGACTGTCTTTTCAAGAAATATTACAGTGGAAGAATAGAGATTTGTGAGGAATGACTTTATTTATTTATTTATTTATTTATTTATTTATTTATTTATTGGTGTTTAAGGTCACATACTTATGCACAATGGCTAATTGCGACCGTGACAGTTTTGTGGGTGGAGGAAGCCGGAGTACCTAGAGAGAACCACCAAGCATCGACGAGCAACTGTCAGCTCCTCAACATTCTAACTCTGTTCAAGCTCCGCTCAAGCAGGGTTACAGCCGTTGAAGACATGTGCACCATCGACGTGCTATACGCCTTAGTACACGGCGTCATCGTGCCCCCATATAGGCAACCGGGATAAAGTGCCTTGTCCAAGGACACAACGCGGGTCGTCCCGGGCGGGATCGAACTCGGGACCTCCAGCATAGAAGTCCAACAGTCTACCACTGAGCCACCGCACTCCCATTGCAGTGGAAGAATAGGGATTTGTATGGAATGGCTTTAATAAGTTCCTTACAAGATATTTTCAACGATTTATCTTTTTTAAGATGAAGTTAAACTAAAACCGATTATTAGTCGTCTTGGAAACCACAATGTCGGATTTTTTGTCTTCACATCTATATTAACCCTTCGTTGGACTGTTGTGAACTATTTTAAATGATGGTTTGGAGTCGATATTTCATTTCTCGTGTAGAAGTGTGTCACATCGCATAAGAGTTACGTTGGGAGGTCAACAGCTTGGCGCCTTTCGGTCCAAGTTTACAATACATGTACACTGTTTTTTTCCATTGACGACAATTCTAATCTTTCCTCCTCCCCAAACTCATCAGGCTGATTTGGGCAAAAACAATCATCTATCCATTTAGTTTATCATCTCCAGAAAAAAATATACTGAAAAAAAATATAGATCGCTATGTGACTTTTGCCTTTAAATTTGGTGATTCCTCTTCTCCCGTCCCTTTTCGCACTGAATGAAATAGACATATTTTTACCTACTACCGCCCAGTTTTTATCTTTTCTCACACTTTTCAGAAGACAATTATCACCAATATTTGATATTTTTTTTCAAAACATGCACTTTAAAATTTGATTCACACTCACAAGCTCAGTTCATTTTCCACCAATCGGATAAATCAGGGAACTTTTATCCTCCATTAAAGGTAGGGGCGCTGTTTGCTATTGTACTCTTTTTCTGAGATCATATATCTTTAAAATGCTTGCATCATTGTTATCCTTTCAAGAATTTTGGAAATAAAACATGCTTTAACCCATTACCTAACACTAAAGTACGACGACACTTGGAAATAACATCCTTGAATAACTATTCTTTATATTTTTGCGTCAAAAACATAGCTTATGGCCCCTCACTGGGACGAGCGCAACGCGCCCGTTCCAACGAGGGGCCATAAGCTATGTTTTTGAGACAAAAAATGAAACAAATAATGAAAACTGATTGGTGATTTTTTTATGAATAGCGCTGGCCTATTTGGATCGTTACGTTGGGTAAAGGGTTACACTAAAAACAAGCAAGAGGTCACATGTAACTTTTATTTCACGATTCATCTCGCAATTATAATGCTTACTATTCATACCTGAAACAATAGGAAGTTATTTTCTTGCCATAGCGCGGTACTAATTATCCCACCGTTATTGTTCCTGAACATCCCATGAGTTAATGATCGTGATAAAATTGTCTTCCTGGTCTGTCCTATTCAGATTTTTGTTTTGTCTATTATTAACATATTTCACGTCGTGTTAAATGGTGTAACTTCGATTCTTAGTAATTGGCAATTATAAAAGGACATAAAAGACTTGAACTGGAAAGAATTTAGGAATTGTAGATCCCGATTCGTGCACAGCTTCTACGTTTCTATAGGATGCATTATGCTGTATCTGTTTTATAATATGCTGACGGAAAAAAGAAATGCAGGTTCAGTTTTGGTAATATAATTCTTTTATCCGTAGACCAAAAGCAGAAATATTTGACAAATAGCTGCCTCAGTGAACTGTCTAAAGAGTCTTTGGTTAAAATTCAGTCAGTCATGACCACGTGCAACGCTACATGCTTTCAGCAAATTTTTCGACAAAGCGTGCATCTGAGGCACTCCCATGTGCTATGACCTTAAAAACCATACACATCGATTGCACAACATTTCATTTCAACTCGCTTGAAAAGCAAAATGCCACGAATGTCCGAAGTTGATAGGGCTAGGGCTATGACTCTAATTATGCAGGACCAATCGTGGCGTCTCGTCGCCCAGCAATTTGGGATTCATGAGTCAACGATAGCTCATTTAGTTGGGCGTCTCAGAGCTACAGGAAGATTATTTGACCCACCAAGGAGCGGACGTCCGCGCGTTACGTTGCCATGTCAAGATAGAGGCATTCGTCTCTCACACCTCCGTAACCGATTTTAGACGGCGACGGAGGCGGCGAGTCAGGTTGTAGGCACTCATGGTCGCCGAGTGTATGCAAAAACAGTTAGAAATCGGTTGCGGGAGTTCAATTTAAGGCTACGACGTCCCTACGTTGGTCCGCAACTTACCCCCAGGCGACGTCAACGTCAATTGCAATGGCTGCGCGCACATGCACCAAATCGGTTTCACTTGGCCCACTGGAGACATGTGTTATTCACTGACGAGTCTAGGTTTACGCTATACATGTCAGATGGACGACAATGTTGCTATCGACGTCGAAGTGAGCGATATTCTGACGCGTGTTTAAGGAAAACGACAGTTTCTGGGAGGGTCTGTTATGGTTTGGGGCAATTCCCTTGGCGTGAAAACACCTCTCGTGGTCATCCAAGGCAATTTTACAGCCGTAAGATATCGGGATCAGGTCCTCATGCCACACCTCCTTCCACTTATCCTTGCGCGTAACCTTACGATGCAGCAGCAGGATAATGCGAGGCAGCACATTGCTAAGGTTTGTTGTGACTTCCTCAACAAAACCCAATGTCCCAGTTCTCGATTGGCCACCCTATAGTCCACATTTGTCTCCGATCGAGCATTTGTGGGACGAGCTGGACAGGAGGGTCAGGAAGCGCGTCAACGTCCCAAACAACGTCGCTCAGCTCGTGCAGGCCTTTTTCGGGAGTGGAATAACATCCCACAAAGGACCATAAACAACATGCTGGGGTCAATGGTAAGGAGAGTTAGAGCAGCGACTGAAGCCCGGGGTGGGCACACCCGCTATTGATTTTGATCAGGAAATGGCGTATGGTTCCCACATTTGAATGTTATCCATGAAACACCGTCTCTGTTAAGACAACAAAACTCATCAAAATGTAATCAGTAATGAAGAAATAACATCAAAATCCAAACAATGAAACCATCCAGAATACATTTGAAATATTTTCCACAGAAAACAAAACTTGCGTTTCTTTTTTAAGCTAGTATATATTCGCGGCAACAGTGTTTAATAAGGGTTGTTTATTTATTTAAAGGGGTTTGATGACACTTTCGACAGCAACGGATACCCCATGTCGGACCGTTTTACGGGCGAAGGACGTAGGAGTACCCCGAGAGAACCACTGTGTAGCCTCAAGCAATTGTCAGAGTCCCCAACGTACTAACCTCACACAAGCAGAGTTAGCATTGGCTGAAGGCAAGTGTACCATCGACGAGCAGTACGCCTTAGAACACAGCGCCACCGTGTCCCCACGTGGATAAACGAGATTAAGTGTCTTGGTCAATCCTACAACGTAGTTACCGCTGGTTGGGCTCGAGCCGTCGCCCTAACCACTGAACCGTCGCGCTACCGTTTAACCCTTATCCTGACATTCAAACGTCACTGGGAATTCAGTTTCTTCAAGGCTTTTCAAAATGCGACGTCAAACGTCGGAAAACACAAATAAGATATTTTTCACATTAGTGATTATCTGGTTGAGGGTTAGATTAGTTTTGGTGGTCTGAATTTGTTATTCAAATCTTGTTTTATTACAAATTATTGGAGAGTGCCCATAGGCACTCTCCGATCATTTGTAATAAAACAAATTTATATAAACAAAATATTATTTGTTTGACTGAATATGAAATATACGCAAGGAAAGCGTTTGCTTTTGCTGTGGTATCCTCATTTTTTGAAAGTCCTGATAGTGGCTTCTAGCACTCAACCAGTTAAGAACTCTTGACAGCAGGATTATATCAGTATTTTAAGCTGTGATAACATTTGGCTCAACGGTTGTTACTGACCACTATTCGGGAAAAAATAGGAATTGAGGTAAAAAATTTTAAAAATCGAAAAATAATAACAAAACAAATGACCACAAAGTATCAACGCGCTGTTTGATTTCGTACGTCATAAAACGTACAAAAGTGTCAACGAGTTAATAAGGCTTTAATAGCAGTGGTATTTGTGTCGGTCAAATGTAACTATGCCATGCAGAAGCATCAGGAATATTGGACGATTCACTTCCACCTTTCTTTTACTTTGGGAATGAAGATTGTCTTGGAATCGTGATGAAACGCGTGGACTGAGTTATGTATTCTGCATCACGCCTTTTCTTTCATAAACAATTATGATTGGGGAGCATTATAGACACGCTCGAAATAATTGTCAGAAATTATACGGTTATACAGAACTGTGATAGCAAAAGCGGTCTCTTTCTTCATCAGATCGTGTTCCGATCGCGATCCTCTAACATCAAGGAGTCTAAATTTCAAAAATAAAGTAGCGGAAATTCAAGACTTTTAAGAAAAATAAAATGGTTTCTGAGATTCAATTATTTCGCATTATTTTTTCGATAAGTGAGGCTGATTTTATAGTGTTTTTTGGAGGAAGGAGAATTTCAATAATTTTCTGCCCCTTTTTTAATCAAACTCTTATAGCCGTGTGTGGACGGCTTATTGCTACGATAGTTTTATAATACGATTCCTGGAGAGGCGTTACCGTTAAACATACACATAGAGGAGAATCACATAAAATTACAAATGCAAAGACAACATTTCGGCTATTGAACCTCCAACTTCAACACAGAGGTCAATTCGCTGGAAGTTTGCATCTTGACAACATACGGGTTTTTTAACTATTTGAAATTCTACTCCGGGTATGTACCATAGTGGTAATCCCTTCTCTGTGTTTGAAAGAGATTTGATATTTTTTGCAAACGAAATGCCACATTTTGTCTTCTTCGTTAGCTGTAATTAATCCAACACCTTATTTCCGAGAAGATGACATGTCGATGTTTCTCAAGCCAGTACTACAGTTAAAACTAGAAGTCCTGTCACGAACTGTGCGTTTATCTAGGCTTAATTGTTCGTAGGTATTGCGCGCAGTTTCCATATCGAATGGCATTCAAAGTACGACAGATTCTTGTGGTTGTGCATAGCAAGCACAACAAATGTTTCTGCCAGTGGACCTCCTAGTTACCCGGAGGTCCAGTGGCTGAAGCATTGCTTGTGCGCAGGCCATATCATAGCCTTACTATGGTTATAACGAGCCGATTAATGCGCAGATCGACGTGCTATTTGCGCGCATTTCATGACAGGACTTCTAGTTTTAACCGTATGTGGTGACTAAAAACTTTCAGACTACCCATATACACCATTGTATCTAATATTTTAACAATACAAAAGGTTACACTCTGGGAATTCCGTAAACTTAAGGTACCACTTCTCAAACATGTGGGGAGAGGGTGTGATTCATTCCTTGCGCATTGATCTTCAGATGCAGAGAGATTCGATTTTAACCCCTATCATCTGTGTTGGGACTTTGTACAGGACACTTAATTCCGAGTGTTCAACTTGGAACACGGTGGTGCTGGATACTTATCTCCGGGTGTTCAGTGGGATTATGGTGGGGTTGGCACTTAATTCTGGGAGTTCAAGTGGGATCACGGTGTTGCCGTATGCTAGGCGTAAAACACATTGATTGTGTACTTGCTTTCAAACAATGCTAAACGTATTTGTGTGGGATTAGTAAGTTGGGAAGTCCGACAGCTACTAAGTGGTTCTCTCCAGGTACTGTGGCTTTCTTCACCCGTAAAACTGTCCGACACAATATGACTCTAGGTGTTAAAAGTATCTATTACCAACTATTCGCCCCGGTGTTGAATGCGCATGCGTAACTTTTCGGGGGAAAGTTCGACTAAATTTTAACACTGAGCTCTGCGCAAAAAATAATTGAAACATTTTTTACACAAAGAACGAGTTGAGTTGAAATATTTTACGTGTAATATCCATTTAGTTCAATCTTTATAGTTTTAGGTGCAATGTTTATGTTATTTATTGGATGATGTTTATTGCTTCCATTTTCTTTTGAAAAATGGTCCTAAAAATTGTTTATAACCTTAGTCAATTTTACGAAAATAGTCGACCCCTCGTGTGTTTACAGCACTTGTTTGACCTTTTTGAATTTTTGTCGTAACGTTTACTTGTTATTTTAGTAATCTGCCATCAATACTGAAGATAATAAGCTCAAAACAATAAGTATGTGTGGATGTTTTTTTTTTTTTTTTTTTTTTGCTTTCTTTTACCGCTGAAAAGGGGCGTTTTCCGTGATTATTCGAAGTGAAGTTCAGTTTCCTTGTCAATTGAGCGTCATGGCGCCGCCTAATCGGCGGTGAATTTCT
Organism: Pictodentalium vernedei; assembly: GCA_031216915.1. Taxonomy (NCBI): domain Eukaryota; kingdom Metazoa; phylum Mollusca; class Scaphopoda; order Dentaliida; family Dentaliidae; genus Pictodentalium; species Pictodentalium vernedei. The sequence continues at coordinate 302,846,798 of CM062290.1, read as the reverse complement.
TCTTATTTTGGACTGAGATAGAAATTAAGATGGAAAATTAATCCGTTGGAAGCTTTTCTTTTTCGATTTTATGTTAAGAATGAATAAATTTCTATTGTACATTTTATTTTCACTTTTCAGTTTTACCTTCTACATATACCTTCTACATCCGGCGACAGTTAAGGAGCCAGATATCGAATTAAACAAATGACTGCATAACCGCTAGAGAGATATTAGACGCTATCAGGCAGCTCCGAAACAAAAAGTTATCGGCTTTAGATAACATTCCTAATGAATTATTAAAACGTATTCTTTCAATTATCATAAATGATGTTGTTAAGCTATTTAACCAAATATTAGTAGAAGACCATTGCCCTGTATGTTGGAGTGAGTTTATAATAAAAGCTCTCTATAAGAAAGCCAATCGACATTATGCTAACAATTACAGACCGATTGCTCTGAGTAGCAATTTCGGAAAAATATTTAATAAAGTAATAAACTAGAGGCTGAATGAGTATTTAGAACTCAACGATTTATTAAGCGATAACCAATTTGGATTCAGGAAGCATCGTGGAACAATTGACAGTGCATTCATTTTGGAAAATAAATATAAAGAACAGAAGAAGCCAATGTACGCGGCCTTTGTAGATTTTAAGAAAGCAATTGATAGGTCGTTACTTTTTGAGAAAATGAAATCGTTGCGTATCGGTGGGAAGGTCCTCAAAAATCTTAGCTATCTTTATGATTCGAGTTACTATTCTATAAATACTTCTGTAGGATTGAGCCCACCTTTACTCTCAACAGTGGGAGTTAGACAAGGATATTCTATATCTCCCACTTTTTTCAAACTTTTTATTGATGACATTTGCGGGATGTTTGATGAATCCTCTTCACCAGTTCATGTGAATGGACAACGAATCAATCGCCTACTTTCTCCTGATGACCTGGTAATGTTATCAGAGTCTCCGTCAGGACTGAATAAATGCGTTCTGAAGTTAGAACACTGTGCGGATCAAAACAAACTTAGTGTCAATATTAATAAAACAAAATGCATGATTTTCAAAAATAGAAAAGATAAAAAAGATCCGACTTTTTGTATTGAAAAAGCAAAATTAGATATCGTAGATCAGTATAAATACTTAGGTCTTGATTTCACATACAATGGAAACACAAAACAAGTTCAAGAGAATTTAAGCACAAAAGGATCGAAAGCAATGTTTTTCCTTACAAAATCTCTCAAAAAGTCACTTTACTTAACTCTTGGTGTGAAATGTAAACTTTTTGATAAATTGATTAAACCTATTTTACTATGTGGTTGCGGGATATGGTCCCCTGGCCTTATATACTCCTTTTGCAGACACCGCAGTCTGTGAATAAGTCCACTTAAATTTTGTAAACAAATATTAATGTTAAATTGAAAAACATCTAATCACGCAGTACGGGGCGAGTTGGGTGGATATCCTATTGTGAACGATGCCATCATACATCTCTATAAATATGTTGATAAATTATCCAAAATTGCTGGTGATAACATACTCTCTAACTCATTCAAGGAGTCACTCAAATATAAACTGCCGAAAACTTGGATAACTTATTATTTCGTTATAATATTAGAGTTTCCTACTCTAATGCGTTAACTAATAGCAATGGAAATTGTCTGAAAGATGTACTAGAATCTCAACATGGAGAAAGATTTACTAAAGATGTCTTTAATGATGACAAGATGAAAGGCAGTACTAAGTTACGAACGTATCGATTAGTTAAAAATGAATACAAGCTTGAAACTAATCTGTATTCCACCAGATCTCGACAGGCCCGTCAACTGTTTACTAGAATTAAAGTTAGGAACCATAGTTTAGAAATAGAAAGGGTAAACATAAACAACCCCCAACGCCGGTAATGATAGAAGATGCCAGATGTGCGATACCGTTGAAATAGAGAGCGAAAAACATTTTATTGTAGATTGTGGGACATATGTCGAAACTAGGGATACAGGATCGAAGCAATTATAAAAGAAAACAAATAATTTAAACAATTGAATGATTCGGAGAAATACTATTATATATTGAACAAGTGTGAAAGTAAATCGATTAATATTATTTCTAACATGATCTGGTCATTCTTCTGTAAGCGAGACCATCTTGTTAAAGAAAAAAGTCATTAGTACTTTATATTAGTTTAAACAATATTTATTTAGCAAAAACTGATATTATAATACTATAATATTATAATGAAGGTCAAACAAAAAATCAAAATGACTGTACATTATGGCAATTAACAAAGTATGTATTGTTATCAAGATAAATGGAGGAAACAACTGATATATAGACAGGATTCGGCAGGAAGCTAATAGTTTATGTTGAGCTTTCTCCCTAGGTAAACGGAGTTCTTGAGCAATAGAAAGATTTGGTCATATCCTGCGACTAATACTAGCAGCAGAGCTAGAGCGAGAAGAATGAGATAAATAACCAGAAGAGAAATAATACTTGAACACAAAACGTTTCCGTAGGAACAAATACAACCTGTTCGAGCGCAGACTACATGTCTATTGTTTGTTAACTGGTTTAATCCTATGCGGATTAGCGCCGTGGACACAACTTAGATCCATCGTAACACACATCCTTGGCGCGACGTTAAGGAGGCACCGCCAGTCACGTTGATGTCGCATTACGATAACAGTAATTGTGACCCGTGAGGGCACCTAAACGCCGCGCCAGAGAAGTGTGCTAGCTGGGATTTAACTTCGACTTTTTCCAAAAAGTATAACCTCAGAATAAGACACGTGTTAAAAAAGAATATCACCAGCCGCATCTGTTGTGAGATCTGATAGGCCACGGAGACAAGGTCTGGAACGTCACTTAATGCCTTACAGCAGTAATGATTAAAAATAGAGAAACAGAATTTACTGCACCCAGTAAATTCGAGTCTGTGTGAAAAGGGTTAAAGTATCAGGAATAAACTATACAGAAAGAGAATTTATGGAGGCTTATTTTCAGGAGTAAAATATTTTTAAACAAATCAGAAATGGGTTTTCGTTAACAGTATTTACAGATATTCATACTGGAATCAGAACAATTATTTATAAGAAACCAGAAAAGGCATATATGTAATCAGCATTCAAAGGGTTCGATACTCGAATCAGAAATGGACATTTTTGGCTCTGCCCACTAATTTGAGTGATGAAATACGTTCATAAACTTTAGAAATGATTAAGGTGTAATAAAATGCATTTCCCAGTATTTCTTAATAATTCGCACTTGATGACTTTGGTGACCTCTTCCAGGCAGACACCTAGGTGACCCCGTGACCTTGACCCATATTTTGAATTTCCATCAAGTGTCGACTCATTTGGTGTTAGTTCCAGGCCCATTCACCATACCACGATTGAGATAAGAGCATGACCCACTTTCAAAAATGTTGGCCACGCACACTTTTTTAACGTAAAAATGCATGTATGGACCTCAGGAATGCTTTGGGGGATCAAAAAATGTGATTTCCAGCAATTATGAAAAATGCTCTTAATGATCCCTAGGTGACCTCCTTGGCCCACTTTTTTACGTCAAAATGCATGTGTGTACATCAGAAATACTTTAGGGGGTCAAAAGATGTGATTTCCAGCAATTCTGAAAAATGCATTCACTGACCCCTAGGTGACCTCCGTGACCTTGACCCATATTTTGATTCTCCATCAAATATCGACTCATTTGGTGTTGGTCCCAGGTCCATACGTCATACCACGCCTGAGATATGGGCGTGACCCACTTTCAAAAATTTTGGCCACGCCCACTTTTTTACGTCAAACTCCATGTGTGTACGTCAGGAATACTATAGGGGGTCAAAAATGTGATTTCCAGCAATTCTGAAAAATGCACTCAATGACCCCTAGTTGATCTCCGTGACCTTGACCCATATTTTGAATCTCCATCAAGTGCCGACTCATTTGGTATTGGTCCCAGGGCCATACGTCATACCACACCTGAGATATGAGCGTGACCCACTTTCAAAAACATTGGCCACACCCACTTTTTTATGTCAAAATGCATGTGTGTATGTCCGGAATACTCTAGGGGGATCAAAAAATGTGATTTCCAACAACTCTGAAAAATGCACTCAATGACACCTAGGTGACCTCTGTGACCTTGACCCATATTTTGAATTTCCATCAAGTGTCGACTCATTTGGTGTTGGTCCACGCGTGAACCACTTTCAAAAATGTTGGCCACACCCACTTTTTACGTCAAAATGCATGTGTGTACATCTGGAATACTTTATGGAGTCAAAAAATGTTATTTCCAGCAATTCTGAAAAATGCACTCAATGACCCCTAGGTGACCTCCGTGACCTTGACCCATATTTTGAATCTCCATCAAGTGTCGACTTATTTGGTGTTGGTCCCAGGTCCATACGTCATACCACGACTGAGATATGGGCGTGACCCACTTTCAAAAATGTTGGCCACACCCACTTTTTTAACATAAAAATGCATGTATGGACCTCAGGAGTGCTTTGGGGGATCAAAAAATGTGATTTCCAGCAATTATGAAGAATGCACTTAATGACCCCTAGGTGACCTCCTTGACGCCGACCCATATTTTGATTCTCCATAAAGTGTCGACTCATTTGGTGTTGGTCCCAGGTCCATACGTCATACCACGCCTGAGATATGGGCGTGACCCACTTTCAAAATTTTGGCCACGCCCACTTTTTTACGTCAAAATGCATGTGTGTACGTCTGGAATACTTTAGGGGTCAAAAAATGTGATTTCCAGCAATTCTGAAAAATGCACTCAATGACCCCTAGTTGACCTTCGTGACCTTGACCCATATTTTGAATCTCAATTCAGTGTCGACTCATTTGGTGTTGGTCCCAGGTCCATACGTCATACCATGCCTGACATATGGGCGTGACCCACTTTCAAAAAATTTGGCCACGCCCACTTTTTTACGTCAAAGTTCATGTGTGCACGTCAGGAATACTTTAGGGGTTAAAAAAATGTGATTTCCAGCAATTCTGAAAAATGCACTCAATGACCCCTAGGTGACCTCCGTGACCTTGACCCATATTTTGAATCTCCGTCAAGTGTCGACTCATTTGGTGTTGGTCCCAGGTCCATACGTCATACCACGCCTGAGATATGGGCGTGACCCACTTTCAAAAATTTTGGCCACGCCCACTTTTTTACGTCAAAATGCATGTGTGTACATCAGGAATACTTTAGGGGGTCAAAAAATGTGATTCCAGCAATTCTGAAAAATGCACTCAATGACCCCTAGGTGACCTCCGTGACCTTGACCCATATTTTGAATCTACGTCAAGTGTCGACTCATTTGGTGTTGGTCCCAGGTCCATACGTCATACCACGCCTGAGATATGGGCGTGACCCACTTTCAAAAATTTTGGCCACGCCCACTTTTTTACGTCAAAATGCATGTATGTACATCAGGAATACTTTAGGGGGTTAAAAAATGTGATTTCCAGCAATTCTAAAAAATGCACTCAATGACCCCTAGGTGACCTCCGTGACCTTGACCCATATTTTGAATCTCCGTCAAGTGTCGACTCATTTGGTGTTGGTCCCAGGTCCATACGTCATACCACGCCTGACATATGGGCGTGACCCACTTTCAAACATTTTGGCCACGCCCACTTTTTTATGTCAAAATGCACGTGTGTACGTCAGGAATACTTTAGGGGGGTCAAAAAATGTGATTTCCAGCAATTCTGAAAAATGCACTCAATAACCCCTAGGTGACCTCCATGATCTTGACCCATATTTTGAATCTCCATCAAGTGTCGACTCATTTGGTGTTGGTCCCAGGTCCATACGTCATACCACGACTGAGATATGGAGGACGTGACCCACTTTCAAAAATTTTGGCCATGGCCACTTTTTTACGTCAAAATGCATGTGTGTACGTCAGGAATACTTTAGGGGGTCAAACAATGTGATTTCCAGCAATTCTGAAAAACGAACTCAATGACCCCTAGGTGACCTCCGTGACCTTGACCCATATTTTGAATCACCATCAGGTGTCGACTCATTTGGTGTTGGTCCCAGGTCCATATGTCATACCACAACTGAGATATGGGCGTGACCCACTGTCAAAAATGTTGGCCACGCCCTCTTTTTTACGTCAAAATGCATGTATGTACTTCAGGAATACTTTAGGGGGTCAAAAAATGTGATTTCCAGCAATTATGAAAAATGCACTTAATGACCTCTAGGTGACCTCCGTGACCTTGACCCATATTTTGAACCTCCATCGAGTGTCGACTCATTAGGTGTTGGTCCCAGGTCCGTTGGTCATACCACGCCTGAGATATGGGCTTGACCCACTTTCTAAACATCCCCACGGAGACCCCTAATGCCCCAGGAATCTGAAAAATATTCAGTGCCGAGAACTTGTGACTCTCTGTCAGTATGCCAAAAATCAACGAGATCAGGCAATTCGTTTTCGAGTTATCTTGCGGACAAAAAAGTGGTTAGAAGACAGTCTGTGTGTTTCACACAGACTAATTAGTCAAGCATTAGTTTGTTATAGAACCGTTTGCGTTCAGTGGAAGCGTCCACTCAGTAAGATGAAGTCTTGAACTGCTCTGAAAACTTGGGAGTTTTCTGAGTTGTTCAATCTTTCCGAACCAAAGAGAAGCATAGATAGATTAAATGGTAGAAGATCAATGGTGGAATTACGCGCATCAGAATACAGTGGACAGTGCAACAAGAAATGACCAGTTGTTGTTTCGTGCTCACCACACTGACAGAAGGGAGAGGCTGAGAGATGATTATTGTATAAGTGGGCGTTAATACAACAACGCAACCTTAATCTACAATGGTATATTTGAGCTGGTCGCGATTTGGCTCCACTGTAAAATTACAGTTGACGTCGGCAGCCATTATTTAAAAAACTTCTAATGTCTAATGGAGGAGTTATCTCTCACTTGAATGGGTATGCTATTCCACTGGTTGGTAACGGATGGAACGAAGGAAGCCTGGTACAGATTTGTGTGACATAATGGAATACGATGATTTAGATTGGATCGAAGATAATGACCTTGACTGATAGCTGATGTAAATGAGTGGTACCTTGTTGGAGATGTATGGGGTGTAAGCTGATGATACATTTTGAAGAATTGGAGAAGCTTGTGCTTCCGGGGTCTTTCTTGGAGAGTGTCCCAGCATGTTTCAGTATAAAGTGAGGAATTGCTGGAACTGGTGCTGGCATCAGTAATTATTCTTGCTGCACTTAATTGGATTTTCTCTAAGTCTGCGAATTTAGTTACTGAACAGTTATCTTAAACATAGCCTGCATACTCTAAGAGAGGCTTAATGAATACAGAATATATCTTTTCCAAAATCTTACGATCGAGGGTGAACTTATGCACTCTTAACATATCTACACGAGTCCACGCTTTAGAGTTGATGTGTTCTATATGGTTATTCCATGTGCAAGTGCTATTCAAGATTACTCCAAGGTGCCTGTGTTCAATAACTTCAGAGATTTGACTTTCCTCTAGGTATAAGGGTGGATGTATCGATTGGTTGGTTTTACGTGTTATGAGCATAGTTTCTGTTTCTTTGAGGATTGAACTCAACTACCCATGTTTTAGCCCAGTGTCCGCTTGCCAAGTCACGGTTGATCAAGATCGAAGCCTGATCAGGGTTTCAACTATGATATATAGTGATGTGTCGTCTGCGAAAAGAGTATACTGCTAAGTAAGTTATCGGTGATGTCGTTACTGTAGATAAGAAAAAGCCGAGGACCAAGGACTGACCCTTGGGGAATATCAGAGTTGATAAGTCTCCAGGAGGATGCCTCAGAGGCTATGAAGACTGGTTGATATATATCAGAGATATAGGATTTCAAGAAGAGGAGTAGACCTCCTGAATTACCTGTCATCTCGAGTTTGTGGATAAGACCGACATGCTATACCTTGTCGAATACTTTGCTGCCGTCACAGAACACAACCCGAACTTCTTTGCCTTCATCAAGAGCATGACAGAACTCACCATAAATATCTGTTAGTTGTAGGACTGTTGACCCCTGGAGTGAAACCTGTTTGAAATTGACTCGGAATGTTATGTTCAATCAAATACTTCCAAAGTCGTTTAAAAATGCACTTTTCAAACACTTTACAGAGCTAATCAGTGAAACCGGACGGTAATTCGAAGCTATGTTTGAAGAACATTTTTTCAAGTCGGGTATGACGTTGGCTTTTTTCCACGTAGAAGGAAAATATGAATTATTTGGTAAGATATTGAAGAGGATCGTAAGTGGTTCGCTCAGGGAAGGACTACGTGGACTTATCAAATCGGGGCCTGATGCTTTGGTTGTTTTGAGAGATTTGATCGCTTCGTGTATTTCGCTACTTTGGAGGCATATACTGTTAATCGTTTGTGGAACACGGGTCGAGGAGTCTGGAAAGGAGGCATTAGAGTCATCAACAGAAGAGATGGAACAAAAGTACTCATTAAATACTTCAGCTTCGGTTAGTTAAAAATGAATACAAGCTTTCACCTTGTCTTTATTTCATCAGATCTCGACAGGCCCGTCAACTGTTTACTAGACTTTGGGTAAGTAACCATAATTTAGAAATAGAAAAGGGTAGACATAAACAAGCTCCAACGCCCGTAAATGATAGAAGATGCCAGGTATGCGATACAGGAGAAACAGAGAGCAAAAAAACATTTTATAGTGGATTGTGTCGAAATTGCGGAAATTAGCGAAACGGTGTTCGAAGGAATTATAAAAGAAAACAATTAATTTATTAAACAGTTGAATGATTCGGAGAAATACTGTTATATATTGAAAAACTACGATAGTAAATCGATTAATATTATTTCTAACTTGATCTGGTCATTCTTCTGTGAACGAGATCACCTTGTTAACGAAAACAGTTATTATTTCTTTATATTATACATCATGTTTATTACGTTTTCTTATTTGTTATGTCTGTAATGTGTAACTGCCATTATGGTGTAATGCATTAAACTACTGAACTATTGGACTAAACAGAGAACGACACACGTGTGTGAATAGGTTAATCGATATGGCAGGAGTGCCAGCGCGGAAGGATAGAACGAGAGGCCGCAGGCCTCTAGTTTTATCCTTCCGCAATGGCACTGGCCATATCGATTAACTCATTCACACACGCGTGTCGTTCTGTGTTTATTACATGCCTTCGTGTCTATAAAAACAATTATTAGAAGGACACTCAGAAATTCATTCGACAACTATCAACAAAACGAATATATTTTATCGCCAACCACATTTGCGGCGTGAAGCTGTGTTACTTTTTTGTCCCCTGAGTTCCAATGTGTTCTGTGTGCCTACTGGCACACAGAACACTGTGAAACTCAGGGGACGATTTTAGCTATAGCCAACGATTCAAATTGTAATTGCTCTGTACGGTGTATAAACTTCCAGTGAAATTTCGCTTTTTTATAAACATAGTCCGTCAACGATTTATCTTCCGCACATATGTGCGGAACGGATTTTCATTTTCCGCATGGTTTAGTGATGCTGTAGATGGGGATTTCATAGAACAGGCTTGTAATAAATAAATTAATCCATACGAACATAGTGTTTTTTCAGCTTCAAATACAACTTTTCAGTGTGAACGGACGAACGAACGAATGGACACAGGCGGACGGACGGACGGACGGACGGATGAATAGAAAATGACACCATTCTTTTTCACTAATACAGGCCTAACTAAAGGTAAACACTCTGTATGCGTGGCGAGCGTTGCAATAAAGTATTAGGTAACAACATTTCTTCTCAGTCTACAAATTTTGATATTTTGTGACGCCTCAAATGTGAGCCTTGTAAAACAAACACAAAAATTAACTTAAATGAGAAATTGTTATTTGTTTCTTTATCGCAGCGCTCGGAACACTCGCATTGCGTTTAGTGTTTAAAAGGCCTTAATTTATATGAATTTACATATTTCACTCCTGAAATTTCGACCGAAAACATTACCGCTAAATTCAGTTGTGTAATTTATTTCTCCCAACATTCACGCAGGAGTTAAAGTTACAAATCTTCCATTAAGTAAGATTTTACTTCAGTTTGGTGATATAGAAGACGGTCACAATATGGAAAACCAGCGATGATTTCGCTCTTACTACTCGGTATCTTTCTCTAAGCTTGCAATAGCTTAAGCCTGTACTAACTTCAATCCCAAGACACAAAACCCCCGTGAACAATAGGTATGTTCGTAGCCTTCTATTAACTTACAAATTAACGGCTGGCCAAAGTGTTATTATTACTGTCATGCAACATTCGAGTAATTAGAAAGATCGGATGGTGCATCTGATTGTTTTTACAACTATTACGGCGTGCCATTCTTGACTTTTTCCGCCATGTCTTGTTGACAGCTTTATGGGATAATGTTACCATATGCTGTCATTTTAACGATTATTAGAAGAGAATCCACATTGTAAATAATTTAATGATAAAACTGCCTTCTGTTTTGATGCAACACTGCAATATACCCCTTTCGTTTTATCATTTAGCTGAAAGATAATTAAAATCGCTGAGTCACCGATAGTAGTATAGCACGAATGAATCGTGCCTTATTACCCGGATTTTTGCCGGTGCACCTAGTGCTAAATTCCCATAGGAACCGGATTTTTGTCGATGCAACTTTTGCCAGTGCAAAAAGTACGGCTCCATCCATCTAGATCCGACATGTGTAGTACCTACTGCATATATCGTATACTATGGTATGTATGGTCGCCCAGTTCTGTATTGCGAGATAGTCCTTGGTGGTTTAGATTTGCAGTATAGGATGAATGGTTTGTTGGTGTATTAACCCATTAGTTCTATTAACCTACCGAATCCTTTGTATTATCTTATGGCTGGTATTGGTAGTTTAATGCTAGGTCAGGCAGTATTATAATCGTTTGTTTAGAACGGGGCCATAGGATACATGGTATATACCCCTGTGAGTCCCCTGTTAGTCCTCGATGTTATTAACCAACCGATTGCTTTGTATTATTCTATGACTGGTATAGGTAGTACGTTCTGGCTGGTCAAGTGGTATTGTGGGGTGGGGTGGGGGTGGGGTAATGCCTGGTAGTATAGAATGGCAGTATAGTATGGGCGATATATACCCCGGTGGCCCCCCCCCGAAAGCCATTGGTACTACTAATCGACTTAATGCTTTATGTCATCCCATGACTAGTATAGGTAGTATGTAATGCGGGGCAGGCGTTATTGTGGGTGGGTGGGTGGGTGGGTGGGTGGGTGGGTGGGTGGGTGGGTGGGTGGGTGGGTGGGTGGGTGGGTGGGTGGGTTTGTGTGAGGATAATGCCTGGTAGTATAAAACAGCAGTATAGTATGGGCGATATATACCTCTGCCCCCCCCCCCCCGAAAGTCATTGGTACTACTAATCGACTTAATGCTTTATGCCATCCCATGACTAATATAGGTAGTAAGTAATACGGGGCCAGACGTTATTGTGGGGTGGGTGGGTGTAATGCATGGTCGCCCAGTGTGGTAGTATAGGATGTACGCGTTCTCCCTCTACAGGTCCCATAGTATCCCTTAGTACTATTAATTCGCCTAATGCTTCATGTTATCCTATGACTTGTATAGGTAATATGTAATGCTAGGCCAAGAGGTACTGTGGGTAAGGGTAATGTCTGGTAGTTTAGAGCGGAAGTATACAATGGACGATATATGCTCCAGTAGGACCCCTGTTAGTTCTTGGTACTAGTAACCAAGCGATTGCTTTGTTTTATTATTTGGTTGGAATAGGTAGTACGTTATGGTAGGTCAAGTGGTATTGTGGGGTGGGGGTAATGATTGGTAGTTTAGAGCGGTAGTATAGCATAGGCTGTATTTACCCCTGTAGGTCTCCTGTTAGCACTTGGTACTACCAATCCACCAGATGCTTCATATTATCAAGCGGTATTGTGGGGTGGGGTTAAAGCCTGGTAGTAGAGAACGCCAGCGGAATATGGTTGGTATATACCCCTGTAGGTCCCATCTTAACCGTTGATAATATTAACCTATCGAATGCTTTGTATCATCCTGCTACGGGTAAGGTGGTACGTAATCTCAGTAGTTCCTACCCTATTCCGAGTGCACTTGTTCTTGTTTCGTCTATCGAGATCATCCAATCAGGTCACTTAATCATCACTACTTGTCTTTGGCACCCCTTTTTTCTGAAATGAGGCCACGAGGGCCATGAGAAATTCTCTCAATGAGGGATTTTTTCATGGCCCTCATGGCCTCATTTCGGTTGAGGTCATGAAAAAATCCCTCATTGAGGATTTTCTTATGGCCCTCATGGCCTCATTTCAGAAAAAAGGTGATTCATGTCCCATGGAATCACTTTTTTGGAAAACGTCTGTGGCTATGGAACCCCTTTTTCTGAAATGAGGCCATGGGGCCATAAGAAAATCCCTCATTGAGGGATTTTCTCATAGCCCTCATTTCAGAAAAAAAGGGATTCATGTCCCATGGAATCTTTTTTTTGGAAAACGTCTGTGGCTATGGAATCGGGCCATGAAAAAATCCCTCATTGGTGTGTGGGATTATCCTTCGTAGCGGCTAATTCCTGGCCTCGCTCCGCTCGAATACTACGAAGTGATCTTTAGCCAGAGTGTGTCTCTCTCCGCACAGAGGACAGCCATTTTACGTCCCCATCCGATAGAACGGTACGCTGTGACAGCATCAACCCCATAATTGATGCTGGCAGAGAGTGGTTGGGCATCACGAGAACATTCCCCGACCGAGGATCGGATCCAGGACCTCTGGCATGAGGGACCAGCGCACTTATCCACTCGGCCACCACTCTCATCTTGCTGTAATATCTTACAATCCCTAAATGTATTACCCTTTTACCTAACGAATCGCTCGCATCCGTCCACGTAATTTACAACTGAGCAGTTGATTTGTTTTTAAATTCGAACAAAACCATATCATATGATCCCCTCATTGGAACGAGCTCAGAAGGGTCACATGAAATGGTTTTGTTGAACGTTTTGAATTTTTTTTTAAAAATTAATTAAATAAAAATGTTTGATATCGTCTGCTTTTTGTTAAATGGTTAATTCTACTTTGTTGGGAATCGCGTTGTAGGGAGGTGCAAAACGCGCCTCCCCTTAGCGCAAACCGATGTGAGACAGGGTTAATTTTAATTGAAGGGATATGGCTTGAAACAATCCCCAGTGGATCTCGAAATAACCCTCCCAACGAATCCGCCGCACATGCCCGCATAGTTTGAAAATTTTTCAAAATAATTCAACAAAACCATATCATATGACCCCCCCCCCCCCCCCCTATTGGAACGAGCTCGTGAAATAGTTGAAAAATAAATAACAAAAATAACAAATTTTGTTATCATGTACGTTCAAAAAGGGTTAAGTTATTAAGTCTCCATTTGCTCTTTGTCATTATATTGAAATCCACGTAGGAGCGATTTGCTTCTACAAGACCTGATCAAACATGTTTCCAAATGGCGAAGGATGAATGCCAGAATCGAATTGATGGACTGACTAAAGGTAATCTTATTAAAAAGAAAATAATGATACCCCTGTCTCATCTGGACGGAAGCTAGCATAGTCTCTTGTCAGATTACTTTCACTCAAACGGTCCCCAGAGATTCATCTGATTCGTTGATTTTGTCTACAAGGCTTTCTCAATAAGGCTATTGCGACTGTTACATTCACATGATTACACAGTATCCATTCGTAACAGGATTTTTTTTTTTTTTTTTTTGTGCTTGTAACAATCCTCAAACATGAAATAAAAGTGCAGCAGCTCAGTGGTTCAAGAACTGGACTTTTAACCGAAAGATCGATGATCCGATCCTGACCAGCGGTAACTGCGTTATGTCCTTGGACGTTAGGACCACGTAGGACACCGTGGTCCTGTGTATTAAGTAATACAGACATCAGAACACTATAAGTCACAGGGCGTTTAGCTGGCAGATACAGTGTCATTTACGGCGAAGAGAAAACAATATTAGGTGAGGCGAAGCCGAACCTAACTAATATTGTTTTCTCTGAGCCGTATATAACACTGTATCTGCCAACTAAACGCCTTGTAACGTATTTATTATGGTCAGCATGCTAAAATATCATTGGGGAAGTCAACTCAACGAATAGTTAAATGATAATGTAAACAAAGCAGAAGATGTTTACATACGCAACAAGGGGAGTAATTTTGCTTCCGCATTCTAATAAATCACCCGTGACTTGTTCTTTAACCACCAATGTTTTGGGCTGGTTTGGCATTTTATTATAACAGTTTCATTCAATCGAATGCAATGTTTATACGACGGGGCTATTTTATATGGTGGCGCTGCAGCATGTACGTACGTGTAAATTAAAAGCTGAAGGGTGTGGATATAATGATAAAACAAAATGACTGACGGGCACCTAATATTAAATTAATAATGTGTGCTTTTCAGCCATCCTGAACCTAATATTGCGGAGTCTATGTCTCTTAGTAACTTCATCTGATTGGATAAACAAATTTACTAGCATAATAATTTCTCTTATACTGTCCCATGTTTACAAATGCTGGCAATAATACGATCAATGTACTTCCATTTACATGTAACATATCAACTGATATATCAATACTTTTTTTGGCTCTGAACTTTTGAGTAACGATGAAAGCATCCTTATCTTTGAGATAGTACATGACTTTATATTAGCAAGAGGGAGGTTCAAATGACCCCGAATCACGTGCATATTTAGTATGAGTATTCTTCGTGTTTCTTATACCTAGAGCTTACGTCCAGGCTCACCACCACTCGCATTCCCCTTACATTTTTTAGGCTGCTCCCTTGAAATTGCCTGTATTTCATATCTTAGGGTGAAATTTATGCATCCAATCTAGCAGTTCCCTTCTTTCATCTTCTCTCTATGTGTCTCATTTCCTATTTCCTTTCTATAATCTACCCTTATCTCCGCCATGCTAAGTTTAAACAATCTCATATATCTCTGACTGGGTGATGTGGCCCAGTTAATTAAGATAGCCGTAAGCTGTATACCCCAAGTCGTTGATATATGAGCCTACCTACTGATTCCTGCCATGTTTTGAAGCTAATTTATATTGAGCTTGAAAGACGACACAATTAAGCTTGACGCCTCCTGTTGAATCCCACATCTTTACAGTAACGTGTAAGTTGTTACACTGTTTATTACTTTCCAAAGTGTGATTTATTGGGATTTCCGGGTTTGATTATAAACGATATCTTCACAAGAGAATTATGCAATCAACAATTGTGTTATGTATCCGTGCGCTCAAACGAAGACGCTTTGCCGTGGGTGTAATGGGGACTTCATTGTTTTTTGGGGTTTTTTTAGGTTTTTTTTGTTTGTTGTTTTTTAACCCTTTGCCTAACACGAAAAGCAGACGACACTTGCAAAAACAATTCTTGAATAACTATTATTTTCATTTTTTGTCTCAAAAACATAGGTTATGACCCCTCATTGGAATGAGCTCGTTCCAACGAGGGGTCATAACCTATGTTTTAGAGGCAAAAAATGAAAAGATAATGAAAATTATTTGGCGAGTTTTGAGAATAGCGCTGGCCGTTTTTTTGCCGTTACGTTAGGTAAAGGGTTAAATAATATAATTATCGTTAATAATTAAAAGTAATAAACAGAGTAATCGCTTGACTGGACTGGTTGCGTGAAATAATTCATTCGAGGCGAGGGACTATATTGTAAAACACTCGTGTGCATTCGCGCACTCGTGTTTGTATAACGTCCCTCACCTGAATTATTTCACGTAACCAGTCCAGTCAAGCGGTTACTCTCTATATATCAGTATTTTGTATTATATATGTATTTTGTGTTAACAATGAAATGTATGCATGTAACATAGATTCTAAGAATAAATATTGTTGAAACTGAAGAATACAGAACATCGATGGTGCACTTGCCTTCAACAGCTACAAACTCTGCTTGGGCAAAGTTAGTAAGTTGGAGAGTCTGGCAGTTGCTCGCCGCTGCTCGGTGGCTCTGTCTGGATACTTCGGCTTCCTCCACCCGTAAAAGTGTCCGACACAGTGTGATCCTGGCCGTTGAACCCCAATAAACAAGCAAATATTAAACATAAAATCGTCGATCGGTCGTCAGTGAAAATGTCCCTATGATGCTCATTATAGCCTCAATGTGGTAGCGCTAAAGCATACTTCGTTGTTTGAGGTTCCTATGGTATTAAGACTGAACTCCACTGGCGGACGTGGCAACCGTTACTTATTCCCAGTTCCTTATTCAACATTCGTTATCAACCGATTTTATCGGTTGATAACGAATGTCGAATAAGGAACTGGGAATAGGCAACGGCTGTCACGACCCCCACTCCACTGAGTCTTTAAGCCTCCGCCGCGTCCGCTGTCAATGATGCTTATGATTTCCAAATTTAATATAAAGGATTCCTAACCACTGATCCATTTCCCTATGGTGTAACGGAAACATTTGATAAAATTTTAGGCTGGGTGGGTTGGGGGGGAGACTCCACATGAGAGTTTCTCAAGAATTGTTATCAAGGGCTTGAAGTACCAAGAAGGAGAAATGTAACAAAAAATGCTCATGTCGTTTTTTACAAACTATTCTGCCAGTACTGTTTACATTTAAAACATCCAGTTTTCAACAATTTTTGGTTAAACGTGGGACACCGATACCGCCCTTCAAATATCTATCAATGTATGCTGCAGGTGTCGTGAAGCGACTTTATGGTTTCGACTCATCGCGGGAAAACGCTGTACACGATGCTGGTGTAAGGACAATAAGTCCGTACATAAAAGTCGAAAAAATTAAATGTACCAATGCAATTAACAAATCTTTCTCAATTCTCGACACCTCTGCATACGGTCAAACAACGACAAATTGTATCTTGTTGATGATACCCGCCAAGAAAAAAACCTCTTTAGCAGAAACAGCTAAATAAATGATAAATTGTTATTGAAATGATTTGTTGTCATTGGGTGGAATACTGTTGTTGTAATCAAATAACATGAAGCACATTACTCAGAGATAGATATTTTTTACGGCCAGGGCCGGACTAAACCTGTAGCATATGTAATAAAGGTTTTAAAGGGGAAATAAACTGTAGCGGGATCAACAAGACTAGCGAATAGTGTCAATTTTTTGTCATTGTGATTATAAATCATACGCGCTCAACAACTAACTTCCATCGTATCATTTAATCTAACAAATAGCACACCAGGCGATACCATGGGGGACGCATTGGTACTCTTTTCACTGCACTTCACCATCCAAGATAAACGGAACGAATTTTTATCACAAGTTTGTGCCAACTCACATCCACCGGTGTCTTTGCGTTTTTGCTTCCATGAGGTTCGGCTTGCGTCTTTCGATTTTAAAAATGGGAAGCGCGTTGTGTACCGCCTGCCACCATTTGAAGAGAAGCGCGCTATTGTTGAGTCCGGGTATCTGGGAAATGTTTTAACCCTTTAGACAACGTAACGAGCAAAACCGGCTAGCTCTATTCTCCAAAATCGCCAATTAATTTTCATTTTTTGTCTCAAAAACATGGGTTATGACCCCTCTTCACAATCTCGTTCACGCACTTTATTATTCGACCTTTTTTCCCGCGAATAGATAGATTTTATCTAAAAAAAAACCATGACATCATTTTTTGTTATTTCAACTCCCCTCCGGCCCTCCCTCCCCAGTTCTTGAAAATATTCAACAAACCCACATCACACGACTCCTCAGTGGAACGAGCTCGTTCCAGCGAGGGGTCATTTGATATGGTTTTGTTGAATTTTCTTTTCCTACTGCATTATGTATTAGGATTTAACGACACTTTAACAGCCAAAGTCATATCGTGTCGGTGACAGTTTTACGGATGGAGGAAGCCGGAGTACCCGGAGAGAACCACAGAGCAACGACGAGCAGCTGCCAGCTCCCCAACATCGCAACTCCGCACTGCAGCACAGGCAGGGTCAGACTGGTTGAAGACATACGCACCATCGACGTGCAGTACGCCATAGTACGCGGCATCATCTTTCCCCCATGTGGACGATCGGTGTTAAGTGCCTTGCCCAAAGACACAACGCGGGATCAGAATCGATCGCTCAGACGACCACCCATCCAAGGACTAACCGGGCTCGACGTTGCTCAACTTCAGTGATTTGACGAGAACAGATTACCGCAACGCCACCGCGCCCCCTCCAACCGCATAATCTGTAAATTACGCGTTGGATGAAGCCGATTTGTTTATAAGGGTTAATCGCTCGCTGGGTGGAACCGAGTCGCGCTGTTATTTACTCGCAAAAGGTGAAAATTGCAGGTGTGATTGCGCGCAAGAGTGACAGCTCACCTCAAAATCGAAAGAAAACAGTGGCTTGTGACGAATTGGTGAAGGTCACTGAAGAAAATCACCGACTTTTCATGTTGTATTTTTTTTCTAGTATGTTCAATCACAAGGTTGTAATTCGCGTGGAGGTTGTTTGTGTGTAGAAACATCACAGAAGGCGATACCAGTGTCAGTCTAGACACCACCTGGTATTATATTTAGTGTGTAGATACCAATTACAGTCAGACTTAGGATAATAAAAAGATAATGATAATACTCATCTTTGAACTAACAATAAAGCTTTCAGTTTATCTTCAAATAATCAGGGAGCGTTAGATGTTTCCTTCATTAAAATGAAACGAAAAACGCAGTATCTGGAGTCTTATCAAACTACAATGACCAATTATCCTTAAAGGTGTGTTCTACTTAAAACATCATGTTTGCATTGTTTTGTTTTTTCTCTTCTGTTTGCGGAATACCGTTTTGGGAGGCTACGATAAACATTTGAGGGCAGATCTGAAACCACCACTCGTTAAAAACCCAAAGCCTATGCTATGTGTAAATCTGATGTTTATTTATTTATTTATTTATTTATTTATTTATTTATTTATTTATTTATTTATTTATTTATTTATTGGTGTTTAAGGCCACATATGTCTGCACAATGGCTAATCGTGACCACAACATGGACATAAAGTCAAGATTTGTACATCATTTATACCCATGTTGCCCATTTCAAAGGACTTCCACCACAAGAGTTTAGTTTAAACAATATTTATTTGAAACGAATATGTTACATGGTTACATCATATGGAACAAACACATGAAAAAGTAAGAATGATTTGAATTAATTGTGTACAATGTAACAAAACACAACATAGACATAAGCGTTAGTGACTAGGTCCTATTTTATCAGTAAAACAGAGCTTGTTTACAACAGTAAAAACACTACTTCACTTCCGGGGATCCCCAAGGGGGGGGGGGGGGGGGGGAATCCAGTATTATGTATGCCTGAATGTATATACTGGTCAAAAATGAAAGGCCAAGGCATTTGAATCCCGAGAGGGTAAAAATTAGATGTCTCACGCACAGTGGCGTTTGGATGGGGATTGGAGGGACTCGACCCATACTTTTCTTGAAAAATTCAACAAATCGACCCAGCAAATTTTGACCCCCTTTCTTCTCGAACACAACCTTTGCAAATTAGATGAACCTTTGCGGGAGGAAGAATTTAACAAGAAGCGAGACACCAAAAACGATATTTTGGATTATAAACTCCCATGGACCATAACCTCAATTTAAAATTTAGTGACCTAATAAACAGACTCAGTAAGAATATGCCATGCTTCCCCATTTTACCTAAATTTATTCAACGCTGAAAACTTTCGATACGCCATTGTCTCATGAGAAAAAGAATTTAGTCACCTTTGCCATAACAGATGTACAAGCGAATGTGATCAATTGGAAGCTCAGTGAATTCTGTTGTGATTGTTTTATCACCAATCGATCAGAGAAACCATAATTCCAGTAAACAGCTTTCATTAATACTGCTATCCCATTGAATGCATATTATACAAGCTATCAATCAATTATTCATGTCATTTGTTTCACACCTAATGAATGAGGTGCGTTACACCTACAAGCAAGTTGATGGAAAATTTAAACACTTTTTAACACTTCGTCTTATTTGGACTTACGTGCAGACGCCTAAGACGGGTTTGAAACTGTGATTATGGAAACGTATTATGTCGTTGATGCTATTTCTGCGTTTTTTTCACGACAGACTGGTTATTCAACATGGTATTACAGAAGGTATATAAAATGGTACAGCACATCCGTAGTGGCCTGGTGGTAATCCATGCGTGGGCAGTGATGTCCACTCATGCGTTTACCAAGTAAAACCAATACAAATATTCCTACTACATCATCAAGGCATGCCTTCGTCGAAGGCATGCCTTGATGATGCAGTGGGAATATTCCCTCAGCCGAGACTTGCGCCTTCACAGTATGGACAAATCAGCTTTACTGCCTCCACCTCTCATCGAGCATTTTCGCGACGGCGTCAACTGGCTCTCCCTTATTCGCTATAGCCAGTACTGTACACGGTAACTCCGTTCAGAAACCCGGTGCTGAAGCGATAAATGCCACTCCAAGAAGCCATAAGTAATTTATGTCGTCTCCTTTGTCTCTGTAAATATTGATATTTCACTGAAAAAATTAATATTCTAAATGTATTTACAGCCCTTGATAGACGTAAGACTTATTTAAAAGAACGGCAGTCTCACTTTTTGAGTGTGTATTATGAACAGCGTGTGAGAGACGACTTTGCTTTCAGCATTATCAATTTGAGAGGACTTCTTGGTGCTCTTGCCAGTTAAAATACAATATATTCTTCTTAAGAAGAACTTGGAAATATCAAAGAGACGATTGGGGACAATTTGACCTTTCTATTGATTTGTTTGTCATATACCATTGGGTATATAAACACCGAATACCTGAAATGTAAACAAAAGAAAACACAGATGAAATTAACCAGGTAAAACATTGTTATAGATGTTCCGAAATTGTACTTCCCCACCCACCCCAGTAGTATCATACAATACCGGTAGATCTAGATTCAACTTCATAACACATCCATTTCAGGAACACATATTCTCTTACGTTTTTGGCGAATTAGTAAAGCATTTTTCAAATAGACCTCGAGTGAAATGTTAAGAGTGTTCAGCTCAACGGCATTCGAATTTATGAACCGCGTTTGAGGTTGACATGATATGAATTTGGAAAAATTTATACTCGTGTTTTCCGACGTGCCAGAAATGATGGTTAAACTGCAGTGGTATTACGGGGCTATTTGTGATAGTCATGTAATAAAAATAGATTTGTATGAAAACGTCAGTCAAACCGCCTATAGTATAACTCTTAACCGGCTGAATATTTCAAAGCTATTTGTTTTAAATCTAGTCACGGCTGCTGTGAAGCAGCCATGACTAGATTTGCTGGAAAATTTATTCACATTCTTCAACTCAGAAATAACTGGTGAAAAATTTACAAGAGGGAAATTTGATTTAATGTGCGTTAAATTATCCAAATTTCAGTGCCAATGGAAATCATTATTAGGCAGAAATATCCAAGAGCAGCATGCAAAGGGTTAACATCACTGAATCGAACCTTCTCATGTTTGCTTTACTATTTTATTACCATTATGAAAAACTACAGCGGTAAACCATGGCTTTGTCCCACAAGTCCCAAGCATAACAGGGTATAAAAATTTTGGTGTACCACAATACATTTTTGTGAGTATAAAGGGATAAATGTGTTCATTCTTACTATCAAGGCAGAATAACATTCAAAAGTGCCCTTGTATATTAACTTCCCGTTGCGCACTTTTTTTAAAATCACAAGTACTTTGTTCTATAAATATTTCAGTCTGCTCATGCTATCTATCTCTGTGAGCTGGTGACAGCACTGGTGCGGGAGGCATAGTTTGTATTTTGACAGAAAACCTTCGCCAATGAAAAAAACCGCTCTCGGGAAGTGACACAGTTCACTAATATTTTATTTCGTTTTAACGAAATAATATTTCGAAAGAGCGAATAGTGTTTTCGAAATAACGAAATAGTATTTCGTTTTAGCGAAATAATTATTCGAAATAACGAAATGATATTCCGTTTTTTCGAAATATTATTTCGTTAAAACGAAATAATTATTATATATATTTATATATTTAGTCGAAATAACGAAATAACATTTCGTTTTAACGAAATAATATTTCGAAATAACGAAATAATATTCGAAATAACGGAATATCATTTCGTTATTTCGTATAATTATTTCGTTAAAACGAAGTATTATATCGTTATTTCGAAAATATTATTTCGTTACTTCGAAATATTATTTTGTTAAAAGGAAATAAAGTAAGAGTGAAGTTTGTCACTTTCCGGGCACCATACATTTAAACCGCTAATGGGTTTGTTTGCTCTATGTAAGAGATTTTTTTTAAAATGAGCAAGTGAAGAAGTTATGATGCAAATGTCTGCGTAATGTTTGCCAATTCTGATTCTAATTGCATATGTGTCCAATTATGGTACGCGCGGATATATTACTTCACACACATCCGCTCCTAGCGAAATTATTTTCCCCTTTTCATTATACCAAACTTGTAACTTTATGATGAAAAATGATGGTAATGGATTTTTGTTTTGAAATTTATATTGCACTCTCAGAATCGATCAATCAAAGAAAAGATAATTCCAATATTCGATTTTCTATTAATGTCATTATAAGCCACTTTGAGTTGTAAAAGATGTCATTTAACTGCATCTTCTTGCTGTCAGGTAATGAATAACGGCGGGTCACTCTGACCAAGAAGGTATTAACAAGTGATAGCAATGTTTAGCAATTCCTAGTGCTTGATGAGATCATCTGGGTCCAAATGGAAAGTTTTGTTACATTAGGGCTTCACGCCCCATGTACCATACACGGATAGAGGATTACAGTGAACATTCTCAAAGACTGCCTGCCAAAAAGTCTTGTTCTCTGAAAAGAATTAACAAACACAAGCAGGATTTCAGTCAATGGACCTTCAGGTTGAACCCGGAGGTCCATTAACCTAAACTTTGCTTGTGATTCTTCGGCATATTTTCGCTGAAGTTGAGATCAATTCTGTGGATGAAATGTCCCATCACAGAGAGTTTTGCTATTAATCTGTTCCCCACCGGCACTATGTTATCAGTGTGTACCAAGGAACAAGGTGTCGTTAAGGCCATCTGTTTGGCTTGTTTCAATTCATTTGAACGTATTCCCTGCTTGAGATAAGAGCTGCGTTTCGTTGGAATATTCCCAATACATCATCAAAACATGTCTTCGACGAATGCATGCCTTGATGATGTAGTGGGAATATTTGTATTGGTTTTACCTGGTAAACGCATGCATGGACATCACTGCCCATACGTGGATTACGACCAGTCCACTACGGATGTACTGTATCGTTTTTTATTTAATGCTCAGGCATCAATTCACGCTGAAAAATTAAGTCATATTCCCCTGTCGGTCGGCAAAACGAAATATCAAAATGATATTTAGAAATCGATATTTCATCGTAGGTTCGGATGACGAATCACATGTACTTTAAACGAGTCAGCACATCAGTAATGAATTCCAGAGTCCCAAATACAAACGAATTCGAATAATTGATAGTGACAGTGACTAAATCAATTCATTAAATCAGCGGTTTCAAAGTTTGACTTTCTCATTCACCTTCCAGCGAAAAGCCGAAATCACTTTCAAATTTCTTCAGTTCAACTTCACACGTCTTCAGTGCATTGAGTTCAAAAAAAATAAAATGACGTGTCTTGTTATTGAAAATAAGAAAGTGGTGTTTTTTGTTATTGTTCTATTTCTTCGAAACACATTGCGATTATTTCAATTCGCCAGCCTTGGTAAATCGTAAAGTTAGGGGAGAAATAAGACGGGACTACTTTTTGTGCGGATATTCACACATTCCAATGGTTGGAGTTTGGTTGTTGTAATTTTTGTATGGACGCCGGTTCGGCACATAAATTTTGCGCCTTAATGGCAAATAAAGGCCACAAATTGGAGAGTTTGTAGTCGTAGAGCATTAAATAAAAAGAAAATTCACGAAAATTTGATGAATACCGAAAATATCTCGTGAGTGGCTACAAAGAAATATGAGGATCTTCACGAGCGACGCAGTCGCTCGTGAAGATCCTCATATATCTTTGTAGCCACTCACGAGATATTTTCGGTATTCATCAAATTTTCGTGAATATCCTCTATATATACCTACTGTAATACCATGCTGAATAACCAATTTGTCGTGAAAAAAACAGAAATAACACTAACCGTGCTGAAGTATTCATTCACACGAACTGATAAAGTAAGTCTAGTGAAAAGTAAGAAAGGGCAGAATTAGTCTGTGTGAAACGTCCTTGTCCGCACGATAACTCGAATACGAATCCTCCTATCTCGCTAGTTGTTGGCATACTGATAGACAGTCAGGACTCGACCATCTACGTTTGTCAGTCTCAAGGGCATGTGGATGTCCCTAGGGGTGTTTTAAAATGGGACACGCTAATATCTCAGGCATGGCATGACCTGTTGACCTGGAACCAACACTAAATGAGTTGAAACTCCATGGGGGTTTCAAATGTGGGTGAAGGTCACTGGGATCACCTGGGATCATTGGGTGCATTTTTCAGAATTGCTGAAAATCTCACTTTTGCCTACTAAAGCATTCCCAATGTCCATACATGTAATTCCACCCTCAAAAAAGACGGCGTGGCCAAAAATATTGAACGTGGGTCATGCTCACATCTCAAGCAAGGTATGACGTATATACCTGTACTGGGACTAACACCAAATAAGTCGAAACTCAATGGAGGGTCAAATATGGGTCAACGTCAATGAGGTCCAGAGGTCATTGAGTACATTTTCAGAATTTCTGGAAATCGCATTTATGCCCCCGCCCACCCCAATGCATTGCTGAAGTTCACACAAGTATTTGTATACTCAAAAAAGTGGGCGGGACCAAAAATTGTGAAAGTGGGTCACGCTCATATCTCAAACATGGGTTGTCCTATGGACCAGAGGCCAACACTAAATGAGTTTAAACTCCATAGAGGTTCCAAATATGGGTCAATGCACTGAGGTCACTCAAGGGTCACTGAGTGCATTTTTTAGATCTCATTTTATGATCTCTAATGCACTACTGAAGTTCGTGATATATTTTATACTCAAAAAATGAGCGGGGCCAAAAATATCCAGTTCTGATTCCTTTATAAATCACATTGAATGTTGTGCACAGAAAAAAGACCAACCACGCGCTTCGCATCGCCCTCCGCGCCCCTTTGACGCCCATTAGACTCATCCACGAATGGGCTAGCACTGATACGATCAAAGACCGACTTGAAACACTAGCCGCCAAAAACCACGACCTCCCCAGAGACAGTGAGCTACATACCCCCACAATTAGCAATATCCCCACGAAGTAAACAGGCAGAGATACGCCATATGGCGTGGCTGGGAAGATGAACTAGGTTGCTTCCATCGACCACACTCTGCGGATATAACGGTGACCCCAAATCAAATCAAATCAGCCCAGCCTAAAAAACGATTTAACTAACAAAAGCCAGAAGCGACAGGACCAAGATGGAAACGGGCAGAGAAACACCATAGGGCGTGGCTGGGAATAAGAACTAAGCTACCGCCATCGACCGCATACTGTGAGTAAAAGGGTGACTCGCCAAACCTATCCCAACCATAAAATAAAAGAAGATGTGTGGTGTGGCTAGGAATAGGAACTAGGCCGCCACCATCGATCGCACCTCTACGAATAAATGGGGTCGGGGCTAAAACCTCCCGCAAAACATATACATATAAAGGAGAATGACAGAAGGGCGGGGGTATCTCACCTTCCACTTTTTCTAATTTCAGACTAGCCAAAAAGACTAACAAAACAGCGGAAGACACCGAGAGCGCCCAAACCACAGAGCGACCTACCACATCTGCGAACCACAAACACAGCCACCACCACGACCAATGTCACATCCACTGAATAGACTAACATACCAACAGAAAGAAGAATCCGAAGCAGACTATACTTGCCGAGGACAGCTCCAACGAATGACACACAGTTAGTGGCAGACTATACTTGCCTGAAAACTAGACTCTGTAAACCACATATCACCTGAAAGACAGACACACACTTGATTTTTTTCCTCCCCATTAACCCTTGTGGATCATTCATACTATAAACCGTTATGGATTTTCTATCATCCTTCTCTTCATCCCCGGAGATGCTAACCCAACCCTCGGGAGGCGAGCGTTGGTCCTGCGTCCCGATAATGGCCCCTTTTTGTGTAAACGTCCCTGGGACACACTTTTGCTCTCGCCAAATATATTAACAAGCAGGCCTGCCCCGAACCAGGAAAGTTTGGGTCTTTTAGTGGCACTCTGAGAAGGGCCGTTGTTACTGTTGGTTGACGATTGTCTATCAGCCGAAGCCGAAAGTGTCCTTCCTCATCAAGATCAGCCAGAGGCAGATTTTATTTGCCGAGGACGGCCTCTATAAAACAGGACAAGTGACAGATTATACTTGCCTGAAGACTCCGTGGAAAAACTCCACCCTATCACCTTCGGGGAGAGGTAGCACCTTTGTCGGGATGTCACCATCTCACAGTGGTCCTCACCCGAGGAAGGAAACACCTGCCCAAAGGACACAAAGACGAACATCAAAGCCTACTCCTTCAACTTTTCCTCCTCTGCTGTTTCCAACATGCATGGTTACGACCTGCGAGAAATTTAAAAAATCCAAACGTCAGAGAAGGGTCGAAAGGGGCTTGCCCCAAACCGTCCCTACGTCGGCCCGTTTTCATTTGGTCTTGAATCGGACAATATCAGGTTATCACGGGACACTTCTAAGTTTGTTTGCGTTTAGGGTCACTTTCAGTATATACTACAATACCATGAACGCAACAGCATTATAAAACACATGCACTCGTCGTATTGAAGCAGGATTTAAAATATTCAATAAAATATACAAAGACACGTGTTTTTATGCTGTTGATAGTGCAATATATATGTTATTGAATATATTAAATTCTGCTAATGGGACGAGTGTCTGTGGTATAAAGTCAGTCCAGGTTAATCAATCGGTTTGCTGCCTTCTTTAAAGAACGCGAACCTCAAGCGTTAGTAACTTTGTTCTAATATAGCAGTGCACAGAACTCGTTTACCACAATAATCAAATATTGCTTCACTTCCACAGATTTCCACGTGCGGGGGCATATCTATGGGGTATAGGGTTGTATGGGTTTGACACACCAATCATCTTCCAGTCGGAACAATTTTATCTGGATTGGAGTCATGGATACCGAGTCGCTTTTGTTGCTCGTCTTGTACTTTGTTACGAGATTTGATTTGCTTCTTGGACCCATGCCACACGCACAGTCGGCAAACGGAGGTCTGTTGCTGATTGAGGATGTTGGGGTCCCAGCATGACCAATTTGGAGTAGGGTACGTGCTGATTAAATAAGAAGTTGGAAGCCCAGGTATCACGACTGCATGTGTTTAAATGACTTTTTTAACTATAAATGCAGTTGGCAAATATTCCGACTACATTATCAAGGCACGCCTTCGAAGAAGGCGTGCCTTGAGGATGTATTTAGAATATTTCTTCAGTCTGGACTTGGGTCAGGACTTGAGTCATGACAGTTAGAACAAAGTGGGTTTACACCTATCCCCACCACCACCCAGTCGGTTATCTTCAAGACGCCCCTGAAACATATTTACCAAGGAAACTGCAGAAACTCGTTAGGTGAGCTGTGATAATGGATAATAAGTAAGCGTTTATCAACTCTCTGTCCACTACAAAACTCATATGGGGTGTATAAATTTCCATATTTACATTAATTTAATATGGTCGAAACCAATATCTCGGACCACCAGTCAAATTCGGAAAGGCGTTCGACGCTGTTATGCGCTATTTGTTTACTTGCTTTTTTGTGGAGTTTTCGCACACACTATCTTTGAGTTAATGTGTCATCTTTTTACTCACAAAAATATAGATATTCTTTTGTGTTCCAGTTATCTATACTCCAATCAGTAAGTATTTAATTCTCCTTGAACACAATTTGTGGAACTGAGCGGTGTTATCATAAAGGTACGACCGTGGTGACTCTTCCTTCATAATTATTTAGAACACAAACATGTCTAGTAGTGTTAATAAACCCAATAAAGATTCGATCAAATCCAGGTCTCGATTGAGAAATATTTCTTGCGTGATTCAAAGAATGGGAGCGCGGTGGCTCAGTGGTAGACTGTTGGACTTCTATGCTAGAGGTCCCACGTTCGATCCCCGTCCGGGACAACCGCGTTGTGTCCTTGGGCAAGGCACTTTATCTCGGTGGCCTACATGGGTGCACGATGACACCGTGTACTAAGGCGATTACACGTCTTCAACCGCTGTAACCCTGCTTGAGCGGAACTTAAACAGAGTTAGAATGTTGAGGAGCTGACAGTTGCTCGTCGATGCTCGGTGGTTCTCTCCGGGTACTCCGGCTTCCTCCACCTGTAAAACTGTCACGGCCACGATTAGCCATTGTGCATAAGTATGTGACCTGAAACACCAATAAATAAATAAATAAATAAATAAATAAATAAATACATTCAAAGAATATTAATGTTTGTGGTATTTTTCAGATTCAAGCGTGTGGAACATTTCAGTTGGCCGGAAAAGCGAAACGACCAGTGAGTCAAAATGTAATCGATGGGCTTCTTAAGGGCTAGAACGGTTCCAGCCCTTAGCAGCGTCGAATTCCTGCAATATTTCATTGGTGGATTGAGAGCTTGGTTTAAAACAGGACGAGATTATATACCGATTGTCAAGGTGATAGCTAAAAGATGCGATTTTGTTGTATAAAAGTGTACATATCTTTGAATATTTTTCTCGTTCGGGCCAAGGTATAAGAAATTTGCGTTTATATAACGGACCCGAAAACCGATTTGTCACCCAAACAGACCAGAAATAACTCAAACTCTGGTAACTAAGCATGAAATTTAATGTCCATTATTGAGCATTTGTTGAACGCCACATGGGCGGTCTGGATAAAACATTAAAGGTAGTAAAAGCCAGTTCTCTCCTGCAATAGTTATCTACGTAATTATGGCCACGAAGGGGTTATTATGGTGTAAACGCATATGTTCTGGACACACACCCATATTACGCATCTATTCCGTCTCTGAAATGTCAAAAGATACCAAAATATGAGTCTTTCAAAGGAACTTTAAAGCGAGTATTAAATTAAGATAGATCTGAGCGGCCAAGTTCAAGAGAAGCGATTAAACTGAGAATTAATGTTCTGGCTATGGAAATAAAAATCGGGGAGTTTCTCGAAAAATTCATTCCAGCCAATTCCAGTCTGAAAGTGTGTAAGGCTGTGGGTCGTTGCTTGTAGATGAGGATGTCCCATGCTATTGGTTAGAGGAGGTGCCGCATCGGTGCGAAAGTATAGGCACGTTGTGATGTAGGGTGGGGGGGGGGGGGGGGCACTGAGCTCATATTTAGAATAGGAGCAGTCGATGGCCAATTCGATGGCCATATATGAGAATAGGATCAGAAACACGAAGTACGAGCTCAGGGAGCTATTCACATTTAGATAAACGGCATTACCTGTTTAAGAAGGCAAGCCATACGTAGGCAGAGTAGGCTTTTCCTGTATGAACATTATTCCGAGAGAGACGTAGGGGAGAGTTTAACCCAAATGGTGGCGACTGTTTGAGTGGAAAACGTCAAGTAAAGTGAAAATAAGCTAGTGGCCGTGCGACGGCAGTGGGAGAGTGACATTCCGTCACTTGTTGGATGAAAGGCGTCCCGACAAAGTGACAATACGTAAGTCGCCGTGCGACGGCAGTGAAAGGGTGAAGTGAAGAGGCGACCAAGGAACAAATACCAGCGAAAAGGAGGAAAAACCAGTGAATGCGGACCCGCAAGTGACTCAAAAACTTTGTGGGTAGGGGGTGATTGACATTTGTTTTCTTATTCTTTTGGATTCCATGTAAGCCGCAAATTGTCATATTTATTTTTTTATATATGTATTAAAATTATTGTTTTCAGTGAACCCCTGTTGATTTATGCTTTTCGAGGAAAAGTTATTAATCCCTTCAGGATAAGAACCACCCCAACAAAAGTGAAACGGAAGGGTTCGTCACGGTGAGACATACGTTCACGCACGGATTCAGGCAACACTCCTTGAGTTTTGGCTGAATACGCGGCGTCAATCTATTTCTTCCAGCAGCGACAAAGCCCCGGTTTCCGACACTGATGACCAGAGATTTCAAGATATAAGGTACGGTCGTGGTGGGACGCTCAAACTCCACGCGTGGGCAATATTTCCACGGATGCGTTAACAGTGCATCCCCGACATAAAAACAATGGAATCGCCATCACATTTTCAATAAATGAAGCACCGGGTTCGATCCGGTGCTTCTTTCATTGAATATTTGCTGAAAACTGCTGATTATGGAGAAAAGCGCACGTGGGCAGTACTGCTCATGCATGGATTTTTACCATTTCGCGGCGGCTGTTCTGTATACAGGAAAGGAAATGTTCTTCGTGATCCTTTCTTTTTGCGTTCGTAGTATGCACCAAAATTTCTTATTTTGTCTGAAACTAGAAACTACTAACTTACCACGTGACAGTTCTTATCCAATAACTACAATAAAAACTTGTCAGTGCTCGGTAATAATGAATAAAAGGAAAGCGTGTTTGGATCGATTGGTGTTCATCACCTGCGTGCTTTGTGAACCATCATTACTTTGCGAATACACGGAGAACACTCGCTTCCAGGAAATAAGTAAACAGAATAAGTTTTACTGGGGAAACTGTAGTTTCCTGTTACCTGACGTCATGTACAAAAAGTTAATGTAGAAGGAGAAATAACTTCCGGGTGCGCACGAGTGAACATCTTTCTGCCTCGTGGAGGGGAAATTTTTTTTAAAAAAACATCTATTAATGTGTATCCTTAAAACAGGATAAGTATAAAAATTGCCAAATCCTTCCCACCATTTGGCTAAATCAAAAGTATCTACACTGACACGTTTCTTTAGCACATTACATGATTTTGATCTTTCACATTCCCTATTTTCGTGCAGTGTCACCCTGAATGTAAACACCGGAGATATTCAAATTTGAAACCACCCATGTCAAACGCCAACCTAGACAAATATTTAAATAAACCATCCACCGCAAGAGCGGATGAAAAACATTTTACTCCAATTATTGTCACAGATAGCAAAGGTACTTGGACTCTGAGAGAGGATCAAGACCCTGAATACAAAGACGTAATGTGGCGTTGTAAGGGAGGAAGAAACATCGCAAACGGTTGCTCCTCAATCCAGCTGACATACAATCACATAATAAAGTTTGGTATTATCTTTGGCTGGGTACGTGTGATCTTACGAGCCGTAGTGAAAATGGACAGATATCACTAAGAAATCAAGATGGAAATAACACACATTTATTTAGCCAATTAGACAATATATCAAAAATTTTCCATAATCATCCGAACTGTAAAATAACATTCCTAGAATTACCAGTGTACTCAATCCAAAAGAAAAATAAAAGTGTCGGTCTCCAAAATTGGAGCGATTTCGAGTCTCAGGACAAAAAAAGTCTATGAACTCAACACATATATACGCCACCTAAACAGACTGAACAACGTCCACTCTCCCGAATTCTCTAGGGACCTAAAAAGATCTAGAATTGATAAAAAAAGGCAGCAACAGAAATAAAGAACAGAAAAATACCATAATTATAACCTGTATGCAGACAGATTACATCCTCTTGGCCTACTAGCCAAAACATGGTACAGAAAAATTAACAACCAAATAAATTTGAACTGTTTTCCTGCTGTGAGTCAGTAAGTGTAGTATTTTCTGCGCTAGACTGACTATCCAAACACAGCATCCAAAACATTCAAGGTATGTGTGCCCTACAAACATTATTTACCATACAAACACTATTTATTATTTTTATCTCAGTTTGGACAAGTATACAAATATTTACTGTTTTATTTTTCAATATGCCTAATATAATACACAATAGATCCTATAGTTGCGGAATCTGCGATAGAACGGTCAACTGGTCAACCCGCGGAATTGTTTGTGACACCTGCGATCAGTGGTACCACGCCACATGTCAAAGCGTAAATTCTAGTTCTTACAATCTTTTAAGCGACACAAAACTTGATGTAAGCTGGCATTGCAAAGTATGCCAAAATCCAAATTATAGTTCTGTAATTTTTGACCCACTAAGCATAAAAGAGCAATGCTACCTGCCTGAAAACTCAAAATCAACATCATTGTCAGACACACCAAATACATGCAAAAGCCCTGAAATTAAAGACATCAAACCGTTGCATAGCTCAACTCCTGAGAGAAAAAATCTAGATAAAAATAAACCCTTATTAAGAATAATAAATGTGAACTTCCAATCAGTGAAAATGAAGGAAGACAGGATTCTAATCAAGCCTTGAAAGCGAAGAAATACCAGAACTTGACACTGATTGCGAAATAATCTGGGCGAAAATAAAATTGAAAGAATCTAGAAATATCCAAATTTGTTCCTATTACAGAAATAATGTTTCTGACGAAACAAGTCTAAAACATCTAAAAATGTCTTTGGAGAGAGGTATAAATACAAACAACTCAATAAACATAATCGGTGGGGACTTCAACTTCCCAGGTTGGGACTGGAGAGACACCACCCTAAAAGCTAATACCCCACACTCAAATCTACATCTTGACTTTCTCGATTTGATTCAAGACCTCAGCCTAAACCAACTTGTCAAGGAACCAACAAGGAAACAAAACACCTTAGACCTTCTACTCACAAATGAACCAAACTTAGTAACAAAACTTGATGTGATCCCTGGCCTGTCTGACCATGACACTGTCTTCGCAGAATGCAACATTATTCCAGCTAGTTTGGATCAATCACCTTGTAAAATACCAGAGTACAAAAAAGCTGAATGGGGTTCATTTCGAGATGACTAGCTATCTTTACACACCGATCTAGCCGATCAAGAAAGAGACCCGAATAAAATGTGGGAAGCATTCCATCACACCATTACCGATGGCATCTCCAAGTACATCCCGCACAAAACCCTTAACAAAAAGACTAAATTAGCATGGGTCAATTTCGAACTCAAACACCTATTAAAAAAAACAGGAACGCCTGTATAAAATAAAGAAGAAAAACGCAGACGAAAAATCACAACTAGATTATAAAAACATAAAAAGGCTAGTCCAAAAACGCATGAGACAAACATACTGGAACTATGTTGAAAACCTATTTAATGATTCCGAAAGTCAGAACACAGATAACACACGGAGCAAACAAAAAAAATGACAACCTATGTGAAAAGCCCCAGAAGAACAAACGCTTCTGGACCTCTATTAAACATAAGAAAAAAGATTACACAGGAGTCTCGTCCCGTAAAGTAAATGGAATCCTACATGAAAATCCACAAGACAAAGCAAACATCCTAAATGATCAATTCCACTCTGCATTCTCTGCAAATATTACAATATCAAAGGAGCAGTTCGAAACATCAGACTACATGTCACAACCTGCAAACTATTCAACCATGCCATCACTAAACATAACTACTCTCGGGATCCAAAAGCTACTCAACCACCAAAAACCACATAAAGCCCCAGGACCAGACAATATTCCACCAATCATCCTAAAAACACTTTCTCTTGAAATATCACCTATCCTCAACATGATCTTCCAGAAAAGCCTCGAAACTGGCAATGTACCATCAGACTGGAAAAGGGCTCTAGTTACGCCTGTCTTTAAAAAAGGCTCACGCTTATCATCAGGAAATTATAGACCAATATCGTTGACATGTATCTGTTGTAAAATCTTTGAACACATAATTACAAGTGCCCTCATGAAACATGGCGAAACAAATAATATCTTCTACCGCCTCCAACATGGCTTTAGAAAAGCCAGATCCTGTGAAATTCAACTACTCGATTTTGTTGATAATCTCACAGAAAACATAAAAAACAAAGTTCAAACTGATGTCATCGTTATGGACTTTGCTAAAGCATTTGACAAAGTAAATCACAGTCTGCTTATACACAAACTCAGATATTACGGGATCCACGAAAAGATCTGTGATTGGATCCAAAATTGGCTTAGTAATAGAACACAATCCGTTGTTGTGCAAGGGCAACCTTCTGACCCCATAGCAGTAGAATCAGGTGTTCCACAAGGGTCAGTCCTTGGCCCGTGTCTCTTCTTCCTTTACTACATAAACGACCTTCCGGACAAAATAAAATCATCAGTCCGCCTCTTTGCAGATGACACACTTGCATATACCACCATAAACAAACCATCTTTAAATATACAGCTCGAAAATGACCTGCAAGAAATGGGGAGATGGGAAACAAAGTGGGTGATGAAATTCCACCCTGACAAGTGTAACATTCTCTCAGTTACAAACAAGAAAAACAAGCAAATAAATACATATACATTACACGATCATATACTCAGCCATATGGACACCATCAAATACCTTGGCCTAACGATAAAATCTGATCTAAACTGGGACATACATATAAATAATATCTACAATAAAGCCAACAAAACTATTGGCTTCCTTAGGAGGAACTTAAATATTGCCTCTCTTAAAATAAAAGAACAAGCATATAAAGCCCTAGATAGACCATTGGCCGAATATGCTAGTACAGTATGGGATCCACACACAAAAAATGAGATAAATAAAATTGAAAAAATTCAAAGGCGTGCAGCTAGATATGTGACAAACCGACATCACAACAGATCAAGTGTCTCAGACATGATAGTTAGCCTAAACTGGAAAACACTTGAAGAAAGACGTAAAAATGCTAGAGTTCAAATACTTCATAAAATTGTACACAATACAGTAGTAATTGATCACAAATCTAGACTAAACAAGCCACGTCGTACCACTCGCCATTCCCATCACAACGCTTTCTGTGTGCTTGAGTCTCGCATTGATGTACGTAAATGGTCCTTCTATGCACGCACAATACAGGACTGGAACAATCTTCCACAACAAACTACCACCTTAGAAAATTATAATAAATTCAAAGAAGCACTATAAACTAACTCAAAAAGGGACGAAACAGGAAACACTAGTGGCGACATCCAGAGGACTACCCGGCTGTAAATTGCAGCCCTTCGCCACCAAAACCCTAAACAAAATAGATATACACATGTGCATATAGACATGAAATTTGTAAAAAGTCGCAAAACATTTTTTTTTCTCTCTTTTTTTTTTCTTTCTTTTTATCTTATAAATATTATAATTGGAGCAGTCAGTGGAGCATTATCTCCGCTACACTGCCCCATTGAACATAACTAAAAAGTATATAGATATAACTGCCAAATGATACGAAAACAATCTAACAGTCACCATCATACTATAAAACTCTACCAAACCCCTACAGTTTCAGCAAATGCAAACCGCCCTCACCATTGACTGCCATTGGAAAATATCTATGAACAAAATCTACAAACCCTCCACGAGGGCAAATCCGAGCGCACCCTCCGAAACCAAACCAGCAGAATCATCAACCAGTTGATGGAGTTGGTTCTAAAAAGAAGAAAGTACATCACCAATGACGTCAAAAAGAACAATCAAACAACAGAGTTGTAGTGTTTATATACCATCAGATCAAGGCCTCAAACTTTTTAACATATAGGTGGCAAGACAACTAAGATAGGAATATTTTATACGGAAACCAACATTTATCGACGTGCCTCAACCAGATGACACACACTATTCACCCCACTACCCCATCCCACCCCAACAAATGTTTCGATGGTCATCGTCAAAAAACTACAAAAGAACTTTATATGTAAGCTTCAAGAACTGTGTTTTTAGTTTTTGTTTATTTAGATCTTTTTCTCTATTGAGAGTGCAACTTTCTAACTGAGAGTTTTTGATGGGTGCGCCACTACCAACGAAAAGTAATCTACGACACTGGACCACTACCAACGAAAAGTAATCTACGACACTGGTCCAATGAGATGGGAAAGTAACACGTGGGCAGATGAAGCGACTTGCATATAGCAGAAGACCCGCAAAGAAACTTCGTTACATCGAGTCAAAACCTGGAGTTTTAAAAACGCAGCGATTATTTGGCTTCCGTGAAAACCATCCCTTGTGCCAGCCTCTTTACCCTGGTATGGATCTACGGTTGATATGTGTATTCCAAAGGTAGCTTCAGGTACCTCATTTTTGTCGTTTATCGTTATAAACCCGACCCTTTTTGTTCTCCAGTTGAAACTAGAAGTCCTGCCACAATTAGCGCAGAAAATGCTCGTTAGTTAATGCGCTTCTTACTGCACAAGAATGAAGTAGTCTGAAATAGACAAGCGCGTTTGCGTTGCGCGATACAAAATGTAATGCGCTATTTGCGAGGTCGGTAATGAAATCACGAACTGAACCGATCAAACAGAAAGAAAATATTGAGACCACAAAATGTGGAAGGTGTATTATTTTTTAATCGCCGTAGGATAGATTTTTACTTAGAAATTATTCACAACTTCTGAGGACAAAACGCAAGAAGCACTTGCAAACTTTCATCACATGGACCACCGGGTTGCACCCGGTGGTCCATGTACTGAAAGTTTGCAAGTGTTCCATGTGCTGTTATGAACAATTATGAATACTTTTCGAGAGGAGAATATGTGGCTCGGCAATTAAACAGTAATCCACTCTCTCCATTCTGTATATGCAGTCGAATATTAATATCAGTTTACGTCATTACATGTGCATGCATCGGAGTAGAGTTTGGAAATGATGTTAATGATCTTTGTTTACTTGGATACAATTGTATAGAGTTGGACACGCTGTTCCTTTTTACGGGAACTGAGTTACGCTAATGGTGCAGTTTGGCAGTGACAAACGTGCACTTTCATCTGCAGCTTATTCTGCGTCTCTTTTCCAGTAGTTTGTTTGTTTTCTGGTTTGTTTGTTTTGTTTTTTGTTCTTTGTTTTTTTGTTTGTTCCTTTTTGTGTGTGTGTTTTTCTTCTTTTTCCCCCTCTTGTTTCCCCAGTTTTCTTATTTTTCTCTTCCTACCCAACAACGACGATGGGTTCAAACTGTATTTTACTCAGTTTTAGCAACCACCTATATACTTTGCTATTTTTTAAATGTTCCAGGAGACGGCTTATACAAGCTAAGTGCTTTCTGCCGAATCATGTCCTTTGATATTGTCAGCTATTTCTATATATACTCGCCCAAAAAAGAAAGTGTGCATTGCAGAAATTGATCCAACTCCAAAAAAATAATTTCGTAGGTGTAAAGAGTGTTAACCTGTTCATGAATAAGTTATATTGAACACAAAAACAGCTTTCCCGGTTAAAATTGCATTAACGTTAAAAGACGTGCTGCACGTTTGTGAAAAGGCATGTTTTGCACGTGGAGAGTCTGAAAATTCATGCAGCGTTGTGAATCCTTGGGTATTTAAACACTAAAGTAAGGCCTTCCTATCGTTCACATTCCAACTTGCGCTGCTGTTAAAACGACTCCACATTAGCATGCCAAGATTGACAATGAATCAACGTCTCCTTGCCCTGGGTATGATTAGAGCTGGCAGAACACACAGAGAGGTTGCCCAGCATTTGAACTGCCACCGTAACACTGTAGACAGGCTAATCCATCGACATGTACAACATGATGACGTTCGGGACCGACCCCGCTCCGGGAGACCCCGAGTTACCACCCCTGCACAAGATCGGTATATCCGTGTCGTCCATCTCCGGAACCGGCAACAAACGGCAACGACGACAGCCAGGAACATCCCTAACCTGAGACGGATACATCCTCAAACAGTAATCAACCGGCTGAGAGAATACGGCTTAATTCCTGGAAGACCTGCAATTCGTCCGATTTTGACGTCACGTCATCGTCGTGCTCGACTGCAGTGGTGTAGATAACATCTCAGGCATCCCTTACATTCGTGGCGACGTGTTTTATTCACAGATGAATGTCGTTTCCATCTTTCATCATCAGATGGCCGCCAGAGAGTGTACAGACGTCGAAACGAACGCTACGCAGATCCATGTGTCGTGGAGCGAAACCGTTATGGGGGAAGGTCTCTCATGGTGTGGGGCGGCATCACTGCCCGTAACAGAACTGAGCTGGTCATTATTGATGGCAATCTCAATGCAGCCAGATATCGTGATGAAGTGCTTACACCTGTTGTTGTCCCATTTCTGCAACGTCACGGCCCCGGCGTCATTCTACAGCAGGACAACGCCCGACCCCACGTAGCTCGTGTTGTTCAACAGTATCTGCAGCAACAACAAGTGGATGTTCTTCCCTGGCCCGCAAATTCGCCCAATATCTCACCCATTGAGCACGTATGGGACGAAATGAAACGTCAGCTACGCCGGCTTCCCCATGCACCGTCAACGCTTGTGGAACTCCAAAGACAGCTTATCAGAATATGGAACAACATCCCACAACACTTCCATGCTAACTTGTTCGCTTCCATGAGGCGTAGATGCACAGCAGTAGTCGATGCAGACGGAGGTCATACCAGATATTGAGTGTGTGACTTTTGTGTTTGACCCTTAGTGTCTTTGACTCTCCATGGCACCAAGAGTATTCGTCGTAGCGTAATGAAATTTCTCGTGTTGATCACAAATTGATTGTTCTGTGATTGAATGAAATTTCCATGAATGAAAATGATATATATCTTTTTTTAGTGTTATTTTTTAGCATGCACACTTTCTTTTTTGGGAGAGTATATCTTGCTATAATGCATACCTTCTATCATAAATTCTGAACAGTTAATGTAATATTATCAATCTCTTGTATGTAGTATATCATGTTCAATTCTGAATAAATATTGTTTAAACTAAACGTGCACTTACTTCAAAATAGTTCACAATACAGTCACATGACTTCTCGATTTAACTGTAGCAGCTTTACAAGACGATTTGAAAACATTTTTAAAAGATGGTTTTCAAAAACTAACCACACACATCCTTTTGCATAGCATAACTAGAACTGAAAGAGAACAGATGGATATAAAACGTGACCATTTCTATCTTGTTCAGAATCGCAAAATTAAAACTCCAGAAAATTGACTATTTTTTTAGGACTGAACAAAACTAGCACGAAGCCATCAGAAGATGCTTAGTGAATGCATGCACGAGGAAGAGGGGTTATACCCTTAAAATACACGTAGCTACCTTTTGCCCACGCAAACCGACATCCGTTAAGTGGAATCCGTGAGTGAAAAGAATTATTTTCATGACGATTTGAAAAGATCACAGTAATCAACTGTGTAAATCAAACAGTCAGATTTGATCTGAACGCGCAAAACTGTCATTATATTTTCCAAGATACTCATTAGGTGCGTTGGAATTGTTCCCTTGTGAATAATTTGTCATGTTAAATCGAATCAATTCCCTTCGACTCAGCCCGTTCAGAAAATGCCATACCATACATCGATTCTTTTTGTGGATTGCAAATTATAAACACCATAAAACTTACATCTTACCCCAACAGTGGCGGCGGAACGATTTTCAAGGGGGGGGGGGGGGGGGGTGCTGAATCGGGCGATGGATTGTCGTCGATGTGGCGCACCGACCATGGTTTGACTCGCCGTACGAACATTTTAAATTCTTGGGTCCCAAAACCCCCATTTCCATGCATCTAGGCAGATATTTTGAAATTTTTCCGGAGATGGATTTGAAAAATTTCACAATTTGAGAGCCGTTCAAAAACGTCGGTAAAGCATACAGGTGGGGGTCTATTTATCAGCTTTGGTCGTATGCTTTACCAGACGTTAACAGCAATTATACTGTCTGTGGATTATCTTGTCTGGGCTGGATTTGGTTCTTGTATGTCTGTAAGATTATAACAGACTATATACGTTTTACTGTTTGCTGCCACTTATTGCAAAAAATGATCCGAAATCCATCGAAACCAGTACTAGAGAAACATAGCTGGCGAAAATATGGGGGAGGCTCTGGATCCGCCCCTTGTTTTACCAGTCATTGGTTGTGTTAAAATATATGCTTACAAAAAACATGGCCGGCCAAAAACATGGTCCCCAGTCCCCCGGTTCCCAAACATTCTGCCCCTGCTCAAACATTCTTTTTTCATGGAGACTAGCGAGTCCATTTGTTATGAAGATTTAAGACGGAAAGCAGCACGCAGAAACGTCACTTCCTGTCGGCAATTTTATAGTCTCGATTCCTTTCCCGTTAATGCCATCTACGCCTCCGTAACCTCGGTGTTTTATACTACGCTACTCCGGGGGGGGGGGGACTATTTTGTGGCGTGATTATAATAAACGAGAGTGGTACTTATTGTGCTGAAACACGTATCAAGTCGCTGTAGAGAAAAGACAGATGAATTGTTACAAACGCTGCAATAACGATCCAATAATTGTGAGATTGAAACCGATCCAAGTAATCTTTCCCGTGCCTTTTGAAAAAGTATTTTACTTCATTTTATCTACATGGAATGCAAACTACTTGTAAAATTAACTGACTTGAACCCATTAGGTCAGGTATGATTATGCACTTCTTAGGGCCCTGCGAGGATTCGAAATTCCATTCGATTCGAAATCATCTCGATAATTCGATGCGATTCGATTTCCTAAACGCGATATGTTCTCAAAATCTTACAAAGAGTCTCCTCTTGAACTCTTCTTCTAGCATCAGATCGCCTTACTGGAGACCTGATGACAGAGGAAGTGTTCAAGAAGGTTCCGCTCCTGAAACTACTTTTATTCCGCTCTGGACTGGAATATTTATATATCACATGAAACGTCGTTAATTTCGACGTAACAACCCATGTCTTATTTCCTGATTATCAACTAGTGTCCAATCGGCACGTGATCCCATAGCAGCAGCAGCATTGTATTCTTGACATGACGTTCACATGACGTCAATTACGAAAGCAGGTTCAAGTAAAGCGCATTCATGACATCATGGGATGAAGTGTCTGAGCCAACGAACTGATTGTCGGTTGTTTTGGGAGAATTTAGCGACAATGAATTAAATAAAAAGTGTAAAAAACATTCGAAAACTCATGTGATACACAGAAGCTTTAACTCGTGATGTTTGGATATAAGATTTTTTTAGACTCGTTTGATGAATTCGACTCACAACTCGCCTAAAGGCTCGTTGTGAATCAAATTCATCAAACTTGTTTCAAAAAATCTTAGGCCTATATCCGAACATCACTCGTTTGAGATCCTCTATTTGTTTGCCCAAACAGGTGAGTCGCCGGTTGTAAGAAGGTGCAGTTTCCACAACTTGAACTATTCGATTCGAGATTCAATTCGATTCGAAATCTTCTGTCTGATTCGATTCAGTATTCGAATGGCCCCAACATTTGCGATTTGCAGAGTCATAGCAATTCATTCAAACCATTTCTCAGTTCTAAGAAATAACCAGACTGGGGTGTGAAAAACATCATGAAATATGAAGACACACTTCGCGACCTGATGTCCAGGTTGTCCCAAGTGACGTTTGGGGCGAAAATGAGGTTTGAGTACCGGTCGAACCGGAATTTCATTGAGCGTCTACTGTTGATGGAATCTAGGCGGTATCTCGTATCCCTACAAAAATATAAGCGATTATTGTTTGTCCCAAGTGCATCCAAAGCACAATTTTTCAGTTCCGTCTTAAACTTCTGCTGAAACACTATGCTTCCATATTACCCCCTTTGACGATCAACCAAACGAACGATTCCATTTTGTCCTAACTGACATTGCATGCATAAAATGTTTACTTCGATCAATGTGGAACTGAATGTTACACCCTTCTGAGATGTACATTCACCCCCTCGACGGATTAAATCCAAGATGACAGCTTCGATTAGTTTTGTTGTCATGAGCGCAGATATGTTTACCAAAGTGTGTATGTGTTGGGGGGGGGGGGGGCTGAAACCTAAAACTCTAAAGCCTGCTCTCCGCATCGACTCTACATACATGGTGATCTACGATCTTAAATGGTAAATATAAATATCCAGTATTTAGAAAAAGCTGCAATAACACCTGAACATGGTCTCTCAATATGCTACAAGACAAGGCACCAGGGTCCCGAGTCTTGGATTCCACTAAGAGCTCATGAAAAGACAGCTATTCAGTATTCAGAAAACACCAAAATAACACTCGAACATGGTCTCTCAATATGATACAAGACAGGGGGTCTGGGTCCCGTGTCTTGTATCACATTAACTAGTGGAGTGCAAGATTGTTTTTAGTCTTCTAGATATTTTCAGATGTCTTTGCTTGAAAACAATTTATGGGAGGGGCATATAGGCTCCCACAAATTGTAACTAGGCATATCCGCACAAACTAAATTCGTTCACGTTTGCTTATTTATTTGTTTTTATATTTTCTTTCTTGCTTTTGGGGATTTTCTTCGATCTTCACGATATTTTTCGAAGTTTAAGTATGATTTGATATCAACATCAGGCATAGTATTAGGAAAGGATTTATACCATGCCTGGGGATATCAAATCATAATGGCATCTGACTGGGAGCTATTTAAAATAAGATATTTAGTCACAATTTCATTTCGTATTCGTATCTCACAGTCATCATGGTAATCTCATGGGAGACCTGGGAAGTAAAGCGGCGCTTCTTTCCAAATTCTGTTTCGCTGGCGAAATAGGACCCAGTAACCAATGTTTTTGGTGGACGTCCTCTAAAATGGGCACCAAGGCTGTGAACAATTGGACTAAACTTGACTTTTTTGGCTGTGTTGCTGTCATGACACGCCCCATTGCAGACCCCATTGCAAATATATAAAATCATGGTGATCTATGCTGTGAAAATTGTGATCTTTACGACGGGTGACTAGTCTACTGGAAATGAATAATACCAAAATCTGATAGCTTTTTCATTCGTTTATTTCTTTGATCTTTTACCTCCGATTTAGGATTCAGTCAGATTCATTCATTTATTGCTTTGTGGTTAAGGTCACTTTTCTGCATCGTTACTAATCGGACCGCAACATGGATATAAAGTCAACTTTAGCCAATATTGTTTTTAGCTATGTTGTAAATTTTTTAAGACTTCCACCCCGAACATTGGTTACTGGGTCCTATTTTACCAATAAAACATAGCTTGTTTCATGCTGTAAAAGCACTGCTTTACATTCTGGGATTTCTACGAGGAGATTTATCCAATTTTATATATTCGCTTAGACAAATCTCAAGTCTTTCACATTCATCAGCCTTGCCTAGATGTTGGTAAAACATGACAGTAAGTGGTGTGTCAAAATCGGTCTCTGTAAGAATTGATCGTAATCTAGCAAGCTCAGTCTGGCCGAAATTCTACCTCATACCCATCTTCGCTTGTCACGAGTAGCTGGCGAGCGAAGAGAAGTACAGGGCAGATTTCAACCACACTGTCGCTACATATGTTTTGAAAGTGCATGATGATTGACACAAAATTTCCTTCGAGTACTGAAGTTCCACAAATAGTGTTGACCCAGTCCACATACTCAATACAGATGCTTCCCTAAATTGTTTATGTACTCCAGAGTTAAGTTTGGCCTGGGACTACTTTTGTTTGAATAAAACTATTCTGTTTTACAATCAGCGTTGTTCCTGATCACTGAGTCGTGAGCGTAAATTGATTAAGATGTGACAACAAATACACTTGTGGAACTTCAGTGCTCGGAGGAAATTTTGTGTCAATCATGCACCATGCACATCTTCGCACATGATCTGAAACCTGTTTTATCGTTCAGAAATAATACTTCCTAAAGTAATCTTGAGTATTATTTCTAATGACATTTCGAGTCCAAAACAGTTAAAGAATATGAACGAATAGAGTTTTGTTAATTTAAAGCCATTACAAAGTTGGATTATATTGGAATAAATGTTTTATAACTACCGTTAGTTTCCTTTTTAATCATTCAAGAACCAGAGGAATCACGCAGAAAAGGTACAAGTACTACCACAACTGATAAAATGCAATAGTACAGTCGTTTCTGGTTTTACGAATCTGGAAAA
This sequence comes from Pictodentalium vernedei, assembly GCA_031216915.1. Taxonomy (NCBI): domain Eukaryota; kingdom Metazoa; phylum Mollusca; class Scaphopoda; order Dentaliida; family Dentaliidae; genus Pictodentalium; species Pictodentalium vernedei. Next base: position 302,802,952 of record CM062290.1, on the reverse strand, counting down.
CACGGGCGTATCTAACTAGGTTCATGAAGTTACTTTGACGTTGGGCGTTGAGCGTTGGTTTGACCTTGTTATTAAGGTAGTTTAACGTTGGGCATTCGCCTGAGAGTAGCTCGATGTTCAGTGCTTGACATTCGTTTGGCATGATCAATTTGTACTTGCATTTAACTGATATCTATGGAGTTTCTAGAACGATGAAATATCGTAGAATCCTTCTGCACATAGAGCAGTTAGAGTTTAATAAGCATAAATTCCATCTTGCCTTGCAGAATTTCATATCGCCGATGGCGTCTGTCTTGTCCTAAGTACATATCTTACTTTTGATTCAACCACATAGAACAAATTGGAAGTGAAAAGAAATGGAGGGGCCATGTAGGATTACGCATCACATTTCATTCATGTCAGTTCCATCTTGTCCCAACTCCAAATCTGGATACCCTTCCCCCATAAACTTGCAGAAAAAATGTCATATATAGCCGCTAATCACCAACATCAAATATTCAGTCGCACACAGAAATGAGTTCTCTATCGTTTCAACTCAGAACTGTATATGTAAACCAAATAGATTGCCCACACCAGACTTCCAAACTTTAAAAATCGATTATCTCAAAAACATAAAAAATGCACTTGGGACAACATGGAAATCAGGTCGCGACTTGACGTTAACATCTAAGAGTAAAGTTCTGTGATGATCATTAAACTGAGAGTCTCTCTGGTCGCCATAACTTTTTTCCCAGCAATCTCATTTTTAGAATGTACTCATATTACAGTTTTCCGAATTTATAACACGTCTGTTACTTTTCCTCCAGTTCCATATTTACAAATCCATACGTAACATGCGTTCCGAATAGATTTCCGTTGACTTATTATTTCGCCACATGACGTGATGGATCCACCCAAAGACCAAAACTACGCCTATTTTTAACCCCCTTCACACTGATGTCTATCAAACGAGATTGAATTGGTTAAATTTCTAGTTGCATTATGGGAAATTCTTTCTGCCTGAAATTTAGATATTTCGACATCAGCGTGCAGGGGGTTAATCGACCAATCGAAACGTTGTATTTTGACTAATAGTCCAGGCACATTAGACATAAAAATGAGAAAGTAAGGAAAAAAATCGGAGAAAGCTGATTTTTTTTATATGTTTCCGGGACACACATTGCGGATAAAGTGTGAAAAGTCCCCGCGAATCCGAGTTGAGCTTTTTTAGTTATAGCGTTTTTTTAATGAAAAAAAAAATTTTAAAAAAAATTCGACCCAGCTCCATATTTCTCATTCTTATTCGCCTTAGTAGGGTGAGAATCATAAATATCGTGCTGAATTATATTGAGAATACATATCCCCAACAGAAAATGCAAACTTTGTACCAATCCTCACACTCAATGGTGAAATATTCACGAAAATGTACAAAATTACGAAAAAAATTTTATTGTTTTCATACACACAACGGTACACAACGTCCATTAAATCAAATCTACGACTACTTTGGGAGTTAAATTATATAGCAAAAATTGCAGAAAAGCAGTGGCTTTATAATGATATATAACAATAGTCATTTATTCCATAATGAACTGGTGAAACGTGTGAAATATTAACCATACCCCCTAAACTCAAATTCAAACGGCATCGACTTTTCTCATTCAAATACCGTATTATAGCATCATTGTTTCAATTTCCATGTTCGATTAAATCACATAATGTGAACGTTTGTCCAGTGACGTTTGACCAACCACTTTATATCAAAGCAGTGGAGATTGTGTCTTCGTCAGATAAGTTGACAAAAGTTTTCGTTAGACTCGGCGGCTTCCATATGATTATGTCATATTTAGGGGCAATTGGTTCGATCATGGCTGGTAGCGGCTTGGATGAACTTTGGGGGACTGTTTATGCTGGTGGGTCAATCCATCATTTGATCAGTGGTCATGCATATTCAAGAGCAGTTCGTGCCCATTTGCTAACACAAATTGCCATTACAAAACTTGTGTTTGAAGAAAGCCGAACACTAGATAACATAGACTGCACAGAAGTCAATGAAATATTCTGTGGACTTGCCAGAGGTGACTGTACAACAGCTGACGCTGTCAATCAAGAAAGTGTCAACCATCTACTGTCAAAATTACACGAACTGCTCCAGAATGCGTCCGTAGGACGCACAGGAAAGCTTTGGGTACAATACTACGAGCAAATAGGTCTTCTCCAGTTGTTCTTGAGAGCAGAGCGCACAGGCGACTGGGAACTCCACACATATTGTGTTCGCAATATGATTCCAGTATTTCACGCAGGTGGTCATTTTGCATACGCAAAAAAGTTCTCATCTCTATTTGCAGCAGATGAATGAGCTAACAGAAATAATGCAACAGGATGATTTGAAGTTGTTCACTGAGAAAGGTTACTTTACCATAAGGCGCTCAGATAAATTCTGGGACGGGATATATTCTGATCAGACCATAAAGCAGTGTTTAATGAGAATGTTCAAGCTCCCTGGTGGTCTCACACATGGCAGGGGAATAACCGATAGCACTGTTGCGAAATGGGTACATGGACTACCTCTTTGCCTTCCGATATGTAATGCTCTCGAAAATTTTGTTCATGTTCACACTGGTCATGGCGAACAACACCGGGATCTCCGTCAAAGTTCACAATTGACTGATGCCAATGATATCACCAAATTATTAAACTGGCTCAGAGTGCATTCCCCCTTTCAGAATAGAGATCCACTACAATTAGTCTCTATAGCGACCGGGCCTGTGGCCGACGAAACTGTGAACTGTGACCAAGTTCGCAAAATTGGTGAATGTTGCGTATCGAATGTTGTAAGCAAAACGTTCAACAGCATCAAACTACGACGTGTTGACACTGTGAAGTCTTTCGCATCGATGGCAAATAGCATCAAAGTCCGTGGAAGTAAGGTAGTGATTGACCCCACAATTCTGTTCAACCGCATCACATGTGTTATTCAGTCACAAGCAGAGATGGAAGAGTATCTCAAATATGAACTCGCCCCGAAACCACCAGCATTGTTTGATTCTGCTGGAATGAGGAAGACACAGAAAAGCACGCTCGGTAAGATCCTCAAAACATACGGTTCCGAGCAAACTAAAATCCCAGAACATTCTCTGTTTGTTGTAGATGGTGGATTTTTATTGAGGGCAGTTATATGGCCTAAACAGTCGTCATATAAGGACATATGTACATCATATTCCAATTATCTAGTGAGACATTTTGGGGCGAACGTCGTGGTTGTTTTTGATGGTTATGCTTGTACAATGTCGACAAAGGGCATGGAACAAGCCCGTAGATCTAAAGACAGGTATTCCATTGATATCAATATCTTACCCGACTTACCAGCCACCACACCCCAATCCGATTTCCTTGCAAATGCCAAGAACAAAACCCAACTGATCGATCTTCTAATGCAGGAGCTATCTGCTATCAATATTCAGTCCAAGCAGGCCGAGGCTGATGCTGATGTACTGATAGCCGAAACTGCACTTGACATCGCTCAAGATGACAACAATGTTGTCGTTGTGGGAACAGACACAGACTTGTTAGTCATTCTTACCTCTCGAGTTCAACCGGGATGTAATATTCACATGATGTATTCCATTACCCCAAACTTACTAGTTTCAGTTAGTGAAATAGCAACCAAAATGGGTGACCATAGAAGCAACCTCCTTGTAGCACATTCTATAAGTGGTTGTGACACTACTTCTGCACTCTTTCGAGTTGGTAAGAAGAAAGTATTCAGTACAATTGTCTCTGATGTTACTAGCGACTCACAACAGTATGTCAACACAATTTTGGCGGATGACAGTACACCAAGTGCAGTAGCCGCTGCCGGGGAACAACTTCTCCTGATCTTATACGGGAGTAAAACTGTTTCCTCTCTCGACCAATATAGATATGTCACTTACAAGCGTTATGTAGCAAAATCTAAACTGAATAAACCCATCGACCTAGGCTCACTCCCACCAAGCAGCGATGCTGCACAACAACATGTCTACAGATGTTATCTCCAGGTCCAACAATGGCTGGGCACTTCGCTTCCTCCGACGGATTGGGGGTGGTCGCTAGACAATGGACTTCTTGTACCGACTGCAGCCACAAAGCCATGTGCCCCCGATAACCTACTGAATCTGATCAGTTGTGGTTGCAAGAGTGCTTGTACAAAAAGGTGTGGGTGTAAGAAGGCAGGACTCTCTTGCTCAGGTTTGTGTAATTGCAGTTCGGATTCTTGTAACAACCACAGAAACACTGTCCTGTCGAAAATTTCTGAGTTCGATGAATAATATGTATATAGGTCATGTCATTTCTGTATATAGCGTTGATAATTGTCAATGTAACTTAATCCATGTTGATTGATTTGTACATTCTGTAAATATTATTTATTGATTTTTGTACATTCTGTAAATATTATTTATTGATCTAATGCTGCCAGACACAGACGTGTCTGTTCGGTCCCAAGCCCGAAAATAGTTGAGTTCTCATGCTGACGAATTTTATGCCAAAAGGGGAACTCGGCCAGAAGCAGAGGGGGTCTTCCATAATGTCTATTTTGTAAGCAATGATAAAAGTCTTCAAATGGTGGTGGATTTTTTATCGTCTGTCCAACTAACATCCCGTTCTGTACTACGACCCTTTGGGCAAATCCGTTAGGAAAATCGTCATTTTTTGCGTAAATCCGATACTTTTTTGTGAATTTTCAATAATTTTTCGCAGAAATTGTCACAGAATGCACATTTTCCTCTAGGTAAATGTATATTAGACATTATGTAGCTCGAAATACGCGTAAACAAAAAATACAGTTGGATCAATTCGAGGTTACAAAGTTCGTGCGATTTTTTTTGATTTTTTTCAAACGCGTTTTCGAAAAAAGGCTGTAGAAAAAAAAGCTCAACTGGGATTTTAGGGGACTTTTGTCTAATCGTTCAGTGACATGTACTCGACATTCCCAGCTTTCTCCGATTTTTTTCCCTAGTGAAACCTAATGTTCTTGGGCTATAAGATCCATTCGGTACCTGCTGTGACAACCGATAAATCTAATGTCAGTTGGAAAATGTTTTTCTTCAAATCCTCCAACATTAACGAAATTAAACTTATTCTATAAATGTGTGGTGATTTTATAACACCCAAGTTCTGACATTGAAGCGAATATCTCTCAGATAACACCAGCCAATGTCTTAACAATACGAATGAATAACCTATTTGGACACAATTTTCATTTACATTTTTCTATTTATGTATCTATCTGTCACACATAGTTGCCAATCACACTTGAGTTTTCTTTTTGTTTTTATTTCAAGCAGATGTCAAAACTGTCAAATTCTACAAATAGACCGATTATTTTAAATTAATGGATTCTATGTCACAGAGGCATGTAATAAACACAAAATGCCATGATGTGTGACTGCGTTAGTCAATACGGCCCTCATGTCATCGCCCAAGGATAGAACGACAGACTTCGCCTCTCGTTCTATTTTTCCGCGCTGGCTCTCGTGCTGTATGGACGAGGAGCAACTTTACACATTGTGACGTTTTGTGTATGCATCATTGATAATTACAGCCGTTGTGCTGAATTACCTCGTTGTGAAAAAGCTACCCCCTTCACCCGTAAATACAGGAAATCAATGGAGCAAAAAGGAAACCATAACATTATACAAAATTAACTCATGAAAAAGAAACTATGAATAATTCCAATCAAAATAACGTTAACCCAATTTCTTTGATTTGAGACATTTTTTCTGTCTTATTTGTGTGTGTGTGTTATACTAATTTAATTCAAATTAATTCAAACCAATGCTAAACGCCTCGCCGCAGAGGTAAATTACCCGGCGGTCTAGTAAGCTTTCGGACGCGAATTATCTATTTATTTGTTGGTTTTTAAGGTCACATATTTCTGCACAATGTCTAACCGTTACCGGTTTCGGACGCGAAAGATGAACGAGGTGAAAAGATTACATAAATTAAAAGTTTATCTGCATTCTGGTCTGAAAGTAATGGAGCCACCGAAGTAGTCAATTTGAATCAAAATTATGTTTATCATCCAGACTAAAATGTACAACAGACACGCCAAGGCAAAAACACAGACCCCAACTTTACTTACCAGCACATAAAATGAAGACATTAAAACATCATGATAGTGTCAAGTAAGGCGACATGAAACAATAAATAATTAAAAACTTCAGAAGCATGGAATTTTAAATAGCAAGTTGTTTTAAATTTAACGATGTTAAAATTAGATATATTGAGGGATGAAAGCTCGAGTGATCACTCTTCGAGTCCCCGATTCATCGTGAGGATGCGAAAGGCGCCATGCGAAGTTAGTAGTACCTATGAAACAGTTTAGGGTACGGACATGACCTCAGATGGTCGTAGAGGCCAGTTGTAGTGTTTCATTGCAAGGAGAGGAAAAGTGCTAAGTGGAAGTTGAGGCGTCAAGACCTAGGAGTAATCCAAGATATAATTTGCGAATTATATTAAGAGACTCAGGTGCAGTGGCGTAACGCCCATATAACGAGGTTAGGGCGTCTCCTAAGTGCCCCCAATAACTGCAACTTTTTAGAGGCCCCCAACAAGTCCAACACTTTAGGAAGAATCATTATTAAGGGCCTCAAAACATTGTTGTAGATGAAGCACTGAGCTTGGCTGCTTCAATACCAGCTTGCATATAGAATCGGGGCGATATTCTCTGAAACCAATTACAGGATTCCGTGCTTGGCACATAACAACATGAGGCAGTAGTTCAAATGATGAAACAATTTTAATTTTAATTCATTCCACTCTGTACAAGTTGGTACATCAAACCGTCGAAGCAGTATCCGAAACCAACCAATGCCAACATGACTTCTCGGTTACGGTGCTGACCAACGAATGAACACAGAAAGGAACGAATGGACGAACGAAAATCACCATCAGGAAAATTTTAATTAATGAAACACCGAGTGGAACCCAGTGCTTCATTAATTAAATTTTTGACTATTACTCCTATAATTAGTGTTGGAATCTAATATTATTGTGTCGCGGAAATATTGCCCACCCTTGAAAAGTGACCAGTACACGACGGTCATACTGTAACCACTAACCATCACTGGACCGTCTTAAGCTGGTCAAGGCGGGAGGGATATTATTCTGAATAGAATATTTTTACCGAATCAGTGTGCCAGAATATAAAATTATAATGTACTAGATAATTACAGTATGTGGCCCAAGGGCTCCCAATATTACTGTTACGCCACTGTTCCGGTGAAAAGACAAATGAGCGTGGTGATGATAAAAATTTCAAAGGAAACAATTTTGAATTAAATCAGCAGTCACTGCTTGGAGACGGATAAACAAGTCATCAATGAAGTTTGATGGGAAATATTATATAGTATGCAGACAATGAGTCGAATGCTCAGCTAATCGTTCTGACAAAGCGTGCTAAGCAATGGCGTAATTAACCATTTTGAAGTCAAAATAGTACTTCTGAGATCAAAAGAAAATTTCGAATTATGCTTCTGTTGAAGCAGGATAAGGGCTACCTCTGTTAGTGCGGGTACATGGCGCCGTGTAATGTAACGATAGGTTCTGGTGATTTTCTTTGAATTCTAGGTTAAACTGTAGTTTAACCCTTTAACTAACGTAACGGCCAAAACCGGCCAGCGCTATTCTCAAAAATCGCCAATTAATTTTCATTATATTTTTCATTTTTTGTCTCAAAAACATAGGTTATGACCCATCGTTGGAACGAGCTCGTTCCAACGAGGGGTCATAACCTATGTTTTTGAGACAAAAAATGAAAAAAATTAGTTATTCAAGAATTATTTTTGCAAGTGTCGTCTGTTTTTCAGGTTGGGTAAAGGGTTAACATCACGGCGTTGATACAGAATAGTAAAGTGCGAGTAATCAACTTCCCAAGTGTAGAGAAGCAGGTATTACAAAGAGTTGCGTGTAAATTAGTTATCGATATATCTTAAAGTCTGTCCGATTGCAATAAATATAACTGTTAACTAGCTTCAATTGACAAGGATTCGATTGTCGAGATGTCATTGTGACTTATGTTGATTGATAATTTTCAATTAGATTTCTTGCTCCCGACAAATGTTGATTGCATCAACTAGTTTATACTGAAGTCGAGACCTCGTCTTTGGAAATATATTGACAAGCAATATTTTTTTCTCAATGGTGCTTAGTTTCGGAGACTGTATCATTTCCGAATACAGCTTTTCAATCCGGGTGACTCTTATTCAAATATTTAGTAGTGGCATGCTAGCGGAAACACCGTTATGGTGATAGCTTAAATATACGATTTTGTGGTTTAAAAGTATATATACTCGCCCAAAAAAGAAAGTGTGCATTGCAGAAATTGGTCAAACTCCAAAAAAAATAATTTCGGAGGTGTAAAGAGTGTTAACCTGTTCATGAATAAGTTATATTGAACACAAAAACAGCTTTCCCCCTTAAAATTGCATTAACGTTAAATGACGTGCTGCACGTTTGTGAAAAGGCATGTTTTGCACGTGGAGAGTCTGAAAATTCATGCAGCAGTGTGAATCCTTGGGTATTTAAACACTAAAGTAAGGCCTTCCTATCGTTCACATTCCAACTTGCGCTGCTGTTAAAACGACTCCACATTAGCATGCCAAGATTGACAATGAATCAACGTCTCCTTGCCCTGGGTATGATTAAAGCTGGCAGAACACACAGAGAGGTTGTCCAGCATTTGAACTACCACCGTAACACTGTAGACAGGCTAGTCCATCGACATGCACAACATGATGACGTTCGAGACCGACCCCGCTCCGGGAGACCCCGAGTTACCAGCCCTGCACAAGATCGGTATATCCGTGTCGTCCATCTCCGGAACCGGCAACAAACGGCAACGACGACAGCCAGGAACATCCCTAACCTGAGACGGATACATCCTCAAACAGTAATCAACCGGCTGAGAGAATACGGCTTACGTCCTCGAAGACCTGCAATTCGTCCGATTTTGACGTTAAGTCATCGTCGTGCTCGACTGCAGTGGTGTAGACATCTCAGGCATCCCTTACACTGGTGGCGACGTGTTTTATTCACAGATGAATGTCGTTTCCATCTTTCATCATCAGATGGCCGCCAGAGAGTGTACAGACGTCGAAACGAACGCTACGCAGATCCATGTGTCGTGGAGCGAAACCGTTATGGGGGAAGGTCTCTCATGGTGTGGGGGGGGGGGGGGGGGCATCACTGCCCGTAACAGAACTGAGCTGGTCATTATTGATGGCAATCTCAATGCAGCCAGATATCGTGATGAAGTGCTTACACCTGTTGTTGTCCCATTTCTGCAACGTCACGGCCCCGGCGTCATTCTACAGCAGGACAACGCCCAACCCCACGCAGCTCGTGTTGTTCAACAGTATCTGCAGCAACAACAAGTGGATGTTCTTCCCTGGCCCGCAAATTCGCCCGATATCTCACCCATTGAGCACGTATGGGACGAAATGAAACGTCAGCTACGCTGGCGTCCCCATGCATCGTCAACGCTTGTGGAACTCCAAAGACAGCTTATCAGAATATGGAACAACATCCCACAAAACTTCCATGCTAACTTGTTCGCTTCCATGAGGCGTAGATGCACAGCAGTAGTCGATACAGACGGAGGTCATACCAGATATTGAGTGTGTGACTTTTGTGTTTGACCCTTAGTGTCTTTGACTCTCCATGGCATCAAGAATATTCGTCGTAGCGTAATGAAATTTCTCGTTTTAATCACAAATTGATTCATCTGTGATTGAATAAAATTTTCATGAATGAAAATGATATATATCTTTTTTTAGTGCTATTTTTTAGCATGCACACTTTCTTTTTTGGGAGAGTATATATATATTTCATTAAAATCTTTCTCACCCGGGTAAAAGTGTAAGCACGGGTGTGTACGAACCATCGAAAAATTGATACGTCAAGTAAGCCATCTGTGTATTTAATTAGAAGTAAATCAGCAAGGCACAATGAAAGCGATAACATTAATGGAGCGGGATCTCAATATGAGTCTGTAACGCCAATTAGCGTTTATCTGGTCTGAAACAAAGATCTTGCCTTTTAAGCTTCAAACAAAAGATACTCGCTTAGCCGTCCAAGGTAATCAGCCATCTAATTATATGGTCATTAGTGGCGATTTTATCCTAATCATAGTTGCGCACATGTGAGGGCCTGCGTTGTGTGCACTTCCCCGATTTTTGACAGGGATGTCAGAAATATCACCATATACCGAAAAAATGAGACTTTCAAAGAAACTTGAAAGAAATTATTAAATTAAGACAGAAGATCTATAGCGACCAACTTTTCAAGAGAAGAACTTAAATGGGAATTAGTGTCATTGCGATCGAATAAGAGTGGGGAGAGGTCTCGAAATTTTCATTCAGTCTCAAGGCGTGTGAGACTGTGAGTCGTAGGCGAGGAGCTGGGGATGTCCCATGCTATAGGCTAGAGGAGGTGCCGCGTCGGTGCGAAAGTATAGGCACGCTGTAATGTAAATTGAACCACAGAGCTCATGTTTAGAGTAGGAACAGTCGCGAGCCAAGTCGGTGGCCATAGATGAGCGTAGAATCAGAAATAGGAAGTACGAGTGCAGTTTCAGTTGTTGGTTCGTGAAAAGGCACCAGAGTCCAAAGATACTATTTCTGGTTGCTACAATTGAACTTTTAATTGACAAATAGAAGAATGGGATTTTTTAGGATGGTGCATATAATAAAATAATAATGGACTTTTGTGGTGGCAAATATCATGTGATATGAACATAAAAAACTTACATTGACATCGGCTAACGCCTCGGTCAATATAAGTTTTTTAGGTTTCTTATCACCTCATAATCACAACCACAGAAATCCATTATTGTACAATGAAACATACTTTTTATCAGTTGAGGATGTGATCGGTTGGTAACGAATGTCGAAAAAGGAACTGGGAAAAAGTAACGGTTGTCACTTCCGTTTATCAGTTGACAATGTGTCAAGTCATCAACTCGAATCATCATTTTAGAAGCAGTGCACTCAAATAATTCTGACAGATTTATCATGCACAATTTCCATCTCAACTGTACGTTTTGTGACACGGCGTAGATGACTGACAGGAAGCTACATTCCTGTGAAAGGATTCGAAGGGAAACGAAGTGAATAGAAATTAAAGATTCGGAATCGAATTAAATCTCGAAGCTTCGCATGACCTTATGTCATGGACATTTGAAAGGCTTGACGAGTTTCCATCTTTCCGGTAGGTGCTGATATAATGCGGGAACCTGAGAAATATGTTTTTATTTTTTCGTCAAATAAGCTTCTCAGTTTTCTGTCCTTTCTTTCTTACAATCAATAATCTTAATTTACTAGATGTTGTGAAGTTATCAACAAAATCACGGATTGTGCCATAAGCTAATTTTTAGTGTTTTGGGAAATGAATATAAGTGACAGGCAGATAAGTAGATAAACGGATTAGATTACCGGTGAAACTACTTTAGTGGGTAAGCTTTCGTCTTGCTGTGAAAATTTTTCACCCTTCACCTCACACGAATAGAAAATGCCCAAAAAATATTCTCGAATAATTACACACACTTCATCAAATATTTTATATAACTTCGTCAATTTGCAGTCATGCTCGGAAAGTTACTTCCTTCTAAGCGGCTTTCATTGTTGACTAATTCTTATTCCGTTACGTTAAGTGCCGTACCAATGTGTATCACGTCACGTGAACGTAAAATTTAGCGTCTTCTTGAATAATTACAAATATTAACTTTTCACAAAAACATAGGACACGATTCCTCAGTGGAACGAGGTCAATAAGTTGGATTTACTGTTGAGTTATAAGCTATTTTGATGCACAAAATGAAACAATAATGGAATTTGAATAACGATTTGATGCATTTTTTATCGTTATCTAAAAGGTAAAATCCTTCGCGTTTCACCCAAAGAACCAACCAATCCAAGATTTGTTGGGAACCAGGCTTTGGGCACTAACGGTGACTAGTGGGGACCTGGGCCTGGGAACCAGGGTTTGAGAACAAGTGTCAGAAATATCATTGTCGTCTAATCTCCGTCTTAACCCAGTACTAAAGTTTACTGTTACCGTTTACACCCAAGGTCTTGTCTTATGCCACCGTTGCTGCTAAATCCATCACTACTACTCTGAGATGTGCTTGTCTGCCGAACACGGGCGGAGGCGGAAAGTACCAACTTACTCTGTTTTTTGGTTTGTCGAGTGGTCAGACTGATGCAGAGCGATGAGAGCGAAGGACAGCTCAGGTGAGATAATCCTTCTCACGTTTGGTTGGCAGCTTCCTTTGTGTTTGGTTTGTTGACTGGTCAGCCATGCTGCACTTGTGAGCGAAGTACACCTTAGATAAGACAAGCCTTCGCGCGTTGGGGTGGCAACTTCCGTTGCGTTTTGTTTGTTGACTGGTCAGCCTGCTGCACTTGTGAGGGAAGGACACCTCAGATGAGATAAGTTATCGCACGTACCACTATTAGCAGGTGCCCGTGTTCGGCAGCATAAAGCGCAGTTGCCACTGGTCCCCAAAGCCAGGTCACAAATAGTCCCCATGATATGGTCTTTGCAGGTCCCCAAATACTCGTATGTGCTGCATGTGTTGTGCGCGCATTGTGCACGTGCACACAGACACATATTGACACATTGTGTACAATCACATCTTATTGTAGCGGTGATGAATTTAGCAGCAGTGGTGGTGGTGGCCGCACTGGCCGTTGGTGTAAACGGTAACATCGTTGGTAGCAAAAGCTTTAGTAAGACGGTGGTTAGATAATATTTCTGACACTGGTTTCCAAATATTGGTCTCCACTAGTCCTCAACGCCCGGTCCCCACTAGTCCCCAAAGCCTGGTCCTCACTGGTCCCCACTAGATAAGACAAGCCTTCGCACGTTCGGGTGGCAACTTCCATTGCGTTTTGTTTGTTGACTGGTCAGTCTGCTGCACTTAAAAGGGAAGGACATCTTAGATGAGATAAGCCATCGCACGTACATGTACCATTTTTGGCAGGGGCCCGTGTTCGGCAGCGGCGGCATAAAGCGTCGTCCCTACTGGTCCCCTAAGCCTGGTCCCCAATAGTCCCAAACATATGGCCTTCGCTTGTCCCCAAATACCCGTGTGTGCGCATGTGCTGCATGTGTTGTGCGTATATTGTGCACACGCACACGGGCTCATGTTGAAACAGTTTGCATGCGCTATTCGCACATTGTGCACATGCACATTTCAGTGTAACGGTGATGGATTTAGCGGTAGAAGTGGCGGCGGTGGCAATGACCATGGGTGAAAACGGTAACAAGAAGATGAAGGACGGGAGCTAAGGTTAATAGGTCGATTTGATTGGTTGTTTAATCCTGGAGAAGTGATCTGATTGGTTACTTTATCCAAATTAGTAAACAAACAGACGAAAGAGAGCAAGTGGACCTGTCATACTCCAGAAAAACGGAACAGTACTCTAAGGAAGCAGGTCGGAGAAACGACCCAGAATAACAAAATTTGAGCCTTCATAAAATGCGCTTATTGGAAAATTCTGGGGGAATTCGTTCCAAAAATACTCTTGTACAAACGAATGCGTCTGTTATTGGCAAAAATCTAATAAGAAAACGGAACTTTTGGGTGATTTGGGAGAAATTGTGTTTATTTGGGTAATTCTATGGATTAAACGTGGATTCTGGAGAATCCGTTCCAGGTAAAAAAAAAATCTAGGGGAATTCGTTCCCAAAAATACTCTTATACAAACGAATGCGTCTGTTACTGGCAAAAAACTAATAACAAAATGGTAGTTTTGGGGGACTTGGGAGAAATTGTCGAGTTTATTTGGGTAATTCTATGAATTAAACGAGGATTCTGGGGGAAGTCGTTGCAGATAAATACTCTTATACAAAAGAACAGACCCCTCTTGGCTCTTTTGTAGACCACTGAGTCACAGTCGCATACAAAATAGACGACGGAAACATGTTTCACCCTAACAACCCGAGCTGCGCATGCGCACTATCATCACCCAATGACGTCACAGCATGGCAACTCACGCGGGTTACCATGACAATCACGTGATACCTTTAATACATATCGGTATGACGTCACATGAGAACCACCGAATGAGAACCACCTGATGAAGCTCATGTCGACCATGTCCTACTTCTTTTATTGTTGAATTTGTAGTGTGGTTACTGGTTGGATGGGTAAGAGAGTTATACAACTCAAAACAACAGTCAATAAGGTAGCCCTGGGGATGGTTTGCGGAAACAGTAGCAATGTGAAATACCCGATATCCCTTATGTCTGCTGTAATATGATGAGAACTATACTATCTCGATATAAATATTAAATCCCGAACTTACAATTGCCTCTGCTGGATGTCGTAAAGTGACGTAGATAATTGTCTAATGAAGTGGATCGGTATTACACGCGAAAAACACATACCGATTTGATACTAATACGATTGGGTGGGATTAAAATGTGTGTGGCGAAAAACCTTTCAGGGGAATGTTTGTCAGCTCATTTGAGGTTAGGGTACTAGCAAATAAAGATGACTTTTCCTTTAAATCGCCGAGAGCATCTAGACTCGGTTTGGTCTTTAGAATCTGCTGCATGGTAAATGAATATAAATATCTAAATAGAAATTAGAAACAAATTATCCAAATACCCGTGAAGAGTTTTTACTACAGGAGATTAGTGAGGATCTGGTTGCAAATCCCTCAAACGTAGCCTGTTCGGCGAGTAACAGCCAAGGGTTGAATAGGCAGAACCATTGGGATTCTACGTTGTCGGCTTAGGCTTTCGGCAGAAATCTAAACTGTAGCCACATGACAACCATTGTCAACAAGATATCGATAGTCAAACAACACTTAAGACAGTTCTAGGTAAACGCACAAATGAGTTACGACTCTCTCAGAAATAGTATATGATTACATCACATCTCCGAGATCGACTTCTGATATCGTTGCGGGCACCAAGCACGGTGCAAGAACTTCAAACGTTAGTATCTGAGAGTCAAGGGTGGAATAGGCAGAGCCATTGGGGTGCTACATTGTCGGCTTGTGCTTTCGGCAGAAATCTACACTGCAGCCATATGGCAACCATTGTCAACAAGATATCGATAGTCAAACAACGCTTAAGGCAGTTCTAGGTAAAAGCGCAAACGCGAATTACGACTCTCTCAGAAATAGTATATGATTACATCACGTGACATCTCTGAGATCGACTTCGGGCACCAAGCACGGAGCAAGAACTTCAAAAGTTAGTATCTGAGAAGATTATACGCGATAGTCTTCCGGCTTTTGGATTCGATCAAGAAGCCTTTTCATTTGTCCAATACTCACTCATTCATACCGGTAGCGTTGACCTAAGAAATTTTCGATGGATGGTAGGACCCAAGTGGAAGACTGTTCGTTACCTGAGACTGTTCAAAAACACAACAGCACTGGATTGCTTTGTGGGTAGCAGTACCCTAAGCATTATTCAACAGATTAGTGGACTCAATGGCAAATGGGATACAACTTGCATAAACGTACAAGGAGGACATTACGCTAATGTTTGAATTGGTCTTGAGTTATGTCGAAACTTAGCCTGAATACCCTTGTCATTTCAGTTCACTTGGCTGACACCGTTAATTTGTCAGTGACTATGTCAACAGATGGGATGTTTTCATTACAATATCTTTTTTGCAGCAATAAATATATACTTAATATTATGGCTATTTCACGTCTATTTTAGTGCCGACAGTAGTAGTGTATTTACCCTTCACCCCCGGTTGGCAGGATCTCATGCACGCCATCTCCATAGTGATACGTAGTGTTAGTGCGCATGCGCAGCGCGTGTTGTTAGGGTGATACATGTTTCCGTCGTCCATTTTGTATACGGGAGGCCGCCATCTTGGTTTCTATGGTAGTACGTGGTTGCTATGTTACCCAAAGGCCTACAACAAGACAGGGGTATGTTTGGAGGGTGTGTTCGAATATGAGTAATTTTCCGATTCGTAGAATTACCACAAACAACCCAACAAGTTTTACTATTTCGAATTCTTTCAGAATCTTTTGCTTCTTTCTATATATGCAATAGTTTTCGTATATCTGACCATGTTCCTTTCTTCTGGAGTTTTTCAAAAAAGGGGTGCCGAAATTGAGGTGCCCGGGGATATTGCCATTGGATATAGAGGTGATGAGAATTGAATACAACTTCGTTGTAATAAAGGGACATAACTCTGTACGATTAAGTACAGGTTATGGGAAATCAGTAAATCTGATTGGTGAGCTATAATCTATATAAATGATCTAGATGAATGAAAACAACAAGAGTACTTGGAATAGGGCCAGAACTAACAAGAATAGACCAGAATAGCTAAATATAGTAATAATAAGCAAAGCTGTTCCTACTAATAGGCTCTTCTACGCTACTGGAGTATACTCCAGAACAAAGGAAAATGGTCAGATAGACGAAAACTATTGAATATTTAGATAGAAGCAGAGAATTCTGAAAGAATTCGAAATAGTAAAACTTGTCGGGTTGTTTGAGGTAATTCTGCGAACCAGGAAATTACTCGTATTCAATCGAACACACCCTCCAAACATACCCACGTCTTGTAGGCCTTTGGGTAACATAGCAACCATGTGCTACCATAGAAACCAAGATGGCGGTCTCCAGTATACAAAATGGACGACGGAAACACGTATCACCCTAACAACAAGCGCTGCGCATGCGCACTAACACCACGTATCACCAAGGAGATGACGTCACAAGATGGCCGTTCACGTGGGTTACCATAACAACACAACATGGCGCCACTGTGTCACGTGACTATGACGTCACATGAGATCCTGCATGAGATCTTGCCAACCGGTGGTGAAGGGGTACATGCACTACTACTGCCGACATTCATTCTCCCTTTGGAAACCTTTAAACGCAATTGCCTAAGAGTAGACACCAACTGTTCAGTTTAATAAATACCAAATTTATCATTTTTTATCTTAATCCTGTGATGATGTCTTCTGGGTCGATAAATCGGACCCTGTTTCTGTCGTGAAGAAGCAAAACATTTTTAGTGTAGTCTGCTTCCAGCTTGGATTTTCTTCTTCTACTTTTCGATTTTGACCCACTTTTGGCATTTAAAACCACCTTTTGGCAAAGCATCTCACTTCCACTACTGCTGGATTCCATCAGAGATTTCAACCTTTTACGTAACATAATTAGAGTACGACACTTCAAAAAACACTCTTGAATAACTAAAAATGTTTTTTTGTCCTCCAGAGCCTAGGTTGTGATCCTTCAATGGGTTTATTCCATTGAGGTGTTATAAGCTATGATTTGTCGGCAGAAACTTTTTTAAAATACTAAAATTTGAAGGGTGCTTTTTGTGTACAGTTCTGCTCAGATGTGAACATT
Source organism: Pictodentalium vernedei (assembly GCA_031216915.1). Taxonomy (NCBI): domain Eukaryota; kingdom Metazoa; phylum Mollusca; class Scaphopoda; order Dentaliida; family Dentaliidae; genus Pictodentalium; species Pictodentalium vernedei. The sequence goes on along the minus strand of CM062290.1, from coordinate 302,785,582 downwards.
ATGTTAGGTAAATTATTAAACTGACCCAGAACAACAGCGTGATATTCGCTTGCTTTATATTTGCATGATATCATACCAACAATTTCGAACTGTCGACGTTGAGAAGCAACTGCAAGCAAGAGCCAATACTATAAACCTTTTACAACTGTATTTTCCAGAATTGTATTGCCTGCTTACCACCCTTAATGACTGAACAAAATCATCAACATCTTTAAAGATGTGTCAATTTACCGATTGGTAAATTTATAGACTGCTAAGCAAAGACATCATGAGAGATCAGTATTGCCCCTTTTCTAAAATACAGTTAAAACTAGAAGTCCTGTCACGAACTGTGCGCTTAACTGGGCTTAATTGCACGTAGGAATTGCGCGCAATTGCCATATCGAATGGCATCCAAAGCACGGCAGTTTCTCCTGCTTACTCATAGCAAACACAGGCAATGTTTCTGCCAATGGACCTCCGGGTTATGCCATATATGTAGAATTTGATAGCTTTACTATGGGCATAACGCGTAGATTAACGCGCAGATCAACGTGCTATTTGTGCGCATTTCATGACAGGACTTCTAGTTTTAAATGTATTAGCGGGGGAGGAATTCGCTAGAATTGTGCACTTGGTGATACCTTCCTGAAATTTGGCATGATGTAAGGGTAGGCATCAGAGATTTCAAAATCGATCGGCTACAAGTTGGCACCATCCTCTAGCCACCACTAGCAGCGAAATCCAAAATGGCCGCCAAGCGGATCGAAAAAAAGCTATTTTCGCCGATCGCACAACTGAAGCTCCAAACCTAACACCATACATGTGCTGTAATTGATGTGAATGATGGAGTGAAGCCCTTGGAACAAGTTGGGGGGAAGATTAATGGATAATGGGATCAGAATTTCCGTCGATGTGTGCGTCTGTGTGTCTGACTGTCAGTATGATCGTCCGTCCGTAGATAAATTAGTGTTGAATGTTTCTCGGGAATGCAATGGTCAAATGAACATGGTATGAGAGATTCCTGTCAACACATGAACAAGGGTACTCGATAGTATGCAGCAGTGGGGATACTTGGACATTTGATAATCCAATTAAAGTGACAGTCTATTCTCAACTTCCGGCATTTTCGATAGATTTATTTTCTAAGAAAATAAAACTATCAAATTTCTAGAGGAGTTCTGGTTCAATCTCAACACCATAGCGACACGTCTGCCAGCAAGGGCAGTGCTGGAATGAACTCGGGATGCATTAGTTCCCGTTGTTAATTATACAATGTTATCTTGCCAGTATAGAACATTGGCAAAATGGGACTAGAAGGGGTGAGTGTATGTTTGCAGTCATTCGAGGTACAGGAATATTTTTTGACTACAAGTAGTATTCTTCATTTTCGGCCAGTTAAGATGTGGTGTGTTCCAAGTCAGGATTAATGTTGCCGACACTTAATGCCCATCCCTCATGGTATGCTACTTTACCAGGGATATAGAGATATAGCCACCACTGGGAGCCAAAACATGACCTTTGATGTCGATGAGTGGTCGAAATGTTTTAGCGAATAACTTATCGAAATATGATCCGGTATGGCAATTTGATACCTTACGTTAGATTTATTAGATCAACTCAGGTATGGATTCATTGAGACATGAGTGCGCTACAAGATGAAGGATTTCCAAGTTGATTTGCTATGGAGTAGGAACTGACTAGTCACATGTGGCCTATGGCCAGAGAAAGACAAGGATACCATAGATGAACACACGGGTGAACGAAGGTATCAACTGTTGTACAGAGGCAAAATAGTTGGGGATATTGTATCATGCTATGCATGAATTAACACCGTCTTGTGCAGTAAATAACAGACTATTTTCCGAAATCTAAAACTGTATTCCTATACCCCGGACAATGTAGCAAGCCACATGGGATGAACATTTGTTAGCAAAATCAACTCAACTAGAAACATGACATGTGTTAACTGGCCGAAAATGGAAAAAAAAATACCAGAATAGGAGATGACTGGTCCTAACATGACAGTATACTACTCAATATTGTTACAACAGCCACCTTCACACTTACACAAATGTGTGCACCTTAATCCAGCTTTCAAGCATTTGCAATTGCCCTTGCAGGCCTTGGCACAACTACAGTGGAGCATCAGTGCACATGCAGCACTTGCGTCTCCTAGGTGAGTCCAAAATGGGACCAGAATATTGAGACGTGGATTCCACTCCCATCCGTACTGTGATGGGTCTGGCACACATAAGTGTTTCTGCAGAGCACGATGCCAAATGAAAGATGACACAAGAATTACCCTTTTTACATGTTGATACAGAGCTGCTTTGGTGGGCGGGATGTTTTCCATAGACTTAAGGCCATGTGTGAACATATGCCGTCTCGCATCATTGACACGTGTACTGACACAACTGTTACTGTACATCTGTATGGTGAGTTTTTCGATATGCTGCATATGAGGGGAATCCTCTGAAAAGACTTGCGGATTCTCAGTCAATTCTATCATCATTTCAGTTGATGCGGGAAAATTCATCCATGCATTCCATCCTGTCTTCTTCCCAATGCCGAGCATGCTGGATGTTACATCACAACCTGTGAAGGCGTGGAAGAAAGTCAGGGCCTTACAGTAATCAGGTCCAAGTTGTGAAGCTATCTCATGAATTGGCATATCTTTATATGCCTTTCCAATTCCAAACCCAATCCACAGCTCACTGAGTCCAAGGTCACGGAATGTTGCGAAATGGTGCAAAGACAGAATGACGACATCAGAATCAACCGTGCGAAGAAAAGCTATTTTGTGACCTTGTGAGACTGCATGGTTGAGATGAAGCATCATGCGCGTGTCTGCTTCCTCGTGGTTCGATGGAGATATGTCACATAAGCTAACATCCTTATTGCATAGTACATATTCTCCTGATGTCGTTAACAACTGGTACTCGGATGTTGATGTTAATTTCAGCAGTTCAGCAGACAGGAACTTGAAAAATTCGTCTTTATTCTCACTAACTTTCAAGAATGCCTGCCAATTCTTCCCTTTAGGTAAAGGGACGTTCTCGGACACCCGTATCAACCTAACTGCTGTCTCACCGAGGCGTTTTGCTCGCGTCTGATTCTTCAAACTGCCTTCGGGGTAACAGTCATAGATCGCATCAACCCTTGTGGTGTTCGTGTTAATCAGAGATTTGATGTATGGCAATAATTGCAATCGAGCATATTCTCCAAACAGATCCGCTTTCTGTGGTTTGATTACATGGACTACAGCAGGCATATCCAAGATGACAACTGAAGCTTGTCTAGCTGCTGAATTCTTCCCTTGTGCAGGAATAGCTGGTAAACAATTGAGAATTTGAGATTTTGTCCCACTCCGTAGCTTACCTCTATCGGATAATGCTGGCGGATCACGTGCATTCTCGTGCATGAAAAACTCATCCATGTTTGAATCAGGCCGGGCTTGCAGTGAAACGAACATCTGGGTAACTATTGCGGCAGTTGCTTTACTTGACATGAGTTTGTCTCGGCCTTTGTCCAGGTTGGCTGGGGGTGGGTTAAGGAAGGTATATATATTTGCCTTGGGAATAACATCATTCAGGGGTACGGTGCATTCCACAAGCCTTTCCTTCAAGAAAGTGGAATATAAATGCTTGCCCCTTTCGGGTAATGACCGTAAACTCTTACTAACTTCGGGGTCCATATATTCACCAGTATCTAATGTCACCAGCTGACCACTAGTTTCATCATAAGGGTTGATAATGAGTCCCTGATTCACCAGATCGAGGAGAGATTTCAATTGATTCAGAAATTTTTTCTGCTCTGATACCGAACTTTCCGGGTGTTCCGTGTTATCTGATGATGTTGTGTGGAAACTTGCATATTCATACTCATCTATAACACGCAGAACTTCTGACCTTGAAAGCTCAATAACGACTTTCTCTTCAGCCTGGCCATAGAGACCTTTTGGACCACTGTCTTCTTTGAGTAGTTGGATACTATGTTCTTGGCTCTGATCTAAACCCATCATACTGAACTTCCTCTCACTACGCTGGACCACAAAATGGCCTTCCATGAATTTGTTGTGGATTGAAGGATGCCGCCTGGGTAGCTGAGACATGTCTCTCAGAAATACGGGGACCCACCGACAATAATTTGTATGTCCTAGGGCAAAAAAGTAACTGCACAACTCATCGATAGAACACAGTGTACCAGGCCAGTTACCGATTCGTTGGTTCCGAACGAATTGACAGCTTGTCAAGAGAAAGTTCCGAACGATTTCACCCCAATAGCGCGCAGTTGGAGATTGTGAAAGAATCCTCTGTTCCCACATTTCAAATGACTCATGGGGCCCAGTCTGCTGACAGTAAATCTCATAAGCATTCTTTCTGAGGATCTCAAGCCAAGCTAGAGTGAGAAGATATGCCTGTCGCGTCCTCTTGACATGTTTCCCACCAAGTAGGGATGATGCTACACCGGGTGTGAATATCTTTGCGAGGTGAAACATTCGCTCCCAACCAGAACCACCCATAAGCTTACCACCAGCTTCTTGGGTGCACATTTCAAGATGCAGGAATCCAATCATACACACCATTCGATCCTCACCTATCTCCTCTGGGAACAGCCATTGACATTTTTTCTGCCTGGCATACAACGGACAGTCACCTTCAATGACAGGTATCTGGCCGGGGTTTACGAAAGCAGTAGCTTCCCTGACCACATACATAGCATGCTTCTGCATACTGAGTGAGTCCGCTTTCTGCTCACTGAAAACAGGGAATACCCCAATAACTGCACGAGGTTTGACATTGTCTTGATCTTCATGTTTTGAAAAGAAGCCTGAAAAGGTCACAGGGACTTCATCAAGCTGCCAGCTGCCATCAACCTTCCCTTTATTGCTGATCTGTGACACATGAGACAACCAGTCATTCTCTCCCACGTTCAAATCTGCATATTCATTGGGCCGTACATTACATTCATCTGGAGATTCAAGCCTGATGTCCCCACCAAAGTCTTCAACGAAAGGAACAAATGCATAGTCGTCTGGGAGTTCAATTTGTGTGTCTTCTGGAACATCTAAACTCAGTGGTGGGGGATCAGTACCCACATTGTCCCTGCTCAGTTGACCAATGAGTGTGATGGACGTACCATGCATATCAGATCTACCAGATACATCAATGTTATCAGTGGTTCCTATCGAGAAAACATTACGTTTGCAGTTAGCTGGGACTACAACACCTTCGTTCTTGAACCGCAGTGAAACAGCTCTCGCGAAACTCCTGCGAACATCCATTACGCGATCATAAGAGACAGAGAGTCCCATTTGATGAAAATCTCTGATAAGATTTTTCATACGATCATGGGCATGCAACTTCAAACCCACATAAAGAGGCATTGGAGTTTCTCTGTCACGTCTCTGGTGAACATTTTGTGCATGTTCGGAGCGTTTCGCTGAATTGCTGATCAACATCTGTGAAATAGTACAAGCCACTCGAGTCTTGGCATTAACAGTCTCATCATCGCCTAAGTTCTGTATACTACATGTGCCCTCAAGTAGAACTCTAAGAAGAGTCAGGAGTGAGTTGGGTACAGGCTCGCTCAAGCAATAAGATGAAAATGATCCCGTGAAAGGAGCTTGAGATATGAGTATGTGTTTACGCAGAAGAAGACCCACATCAACTATCTTTTTTGCCTCTTCCTCAGACACTATACGAGTTAAAGATTCGGACAACAAGGAGCCAACTCGAAACCTACTTGAAATAAACACATCTCTACCCTGTGTGAAGGCGTCCCAGCCATCGCCCAATTTCTGCAACAAATGTTCTTTGAATCGAGTGGAATGTATTTCTTCACTAAGCCAATCAGAACCGACTTGCTTCAACCTCCGACTGTACAGATTCTTGAGATCGACAAGCTTCATCGCGGAATCGTTGTGTTCAACAAATGTTATGAGCTCTGCCATAACGAGAGGGTCATAGGGCAGGCCTGACGCGGAATGTTCGGCGTTCTTCGACTTTTTAGATTTAGCCGCTCGTGCTTCATTGGCAAGCTTACAATAACAGGTTTTGTGATAGTAAAGATCACTAGCAGCGGAATCAAATGCTGCATTGACCCGAGAAAAAACAACCCAGTTCTCGGCTTCCTTTGCCATAATTTTGAGTTTATTGTTATCAGACATTGATCTGCAAATAGGCTCACTGCTGTCACCTTCGCGTTTGTGACAATAAACACACTGGGGCAGTTTCCTGTCACAGCCAGATTCAAAACTTGTCCGTGTTCTTTTAGGACTCAGCGTGGAGCAGGATGCCACTGCCTCATTTCGCTCTCGCTTGTGTAGCACGCGCTGTACGATGTGAGTCCGAATACTGTCACGGCATGTCTTATGATATATTGCCTTATTCGTCAACAGTGACATCGACATACACTCATCACTCTCTCTCATCAAACAATCAATGGTCAAATTATATGGAAGCTCAACGCCATTATCTAGGAAGCGCGTTATGTCTTCCTCAATAGCTTTATAGGCGTCATGAAAACGAGATTCTCTATACGGACGCATCAATTTCTTGGAACTGTCTTGCTGGCAAAAGCAACAACGTTCCCAGTCAGTACTAGTCCGTACACGAAGAGGATTCTCACTCATTCTGTGAATGATTTTTGTGAACAATCGCGTTCTCGAATTAATTTCGACAGACAAATCAGAATTGCTTGCGGAATTACGCCAAACAAGAGATTGTATGGCAAAGAGACTGCTTCATAAAGAGCGTTGTTTCTCCGGGATCAGCGTCATTCAGGTTTGCCTGAATGACGCTGATCCCGGAGAAACAACGCTCTTTTCAAGTTCCAAGAAATTGATGCGTCCGTATAGAGAATCTCGTTTTATTCTACATCATCTCCCACGTCTGTTTCCAACACGTGCGTGGATCAGAGTTCACTTTCGCGCCCTTACAATCGGATGTATAGTCGGTAGACCGTCGAAAAGGAGGTTCCCTTCAGCCGCTGGCGGCCATTTTGGATTGTGCCGCTACTGGTCGCCACCGGTCGGTGTCAACTTGTAGCCGATCGTTTTTGAGAACCTCATAGCCTACACTAACAGTGTGCCAAATTTCAAGAAGGTATCACCAAGTGCACAATTCACCTGTATGTGACGAATTCCTCCCCCGCTATATTGCAATATAATTTGATAGATAACTATAGACTACTAAAGTACATTCATCGTTTGCGAGATCGGGATTACCCTTTGCTGAAATTTAGCAATAATTTAGACTACTAAAGCAAATTCAATACTGAAAGATTAAGATTGCCCCTTTTCTCAAACTTAGCTAAAAAGAAGAAATGGCGACTGGAAAAGATAAAGAAGATAAAGTTGGACGTGCAAGAAATGTGCAGCAAAATTCAAAGAAGGCAAGGCACAATTAGTAGAATGTGAAATATGCAGAGACCACTTTTTCAGGAAATGTTTACAGATCTCACCAGCTGAGTATAAATTATTTTATTGCACGCCTATGCTTTTATTTTCATAACAAACACGCTTTTTCTGCAAAAACCGAAGCGAACAATAAATTTTTTGTATTGTCCTTGAACAATACGGATCACGTGCGCGAACTATTTAACTATTTCTGTTTCACGTCCGGGTTATTTTTGGCAATAATTTGTATTTTTAATATTGTTTTAGTAAACTGTAGGCGTGCAATAAATACAGAACAACATACGCGTTCGAACTGTCATTTTTTACTGCACGAGATAGATTTCGGCGGATGGATAATATTGAACAAGACTCCGAGGTCAAGAATGTCTGTAGTTCAAAAAACCCCAGATATTATAGTAGTCACCGAGCTCCTCCCCAATAAACTGGAGATTTACCCCCTTCACATGCAGAATTTCAAGACAAGGGGTGTTACTTCTATGTCAACGCAATGGTTCAACATGGGAAAAGAAGAATAAAAAGATAGTTTGACGAGAATATATGGGTTCAGGTTAAAATGAATAACACGGATAGATTAATAAAAGGCAGCATCAATAAAAGTCCAAACTTCACTGAAGAGAGCCCCAAAGAATTCCGAAATTTGCTCAAGCAAAGTTGCAACGGCAAGTAATGTTTTTACACAATACTAGTAGTATGTAATGTGGTTTTGAGGTGCAGGTTGGATGACCCCGGTGGATGACCCCGGAAGTGACGTCATGTCACGTGACGTAGTGGCGCCATGTTGTGTTATGGTAACCCGCGTGAGCGGCCATCTTGTGACGTCATCTCCATAGTGATACGTGGTGGTAGTACGCATGCGCAGCGCGTGTTGTTAGGGTGATACGAGCTTCCGTCGTCCATTTTTTATACTGGAGGCCGCCATCTTGGTTTCTATGGTAGCACGTGGTTGCTATGTTACCAATGGCTTCTAACAAGACAGGGGTATGTTCGGGGGTGTGTTCCTTTGTAGAAGAGTAAATCTGATTACCAAAAACAACCCGACAATCCCTCCAAATCACCAAAATCCACCCAAAATCACCGAAATTGACTTTATTTCCCTAATTGATCGGCTTAGCACGTAGTGTTATAGTACTAAGGGGTACAAAGGGGTGCGTTCGATTGAACAGGAGTAATGTTCTGGCTTAGAATTCTCCCAGAATCCCTTTTTGGATCTCTATCCCATGACGTTTTTCCCATATTAAGAATAGCACGTAGTGCTATAGGACAAATTTACAAAGAATTCTCCGCTTCTATCTATATATGCAATAGTTATCATTTATCTGGCCATGTTCCTTTATTCTAGAGTATACTCCAGTAGCGTAGAAGAGCCTATCAACTGGAACAGCTTTACTTATTATTACTATATTTAGCAATTTCGGGTCTATTCTTGTTAGTTCTGACCCTATTCCAAGTACTCTTGTTGTTTCATTTATCTAGATTATAACCATCCAACCAGATTGCTTGATTTCCCATAACCTGTATACAGAGTTATCTCCCTTGTGTATAATAAAAGACTATATTCAATGGCAATATCCCCAGGCACCCCAATTTCGGCACCCCTTTTTTGAAAAAACTAATGGCCTTCGGCACCCCTTTTTTCTGAAATGAGGCTAAGAGTCGTTCGAGTAGTCACTCGAACGAGCAATTGCTCGTTAGCTCATTTGCTCGATGGGATTCGAGTCATTCGAGCAGTATGTCGAGTCACTCGATCGAGTAATTACTCGATAGCTCATCTGACAAAAACGGGATTCTCCAGAAGGCACCCCAATTTCAGCACCCCTTTTTGGAAAACATATGGCCTTCGGCACCCCTTTTTGTGAAATGAGGCTAAGAGTCGTTCGAGGAGTCACTCGAACGAGCAATTGCTCGTTAGCTCATTTGCTCGATGGGATTCGAGTCATTCGAGCAATATGTCGAGTCACTCGATTGAGCAATTACTCGATAGCTCATTTGATAAAAAAGGGATTCTCCAGAAAGCATCCCGATTTCGGCACCCCTTTTTGGAAAACCTATGGCCCTCGGCACCCCTTTTTTGTCGTACGAGGCCATGAGGGCTATGTAAAAGCCCTCAACGGGGCATTTTATACAGCGCTCAATGTAAAATATCTATAAACAGGCTATATAAGAGATTCCGTAATTGAGATTCCTATCCGACTCCGTAAAGTTGGATTCCGTGTTTTTACATAAACACCCGATGGTATAAATAGGGGTGAAACGTCCGAATTACATTATTTCACTTCTGTCCAGAAATGGGTGAACTCCATAATTGCGACAAATGTCAGATATCCTTCATTCAGCAGAAAAGTCTGTTGCGTCATAAATTATCCATCCACGGACCTAAACGCTTCCAATGCTTCAGGTGCGCAGAGATGTTCAAAAGAAGAGACCATCTGAGAAGACATGAGAAGATCCATACCAAAAGCAGACCAAAGGATCATCAGAGAGAATATGTTGAACAAGTCGGAAACCATTGGACACAAATTGGTCAAAAAGAAGAATGCAAACGAATAAACCAATTGGAACCAATTGAACTCTCAAAACCGTATCAGGTGAATAACAATAATCCAACCAGAAAGTCGTGGATACCAATACCTCCAACAGAAATGCCCCGTACAATAATGACCGGAGCAGGGAAGAAGCCAGAACCAGAGCATAATCCAACAAGTGAAGAAAAATAATACGTTTTGGTCGAACCCAGTTTATTGGAAAGCTTACTAGATCGACAGCGTTTGGTACGCAGGGAACCAAACGAGCTTGCTGCGATGGACCTGGACAGAGGAATGAGAAAGATCATAGAATCCCAAACCATGAACGAGAATGAGAAGATTCGTCACTACAACCAGATCTTACAGCGCTACAGAGAATTCTACAATAAAGCTTCACAGCCGATAACAATCAACATACAGAACCAGTGATGACAACGGAGAGAACAAAGTGAACGAAGATGAACTGTTGACCAGAACAGACATCGAAGAAGAGAACTGAAAAGACTAAGAAGAATGAAGAGAAGATCGAACTGAAGTGATCGAAGATCGAACATGATGAAGATAACAGAATAAACAGAACAAGTATTGAATTATATAACAGGCAGTGTACAGAAAAGGCAATAAAGTTTTAAAATATAACAAAAGTTCTTGTTTCTTTTTTACTAGGAGGGAAGGGGAATACCATTGGGTGTTTATGTAAAAACACGGAATCCAACTTTACGGAGTCGGATAGGAATCTCAATTACGGAATCTCTTATATAGCCTGTTTATAGATATTTTACATTGAGCGCTGTATAAAATGCCTCGTTGAGGGCTTTTACATAGCCCTCATGGCCCCGTACGACAAAAAAGGGGTGCCGAGGGCCATAGGTTTTCCAAAAAGGGGTGCCGAAATCGGGATGCTTTCTGGAGAATCCCTTTTTTGTCAAATGAGCTATCGAGTAATTGCTCGATCGAGTGACTCGACATATTGCTCGAATGACTCGAATCCCATCGAGCAAATGAGCTAACGAGCAATTGCTCGTTCGAGTGACTCCTCGAACGACTCTTAGCCTCATTTCACAAAAAGGGGTGCCGAAGGCCATATGTTTTCCAAAAAGGGGTGCTGAAATTGGGGTGCCTTCTGGAGAATCCCGTTTTTGTCAGATGAGCTATCGAGTAATTACTCGATCGAGTGACTCGACATACTGCTCGAATGACTCGAATCCCATCGAGCAAATGAGCTAACGAGCAATTGCTCGTTCGAGTGACTCCTCGAACGACTCTTTGCCTCATTTCAGAAAAAAGGGGTGCCGAAGGCCATTAGTTTTTTCAAAAAAGGGGTGCCGAAATTGGGGTGCCTGGGGATATTGCCATTGAATATAGTCTTTTATTATACACAAGGGAGATAACTCTGTATACAGGTTATGGGAAATCAAGCAATCTGGTTGGTTGGTTATAATCTAGATAAATGAAACAACAAGAGTACTTGGAATAGGGTCAGAACTAACAAGAATAGACCAGAAATTGCTAAATATAGTAATAATAAGTAAAGCTGTTCCAGTTGATAGGCTCTTCTACGCTACTGGAGTATACTCTAGAATAAAGGAACATGGCCAGATAAATGATAACTATTGCATATATAGATAGAAGCGGAGAATTCTGAGTAAATTTGTCCTATAGCACTACGTGCTATTCTTAATATGGGAAAAACGTCATGGGATAGAGATCCAAAAAGGGATTCTGGGAGAATTCTAAGCCAGAACATTACTCCTGTTCAATCGAACGCACCCCTTTGTACCCCTTAGTACTATAACACTACGTGCTAAGCCGATCAATTGGGGAAATAAAGTCAATTTCGGTGATTTTGGGTGGATTTTGGTGATTTGGAGGGATTGTCGGGTTGTTTGTGGTAATCAGATTTACTCTTCTACAAAGGAACACACCCCCGAACATACCCCTGTCTTGTTAGAAGCCATTGGTAACATAGCAACCACGTGCTACCATAGAAACCAAGATGGCGGCCTCCAGTATAAAAAATGGACGACGGAAGCTCGTATCACCCTAACAACACGCGCTGCGCATGCGTACTACCACCACGTATCACTATGGAGATGACGTCACAAGATGGCCGCTCACGCGGGTTACCATAACAACACAACATGGCGCCACTACGTCACGTGACATGACGTCACTTCCGGGGTCATCCACCGGGGTCATCCAACCTGCACCTCAAAACCACATTACATACTACTAATACTAATTGCAGGAGATTTTAACTTTCCGGAGAGAGATTGGTCTACACATACTGCAAATTACAAGGAATGTGGCAAGGACTGTTTTCAAATACAGAATGTAAGCAAACTTACCAGAAAAGCGAGGGAGCAACGATCCAAACTTGTCGGATTTAATATTGACTAAAATACGAGATGATAGACAACGTTGATAATGATAGTCCACTTGGAAAAAGTAATCGCAGAGTATGGTACGGCCGCTGTGGGCTGGTCACTTTCCATGGGAGGGCAATATTTTCACGGACGCATTAATATTAGATTCCAAATACTAATTAATAAAAAAATAATTAATGAATCACAACCCGGTGCTTCATTAATTGAAATTTTGCTGATGGTGATTTTTATTACCCGGTAAAGGCATGTGTGGACATCACTACCCACGCGTGGATTACGACCACGTTAAAAAGAATGCAGGTATATCTTATGTCATCCAGTAAAAATTGTGCATAATGCATCTCTCCTGCATGAAAAACTACCAAGTGTATGAAAGAAAGCAAACATTACTGCATTCTTCAAAAGGGAGAAAAAACTGACCCTGGAAACTATAGGCCAGTATGCCAAGCGTGTGCAAAATGATGGAAACTCACAAAAGAGAAAATTGTAAATCATATGGATGACAAAGGATTATTCAGTAAGAAACAAGATGGCTTTATGTCAGGAAGATCAATTGTTTGACAACTAATGAAAGTGAAGGATGGCTGAACTTCTATTTTGGATAAGGGGCAAACCCTAGATGTAATATATTTGCACTGTGTGAAAGCGTTTGAGAAGATTCCACGCAAAAGACTTATCGGAAAACTAGAAAGATATGGTATCAATAAACGAACAAAAAAAGCGGATAAAAAACGTTCTAAGTGATAGAAGGCAGCCAGGAATTGTAAATGGATATCACACTGAATGGAAAGTATTAACCGTGCACCAATGTACTGTCTTCGAAACAGATTTATTTGTAACTAGCAGGGTTACCCGGCGTTGCTCGGGCTGAGGAGAGTATTAAAATTACCCCTAGTAGACCCCTTTGAAGACCTATATGGGTGAGAAAAAGTTTGGTCATAACTGTCAGTGCCCCTCTACAGCCCCACCCCCACCCCACCTGGCACTTTTTTAAACCTCACCATTAGATTCCTTGTAAAACATTACCCCTAGTAGACCCCTTTGAAGACCTACATCGGTGAGAACAATTTTGGTCATAACTTTTGGTGCCCCTCTACACCCCCACCCCCACCCGATACTTTTTTAAACCTCACCATTAGATTCCTGATAAAAACGTACCCCTAGTAGACCCCTTTGAAGATATATATCGGTAAAAAAAATTTTGGTCATAACTTTTGGTGCCCCCTACACCCCCACCCCACCCCACACACTTTTTTAAACCTGGCGATGACCTCCGCCATAAAAAAGTACTCCTAGTAGACCCATTTTGGACACTCGGGGTGGCCCCATATTCACTTCTATAGCAGACAGACAGACAGACAGACAGACAGACAGACAGACAGACATTCTAAAATATAGTATAGAAAAAGAAGAAAGAAAAGATGTCTGTATGTAGGTATGTCTGTCTGTCCGCTATAGAAATGAATATGGGGCCACCCCGAGTGTCCAAAATGGGTCTACTGGGAGTAGAATAAGGAGACTTTTTTTCTGAAATGATGCATTAAGTCATGTAAGGGCTTCGTGATGTCAGTCAATACTGAAATTTAATAATATACATGATGAAAAATATTTGAAAACATGCATGCTCTAGGAGGGGTAAATTACTTGGGCATAATGTTATAAACAGACAATTTGACGTCAGCGAGAAAATTGAAAAAGTAAAATATGAGCAGTAAATACCCAACCCTCTGAAAAACTAATCACATAAAACACATCATAAAATAAAAATCAGTCTACATTACAGAAACGTGAATACATTATCAAAGATAAAAGTCTTAGATAGCTGGTGGTGATCAAATGCAGACCGACAATAACATGTCTCGCACTAAATGAGGTTATGTGGTCGCTATTATTGGTGGCATGACCTCGACAAATAGGTTGTCTCCGCCTGATTCCTTAAACGTTTCTGTGCTGTGGATAGGAAAATAAATTACATTCGGTTCGCCGGTACCGGACAAAATTATTTTATGCGGAAATTCCTAATTTGAACTAGGGTCAACAGACTGATAATCATGTATGGCACACTTGCACAACATACTTTCAATTTATTTGTGAATAAACTTACAAAAACTCTCTAACGGTGCATGTTCTGTCTGCATAACGACCTCGATAAGGTCGACCATTTTGACTTTTCAAACGTGGCATCAAAGACAAAGAAAGCGCCGTCATCGGTTACTTCAAATAAATCATTCTGTGGCGACATCAAAGTAATCATAAAGCACGATTTTCGTGCTTTATGATTACTTTGATCTCCCCACAGAATAATTATACGATGCCTTGTTTGTCTTTCCGATCTTGGGGACTGCTTCGGTTTAAATGCGAATTTCTCCCATCTGATTGTGACATGTCACCCAATTGTTGATTTGTCCCGGTACCGGTACCGGTTTCGGCGGGACAGGCCTGTCTCGGTACCGTTTGTGTTGGTACCGACAGTACTTTGACATGCTTGGTGAGGCATAGTTTCAGAATTTTGCCAATTTCTCGAGGTGGTAATGTTGCAGAATTCTGTCTCATAGAGTGGGTGAATTATGCCCTGGAATGGATTATGATATATATACTGAGTCCAAAGAAAAGTATAATAAATTTTGAGGGGCAATTTTTTAGTATTATCGACTCCATTCCCAAACAAATTATTGTAAAATCATATTTCGAGTCTAGCTGTATGAATCTGCGTAATTGCGTGTTCTTACTGTCGCCAGCGTCACGTCAGGATGTTGCAATTCAGACATGGGGTGAAATACCGCCAATACCTTGTGTGTCTACCGTTTGCCTCTTCGATAGCAAGACATCGACGGCGCATGGACCGGATAAGTCTTTGAATGTCACCCTGTGGTATTGCGTTCCACTCCTGCCTTAGAACATTACGTAAATCGTCTAACGTCTGAAGATCATGAAGTCGTACCCGACGGTCCAATTGATCCCAAAGGTGCTCGATTGGCGACAAATCTGGCGAAGGTGGGGGCCAGGGAAGAAGTTCGATGCTCTGTTCCTCAAGAAAATCACTACAGATACGCGCCACGTGACATCGTGCATCGTCTTGTTGGAATAACTGCAATCCGACGTTAGCGTTAAACAACGGGACAACAACAGCGTTAAGAATTTCGTCCCTATATCGCTGTCCATTCAAATTACCATCGATGAAGATCAACTGCGTTCGATGGTGCAAGGAAATTCCTGCCCGAACCATTAAACTACCGCCGCCGAAACGGTCGCATTCCTACACGCAAGCATCAGAAAACCGTTCTCCTCGTCGGCAATACACTCTTGCCCTGCCAGCAGCGCGCCGTAGACAAAATCGTGATTCATCACTAAAAAGAACTCTGCTCCAACGCTGCTGAGTCCAGCGAACACGCTGACGTACCCGTTACATTCTGACGGTTCGATGACGATGGGTAAGGACTGGACCGTGGTAGGGACTCCTACTTCGGATGCCGTGTTCATTGAGTCTGTTGCGGACAGTTTGTTCACTAATTCTATTGTTAGTTCTACCAGGAGTAATTGCTGCTGCCCTCGTCGCCGGAAGGAAGCGATCCCGCAAGTGAGACGTCCTGATCTGTCGGTCTTATGCAGGGGTCATAACTCTTGGTCGACCTGAACGCAGTCGGTCGGCAGTAGATCCATTGGTTCTATACCTTCCAATGAGACGATAAATAGTGGCCACAGTGACTCCGAACTCAGCGGCGAGCTCATCTGGAGGTATCCCAGCCTCATGCATACAAATGCCACGCAACCTCTGATTTTCGGTTAACCTTGGCATCTTTTAAAATGCCGGAAGACAAAAACTAGGGTGTTTTCTCAATAACCCAAGCTCTCTAGCAAACATAACACAAAGAAAATCGTCGGTCACCCATTCACTTTGACATTCTTGGGTAGCACGTGCTATTTTGAAATCGGTAGCAAAATTGTATACGGTTGGGTGGACAACATGTCATTAAACTGTTTGCACGACTTCTTGTCCACAAACATGCAACATTAGAGCTATTATATTTCATCCTTTATGCTATTTTTTCACATTTGTTTCTATTATACTTTCTTTTTTGACTCAGTATATTTTTCTCATTTTTCTAGCTACACTCTTTCACCCCGTGTACCTGAATCAAATCTAATACTGTCTATGTCAAATAAGCGAATCCAGTCTGTATTCTACATGTATATGGGTTTAGTAATAATTTAGCCTCACAGCCTTGTTATTCATTGTGGCCCCTGTTCGCCGATTATCAAATTTTCTTTTCTGCCAAACAATGAATTGCGTGAAAGGTTGATTCTGTTGAGTCTGTTGATTAAAATTCCATCTCTGAACTTTTTATATGAGAAATAAAGAATGGATATGCAACGAATAAAGAAATAACAATTTCGTATTCATTTGATTAAAAGTTGTATTGTAATACAGCCTGCAGTCGACGCGTTCCAAGGCCTAGGTAACATACTGCTTCGATTCTGAAGAGTTGTCGAGTAAAACCGTGACAAAGGTCGTAAAACGGTGAATAAACACTCCACAGGACCGTCACAAAATCTCTAATTGAGATTGAGCAGGAAAATGAAGAACGATTATTAGTCTCTTGGGACATGGAAGTTTCTTTGATTTGAAACATCCGCGAAACTCTTGCACGATAATGGACCTGGGGAGGAATTGGTATTGGAATTTGAAGACGATATATTCAACTCTGGGAAAATGAAATTCCATATAACACGGGGAGAAAACTGTGCACCAAAACGGAACAACTGGATATTCCGCCGATAGATATTTTATTTTCCAATGCCTGAGACACAGCACAGGATGTACCAGCACACACTTCAGTTCGTGGACCAAATCATAAATCTGAATTTCTTCTTATGTTTTCTCTTGAAACCCTAAAAAATTCTCTGGTTCACATACTTTCAGTGGAGATTTTAATACGTGGAAACATGAAGTTGTGACAACCCATTCCGTGATGCTATACAGCCATGCTGTGACACTGATGGTCTAGATAATAGCGGGGATGTTTGTAAAGTCTGAAAAGCTGTTTCTAGTCAAGTGTCATATGCTTGAACAGACAAACGACACTTGAATAGAAACACCTGCTGAACTGTAAGTCTTCAACAGTACGTAATATTCAAAATCTCCAACACGATGTGGCCCTGGTTGCTGAAAGTGTCGGTAAACCATGTAAACAGAGGAACAATCTTCAAACCGACACGATATGCCAGTGGCTGTTAACAGTGTCGTTAAACCTCAATAAATAAAGAAGGTTAAAAAAAATTCATTCTCATTTTTGCGGCTTACACGAGATAACAGCAGGCCATTCTTCGTGTACCTTATACACTGTATTTGTGTTGTGTATTTCTCACCACAGCTGTTGCGGATTAACTCTTAAGTTCTCAGATTAATTTTACCTTAATAAGTGCCGTAATATACATGTACATTGATGCAGATGCATTAACAGTATTTTTACACCATTGTTGGCTGCCTGGACAGGCAGCCAACAATGGTGTAATCACACTGTCAAGATAAAAGCTCCCATTCGTTAGAGTTCTCCAGGAAGAATAAACTTGGGACAACTTTTTCAGAGCAATACGAAAGGTGCAGTTCGTGGATGTATGGGGACTTGGGGGTTAACCCTTTACCTAACGTGACGGTCAAAACCGGCCAGCGTTATCTCAAAAATAGCCAATTAATTGTCATTATTTTTTCATTTTTTGTCTCTAAAACATAGGTTATGACCTCTCGTTGGAACGAGCTCATTGAGCTCGTTCCAATGAAGGGTCATAACCTATGTTTTGAGATAAAAAATGAAAATAATAGTTATTCAAGAATTTTTTTTTGCAAGTGTCGTCTGCTTTTCATGTTAGGTAAAAGGTTAAGCTATTGGAAATACAATTATTAAGAGTATGGGTGTAGATTCTGGGGGAGGGGGGGGGTGTTTGGAGGTAGTCCATGTAAATTTCCACCCTTCGCCCTTGGCGAGATCGCGCATGTGTTGTTGCTATTGATTTTTATGGAAATCTCGTTACGACGTGAAACTGCACGACTGGCGAAGTAAGAAAGAGAGAAGACGGAGAAGCATCACAACACCATTTTATCTCATGGGTTACCATCATGCTATATAGTGTAACCTTCCAAATGATTGCGATATAACCCATTTATTTCCTGCCTGCTTAAGGTGATATATCATATTTATACCATGGTTACCTATTCTACTACATTTGAAAAGCCTATGACATAAAGTTTAGCTTTACTCACCAACCGTGGGATTTCAACAGTTAAAATTTACACCTACAGCGGGACTACATCTAACTGTCCTTTGATGACGTCGACCAGAACGCGATTGCGAAGTTTATCCCATAAGATACCAAAAATTAACAAACATGCATTGTCCCATGTCAATAAAGCATCCATAACTCGAAATAGTATGTTATTATGTTATTAAAATGAAAAAGGCCCTCTTTCCTTTTCTATTTTGTTTCGGTGATAAAATTGACAGCGGAAGTACCGCCCACCGATGCTCATGTAAACAAACACAAATTCACACGTATGTACGGCCCCTGCTCAGTAAAATCGAGAAAAAATAATAGCGACTCTTAATAATCTGACGATCAAGGTATAAATAAAATATACCCAAAGTACCAAATGTTCACCACTCGTGGTGAAGTGGTGTTAACCGCGCGCCGAACGTGAACATTTGGTACACGAAGCTGCTATGGGAATATTCTATATTTTAACAGTGCGTGACATCGTATCTCACAACTTAACGTAAATCATTTATTATCGAGAGAGGCATTTGAGGCAAGCCATGACAGCCCAACTATCTTCTTCGAAAGAAGATCGAATGTAAAAAGACAAAATTAATTACTAGAATAGTCCTTCACCTTATTCCATCCGCAACACGTACAAAATACAGACAACTGCTGAAAAAACAACATACAAAAAGTACCGGTTTTCTTCGCTTTGGACTCAAGCCTATGTTAATTCTATCGCTATCGCAATCTTACTATGAGAATTCCCTGAAGATTAGCATAGGCTTGATTCGTTCTAGATCGCTACACATAAGTTCAGATTGCCTGCTCGTAGATTCTTATAAGAACAGCATAGGCTTCAGTGCATAGTAGATAAGTGCAGTTCAACAGCCCTCACTACTACCGTCAGTTGTACTTAACTAACGGATACCACTGTCAGAAGATTTAGCTATTATTTCTGGAGAAAAAGCAATTTTATTTTTCTGATATGGCTTGTCCTTCTTCCTTACAAAACAACATGCGCCACAATAGACGTAACTTTTGCATTACTCTTATCACAAGTGAACGTTTGACACCATTATCAGAAGCTTGTTATTGTCTTAAAGTGATTATCCGAGTTGGAGTCGGTGGCGGAGCAGTGACTATCCCAATAGCGTATCAGAGTACACAGTGTAGGCCTATTGTGCCATCTGGGCGATTTTAGCTATCTTAGTGGTTTGTTTTGAAAGGGGATCACGCCATATCTCGTGCATCGTAAGACCTATGGACCTGGGGGTAACACCAAATGAGTCGAAACTCAATGGAGGTTCAAAATATGGGTCGACGTCCATGAGGTCATACAAAGGTTAATGAGTGCATTTTTAACAATTGCTGAAAATCGCATTTTATGATCCCCATAATGTATTCCCGAAGTTCATACATGTATTTTTACACTCAAGTGGGTAGGGTGTATTTCATCACAAAAGAACAAAAACATTTGAAAGGGGGTCACACTCATATCCCAAGCATTGTATGAATTATGAACTAATTGGAAATGTGTCGATAGTCAAGGGAGGTTCAGACTGTGAGTCAAGGTTACTGAAGTCACCCAGGGGCCGTTGAAAGCATTTCGCAGAATCGCTGGAAATCACATTTTATGACCCTTTAAGGCATTCCCGGAGCAGATACATGTATTTTCATCCTCAAAAAGGTAGGCTGGGCCAAACATTTTGAAAGTGGGCCACTCTCATATCTCAAGCATGGTATGACCTATGGACCTGGAACCAACACCAAATGACACGACATTCAAAGGACTTTCGATATAAGGGTCAAGGTCATCAATGGCATCAAAGGGTCATTGAGAGCATTTTTCAGACTTGCTGTAAATCGCGTTTTATGATCCCCCAATGCATTCCTGGAGTTTATCATGTATTTTTACACTAAAAAATATGAGCAGAGCCTACAATTTTGAAAGTGGGTCACGCTCATATCTCAAGCATTATATTACCCGTGGGCCTGGGACCAACACCAAATGAGTAGAAATGCACTGGGGGTTTCATAATTGCTGGAGATTGCATTTATAACCCTCCAATGCATTCTCGAAGTTCATACAAGCATTTCTCCCTTCAGAAAGGTGGACGAAGCTACAGATTTTGAGATTAACCTACTTTCAAAACTTTTTGGCCCATGTCCGATTTGTTAGAGAATCGTATAATTTAACCCTTTCGAGTTTCAACACTGGCGCCCTGGACAGTATCATTTCAGTTAATACTGTCAACAGCGAATTGGGCAAAACCATCCTTGGAAAGTTCAGTAATAATTTAATCCAACAGCTCTGTGGAGCTGTTGGATTAAATTATTACAGAGCCTCGTTTCAGATTTTTTGCTCTTTATATCGTCTGCTCGGCCACTACCATTTTTTATTCACACAAAAATTTATGCACTACCGTTTGAAAGGGTTAAGACAGAGCCATAAATTTTGAAAGAGGGCCATGCTGATATTTCAAGCATAATATAAACATTATCAACTTGGAGCCTTTGGAAATCAAGCTGACACTCATTGGAGGTTCAACATATGTGTCAAAGTTCTTCGAGTCTTACTGTGGTTATTGAGTGCATACTGCAGAGATATTGGTAATTATATTTTAGACTCTCTAATGCATTCCTGAAGTTCATGAAACCGGTTAGGCAATCTGATGTTTAACTCTTTGACCTCGAGAGGCCACTTTTTCGTCCCAGGAACATGAAGCGTAAGAATTTCATCATGTAGGATGGATGCTAAGTGGATGTGTGGGGTACACCAATCAATATTTTCAACGTGGAGCCCCAAGGCTGCATGTTGAAAATATTAATTGGTTTACCTCTAAGTAATAAACATGGACTCTTCCAATTGCTGCCGTTGAATTGATATGTCATATACCACCCGCGTTCAAAGGGTTAATGTATTCCACTTTCTTGTTTATTATCTTGATATCGTTCGGGAAAAAACTCTGCAGTTCCTCCCCCGGCAATGCAACTGATCTGTTTACCGTAATCATGTTTACTGCAGCGTGGAGCCGCCATTAACCTTCACTTATTATCTTGTACAAATACATGTTAGTATTTTGTAATTACAAGATAATAAGTTAAGGTCAGTGGCGGCTCTGCGCTGCTGAAGGAATACATAAAAATGTGTCCAACTAATTTATCGACGGATGATGAACGAACTGCATTCTACTGTAATATCCTTTCGTAAAAAGTATATTTTAAATGTCTACGGTTTGAAAAACATATCAGTGTTGTGTTGTATTGCCGGGGGGGGGGGGGGACACTGAAACATTTTTTTTTCAGAACGATATCAGGATAATAAACGACAGATTCGAATACATTAAACATCAGATTGCTTTATCCTTAGTCTACCTCCACAATATCACTTTTATTGTTAAGGGGTCGTCCAGTAAAACTTTGGTCAATTTGTTGACATTTTACCAATCTCTCAAAAACAGATAAGAGAGGTCAAGAAAGGCAAATTATATTTCAAAATAATCAGTAAAGTGCATAGAAAAGGCATATATAAAATTTTCATGGAAAAAGTCAACATTATGATTTTGAAGACGATTAATTTGCCAACGGCATAAGTAACGAACCCATACACCCACAAAATGATCGGTAATTTGAAAGTCTTGCCCTTAATGTAATGATTACAGACTCGGAGAAAGCATTTTTCTGACACCTCCACTGGTGCGTTGAAATGCTGTACTGCAATGCCAACAACACGAAACTTGGATGTTCCAGATGTGGCCATGTTGAATCCGGTCATGTGGTGACAATGTGGTTCTTGCAGGAATATGCATTTTGGACGATCGGAAGAATGCAGGGGAGTGATCACGCCTTTCACTTGTTCGAGACAATGTATGAAGAGATTCACAATCAAGTTACAGCAAATACTTTAGCTGTTAACCCTTTATCTAATATGAAAAGCAGACGACACCTCCAAAAAGAATTCTTGAATAACTAATTTTTTTCATTTTTTGTCTCAAAAACATAGGTTATGACCACTTATTGGAACGAGCTCGACGAGCTCGTTCCAACGAGAGTCATAACCTATGTTTTTGAGACAAAAAATGAAAAAATAATGAAAATTAATTGGCGATTTTTGAGGATCGCGCTGGCCGCTTTTTGCCGTTGCGTTGGGTAAAGGGTTAATGTCATAACTGTAGATATATGCTTTGAAATTCCCTCGATCGTCATCCAATATTCATGCTGTCTAGCACTATTTGTTGATGAACATCTAAATCATTGCACACTAAAAAGATAACATGAACAATTTGTAAAAAAGAATCACCAAGTGCATACAATAGGGATTATACAAGAAATATAAAGTAATATTCATAAAAAGTAAGCAGAATGCTTCAGAAAGCACATTTTCCCGAAATATATTCCAAGTGAACTCGCACTATATTGAGCGTGTTGATTCCACCCCCCCCCCCCCCCCCGACCCTCCCCCGATGCTGGGAAATTTACTTCCAAGTAACCATGGATCGACGGCCGTGACTGATTTGATGTCTGAAAAGTATCGATGGCGGATAGGCTGAAGATAATACACTGGCACGTTTAAAGAGTGTACGATTGGGTGATGCTGTGAATTTAGTTTCTTCTTTCACACAATCATACCAAAATGAGCGTCGATCAATGTCTTTTGTCATCGTTTTTGACTGACAAATGTGATAAATCTCCTTTTCAGGAAATGGTCTACCAACGTGCATATCATAATAAACATAACAGCGGTCAGCGTGGCTGTGATGGTCAAAACCCAACGAATTATCGGGTTTATGGTCAAAACTACCCGTATTTGAAAGTTAAACAAATGCAACACCCGATATATTCGTGATTTCTTCAGTATGCGCGCTGCGCTGTTTACAAACATGACACACCAGGCCACATGTGGTTCACTTTCGTTTGTCAGCATCACAGTGTCTGCTGTTTTCTGTAGTAATAGTACCAGAAGGCGACAGAAGCCAAATATTTTCTCGCCACCTATAAGTTAATTTAAATTGATTAATTCTGTTTATTTTACTAATATAATGATGAATTGATAATGTGGTGTATTTGTTATGAGAATATGGGTTTGTATTGAAATTCTATATTATTATTATTATTATTATTATTATTATTATTATTATTATTACACTGTACACAAATGAAAAAGTGGAGGTAGATTGGGTTATTATTAGTGAAACAAGTCATAATACAGTAGCAAGTTTGCAAATAAGCCTTAGGTTAAAGATCTAAGTAAGCAAATACCCTACCTAAATGTGCTTGGCCAATACATGTAGATTGGTGCAGGTCATAATGTCCCAGGGTGTAATGCATGAATGTTGGTGATTTCCGATCACATTATTTAAAGATTAATAAAAAAAACAAGGCTGGGATATCTCCAGTAGTGACTGTTGCGAATGGCAATAGTCATTGGAGATATTCTAGCCTTGTTTGATATTGATGAATGTATTACTGTTTTCGCAGACTTTTTATGCAAGAATAACTCCGAAAACTGTTCGCGACCTGAAGCATCCTCACAATGATGCATGGGATAACAGGGGCGTTAAAGTGCAAGGGGTCAGTAATTATAATTTCATTTTGTATTCAACTATGACTTTGCAGTACATTTTGCAAAAAGAGATATTCATCTTTATATGGGGAGTTACGTCTTTGTCCTTCCATACTTCTTCCAGTGGACTCCTTCAAGATGACCTTTGTTGAACTTTCCCAAACAAAAACACAAACAGGAGAAAATGGCAGAATGTAATCAGTGAGCACACCGCTTATAACGTTTGGTCTCACTCTATATTCCTTTCAAGAATTAGGAAAAGATTTCTTCGAGTATGTACTTGAATGTTTGTAGAATGCAGCTGTTATTTTATTTCAAGGTATTTTATTGTAAAAAAATTGTTCTCTTTCTTATGCCATAGCAGTCTTTCAGGCAGTGCTATCTACAACATGGTAGCAGTTCCATGGCAAATTACAGTTTCCACATGTTTTTTGTTTCTTTCCAAACATTTGGGTATATAATTTACTGGGGTAATGTCTTTCTAGCCATTTTTGGACTTGGGAGAAAATTTCCTGAAATTTGACCAAAGTTAGGAAGGATGTCCCCTTAATTACATGGTTTTCAAATCTGTTACAACAGTTCAACAAAACCTTAACATGTGATCCTTCATTGAAACGAGTTCGACGAGCTCGTTCCAATGAGGAGTCACGTGATATGGTTTTATAGAACTAATTTTTTTCGACTGCCCGGTTTGTAAATTACGCGGGCAAATACGTCAGATTCGTTAAGGTGATTCTAAACTGAAGATTGTAGTTTGAGTGGACAGGTGGAAACATGATAATTTTTTCATTACTTTTCAATAGTAATGGGTATTTAATACATGAATGATTGCTTCCTACCTAATTATTCACCAAAAAATGCTTTTAAAAATCCCGAACCCACGGTCAACTTCCTGCCACCAAAACTTAAAATATGAATCTCACATTGAAGGATATGTTTTCTATATGCAATAGAGAACAACAGTTGAGTCATAACTTTTTAAAAAATAAATCCAAATCAGGCCCGTCGGAACTGGGGAGGGGGGGGGGGGGGGGGTCCAGCCCCCCAATAATTTGCTCATATTTCGTCGTTAGTTTATCCATGATGGCAGCAACCGATGTAATCTGAATAAAACTGGACATTACATTATTTAACTCAGATTAGAACAGTAGCGTAGGAACCGGGGGGGGGGGGGGTAAGGGAGATATTCCCCCCCCCCACCCCCACAGATTTGTCAAAAGTAGGCTTTACTGGGCAGGGTTGGTGGTTTCTCCACACGGGATTCCCACTGGTTACCATATTCCGACATTGCTGTTAATGATTACTGGATTGAGTGGGTTCCATGTGGGCTTTCTTCCACCAATAAAACTGACAGTCGTGTTTTCGCCTAATTGTGGAAAGCGATGTTAAACCCCAACCAACCACAGAGTAATTCATTGCATGTTCACTATTCCTGTCATTCTGCTCGGAAATCACGCTGAATTGATCAGAGAGCTGACGTATTTCCTTATTGACGATGTATTTGCTCAGAATCACTCAGAATGCATATTTGTACATCTTAAATTAAAAAAAATTCCCGGACCCCCACCAACGAGACGGGGAGTTACCCCCTCTCGTGCTCACCCCCCACTCGCCTCTTCGCGGTTCGGATGACGCTTCGCATCATAGGAATATACGATTTATTTGCTCAGAATCAACCACAATGCATGTTTTTACATCTTAAATTCGAAAATTTTCCCGGGGGAGGCCCCCGGACCCTCCCCCCCCCCCCACCAACGAGACGGAGGATACCCCCTCTCGTGTTCACCCCCCACTCGCCACTCGGATGACGCGTTGCGTCATAGGAATATAGGTCCTACCCCCCCCCCCCCCAAATAAAATTAGCTTACTACACCCCTGGATTAGAATTATGAACGTATCACTGAATGTATAACATGCACCTGCATATGTTGATGTGCAAACGTTTTGAGCAATTTCATTGGCAGCTTAGAAGACCACGACAACCGTTGGCGTAATGATAAAACTAATGAATCCACCATAAGGCCTGACTGTTTTTTAGCATGACGGAATACGGCCACGGCCTGCAGGTGAGCCCGGTGTGAGAACCGTCCCCAAATGTTATGGGGTTCTGTTGGGATTTTTGAAACATTTTGTTAAAAAAACAACTTTTGCCGTTTAAAAAAATCAAGAGGTTTTTGCTTCAAAAGCTACCCGAATGCTTCCTTTGATTGCCCTTTTCAAAAAATTTTCTGGGGGAGTACCCCCCCCCTCCCTCCCCCCCCCCTCCCCTCAAAAAGCTCGTGCCTTCAGAACTCGCGCCAGATGCCTTCGGCATCTGGATACCCCATACCCATTTAGTATCAGCCAGTTCAAGCAAATTAGCAATATCAGCCCCCCCCCCCCCCCGCCCCCCGCCCCCGCCCCCAATATAAATTTCGTTCCGACGGGCCTGCAATTGTATGTTAATTTAGATTTTTGAAGGACCACTGCATGCACTGGTCCAGCCATTTTTTCACAGAGAACTATTTACAGTTCAAGAGTATGGCACACCACACTAATCAGTAATCTGGTTTAGCTCCCCTGCAAATATTAGCCATACAAGTGATATATCTGTTCTGCCCTCTCCCACAAGTAAAACTGTCTTAACATGAGATGACCCCGTAGAAAGTGTATCGTCAAATCCCAATAATAGAAAATAAAAGATTGCGTGGCCACCCCCCCCCCCCCCCCCCCCCCCATTCAAAATTGAAAAAGGGACATAACTCTGGAAAAAATTGTCGGATCAAACCCTGATTTGACTTGACCTGCATTTTATGTTGATATACCTACACAACAAATTTTATTTGATTCTGTCAAGTACAGCTCAAGTTATTGGTTGGAAACTAAAACAAATGGAGTTTTCAAAGTTGAAAGAGGGGCATAACTTTGGCAAAAATTGTTGGACTGAACCTGTATTTTATATTGATACACCTGCATACCAAATTTCATTTGATTTGGTCAACTATTACTAAAGTTATCACAGGGAAACCACAGTGGGGCGGATACACGAACGGACGGGCACCGGCTATTTTAATAGTCCCCCCGAAAAATTTGTACGGGAAAAAAGGTACACATTAATATTGCCTGCAACAGTAATAGACTAACTCAGCCTTTGATGCTGGTTCACATCCCATCCACAATAGATACCCCTTCAACAGTGGCACATTTCCAGATTGGACTGGAATCATGCAGCATTCCCAAGCCACCTCCAATTTCCACCTGTATTCAGTATTTTTGTCATAAAGGTTTTCTCTTGATTCAGGTTTTAGGCTCTAGTGTTGACAAACTATTTTATTCTGATTCAGTCTGTAACCTGCAGACTAGTACCACCCACACCCCAGTGGTATGATACAGTTATGCATTCTTCTCAACCATTTTGCTTGACATTATGTTTTCATGAAAACATTTTGTTTCCCCAAAACACCCATTCAAGATGTCGAAGAGTCCCATGAAATGACAATCTCTTACCTCTTTATCACTATGTACTTGTATTTAATATAACTGGATGACAATATTTATGACAACTTTCTTTCAAGTATTTATGTAACACACTGATCAAATCACTATTGTTACACAGATAAATGACCATTCAGATTTCATTATTTGTACAGATTTTGCAACACAAACATAGCAAGTGATTATGATCTTCAACGGTAACTGATGAGCTTACTGGAGCCATTCCAACGGGATGTTATGAGCTCTGTTTTTAAGGCAGAAAGTGTATATATTCTGTGATACGAGAAAACATCACAGAAGTGCCACCTTTCCTCTGTGTTATTGAAAGTGTTAATCGTTTGCCTCCCATTAGCAATCCTTACCATTCCAACCAAAGCTTGTTCACATGAGATGTTGGTTGAGGTACAGAAAATAAAAAAAAAAACCTTTCAATTATATGTTCGGGATGGTGCTGCTTTGATATGCCCACTACATCAGAGCTTCGAGTGGCCACATTCTGTGGCCAAATTGAGACCTCATTCCCAATGGGGTACATGCAATAAAATTCCTAAAATCTAACACAAAACATTATTATTCCTTAACTCATACAGCATTATCAGATTACAAAACCAGTGTTTTTCTGACAGTTGATTCTAATAAACTGATACCATTTTAACCTGTATTCTCTCTGGAAAAAGAGCTGGGTTTACTAAATGAATAATTTCCCCCAAGACCATGAAAAAGGCCCCGTTCCCAATTTACCTGGATCAAACCCTAAACTGTACATGTTGGTTAAATACAGTGCTTTTCATATCCACTCAAGTTAATACATTTAAAAAGCTGTGTTTTACCCATGGCCACAAGGTTAAACAAACACACGGGAATATATGAAAAAAGTTTCCTAGAATTTACTTCTTTTAACCTTTTTCCTAATACTGTGAATCCATCCATCCTGTGTTATTAGTAAGAATTTTAGAATACCTTGACCTGTTGAATAATAGTGCTGAATTACTATTATACATGAACATTTGAAGAAAAATTTCAGTCACCACTATTATTTAAAAGAGCCCAAAGGTGAAAATGCCATCACTATTATTAATTTTCAATAACGTTTATCAAATGTGCAAGACCTCACTATTTTACAGCCATCACTATTATGAGGCAAGTCCGAGTGTAATGCAAAAAGTAAATCAACGAACAGATGGACGGACATACCTTGCCTTAAAATATATTGCCTGATTTATGGAATGTAAAATGTCGTGTGAAGATTACGTAAATTTATTTTGTGTGTGTGTGTGTGTGGATCTCTTAGACTCTTGTGCTATTCAGAGTGGCCGAGCCATTGACAATGAATTCGTATATAATCTTCTTGGTAATTTGGTTATCTAATTACTGTTTTCAAATTCCGTTTTCTGGATTTTTTGTGTGCAGAGATGTTTGTGAAAATGAGGATTCATTAGCCGATATTTCGATAAGGCAAAGCACTCAAAAATTTGAAGCTCGATTGTGCCCTGTGTGTGTTGCCATACTTCACTTTCGTTGAGAATTTCTTTGCAACGACCCATAAAGTAATTTCCTAGAGAAAAATTGCATGTTCACACTTCTGTCATATTTTAATTTGTGATTAGGAGGTTTAGTGGGGTGGATAGAAAAAAATATATTATTTTTCGCGCTTTGAACAAGCGACTTACCAACGCATGTGACTTTCCGGTGACAACAACTTCAGTCAACAAATACTTGCAGACATGAGACTCATAGCCCACAGATGAATCGAAATTATCGATGATCTTTGTGGATTGCAAGTAAATATAATGAAATGCAACGTTTACAATGATTCGCAATGTAAATCACATCAGATCGCAAAATTAGGAGCATTATTTCTGGAACTCACCGAAACCAGACCGAAATGGAGCCGAATGACAGACCAATAAAGTTATATCATCAATATTACATGACGAACAATAGTTCCCCCGATTTGCGATTAAAAGAAGTGAAAAAGCAACCAGTTTACGAATATTTCAACAACGAAAGAATACAACATGGGTTTCTAATTCCACTATATGTCACAGTTTTGTTAATTAAAGATAACTGAAATCTTTGTTCTCTGTTGGTAATTTTGGCGCATGAATACAAACTGATGGCAAGGTCGATCCATGTAAACAAATTGATTGCTTCAGTTGGTGAGGGAAGAATATTAACATAGAACAGACAATCAGTGCAATTCGCCTCTATTCGTCTGCTTCCCTTGAGATATATCGACAATCAGAAGTTCAGCAGTGGCATTGTCATGAGAATTTACGGGACATATGGCGAGATCTTTCGTCGCAATGTTGCCCACAACCTTCAGTGTTTTGAATTTCCCACAGTAAACATGGCGAACACATTTTAGACTGAAACGACCCCGGTTGACAACGTTCTTAGTCCTATCTTCGATGTGTTTTATTCAAAACTAAGACTAGATTGCTGCAGTACATTACTGATAGCTCACGTTGGTTGTTCATTGGAAGGTGGGGCGTCTCGCTATTTTTTGAAAACCTGACCACGCCATTTCCGACTTTTTGACAGTACACTTTTCTATTGTCTCCAAATGACTCGTAAATTTGTTAAATGCATATTTTGCGGGTCCCATCACGTTCTATGTGACATGACCATCCCCCCCCCCCCCAACCCTGGTATCCAAGGGCAAGGCTGTTTCGTTGCCAAGTTATTGTTCAATGAAATGTTCACATTTATCTCTATGTCTCTGGCTTCCATGTTGGCAGTCATGACTTTAGAATCACCTTAAGTAAAGGGTGAAAGCAGAAGCTGTTTACTCCTTCTTGGGTTATAAAACTACCATTTATAACTCCACTGCCTGTTATAAATCCACCAAATTGGGGAGAGCTGGGAAACGTGACACAATTATTCTGCCTCTTGTGACGGAGAAGTTTTTATCGGAATAAATGCTACACTGTCCACGAAAATTCGATTTCTACTAATTGCAAAAGAAAAGGAATAAATGACAATGAAATTTATCCCAAGAGTGAGAGATATTTTGTATTATTTCCTTTACAAGCGTAGCTTTGGAGAACCAAAGGGAGTTGATTCTAAAGTCCTGGAAATCAACGGAAACAGATGACAATAATTCAAGGGTGAAAGAAGTCAGTAATGTCGATTTTTTTTCTCTTCTGCGTATTTTGTAGGATTATTAGAAGCAGACAGAGTGTGTACTCCGGGCACGTTATATTTGTGATCTGCAAGCGCGAATACTATAAACTTTTAAACTTGTATTTTCTTGAATTCTATTTTCTAGTTATAACCTTGAATGGATGGAAATGAATCATGAGCATTTTCAAAGATGTGGCAATTTGCCAGTTGGCAAATTGCCATATCTTTTAAAATGCTATGGTTTCATTTTAATCAATCATATTAATAGGTAGAAAATACAATTCTAGAAAATACAATTGTACGAGTTTTATAGTATTCCCTGTAAAGGAATCCTCTATATGTTACATATTTCAGTCACTAGATGGCAATTTGTAGTTCTGCAATAGCATAGGGTTCAATTTTTTTTAAATTTTCAATGGATGTCACTCACCCAGTGCCTGGGAGCGCCGTGGCTCAATGGTTACTGCATTGAATTTCAAACAGAAAGGTCGATCCCCGCCAGGGCAGGGGCGTTATGTCATTGGGCAATGCACTTCATCCGACTGCCTATGTGCGAGCACGGTGGTGCTGTGTACTAAGGCGCTTTCTGTACTAAGGCGCACTGTACCTCGATGGAGCACTTATCTTCAACCAATGCCGAACCTGCTGGTGCGGGGTTAGTAAGTTGGAGAGTCAGACAGCTGCTCGCCGTTGCTCGGCGGTTCACCCGGGATACTCCAGATACTTCCACCCGTAAAACGTTCTGACACGAGGTGACCCTGGCTGTCGAAAGTGTCGTTAAACCCCGATCACCCAGTTTGAAGGAGAATCCCGTTAACGCTAACCCTTTCAAGAATGTACACACTGATACCTCTTTGTTCCTCCAGGAACCAAAACTGGTTCTTCGGTTTGTCCTGGTAAGGGAAACAAATTTGGTTGCATGGTACCAAACATATAGGTGCTTTGGTTCTTCAGTCTTTCACATTAACTGGGCTGTCGCTGTCTCTGAATATTATAAAAACTATAAAATACAAAACCGCGCCAAGTTGAAGTTTTAAAATGGTGACGAAACAACGTCTGAAAATAGTTTTCATTCGTTCACGACGCATGCGTTAAGTTGCGCTACAACGGTGATTTATGATATAAACAAAACGGGCAACTCTACGTTAAATTGCCGTGTTCTACACCTCACGAAGACTCATTTGTTTAGATTTTTCGATGGGTTTTGCTTCTGTTTGGAACCAAATTCTGCATGGTTTTCTCTTTGTATGCGTATATTTTTATGCTCTACGAAAAAATTTCGGGGGAGCAAAAAGTCGCCGCTTTTCCCGTCTGGCGTATGTCTGTCCGTCTGTCCGTCCGTCCATTCGCCCGAAACAAATGGTGTCCAGGTGATAACTCTTGTTTACTTCGATGTATGACCTTATTATTTTGCACTATTACTACCTACAATGAGGGGGCGCGGTGGCGTGGCGGTAACCGATTTTCGTCAGATCACCGAAGTAAAGCAGCGTCGAGCGCGGTTTGTAGTTGGATGGGTGACCATTTCAGCGACTGATTCGCGTTCCCGCGTTGTGTCCTTGGGCAAGGCACTTAACCCCGATTGCCTACATGGGGGCACGATGACGCTGTGTACTAAGGCGTGCTGCACGTCGAAGGTGCACATGTCTTCAACCAATCTCACCCTACCTGTGCCGCGGTGCAGAGTTCAGAGTTACAATGTTGGAGAGCTGACAGCTGTTCGTCTTTGCTCGGTGGTTCTCTCCGGGTACTCCGGCTTCCTCCACCAGTAAAACTGTCACAGACATGATATGACCCTGGCTGTTAATGTGTCGTTAAATCCTAATAAAAAAAAAAAATTAAAAAAACCAACAATGAAATGCAGGTCATGTTCGATTTTCACTGTTATGTCATTTCCTGTTCCAGAGTTATGCCCATTAAAAAGCCACAGAATGATAAAATCAGTGGTTTCCGGATGATAACTCCAATTTACTATGATGTATGATGTTATTATTTTTCAACGTTCCTTCCCACCATCAAATGCAGGTCAAGTTCGATTTTTACCGTTATGGCATTTCCTGTTCCAGAGTTTTGCCCCTTGAAAAGCTGCAAAGTGGTAAAATTAATGGCTTACGCATGATAACTCCAGTTTGCTTTGGTGTATGACTTTACCTTTTTTTACTTCACATGCGTTCTATACGATATAATTGTCTGTTTGCATTTTCGGAGAGCATCTGTTGGCTGTGCCAACCTTTTAGTTGTGACGTGAACAAACGTTCGCAGTTCGAGAACAGACATTACAGTAAACACCAAAATAGAGGGGAGGAGCAATAATAATTTAATCCTACAGCCCTCTAAGGCTGTAGGGTTAAATTATTACTGAATCTCCCACAAATACAGTCTCGACCACGTCGCTATGAGAAATGGCGTATGACACGATACCATTCAAGGCGTCGGGTTGAAATGGTTAACAATCTTCATTCACAGGCTGAAAATATTAACTGGTTTACCCCACAAATTAAGTATAAAATTGATTTATTTGTGGAGGTTTAATGACACTTTCAACAGCCAGAGTCACTTCGCATCGGACAGTTTTACGGGTGGAGGAAGCCGGAGTACTTGGAGAGAACCACCAAATAGCGGCGAGCAACTGTCAGACTACCTCCACACAAACAGGGTTAGCATTGGTTGAAGACAAGTGCACCATCGACGTGCAGTGCGCCTTAGTAGATGGTACACAGCCCCACTGTGCCACCACGTGAGCAATCGGAAATATAAAATATTGCATCAGCATAAAAGGTATCATTCTATAATAATACGGTCGCTTACATCATCTCCTATATAAATGGGGAGCGTGTGATTCCGTGACTCTGTGACTCAGTGACACAGGGCGTGTCCACCTAAAATCTGATGTGCAATGCAAGTAGAAATACTTCGTCGCATGGGCGGGTCGGCCCGCTAGATACATAAAATATAGGTCAATTGTAACCCGTGCGATGCACAAAAATCGCCATTCAATATTCCCTTGTATTTTTTTCAGTCAACCCCAACATCCATTTACAGATTTGATAGTGTATTCTTTGTTTTGTTGTTTAATTCATCTCTGACATCCTTGTTGAAAGACATATGTGTATAAAACCAAGACAGATTTGATTTTTATTATAACAAATTATTTAATATGGATTCTTCCAGTGGATGATGACATTGCATTTACAGGAGAGATTTCATTCTGTGGAGACAGAAATGAAATGGGTATTATTGGGCAGCGGAATCGGGGGCAGGGCGTCATTGTTGTTGTTCTTTTTCCAACTGTGTTTAAAAGTATTTAAAATTAGTGAACGAATGAGTCTCGTAAACGCTCACGTGATTACCCTGGTTGAATGTCTTTATACATTTAATTGTCTATTCTTCTACTCTCATCCGTATTACCAAAGAACTTTTTGGGGGCGGGGGTCGACGTCCGCGCTGGAATACTGATCGCCTCCAATAGCATGCCAAATTATACGATGTAGGCCTGTTGTCCGATCAGCCTGGGGCCGATACTATAAAAGTTTACAACTTTATTTTCTTGAATTGTATTTTCTAGTTATGACTTTAAATGGGTTGTAATAAACCATTAGGATTTTCAACGATGTGGCAATTTGCCAGTTGGCAAATTGCCATATCTTTTAAAATGCTAATGATTCATTTTAGTCAGTTACATTAATAGGTAGGAAACACAATTCCAGAAAATACAATTGTAAAAGTTTTATAGTACAGGCTCATGGGCGGATCTCTGGGATTTATTGGACTACCGACACTGGGTCACTGCAGATAGACCACTAATGCCCTAAACTTGCCCAGATAGTTTCTCAGGCAACAGGTTTTTGCGTTATTTTCTGGGAGACGATAGGCCTACCAGAAGCCTGGCTTACATTTCACCACACCCCCTCAAACTTGTCACTCACACACATTAAAGTCACCTATAGCACTTTTTATGCATTGAAAGATTTTGCATAACCGTTCACGTAACAAGTCGACAAATTGCTTCATGCGTACAATAAACAGTATTGCCATTAAAATCGGGGGGGGGGGGGGGTCGAAATTTTTAACAACCGATTCTGTTCATAGAACCGATCGTGTTCGCTTTGTTTTTATGGCTTAATCCATCCAAAAATAACTTAGACACGAAACTTCCTTGTTTGTTGAAACTAATACAGCAGTGATCCGCGCAGTGGACAGTAATAATTCCACGCTACATTATAAGGAAAATACATTTTTTATCACACGGGCTCTCATTGGGAATTACTTGTCATTACACTTAAGCCGTTGATGTGTTGTTTATTCAGATGCCTCCGGTACGCGACATGGAATGTATTTCCATTGTCATAAAGGGGTTTTCAACCAGGATGCTACCTGCTGAATAACTATAGTTAAGAACTTTTACAATCAACATTTATTTACACAATAACTAGAGTCCAGTGTAAAACAAAACTTGACACGATCCAATGTCGGAAGTTCCATACTACGGGGCGTATTGGTCACAAACTCGTACGGAGCTGGAAACCCAAACTGCTTTCGTGGCGATCTAATGGTTTTTTGCGCCCCGGTTAACTTTAATAGATCGTAATCTTACAGACATACAAGTACCAAATCTACCCCAGACAAGATAATCTACAGACAGTATAACTGCTGTTAACGTGTGGAAAAGCAAACAGGTGAGGTCTATTTATCAGCTTTGGTTAACGTCTGGAAAAGCAAACAGGTGAGGTCTATTTATCAGCTTTGGTCGTTACGACCAAAGCTGATAAATAGACCTCACCTCTATGTTTTACCGACGTTTCTTAACGGCTCTCAAAGTGTGAAATCTTTCAAAAACATCTGAAAAATCTCATATTATCCGCTCAGATGCATGGAAATGGGGGTTTGGGAACCCTTTTTTTTTAATTTTCGTAGCCCGGGCCGACCATGGTCGGCAAGTCATACCGACGACCATCCATCGCCCGATCCAGCCCCCTCACTTTGAAAATCGTTCCGCCGCCCTGTATGAAACGAACGAAGAAAATAAATTTTATTAATTGATCAAATGCTTCTTAACCCTTTACCCAACGTAACGGCCAAAATCGTCCAGCGCTATTCTCAAAAATCGCCAATTAATTTTCATTTTTCATCTCAAAAACATAGATTATGATCCCTTGTTGGAACGCGCTCGTTAAGTTGCTGTTCAAAGTCACTGGAATTGGGGGGGGGGGGGTGCGGGATGTCGGCAAACAAAGGGAAGAGAAGCGTGTGCAACTTAGGAGTAACGGAGACCTTAGAACATTTCATTATACTAATGCCCCAAATACATGCCTAGTAGAATAAAACACCATGCGAAACTAATGGGGGCATCTGATGAAACTATGGGGGGGGGGGGGGGGGGGGGGCTGTGGTAAAAGAGACAATATTGCAATTAAGGAGGTTGAGAACACGCTAGTGGGGGTATCATAAACAGATTGTGTCTGAATGTTGGGAGACTAGGGGAGAGGAGGGTGTAGGGTTGATATTGACTTCGTCACAAGAGGACCGCGGCAAATCAGCGGGTGGTCATGTGTTGATTTGCCACGGTACTCTAATAACCAAAGTAGCGTATAATTGCAAGGACTAGCACAATACCAAATATATGGTTTGTCTCTGCTGTCAACTTCATCTCGGATTTGTGGTATCTTCACAGTTGTCACTGTCATCTTGGGACAAAAATGCAGTATTTTCTCGGATTGGCCCAGAACTGGTCGAGCTCGGAATTTTCCAATAATTTCTAAGATTTTATTTTTGCACGATCTCCCGAGATTCGACCGACAATACGGAATAAATCCTCGTAGTACAGTCAACTCGGCAGTATCAAGTCGTCGGCATTATCGATTCAAAATTTACTGACTGCCATGTTACGTTTGAACAACCGGAAGGTTTTTACTTTTTTTTATCTTTACTGACAGAAAATATATATTTCACAGATATCGTGAAAAAGAAATATGCTTTCGCAATATATAGTCTGTGTGGCGGTGTTTTTGTTATTACCGGAACCGACCGCGACGAAAATGTAACTTGCCCACCCACTTGCTTTTTTACTTTTACTTCAAGAAAAAGAAACGGCCCAAATAACGCTGAAGCTAAGTTGTTACCCCACTATTATTCTCTAACTACTAAAAACTTTGAGAGTAATTTCCTTACCATTCTAATGCAAATAGTAAAGTTGATGGAGGTCATGCACTCGGCATTATCGAACCAGCACAGGCTGCAGTGCCTCATGTGATATTATTCCCCGTGAAAGGCATATTTTTAAAAAACTCAGTGTAAATATTGCCCTGTCAAGATTCAGCACCTGTTAAAATGGTAAGAAGTTATTGTTTTATCTCGCATTTTCATGTCTTATACAAAAAGTTACTAATTTTACTATAATTTACCCATTTTACAGAACAAACCATTCGTTTTATTGCAATTTTCACACGTGTGTTATTGATGTTCGCACTGGTTTCCAAATTGCACGTGTGGATCTATATGCACGTGTAGACCGGAGTGCACATTTTTCAAGGGTGACATCGACGGGCTGTGAGGGGGTGGCGGAGAGGGGTTGGGATATGATTTTGTTTGTTTCCGGTATCCACGACTACATGGAGGCCAAGTTAAAATTACAGTGTTTGCTTTCTGATGAATTGTTGAAATTTCGACAGAGGATGAATGTGCTCGTTTTGTGTTGTTGTTTTTTCTGTTTTGTTTTTTTTTTGTTTTTTTTTTTTTGGGGGGGGGGGTTGGGGAGGGGGGCGATGTCTTTGCGGGCTAATTTACTTTCGGCCTTGTATCATTTCGGCGATGAGGAGAGTAGGCTCGACCGAGGTGTTTCGACCAAAGCATTCTGGTGCCTATTTGCGTTAGGTGGGGAGGTGGTGGGATGGGGTTGGGGTATGAAGTGTGTCTCAACTAGACATGGGCGAAGGCCCAAATTGAACATTTTTGCCCAAAACATTTCTGGGGACACCAGGCAGAAAAACATGGCCGCCAGTGGCCATCTTGGATTTGGCATATAAATTGTCAACAATTTCATTACTACAGCCAACTGGCCACGCTCCTCCCCGCTCTTTTTCAGAAACGTGAGTAAATGACTTGGCATTGCCATTACTTTCTATTTAGTTCAGTCCCTTCTTGAACAATTTGAGCTGCATTGACACTTTCGTTCTTTTTCCCATGTGTCGATAATTCCAACACTTGACATCATTTTCTGGGAAGCCCTATCAAGTCTTGGAATTATCATCAAAGTTAAATTTTATTTATTTATTGGTGCTTAGTGTCAAATCAACATCTAAGACTGTATCGTGACAATACAACGGATACAACAAGTATAAAAACAAGACTAACCTATCGTTTATGCCCATTGCCAACATCAGAGGACTTCCACCACTGGCATTGGTTACCGGATCCTATTTTACCAGTTGGCATTGGTTACCGGATCCTATTTTACCAGTACATCAGAACCTGTTTACCACAGGGAACAGGTACTACCCCACTTCCCGTCGTTCCTACGGGGATAACAAAGCTAAACGGTGAGGTAAAGTTTCTAGTGGTTACCCTACAACTTATTTCAGCTGGTACTGCATCCATAAACTCAACTCCTCCTCCTCCTCCTCCTCCTCCTCATCTCTCCCTCCTCCTCCTCTCTCCCTCCTCCTCCTCCTCCTCCTCCTCCTCCTCTACTTCTTCTCTCCCTCCTCCTCCTCTCTCCCTCCTCTCCCTCCTCCTCCTCCTCCTCCTCCTCCTCATAATCATCATTATCATCAGCAGCAGCAGCATCATCATCAGAATCATGATCAAATCATCATCATCATCAATCATCATCATAGCATCATCATAGCATCGACATCAAATCATCAACTAATCACCATCATCATCAAAATCATCATCATATCGTCATCATCATCAACTCATCATCATAATCTCTCTATGAGAAGCAGTTTGCTTTGAATGCTTTCTATTTAATACATATCTCATTTATTGAAGTATGTTGTTTGTTTTATTATTCCCAACAATACAAATCATATTTTGGGGCGTTCAAAGAATTATCACCTACTGGAGCTTACTTTCCAACAAAATATACATCACCTCACCAAAAATTCGCTCTCAGTGGCAGTGCATTGACATTTAAATATTTCTTCAGAGAGAGAGAGGCCCTTGGACACTCCACCAATGGCAGGGACACACTCAATAGTATCTGTATGATCCCTATACCACCTATAGAGCCCTAGTCCTATTAGACCTAAGATGGTAAGAGGTATTACAAAAGCTAATGACAGACAACCTTCTGCCACTCGGCCTCGTCCTTCCAGATATGCCTCTTGTACATCAACCTCCGAATCCCCCCACCCCCCTTTTCAGAAATTTCCACCACTGCCTTTCACATGCGATACTGCCTTTTAATCAGTCAATACTGGTATATAAATAACGTTCAAAACGTGAGACACCTCGGTCACTCACCCCAATGCCATTTATTTATTTATTAGTGTTTAAGGTCACATATGTATGCACAATATCTAATCATGAAAGTTGTACGGGGGTGGAGGAAGCCGGAGAGAACCACCGAGCATCGACGAGCAACTGTCAGCTCCTTAACATTTTAACTCTGTTCAAGCTCCGCTCAAGCAGGATAACAGCGGCTGAAGACGTGCTCCACCGACGTGCAGCACGCCTCAGTACACGGCGTCATCGTGCCTCCATGTAGGTAACCGGGATAAGGTGCCTTGCCCAAGGACACAACGCGGGTCGTCCCGGACAAGGATCGAACTCGGAACCTCTAGAAGTCCAACAGTCTACCACTTAGCCCCCCCCCCCCCACCCCCCCCCAGGCCATTAAAAAAAATCTGAGAGCGACGGTACGTGCATTGTCTTATACAATTATACAACTGGCCCAAAATGACCTTTTCCGCAGATGCTGAACGGCTAAAAAATTCGGCCCGGGAAATTTCAGTAGCCAACCGGCCCATATGGCAGCAGTGGCGGCCCTTCTACCAATTTACCGGTCCACCCATGCATATACCCCCACCCCCTCGCCACCCCCAGCTGTATCAGTCATTTATTTGGGCCACCGGTCCAAATATTTTATTTTGGTCTCCCGATCGGCCAGTCCGCCTCTGCTGCTTGTTCGTAAAGTCGACATTGTACACCAACGGC
Organism: Pictodentalium vernedei; assembly: GCA_031216915.1. Taxonomy (NCBI): domain Eukaryota; kingdom Metazoa; phylum Mollusca; class Scaphopoda; order Dentaliida; family Dentaliidae; genus Pictodentalium; species Pictodentalium vernedei. The sequence continues at coordinate 302,745,697 of CM062290.1, read as the reverse complement.
TCACTCTGCTGTGAGGAGAAAAAACACGAACATGATATAAATCATGAATTTATATCAGTATGCTTTGTGAATTTCCAGCCAGCTTTGAGCGAAGGTTAGTTTTTCTAACCCGATTGCAAATGGCGGCACCCGTTTACTCTCGGTTCAGGTCTGACTTGACAGATCGCTGGGAATGTATGATAATCACTCTGAGATAAATTCCAATTTGTATCTGTTCTTACAGAAATGTGTCTCCAGAGAGTTCGACAACCACAAATTACCCAATTTAGTGATACAACACACATTTGAACTGGCGCAAAATGTGTGATTCTTTACTATCTGCCATGACTCTTTACTGTCGCTATTATGCGACTGATAAAATTATTTCGTACACGGACATGTAAGCGCTATTTTTCCTCGTGCAGTAGCGGTAAGCTGTACCTAGTTCTACATGATACATTGACAAGACAAACGCATCGATGCTTGGTTTAACGATAGAGATGGCAGAAAATTTAAAAAAAGTGACTCGATACTGCCGAGTAGACTGTATCTCTATCGGCGATTCGATTTCCCACCCGAAAAAGTCGCGAGTGTCTCGCGCCACACCGGTGTCGTAAAGCGTGTACTGTGGGGAAAATTAGCTCACTCAAAGCGCTTGTCAACTAACATTTATTTACATTTAGCGGCGTAATGACCAACCGTACTTCTTTCTCAGCCCGTATAGCCAGACTACTGGTAACAAGAAATTAACAACATGAAATACAAAACAATTACTCATAACAACGGTGGATCAACATAACTCCAAGAACAGCAATTAAACCTTTTATAAATACAAGATTTGCCAAGCAGCGTGTAGCAGTGATCTGAAGGACGAATCAGCGATTATCAGCTTATGCAACACTGTAATTACTGCATAAGCCTGCCTATAACGCTGGCACATTCTACGAGAAGTCTCAAGTGTGCTAGTATCCGACTTAGTCGATTTCTCGAGAAAATAAGCTCGAAAATCGCGAGAAATTACCTAATTTTATTTTATTTTTATATATTTTTTTTTGGGGGGGGGGGGGAGGTGGGGGTGGGCTTCTTCCGCAATTATACGCTACTAACCAACCCTACATCAACCTCCCCTTGCTGGTCACCCCCCCCCCCCCCCCCCCCAATCCTTCTCTTAGTCTCCTGCATTCAGATACAAACCGTTTTATAATATTTCTCATTGGTGTTTCTTTTAACCAGAGAGAGAATGGATCAACTTCAACTCTCGTATAGACAAAGAAAAGAAAAAAGAGTCCCTGAAGCAACGCCCAGCGCTTTGAAGCTTTCAAGGAGAAAGTAAAGCGCCTGGTGTCGAGAAGAAGGCGGGGAAGCAATCATGACTTCCCCCACCTTATTCTATGGTTCAAACCATCCAGCAGTCTCCCGGATGTGTCGATGGCTCAAAAGCGATCAATAGTGGGGACGTAGGCGGAAATGTAAGTTGTTTTTCACACAACCTCATTTTCCTCTCTTTGGAACGAAAAGAGAATGGACCTTTGAATATAGGTCAGACAAATGGTAGAGTTGAAAAGACAAGACAGATGAGCAACTAAGTCCAAAAGGTCATCAACATACTTGTACCAACACAGTGATAACACCAAGCCACTTCCGCACGCGACTGTAGCCACCGCTGGGTCCGAAACACATCAAGGCAAAGCAGAAAAAGAAACCGTCCACACCAGAGATGATAAAGGATGAAACCTCTCTTTCTGCTTCTTTTCCACCTCGTTCAGACACTTTTCGGTTTTCGTCACAAAAATAAAAGTTAGAGTTAAAAGGGGGCTAATCTGAAACTAATGATATTTCAATATAGGCCTAACTTATTAAAATGACGTCTGGTAAAATTGGTATACTTATTTTATCAGACGCCAGATTAAATTAGTCTTATATTGAAATATTATTATTACCACTTTTGCGGGCGTTCCTAGCACATTAACGATGTTTTACCGGGAGTTCAAACCTCGTAATGCCCAACAAGTACAAGTCATGTGACGTGTCGGGCCGTTATTGACAATAACAGCCCAACACGTCAATAACAGCCCGACAGTTCTAAATATAAACAATGACGTCACATCTCTCAGCCGATCAACAATATTTTTCCCAGATTTCCATTTGGATCGAAATTCAATTCGGATTTTTTTAATTTGTAAACACAATTAACACATTTGTTTCAAGTGTTTCCCTTTGTGTCACGGATAGATAATGTATCAAATATAGAAAGCCATGCCCACAAAGTAAGTGATGACATCTTTGATGAATAAACTCCTTGCCAAAAGTTCGCATTTCGAAGATATATTTCATCATCTAACTTTCCAAATTTCGTCGTAGACTGATCAGACGATAGTTATGTTACCCGGTTTGTTTGTCAACAAATCAGACGATAGTGTCGCTGTTTTTTTTTTAATTCTAAAACGTCAAACTTCATTTATTTATCTTATTTCCCTTATAATTTAATCGCAATGTACCCGATGTTCGAAAGTGGCAATAACAGAAATAACAGGACTTTGTCGGGCGTTACCGTGTATCAACGGCTCAACAGAAATGGTTAACAGCCCTTGAACTTATTAGCGGCCCTCGACTTCGTCGCGGGCCGCTAATAAGCTCTTGGGCTGTTAACCATTTCTGTTGAGCCGTTAATACACTGTAAAGCCCTTCAAAATCATGTTATTGTTATATGGATAAAAAAGTGTTGTTGAAGTGACGTGGTCTAGTGGTAACACCGTCATCTTGTTATTAAAATGAACCGGGTTCAAAACCCATTTACAACTTTGAACATGATTCTCCTATTTTTTTTTGTAAAATATTTGGCAAGTGAAACAAAACCATATCTGAGCTTCTTATCCACAAGAAATACTTGTGAACCACAGTCTCTATGAAAATTTTATTCACTAACGCAAACTTCCAATACCGCCTTGTTACATATGTTGACAATGAGAGAAAAGCATGATCAAAACAATTTCAGTGTTTGCTGAGCAAGATCAGTGGTGAGATTTTTGCCTTCTGCTCGATATTGAAATATTATTGATACAAAAAAAGAATATTGTTGGATTGATATGGCCTAGTGGTAACACCGTCTTGTTGTGATTAAAAGGAACCGGATTTGAATCCCCTTTACGACTTTGAACATGATTCTCGAATTTTTGTTAAATATTTGGCAAGTGAAACCAAACCATATCTGGACTTCTTATCCACAGTAAATACTTGTGAACCACAGTCTCTATGAAAATTTTATTCACTAACGCAAATTTCCAATACCGCCTTGTTACATGATATGTTGACAATGAGAGAAAAGCATGATCAAAACAATTTCAGTGTTTGCTGAGCAAGCTTAGTGGTGAGATTTTTGCTTTCTGATCGATATTGAAATATTATTGATAAAAAAAGAATATTGTTGAAGTGATGTGGTCTAGTGGTAACACCGTCTTGTTGTGATTAAAAGGAACCGTGTTCCAATCCCCTTTACGACTTTGAACATGATTCTCGAATTTTTTGTTAAATATTTGGCAAGTGAAACAAAACCATATCTGAGCTTCTTAACCACATTAAAGACTTGTGAACCACTGTCTCTATGAAACTTTTATTCACTAACGCAAACTTCCAATACCGCCTTGTTACATGATATGTTGACAATGATAGAAAAAGCATGATCAAAACAATTTCAGTGTTTGCTGAGCAAGCTCAGTGGTGAGATTTTTGCCTTCTGGTCGATATTGAAATATTATTGATAAAAAACATAATAGTGTCGACATGCCGTGGACCGGTGGCAACACCGTCTATTCGTGGTCGGAAGAGCCCGGGTTCGATTCCCCTTTACAACGTTGAACATGATTCTTTCATTTTTCGTTTAATATTTGACAGTTGAAACAAAACCACATCTGAGCATCTTATCCGCGTTAAACACGTGTGGAAGACAGTTTTTAAAAAAAAAAAATTTATTCAGTGACACAAACTACCAATAGCGCCTTGTTACGTGATATGTTTAAAATGATAGAAAAGCATGAGCAAAACACTTTCAGCGTTTGCTGGGCTTGCTTTATGGTGATACGTTTGCCTTCTGATCATTGAAACACTTTCCGACAGTTTTGGTGTGAAATATCATTGGGATTTGTTGCTTTATACTGAACACAACATAACGAGATCAAAAACGGAGAGGGTAGAATGGAAGGATGCATATTTTGATGATTTGGGGTGATAAAACAGTAATTAGTGAACAGGAGGCACTTCACAGACTGACGATCGACTTTGGGTCTGTGTCAGATGGGCTATTTTTCAATTAGGCTCTCAGCGCTTCTGCTTTTGCGTTATTTCGATTCTGACATGGACCAGCTCTTCTCTTCTAATAACAGAGAACAACAGTTTACACTTCATTTTCCCGCGTAAAAGAATGGACATGGGTAATCGAGACTTTTCCCTATCTAATGTCACCTCGATTACCTGATTCGCGAGTTGAAGGAGGGGAGGTAACTCGAAGCAAGATTTTCGGTAAAAAATTTCTGATCACGAGTTTGGAGAGTATTCACCCTAAAATTGATGAAACACTGCCAACTGACTGCGAAAATATACCACCAAGACGCCATTTGCTAGGGTGGAGTCTTGCTTACCCAAATTCGATTGATTGCGTACAATCACAAACGAAATAAACAGAACAGAGCAAAGGAATGTTGAAATCGGGATAAAATGCATGTTGAATGAAAATTGTTATTTCATGTAAAAGATTTGATAAACAATGAGTACATTCAATGCATAGATGTTAAAGTAAAAACATTTATTTATTTATTTATTTATTTATTTATTTATTTATTTATTTATTTATTTAATTATTTATTTATTACAAAGTTATAGTTCAGCACGTTAACAGTGTGATTTAAAAGTATGATTCGATATTTCATTTTGTTGAAATAAGTTGCTTCCAGAAACGTTGGAAAGGCAAATTTTGCGTGGGTTCGGGTCAGAGGCGGTGGAGCCATGGGGCACAGGGGGCACGTGCCCCTCCACCCTTTTCCATCCTTAGGGTTGGAAGATGGTTGAAGTAGAAGAAACGGAGAGGCCAGTGACCACAGGGCGGCATATTCATCTAAACGAGAGACTATAACGAGTTGTGATACATTTACCAATATACGATTGTAACTGTTCTCACACACACTAAAACTAAAGTGTTAGAACTGACACTTTTAAGGTGTTAAACCCATTCTAACTCTTAGGGTTTGATTTTAACACCCAAAGTGCAATGCTTTAAGCAATTAGACATTACAATCGTCAGACATCTGAAACTTGAATGGATGGCACTTCCTATGTGTCTAGCATTGGTGGTTCTTCCAGAATCGCCCATAATTTGATTTGCGCTTGGTAGGTACATAATTAAAAGGACACAACGCAGATGACGCGGATTAGGCTCGAGAGTTCGAGCCTGATCCGCGTCATCTGCGTTGTTTCCTTTTAAGTGTCGCGACATTACACTTGTCAAGTGGTATTATTGTAACACCTATCACGTTCTGGGATATCTACACTTGAACAAAGTGCTAGTTCAGCACTTAGTAAGTGTTAAATACAGCACTTCAAGTGTAGTTTTTAACACTTTAGTTTTTAGCGTGCACTGGTCCGAATCGTGGTAGCATTGTAAATTTGTGCCCCTCCACTTTTATCTAGCTTCCGCCACCCCTGGTTCGGGTTGGGACAAAATGTTCTTTGTTAATCGATAGAATGTTCTGTTCAAGATATTAGGTGCACTACGTTTATTGTGTACCAATTTCATTCAAAGAATTCAACGGGGCGCGAACCTTCAACGTCAGGGATTGCTGGTCAACTCAACATTGTTTAAAACACACATTATCTCACGCCTTAGCCGACTGTGCCAACAAATACGATTGCTTTAATCACTTTGGACTGACACACCAGTGAGTACATGGTAATTAAACTCAATCTCTGCATGTTACCCCAAAACGTCATTGGAGAACTGTGAAGATCATAAAAATACTTCACTGAGAGAACGGAGAATGCTTCATTGGTTTACTGACGCTTTCGCGTGCTTGTATATTTACATCTGATGAAGTGGAGGATCATTCGAGCTACAGTTTTTATCTCACTGTTGATTTGAAATTTAAGTAGTTTCTTTAAGGGAGATTTGAACAATAATTGTGAACAACTGTCACATAAATTCATAAACAGAAAAAAGAAAAGAATCGTTTCTCGAACCCACCATCCCGGGCATACAAATACAACACTCTTTAATCGTTTGAGCTACGGGGACTGAAAGCAATATATTTTCTCTGTTACACAAACATATTTAATGTTAGTTTTTGATGTACACAGTTTTTCCACATCCACAGGAGATAACTTATTATTTTGGGGTAACTTTGCAAGACAGTGTCTTAGCATTTCCCTTACATTTGCCCCACAGCTGTCGTGAAAATAAAATTACCGAGAGAACGGGTGAACGACTATTCGGCTGTCGCTTTCACGTGTTTAAATATTTATATCGGGTGCAATTGAGAATTACCAGAGCCATAATTTGGATCAAGTTTATTTGAAATTTCAGCAAAGTTTCTTCAAGTGGGAATTGAACAGATCAAGAGAAAAGTGAAACAATGGGCCTCGAATTCACGACCTCCAGCATACAAATAAGATCAACGCTATTATCTATCACACCACAGGGAACGAATACAACAATTTACTCTGTTACGCAAACACATTTGAGTTTGATTTTTAGTGCACATGGATTGGCCAAATTCTCGGAGGCTTCTTATCATTTAAATTAATTCGACTTTTAGAATTTAGAATTTTATTGAAGTAATAAACAACCACTTGAGGCAGATTGCCAATTTTACAACAACATTAGTATAGCAATACAATAAAATAATATAAAATGAGTGAGCAAGTAACTTAGAGAATGGAACAAAAACGTCAGATCCCTGGTTAGGTATATAATCAAACAAACAGACAGTCATTAAGATGGTACAGCAATGATTACCATTAATCACTTCGGGGCTTCAGATTTCAGTAATATGAAGAAACGCCGGATTATGTTACAGACCGGATAGAAACTGAGAATTCTGAAAGAAATCGAAATAGTACAGCCTGCCGGGTTTATTTCGGTAATTCTTCGAATCGGGAAATTACTCTTGTACAAAGGAACATACCTTCCGAACATACCCCTGCCTTGATGTAAGCCTTTGGGTAACATAGCAACCACGTGCTACCATAGAAACCAGGATGGCGGACTCCAGTATACAAAATGGACGACGGAAACACGTATCACCCTAACAACACGCGCTGCACATGCGAAGTCGGACCACGAATCACTATGGGGATGACGTCACAAGATGGCCGCTCACGCGGGTTACCATAACATTCAAACATGATGTCACTGGGTCAAGTGACATGACGTCACTTCCGGGGTCCCCGCCGGGATCCGCCAATGGGGTACGGTTACCTCATCCCCTACTACTCTTGGATTTGCAAATAATATATTACAGGAATGCCTGTATATTAACACGTTTGCGTAAATCATTGTGCAACCGGGCATCATGTGTGTGGAAAAGAGTGGAGGGGCACGTGTCCCTTGTGCCCCCTCCCCCACCCCCTTGGTTCCGCCGCCTCTGCTGAAATGACAATATTTCAAGCAAGTTTTTCCACATGATTCAGGAATTTGACCAAATCAATCTTTTTTGACAGAACTGAGTGAGCTTTGTGAAACAACGTCGAATTTGTTAAATTCATAGTTGCTTTAAGTGAAATTTTTGTTTTTAAAAATTTTGATATTTCGTCATCAGTTTGCAGAGGGTGACGTTTTGTTGCACAGTCTGTGGAGTTGGGAAGTAATAGGCTACTATTCTTCACTTTTTGAGATAAAAGTCTTTTTCATTCCTTATTAATTTAGCCCGACTGTGGCCTTATTGTGGGGTGTATTCAAATCTAATAAAGTGGGGACAACTAGCAAAGGTGTAAATTTGTTTACATGATTCATACATAGTTACACACGCCACCAGTCTAAGTTTCCGCAAGGAACAAGGACGTTGCTACAACAGGCTATAAGATGCCGAATTCTATCTGTACACCCCCACCCCTCACTCCCCACCCCACCCTCATTCCCCTTAGTGGAAATTATTTAACTGAGGCTATCGGTAGTCACAAACTCCAACTATAAATAAATATTTGGGGTATTTTTATTTTTCATTCAATATTTGGAGGACTTTCACTACTTTTCAGTCTAAAGACTGCCTATTTTTGGCCAAATGCTAGACATGTTCACAGGTACACGGCACAAGCCGAGAACTTGTTAAAATGATATTTGATAACCATTTTTATCGATCTTCTTCACTCCCTCGAAGGATATATAAATATAACGTGGTGCCAAGTAATGGAGTGGTCACGAAGAGAAATACACTAAGAAATACACTAAGATATGCAACTCGCCTAAAGTCGCCTTTACAAAACAGATCAACCGATCTTCTTCCCTTCCCTCGACATTCTCGTCATTTATTAATAACCCAAGAGCCCCCAACGGTCACGTGACACACCAGGGAGCGGCTTATTGTCTCGTCTTTCGCGTGACACCGCGTATATGGTAATACATCAAGAGTGCAACATCTTAGACGAACGCAAAGGAGGTCGGTTGGTTTGTTTTGTTGTGTCGGACATTTTTATGGGTGGATGAAGTAGGAGTACCCGGACAGAAGCATCGATCAGCAACTATCATACACTTCAATGTATCACCCAGCACAAATAGGGTTAGCAGCGGTTGAAGGCAATCGATGTGCCGAACTTCTTAACCCTTTATCCAACGCAGACGATATCAAAATTTATTATTTTAAATATCATTTTTTCAAAACATTTCAACAAAACCATATCATGTGACCCCTCGTTGGAACGAGCTCGTTCCAACGAGGAGGTCACATGATATGGTTAATGATATGATATGGATAATGTTTTTTCAACTGCTGAATTTGCATATTACGCGGGCGGGTGCGGACGATTCGTTGGGTAAAGGGTTAATACACATCACTACCGTGCCCTCTAGTGGGCAATCAGGATAAAGTACCCTGTCCAAGGACACAACGGCGTCACCGTCAGCCATGAACGAACCGTGGACTTTCGATTTCAAGTTCAATGCTCAAACCATAGAATCACCGTGCTCCCATATTATACATCAAAATTATGGTGTTGCATTGAACTTGAACCAATGCATTTCTACAGCTAAACTGTTCGAGTTCCAGTGATTCCTGAAATTCACCACTGCATTTCGACGAGAGCTGTAAACGATAGCAAATAACAAAGCTGTCTATGGCTAAAGTTGCTTTGATAGCCAAGAAAAAGGCTAGGACAACAGACAGGTTGAATTTTAGGAGCTTTTATGTTTGAGATTAGTATTCAAATTATTTGGGTTTTATTCAAGGGATCTACAGCAACACTAAACCATGCGGAAAATGAAAATCCGTTCCGCACACATGTGTGGCCCGGAAATCCTTAACAGACTATTTTTAAATAGGCCTAGAAGCGAAATTTCACTGGAATTTTCTACAAATCGAGCACCGCAATTACAATTTCAATTGCTAGCGGTAGCTAAAAATAGTAACAGGGATTGGTTGGCGATAAAATGTGTTCTTTTTGTTGACAGTAACTGTTGTCAAATGAACTGCTGAGTGTCCTAGTAATTGCTTTTAAAGACGTAAATAAACATAGTGAAAGTGTGCCATTGCGGAAGGATAAAACTCGAGGCCACTGCAAAGGCTACTGCACAGCAGCCCAGGAGTCTAATATTTTACTTTTTTTTTACTTTGTTACCTCAAAGGATAGTAGGATATCGTCGCCTGAGTGCTAGAATGTCCTATGTCCTATGGGACATAGGACATTCTAGCACTCAGGCGACGATATGTCTTCCAAATATTTTTCGATATCTGTTGTGACGAAGAGAATATCTTCGGAATTGACTGGCTTTACGACAAAGTTGAGATCGATATCACAGCGCATTTTCGGCGATTATGTGTTTTATTTGCAATTAAAATAGGTTTTAATTACAAATAAAAGGTCGCAATGCATATAATACCAGGAATATCTACTGTTTTGAATAAGTATCGCGATCTCTGAATGACACCGATTGTTTACTGGGACTTGGTGCCAAGTAATGGAGTGGTCACGCAGAGAAACTTATTTCGTACCAATCCCCAGGTTTCCCACTGGCTTTTGTGTTGGGCAGCATCTTGGTCCCGAGAGATGAAATAGCCCAATCCCAAGTTCCAATTTAGCGTCACATGATTTTTTCTCAACCTGAAGCATTTGGTCACAGTCTGTTTACAACTGCACTTCTTTCGAGGGGGTGACAGGTGGACGGTCAATATGGATATGCAATATACTATTTACTAAACTTGTACCGGTTATTGAATTAATTTTAACCGCAGTCTTTCTTTTATGGCGAGTTGTCGATCTTGCGCGCGATCGCACCTGAAATTTTTACTTTTTGCGTGTAGACAACAGTGAGCCTCGGTTCCATCTGGTAGGAGATTGCCCCTTTCTTAACAAAGTGACTGCATTCACGTGTAATATACAAATTGTACAGTAGAATTTTATTTTTAAAGATTCAACAAAATCACATCATGTGACCCTCTCATTGGAACGAGCCAATATTGTTCGTTCCAACTGGGGTGGGGGGATTTGGTTTTGTTGATTTTTTTACGAATTGGGGGAAAAATTAAAATGACAAAAAATTTGATATCGTGTGTTTTCGGGAAAGGGATAAAAACTGTTCGTTGGAAATAGGCCAAAACCGCCAAATAACACACTATTCCATGAATTATAAGCTGTAGCATTCCAAGACTTCTAACAAATCAAACTTCACTTTACGAGAATTGGTACGTAAACAAGATATCTCGACAAACTTCAAAGGCCAGTAATGCTACTCACTGTCTTTTCGATCATGCATTCCATGACTTAAAGATTGAAGTTAAATTTCATGTATTATGCCGAACTCAAATGAATCTGATTCAGATTCAGATTCAGATTATTTATTCATGGTACACATACATGTAAAATGATTACAAATAAACATATTGCACAAATGTAATGAGTAGTATACCATGGGAAGTGGCATAGATTAAAATTACTGACAATCCATCTGGTAGACAACTACACAGTCTGGCCTCCTATACATAGAAAAAACACGGACCAAAACTCTGGATAAACTTCCTTTATACTCCTTCCCGAAACTATGGCATGCTCTGGACGACATAACTCGTAATATTAGCGACAGAACCATGCTTAAGAACAACTTAACTTCCACATTCATTGCCTCATATTCCAGTTATGTCCGCTGCAATAATCCCAACTGCCCTGCTTGCACTTCGTAAACTTGGAAATTGTCAAAGTCATGCTCGGCGTCTTCATCTGGAATCCTCATCTCGTGCAACCTGTTGCGCTTCCTCCTTACAGATGTGCTATGTAAAATCAGGGCTTATATTTCGTCTAAATTTGTGAGAATCCATTTGGATTCTCGTGAAAATGGTTGCGAGAATCCATACCTACTATGAGTGTCCCAGAATTCCATGAGGCCACCATGGTTGAACCACTGTTGTATACTGATAACACATGTTAACCTTTTACCCAACACACCTTTTTAATTTTTAAAACTAAATTTGATAATTTTTAAACAATAAATAATAAATAAATGATAAAATAATTAAATGAACAATATTTACCAATAAAATCTTACAAATATGGCTGTCGTTGGAACCGGCTCAATGAGCCGGTTCCAATGACAGCCATATTTGTAAGATTTTATTGACAAAGTGTCAGGATATTTCAGGTCATGTTAGCCTTCTATTGGTTAAATTGTTGCCGCTGTGTTAGTTAAAGGGTTAAATTGATTTAATTTTTTTCACGTGAATCCTAGCAGAGGTGCAGCAGGAATCTACATGGATTCTCGCCGATTTTATTGCGCGAATCTTTGTGCGAATCGATTCTCGGATTCTCGTCGAAATGTAAGCCCTGAAAATACTATATGTACACAATTAAGAACCTGCAAACAATAATCTAAACAAATAAATCCTAACATTCGTCATCCTACGATGATGATGCAACTAGCGTAGGTTCCACGCCCAAACATCGTGACCTACCTCTTTGTCGCAGTCTAAACGATACGAACTTCACGATGGGACTTGTTACCGCTTGTTATCTTTCCTCTGGCGAAAATGAAGCACCCAGAAAAGCAATGATTCGATCGCCATTCTCCATCATGTGTCACATAACGGTTCTAAGTTCATTCATTTAGTCACAGTCTGTTTGCAATCACCCCATCTTCCAGGGGGTGGCAGGTATGTCTGATTATTGTTGAGAAAGGCTTATTTGAAAATCGGTCAATATTTTTTAAATCTCAGCGCGATTCCCATTTTAAAAAAATCGAAAGACTGTTAACCGATTATTTATACCATGCTCACTCAGCACGTATGTTAAATTTTAGCTTTTAACCCCACTACCGGCGTAAAGCTTCTATTGCGGCTAAAACGTTTTCAATGGGAATTCCATTACAAAAATGTACACCTGCAGTAGGAACTACATCCAACATTACCTTTGACATGACCCAGTTTGCCGACTTTAATACATTCACACTTCGCGATGTTTCATTCAAACATACGACGTTTTGACTACGTGCAATGACTTTTTAAGCTTACAGCTACATTTAAATATTCAAGATAAAATTTAAGAATTGGTAATAATAATTTGACGAAAAAGCAAAGTAAATTCAATCAACTTTGACGATTTGTCTAGCTGCCGAACCGGCACAGATGTAAACAAAACAAACCCATGAGTTTGCGATAGAAAGTATAGTTTTTTCTCCATTTTTAGTGACAACGTCGGTATTTATCAAGAGCGTGGTATAAATAAAACAAATAGGTACTAGGGGCGGTAATTAGATTTAAACCACTCGTACAATGAGGGTTTTAACCACTCAGCACAGCCTCGTGGTTAAATCCCTTTTCTTACTCGTGGTTTAAATCTGATTACTGGCCCTATAGTACCTATTTATTCTACATGTATGATGTGAATAAATCCTATAAATCTGAATCTCATTTGTACTACAAGGAATTTTGAGATAATTTCTGTACCAATTCAAAAACAGAACGTATATTTCTTTTATCAATTACAGATAACATGGGGGGGGGGGGCAAGTTAGACAGCTGTTGCCAATCAAAATGAGATTGTAGGTTTGGGGTGAGTCGTCGTTAGGATTTCATATCTAAATCATCGGAATCTGCTCTCACAAAATGACATTGAAAATATTACGCTTCAACTCTACAAATTGATAATCAGACACAAAAGATCGGATTAAACAGGTTAAAAATATTTTCCATGAAAAAGCATGTTTATGTTTATGAGAAAAGAAATGATTCACTTAACCCTTTACCTAACATGAAAAGCAGACGACACTTGGAAAAAAAACTCTTGAATAACTGATCTTTTTTCATGTTTTATCTCAAAAACCTAGATTATGACCCCACGTTGGAACGAGCTTGACGGGCCATTCCAACGAGGGGTTATAGCCTATGTTTTTGAGACAAAAAAAGAAAATATAATGAGAATTAATTGGCGATTTTTGAGAATAAAATCTAAACTGTATACGAACATTGCCTTTGACCATTAGAGTTAGAAACAAGTGTCAATATGAAAACTTCTCATTCTAAAACCATTTATCTGAAAACATGGGTCCATGTGTGGGCTGAGGGATATGCGGAACAGGTTCTTGACTTTTTAAACATAGGTCACAATTTGTGAAATTCGACCAAGAAGCGGGGAGACGAAAAATAAATTTTGCAATCACCAGAAAAAAATTATGTTTTATCGGAAAGTCCCTGTGTCTAAATATTTTTTAGGAAGAACCCCCATCTGCACGTTATTTCCATTTTCGTTCCGACACTTGGTATGATATACGATTGGAATGGGGATGTCAAAATAACTTCATGATAATCTATCTTTAATGAGAGAGGCACTAGGCTCCGTCATGGCAAACAATATTCGTTATTCCGAATGACTTGCGATAAGTTATTTCCCCTTAGTTTGCTTTGTCCGTCTCTCATAATTTAGCGTGAAGGGTGTTCCAGTATAATCTCAATTAGTGGAATGTTATAAAAATTGATTTAAGACTTCATAAAATACTTATAATCCCAGGATTTAACAATATTTACAAAACCATTGTTATTACCTGAGAAGCCTTTCATCGTTACCCTACTTTCCCCGCATAAATATGTTCCCAGTTTTTGCTCTATGACTTATTTTTCCACATTTCGTGACATGTGTTACTGATCGACGAACTCGTTCCGATGAGGTGGTCACAGGATATGGTTTTGTTGAAATCTTTTGAAGAAATTACACAGGCGGGTGCGATTGATTCGTTTGGTAAAGGGTTAAGTTATTTTAGTGTTGGCCTTCCTCTTCGTATTTTGTAAATATTTAACCCTTTACCCAACGTAACCGCAAAAACCGGTCAGCACTATTCTCAAAAATCGCTAGTTAATTTTCATTATTTTTTTCATTTTTTGTCTCAAAAACATAGGTTATGACCCCTCGTTGGAACGAGCTCGTCGAGCTCGTTCCAATGAGGGGTCATAACCTATGTTTTTGAGAGAAAAAATGAAAAACATAAGTTATTCAAGAATTTCGTTTGCAAGTGTCGTCTGCTTTTCATGTTAGGTAAGGGGTTAATGTCATTCTGACCTCCTTAGTGTTGGAAATCATCCATATATTCCGTGTAGTATTTTCTGAAATCTGAACGTTGTTGACGATATGCTTCCTGAGATTGTCATTGTCCTCATCACTTGGAATGGATATTTTAGTCGTCTAAATGCGATTAACACAATCTTCTCTGAAGATCCGATGCAATTAAATTGTTTGCTTCTCTGAACATTTCAACACATGACATTTCCCTTTGAACTCTTTTCCAGCTTCGGCGCCAGTTTCTTGTTTCTCTGATGTCATTCATTACCATATTATGCTTCTAAAGAATAATTTGTCAATGGTACGATGTCGTTTTTTTTCTTGATTACCTCAACCTCCATCTCCCAGATGTTGGCAATTTTGAAAAACATCAACCCGATCAATCACGAAGTCGATTAATATCTTCACAAGGCTAACATGACCTAAAATATCCTGGCACTTTGTCAATAAAACTGTACATTTGGGGCTGTCATTGGAACCGACATCATGAACAGGCTCCAGTGACATCCATATTTGTAAGGTTTTATTGGTAAATATTGTTTATTTGAAAAAAAATCAGTTGATGTTTTATAAATTAAAACGTTGTGTTGGGTAAAGGGTTAACGTGTGTTATCAGCGTACAACAGGGTTTCAACCATGGTGGCCTCATGGGATCCTCGGACACTCCTAGCAAGATTGGATTCTCCCAATGAAATATAAGCCCTGCGAAACTGCTTTACTCTTTATACGCGTAGCAGTCATGGATTCTCCAAAATTTAGATGAAATATAAGCCCTGCGAAACTGCTTTACCCAAACGCCCCGAATGGCTTGAGCTATTCACAAAAAAACTTCATCTTTACACACCTCGTTTTTTAGATTTGTGTATGATTGTGTTCCTCCGCGTTAAACATGATACAATTTCCTGGAGTCGTTTATATAATCTCACGCACACAAGCCCGGAGGGCACTGGTTACCTCCAGTCAATCCTGTTTGAGGGTGTCCATTTAAATAAAAACGCAAAAATGAGAGTTTTTTTCTCGGGCAATCCGTCAGTGAAAATGAACAGCCTCGTTGAACTGTTTTGTGGCCTTGCAGTGTTTACCCAAATTAGTATGAAATGGTGAAACTTTAAAATTTTACCTTTTTTGATTGATGTATACTACTAAAAGTTTGCTAAGCACCAATTATTTGACACATCATCGTGAAATTTGCTTGTGACATATTTGCGATATCTTTGGTGGATATGATTGAGGAATGTATTGAGATGGTCCCCAGTGTTTACATCAGCTCTCTTGACAGGCAGACTTTTCGTGACAGTCATGGAAAGCGTGTACCCCTTGATTTTCATGATGCTTTCGTGTACTGTCTAAATGTACATGACATGTGTAGGGTATTCAATCTTCATTTCAACACAAACCCTTCTGATTAAATGATTGAATATGGCAAATGCAAATGTAAGAAGACATTTGTCTGAAGCAGAAATGTGGCGGGTTGTAAGGATGGTGGAGCAAGGAGCTACCCATTGTCAGGTTGGTGAAGCCCTTGGTATGCACCAGACGGTGATCACCAGAGCCTGAGCAAGATTTCAGCAGTATGGCACACCAGTAAGACGGCATGGTGGTGGCAGAGACAGGGCAACATCTGCAGCTGAAGACCGTTTTTGATCATTCAGGCCCTTAGAAAACACTTTGCCACAGCAACCCAGCTTCGCAGTGACCTTCAGAATGCATCTGGGGTAAATGTTTCGACGCAGACTATCCGGGCAAGGTTGCACGAAGGTGTTCTCCGATCGAGAAGACCATGTATTCGCATTCCACTGTCCCAGAACCACCGTCAGGCACGATATGAATGGGCCATAGATCACGTTAGATGGACCAGAGAAGATTGGCGACCTGTCCTTTTTACAGATGAGTCAAGGTACTGCCTAGACCACACAGATATGCGTTCTAGGGTATGGAAAAGACCAGGAAGCGATTCCATGCAGTCAACATTGCTGAGCATGACCACTATGGTGGAGGGTCAATCGTGGTCTGGAGCGGCATCAGCTGGGATGGACGTATAGAGCTCTGTGTCATTGAACGTGGTACATTGACTGCACAACGGTATATTGATGAGATCCTGGATGTCCACGTCAGATTGTATGCAGGTACAGTGGGTGATAGATTCATTCTGATAGATGATAATGCCCGTCCTCGTGTTGCCCATGCTCTCGGGGAGTACCGACAGAGGGAGGGGATTGAGCGTATGGACTGGCCAGCAATATTCCCTGACCTCAATCCAATCGAACATGTCTAGAATGAGTTGCAGTTTGCAATTTCAGCCCGTCCAGTCCAGCCAAGAAATGTTCAGGAGCTTGGTGCCATTCTGGTCCAAGAATGGAACAGCACCCCACAAAGGACCACCAGGAACCTGATTGGGAGCATGAGAAGGCGTTGTCAGGCTGTAATTAACAATAAGGGTTCTCATACTCGATACTGAAGCCATACCAGTTCGCTCCGTCAACTTTTTTGCATATTGAAAAATTTTCTCTTTTACCAATAACATCCATTTTCTGTGGTTATCGTATTCAAAAGCTAAAAAGTAATGCCAAACACAAATAAAATCTTAATTTCTGTACTTAAATCATTAAAGATATAATTAAATAAAATATATAGACACCTTTCATTACAATATTTCAACTAAAACAGGTAGTTAGATGTACTTGGTGCTTAGCAAACTTTGAGTAGTATATATTTATTTGCACGTATTTGCATCAAAGCGCGATTAAAATACAAAGTCTGTTTATTAGGCTCTTACAAACATTCGATTGTTCAAGTCGGAGTCGAGTCGATCAACAAATTTGAGTTGAATTCGAGTCGAAAATAAAATCACGAATATAAAAATCGAATATGAAAAAAAAACTTATTGATAAATGTCTCGGTATACGAACATTCGATCATTTAATACTGGCTAAATTGTCAAAACAATGCGAGTAATAAGCCAATTTCGAAACTGCCATCTTTGGACTTTAATCTATGCAAGGTCACAGGTCGCGAGGTGTAAACAGTGCGATTTCATTGCTAACAAAGCGTTTTCTTGGAATGCTTATACCTCGCGACCTGTGACCTTGCATAGATTAAAAGCCAAGATGGCAGTTTCGAAATTGGCTTATTGAGCGCGAACCGCAAGCTCACATCGTCAACAAGGAACTTACAGTGTATTACCAATGTCATTTGGAATCACGCGTTTCGCGTGATTCCCAATGACATCGGTAATACACGCATATTTTACAGTGGATAAAGCCACGGCTACATACACGTGTAATAATGTAAGACTTCGTACAAAACCCAAGTGGCAGGGACTACATCTACTCCCTGGTACACTTCAGTGACCTGAAGCATCCATCGCTTCATGATAAGGCAAGATCGGACGATGCCAAGCTTGGAATCAAGAAGGGAGCGAAGCAATCACGGGTACATTCAGATTCTTTGTCTCCTTTTAAACAATGCGTTCAAAGTGTGCTGCATTGTTAGCGTACGAACTGTTGAATATTAACATGAATATGTGGATGAATCATCAGTACAATGCCAAAACAATGTGGTTATTTTAAATAGGAAATATCGCTTACGCGGAAACCGCACTTGGACACCTGGTTTCGGCTAACTTGGTTCGAATTCGACGTTCGGTCGACTCGAACATTTTTTTGGCAAGTTCGAGTCGAAAAAAAATCCATCCATATTCCCTGGGACCTACTATTTATTATAATTGAACTGTAATCATCCAATTTGCTATGTTTGGCAGAAAATGACTCAAATGTTATGTGGGCGATATTTATTTTTCGAAAAAGTGTATAAAAAAGGGCACAAATGTATGACATTTCTTTATTTAAGGATCGGGTAGGGGGCGCAGTGGCGTTGCGGTAACCGCTTGTCGTCAGTTCACCGAAGTTAAGCAACGTCGAGCCCAGTTAGTCCTCGGATGGGTGACCGTCTGATCGATCGATTCGGACTCCCGCGTTGTGTCCATGTGCAAGGTACTTAACCTCGATTGTCCACATGGAGGCACGGTGCCGCCGTGTACTAAGGCGTACTGCACGTCGATGGTACTCATGTCTTCAACCAGTCTAACCCTGCCTGTGATGCAGTACGGAGTTACGATGTTGGGAGCTGGCAGCTGCTCGTCGTCGCTCGGTGGTTCTCTCCGGGTACTCCGACTTCCTCCACCCGTAAAACTGTCACGGTTAGCCATTGTGCATAAGTATGTGACCTTAAACACCAATAAATAAATAAATAAATAATAAGGATCGGGTGATATCTTTAAGACTTCCAACTTTTTTTCACATGTCTTCATCTTGTAACAATTTATGAGAGGGTGTCTATAGTCACTCGCCCATAAGTTGTAACAAGGCAAGTTCTTACGGATGAAATACATACAATTAAAGGATAATGTGAACCACATCCACGAAATCAGAAATCTTTAAGTTGTGGTTTCTTCACTTAAGGACTGAGACTAAATATGGGCTTTCAATAAAGCATACCCCGCCACTCGTTCTTAATGAAATATGTAAGAAATAGGCTAAAATCTGAAGTGATGAAAACGTCAAAATTGAGTCAAATCTAAAAACAAAACCTCAGCTATTTCTTAATTTCTTGAGCTCTGTCACATACTTTCACATACTCAAAGTTCAGTAAAATCCGACGTCATTTAATTTTTGATCATATGACACCCCCCCCCCCCCCCCCCCAACGTCCTCCCACCCCCCGTCGGACTTTCAAAATTCTTTCACCTTTGTATTCGAGACCACGAGTCCTAACTTGTCCTGAGATTTCAACTCCATGAAGGGAAATTTAATTTTGATTTAAACTCGGTTAAGTGAAATTTAAATTTGACGTTTTCCACCCCTCGATAGGTAGTTACGCCACAGCGTCAATAATTTTCAAGAAAATATGATAAAAATTTGCAATCTTTGCCTTCAATGTTTCTTCTATCCACCTGTAACATAAATTTAATGCTATGTTTTAAAGTTTGCGGAGTGTGGCTATGTTAAATGGGAAGGGTGTAACCCCAGACGTCATTTACGTCATATCTCCGTTGACTGATGTCTGATTTTCAAAGTTTTTTTTTCTATTTCACGTTTAGGATCATAAATGCTAAAAGGTCACATTCAAACTCTCCAAAAGTTGAATTTATGTTTTACGTATTTTGCATCTCCGTCACATTTTACGTCATAGAGTTGATTGCGTCAATGAGCATACATACAACTGCCTAGACATCCTTCCAAGTATCCCTTGCACTGTGTGTTTAGTTTCTGTAGGGGTGTCTGTGGCCATTATTAAGGTAGGGGTGCCACACTTTTGGAGGGGGGTGCAAAAAAGAAATGTGACGTAAAAACGTAAAAGATGGCGCTAAATCAAAAAATCCCAAAACAGTTACTTTTTATTTTTCGAGCTCCAGAACATACTAAATTTTCATGCAAATCGGACAAACTTTAATTTTTCCGATGTTGACCAGCCGTCACACAAACGGCAGTCCCAACGATTTGTTCATTGGCTAAAAACTGATTGCATTTTTGATAATGCTTTTATTGGAGCATATATTTCCAAAATTTCAAGGGTGAAAGTTCAACAAGAGGCCAGACACGTCAAATAGGCGTTACTTTGGATAAAGGGTAAACGTTGAAATTGTAACAAATACGTTTAATAGAGCCATCATGAAACTAACGGTGTGTGAAGTGTTATAGCAGTGTGTTATCTTATATGAAGGTGTGCGGTATTGAAAATGAGTAGTTTCAACGAGAAATGTGAAAAATGTTTAAATATGAATTGAGGACTCGGACTCGGACTCAAAACACATACTGAATCAAGGACTCGGACTCGGACTCAAGTTAAGTGCTCAGTTTTTTGTTGAATTACCAGTGATTTACCGCGTTATAGCGATCTTTATTAATCATTGTGCCGAAAATAAAAATTAACCATCCCTGTGAGGTCAGTCCAGACTGTTTAACACGTCAAACTGCCGTGACATTTTGCCGGTGGTTGCCGCACTTGGGGGAGTGCCCTAGAGTTTGTTAAGTAATTATTAAGTTAGAACCAAATCCAAAAAAATTATATTGCGGACTTTGGGTCCAAGTTTGGACTAACTGTGAGGGTAATTAGCGCGCCTCCTTTAAACAATCCTGGATCCGCCTCTGCTTTATGAAGTTAGGTTCGACGACAGCACCGATTATTCCGAATGCTACCCACCCTCCCCCCCCCCCCCCTCCCCCATCCCATAAACTCTGGCAGACGCATTTGCCGCCTTGACAGATTGGCGACCAGGCTGACTGATCAGCCTGGTCAGAGGCTGATTACCAGGCCTGGGCTGATAGGCCTGGTGAAAATGCAAGGCCTGCCTCAGTACGTTTTCATATAATATATTTCTCAGTACGTACCCACGCCCTCAGTACGTTTTCATCGAGGCAAGTAATATCGCGGTGGACGTGGGAGAATGTGACGCCCCCCCCCCCCCCCCGCACTGGTGGGGAAAGTTGGAAAAAAATTATGATCAATCTATATAGAGTCCCACACGCCAGCTGCCTTTCCAACCTTGCAATTGAGGAGGAAATTGGTTCGCGTTTCGGGTGTACCTGGCTGAATGGATGGGCGCGTTTGTGACAGGGAGGAGGCAAAGTCTACGCTTATGGGGAAAATCTGCCACCCGTGGATCACGGAATACCGTACCGCCGTACCGAATACACCAGGATATACACGTTTTAAATTGGAAACACATTTTCAACACTAAATCCATGTGGCTTGTATTGGGCCCACAGGATATTCCACACCAAAATAATATTAGGCCTACGGCCTTTGGTTCCGTTTGGAGAAGCATTGAACGGATATTTTGAGTATTGACTTGGTCGAGTTTGGTAGTAAGTCGCAGAAAAATGGTTAAATGAAGCCATGGAGATGGAAGGGAGTCGATCGATAATTCACAAAAAGTCAGCTAATCCCAACTAAATAAATGAATGATAGTCTTTATATAAAAATATAGGGGCATTCCCCAAAGTACGATGGCTATTGGGAATATGTTACGGCAGTTTAACAGTTAAACAATTTTTGCTGATCATCACAACGACAAGATCGGTGTTACGTGTGGATAATCACTGGTAATTCAACAAAAAATCTGAACACTAAACTTGGGTCCGAGTCCGAGTCCTCGATTCAGTATGTGTTTTGAGTCCGAGTCCGAGTCCGAGTCCTCAATTCAGTGTCCATCGTGAAAAATAACCTCTAAATTTGAAGTGACGTAAAAGGTCAAAACAGCGATAAATCAAAACTAAAAAAACACGGGTCTTTTCATTTTTTGAACTCTGTGCTAAAACTTCATGAAAATCTGCCAAAATTTTCTTTTTATGGCGTCACGTCAATGACGTCACCCGAAAATGCGGCCCAAATGTATTTATTTTTCAGATCTTATTCATCCAATCAAAATAGGAAATGACAGCTAAGAAATGAGGTTGTGGTGCTGTCCTGTAGTGACCTTATTTCAAGTTTTCATAAGGATTCTAGAGATGGGCAATGCACAGAAAAACCGAACCGACACCTATATCATGGAATTACCGAAAAACCGAACCGAACCAACCAGTGAATATCGAAACCGTCAGTATTTTCAAATCTTTCTATATTCGCTAGTCCGAGGCCGTGCTGCGGCTTCATAGCATATGAAGTGTTCATTTTATTTAAGGTGCTATATAAGTAATGGAATTTTGTTTATTTTGAAAATTCTCACCTCTGATATTCCTTAAATTCAAATTAAATATACACAAATGTACATCAAAATGAAGACTGAGATGTATAGAACACGAAACACATGTGTAATCAGCTCATAAAGTCGATCGTAAGCACCACCGGTTCCTGGAAGTCTGCTATCGTATTCGTACCAGAGCTGATAATTTAATAATATTTCACGAGAACAACTTGTGGCCAAATGTGCTTTACATATCCAAGAACAAAGCTGGGGTTTCAAAATTCTTCAAAACACAGCGACAGAGCTACATGGGGGTAAATTCCAAAGCCTTCGCTTTTGTTTACATATGAATTTAATTCGATTTTCGATCGACGTCATCGGACGGAAAAAGCATCGATATCCAACGCTGTCTAAAATCAAATAATGAGAAAGATCGCCTTAATACAGTATACCTTTATTATATAGAGACTGCATATAGAGACTACACAGTTGCCATATTCAATGCAAGGTTCCATGATACCTGTTGAAATTTCTTAGAATTACGATTTTGTTTTTCGATGGAAATTCGTGGTATCGAGTGATTTGCGCATGTTAATCGAACACGGGAACCATCTTCACTAAAACAAATGCAGACAGTGTTGTCCTTTTCCAAGATACGGTCCTATCGCTGCACTCGAAAGTGTTTTGAATGCCAAGCTTTGTTATTGAATGTCTGAAGCACATTTGACCACCAGTTGTTCTCGTATTATTACATTATCAGTTCTGGTACGAATACGATAGCGGACTTCCAGGAACAAGAGGTGCCTGCTGTCAACTCTATGAGTTGATTACATATGTGTCTCGTGTTCTATACATCTCAACCTTCATTTTGATGTATAATTTGTGTATATTTAATCTGAATTTAAGGAATATCAGAGGTGAGAATTTCAGAATAAACAAAATTCCATTACTTATATAGCACCTTAAAGAAGTGACTGATCTTTGTTTCAGTTTTGTTAAACCTCACGGGTCTGGGCAGTTGTACTGAATTCCCACTAGACTACATCATGTACTTGTCCAGTTGTTTAGCAGTGATTTCTAGTCAAGAGCTGATTAGAAGTCACTGCACAGGTGATTTATCTATTGTCAGCAGGACCTCATAATGAAAGTGCCAATGACACTGTAGCTCAACTTGTGTAAGACATGTACATGTATAGTATGTGACACAGCAATGACACACATCTAGCTAATGACCTGATAACAAAGGTACATATCAAGTATTGTAACGCTCCGTACATAAATGCTGTCCGTAGCCTGTAACAAATGTATAGGTAAAGTATTGTAAAGGTGCGCTACACTTAAATGCTAAACTAGAAAAGAAATCTTTGAGTCCCAGAGTGGGTCTGACTGAACCCCAAAATATTTGTTCTCATAGCACAGTGATAACAAAGGCACCCAAAAACACTCATTCCTGTCCCAAGGCAATAACAAAGGTACCCAAGAAGTTTCGTGAAGATCCGTTCATAAATACAGCCCCTAGCCCTAGCCGCATTGACATGTTCACTTACTGTGTATAAGTAGCACTGAATAAATCAAAGTTCATCTAATTTGCATAATTTCTGCACGAGAAAAAAACCCGTATTATATGTGATGTATTCCATGTTACTAAACATTCATTCAAAAATTTATTCAAATCAGAACCTTCATATAGAAGTTCTGTACAAAAAAAAACTGATTGTACCTAATTTCGGCACAGAATGGCCACGGCAGCCATCTTGAATTTCGGACCGCACCCAAAACACCCGTTCTCTCGTCCCAAGGTGATAACAACGGTAGCCAAGAAGTTTCATAAAGATTGGTTCATAAATACGACCTCTAGCCTGAGCCGTATAGAAGTTGTGTACAAAAAACGGATTGGACCTAATTTCGGTACAAAATGGCCACTGGCAGCCATCTTGAATGTTGGACCGCACCCAGAAACACTCGTTCTCGTCCCAAGGTGATAACAAAGGTACACAGGAAGTTTCGTGAAGATCGGCTCATAAATACAGCCCCTAGTCCGAGCCGTATTGACATGTGTACTTACTGTGTGTAAGTAGCACTGAAATAATAAGTTCATCTAATTTGCAGAATTTCTGCGCGAGAAAAAACCCGTATTATATGTGATGTATTCCATGTTACTAAACATTCAGACAAAAAAAATTATTCGAATCAGAACTTCATACAGAAGTTCTGTACAAAAAACTGATTGCACTAACTAAGGTACAAAATGGCTGCTGGTGGCCATCTTGAATTTCGGACCGCACCCAAAAACACCCGTTCTCGTCCCACGGTGATAACAAAGGTACTGAAGAAGTTTCGTAAAGAACGGTTCATAAATACGGCCTCTAGGCCGAGCCATATTGAATTGTTGACGGACAGACGGGCCATGGCATAACCTCAAATTTGACTTACGTCAAAGTTGAGCTAAAAATGAAAATGAAAGTGTCAATGGCACTGTAGCTCAACTTGTGTAAGACATGTACCTGCATAGCGTATGACACAGCAATGACACAGATCTAGGAAAAGACCTGATAACAAATGTACATGTAAAGTACTGTAAAGGTCTGTACATAAATACTGACCGTAGCCTGTAACAAATGTACAGATAAAGTATTGTAAAGGTGGGTGACAGTTAGATACCTCTAGCCAGCGCCGTATTGAAATGTGCACTTACTGTGTATAAGTAGCACTGAATAAATCAAAGTTTGTCTAGTCCAGACAAGAAGTGTCCAGGAGCTTGGTGCCGTGCTGGTCCAAGAATGGAACAACGTCCCACAAAGGACCACCAGGAACCTGACTGGGAGCATGAGAAGCCGTTGTCAAGCTGTAATTAACGGTAATGGGTCTCATACTCGATATTGAACCCATACCAGTTCGCTCCGTCAACTTTTTGGCAAACTGAAAAATTTCCTCTTTTAACAATACTGTCCATTTTCCATGGTTATAGTATTCAAGAGCTAAAAAATAATGTCAAACACAAATACAATCTTAATTTCTGTACTTAAATCATTAAAGATATAATTAAATAAAATATATATACACTTTTCATTACAATATTTCAACTAAAACGTAAAACAGGTAGTTGGATATACTTGGTGCTTAGCAAACTTTGAGTAGTATATTTGCAGTGGTCATCAGTGAAATACTGTTGCGACACAAGATACAATACTGCTTTTCGATTTGTTATTGGATGTTTTCCTGCAGTTCGACCAATCCCATGAACACTGAAGAGAATTTCGTCCGCATCATAAGTTTAATTGACATTGTTTCTGTGAATATACACTCACCTTCATATTTCTTGGCTCAATTTCTAGGGTCCTACTGAATACCGAGGGATGCCGATATGAAGGAAAATAAGTAACTAAGAGTTGTTTAAACGGTTTAAACATGTGTGCAGACATATAATTTAGTCCTTTTAAGCAATATATATGATATTACCGGTGAGTGAATGCAAGATGTATAGACCGGGCTGTTGTCGAAAACCACTCTTCAGTATTTAGTAAGTAGCTTTGAAATTAATAAGCTTCCTCGGTGTCTGGATGAAGCGCGTAAGTGCTAACTGAGTATCACTGTAATATTTGATAAGAATAAAACTCCCATCAACTTTTATCTCGGCTTTGAACCAGCAGAACTTTTGCCAGTTGCCATTGTTGGCTTCATGCCGTTATTAGGGTTTTGTGGCGTACTGTGATAAGTAACGTTCGGCTGTGCCCGATGCACCCAAAGCCGCAGCTTGTATTTAGTATATGTGTATATATAGTATATGTTTTTAGCTATTTCGGCTCAGTGTCAACGGCTTTAATTTAGCCTTGGTTTTTTGCTGCCACTTTTTTGTTTTCGAGGTAATCACCCTCTTTACCTAACCAGGTTGTTTTTCAATTGCCGTCGTTTTAGGTATAATCAAACGTCCATCAGTAGTTTGATTTTTAGAATTGTCGAAAACGTAAGTCAGTAACCTTTTATTAATTCGTCGATCCCGTTGGTCAGCCGTGGGTGCTGACCACGTCTCGTCTTACCTCAAGTTTTTTTGGCATCGTTGGCGAATGAAAAATCACTTCCGAAAATATTAATTCCTGATGTATCGATATTGGTCCATAACAATGACTTCAAATCTGTCAGGTCAAATCTGACAATTTCAAAATTCTCCATTCATTTTCCAATTTTTATAATATTATCCATACTCTTGCAGTTGTTATCTGACCATAATTTGGGGATGTCACCAGTATGCGTCTGTCTTGGTTCGAATACTCTGGATTTTAGTTTAGCCAAATATTTGCTGTCTCTATAAAGCGTCGATAGGTCAGTTGAAATTTCTTCATTTACAACAGGATCCTGAGTCGTGAGAAGCCATGTGCATGTATCTGAATTGAAGTTAACGCTGATCATGTTATTTGCGGTTTCTTTGTGGAGCGCATTCTCCTTCAAATGCCTGGTACATAATATGCGTGAGTTTGGTTGCAGGCTTTGACTACAATTGCAGACATCCACAACGAGAACTAATTAATAAGTCACAATGTGATTACCAATTCACACTGTCGCTTACTGAGATGCAGCCGCTGTAAATACTAATTACCAAGCTACCTACTAAATACCGAGGGGAAGATTTTTCAGCGAACGCTATTACTTTTGCGCCCATAATTACTCATAATACACAACCCCATACCCTTTTCAGAGTTTTCAACCCCTATTTTCCCTCACCTCAGTATCCCTAGGCGTTTAGTATGACCTCAATTTCTGTACTTAATCATTCACTTTCAGGGAGCTCAAGGGTACGTTTCCGTGGGCCATTCGGAATATATTCAGAATTCACCCTAGTAGTGTGTCATACGCAGTTCAATTACAGAATGTTATTCTCAAGGAAACGCAAATCGTCGGTTAAAAGTTATTCGGAATGATGGATGCTCTTCTTGTGTTTGTCGCTGAGGAACTGAACGACGACAGTAACGAGATGATTGCATTATCTGCAGTCTCAATGAATAATCCGTTGCAATATTTGCATTTTTTAGGTGATATTATGAAACAATACAATAATAAATTAAACTGGTGTTACAATGTTTTATTTGCCAAATTCCACGGTAATTTTGAAGTTGGTTGGCAATGAGCCTCATCCCTTAGCCGCAGAGTGTAAACCTATTTGTACTGAAAACGTGCACTCATTGTTATCGATGTAAAACTAAATGCAACTGTGCTTTTTATACAGCACAGTGAGATATGGCTGATTTCTTTATTGTTTTTTTATAACATAGTGAGATGTGTCTAATTTATTTATTTATTTATCTATTTATTTATTTATTTATTTATTTATTTATTTGGGTTTAAAAACACTTTCGACAGCCAGGGTCACTTCGTGTGGGACAGTTTTACTGGTGGAGGAAGCCCGTGCTCCTGGAGAGAACCACCGAGTAACGTCGAGCAACTGTCAGACTACCCAGCGTAGCAACTCCACACATGCAATGTTAGCATCGGTTGAAGACAGGTGCACAATCGACGTGCAGTACGCCTGAGTACACAACGCCACCGTGCCCCCGCGTGTGCAATGGGGGTGAAGTGTCTTGCCCAAGGACACAACGCGGTTGCCGCAGATGGGATTGGAGCTTGCAGCCTGCACCTCTACCAACTGAGCCCCCGCGCCTCCATTTTGGCTTGTTATTTTTTTTAAAACTATTTATTGGTGTTAACGTCACATACTTGTGCACAATGGCTAATCATAACCGTGGCAGAAAGCCTGGGTACCCTGAGAGAACCACCGAGCAGCTGCCAGCTCCCCAACATCGTATCTCCGCACTGCGGCACAGGCAGGGTTGGACTGGTTGAAGACATGCGCACCATCGACGTGCAGTACGCCTTAGTACACGGTGTCATCGTGCCCCCATGTGGACAATCGGGGTTAAGTGCCTTGCCCAAGGACACAACGCGGGAGTCCGAATCGATCGCTGAAATGGTCACCCAAACAACGACAAAACGGGCTCGACGTTGCTAAACTTCGGTGATCTGACGAGAACCGGTTACCGCAACGCCACCGCGCCCCCATTTTGGCTTGTGTTGGCTGCGGAAACATCACTTCTGAAAATTCATGCTTTAGCATTTTCAAGTTAAAAAATCTCTTTGATAAGAACCTTGCCTCCATCCCACCCTTACTACATAACTTCGGCAATAGCAATTCACATGAGAAGGATTTTTTCTGCCCATCACTTTTCTACCCAAAATCGCTACCAATTAGATTATTGAACTGTTGTAAAAGATCATGAGTTTGATTATTGAGGGTTAACGACACTTTCAACAGTCAGCGTAATATCGTGCCGAACAGTTATACGGTTGGTGGAACCTGATACACCCGGAGCAAACTATCGACCAGCGACAAGTAACTGACAGACACTCAAATGTACTTACCCGGCACAAGCCACACCACATGACCATCACTTGGTTGAATGCACTGTGTCGTCTATCAACATGTCTCGCTCCTCAGCAGACTTTACAGCCATGCTCCCATGTAAGCATTTAGGATTAACCGTTTACGTAACATGAAAAGCAGACGACACTTGCCAAAAAATTCTTGAATAACTAATTTTTTTCATTTGTTGTATCGACGAGCTCGTTCCAATAAGGGGTTATAATCTATGTTTTGGAGACAAAAAATGAAAAAATAATGAAAATTAATTGGCGATTTTTGAGAATAGCGCTGGCTGGTTATGGCTGTTACGTTGGTATTAAGGGTTACTCAAGACCACAACGCAAGTTGTACAGATCACTTCGAACCGCCGGCCCCGCGGTGTCACAAGTCCTCGCACTAGTCAATGAGCCACCACGCTTCGCATAAGTGAAAAAGATTACGAAAATAGATCATTAATGGTTGTAACAAGTTACTTAATATGTTATAAAAGATTTACTGATTAAAACTGTTATAACAGACTATTAGTTGGTTATAACAGCTTACTGATCTTTTAGAACATATTTTGAATCTGTTACAGTAGTTTTTTTTATCTGTGATAACAGCTGAATAACTGAAAATGGGTTGGTGTGAATACACCGCTGTTTAGGTTGTAATTCCCGACACTCGAACGTGATTTACCTCCAGTTCCCCACTTTTCTTTCTACCGAGTTTTCATACGTCGAGGTGGTCGAAAGGTACAATCGATGTTTGGCGAATTGAGTAAGGCCAGTGGTATGTCAATTTCTGGAGCGATAGGCAGATGCTATAGATTTTCTTAAAGATAGGGTTATGAGTGTGAAGTAAATAGAGAGCGACATGACAGGAGTTCATCGTTTGTTGCGCTCGAATGTTCTGTCGCAAGAATATCTCCCGACCTGTATCTTACCTTTCGTGCGATTCTGACGTCTGATAAATACTCGGACGATTGATAACCCTGAGGCCTCTCAAACATTTGTGTGGTGGCCTATTTTCATTACCCCCCTCGCAAAGAGGGATATAGCAAAGACCACTGCATGTCCGCCCGTTCATCCGTCAGTCCGTCTAGCCGGGCCACTGCAGATAGCCTTGCGAGGTGACCGTCCGTGAACAGTCGTTACTTGTGAGGTTGGGGGATGAAACAAAACCGTAAGTGCACCAACCACTTGTGAGTTCTTTTTAACTTGTGAGATGCGAAAAAAACACTTGTGAGTTGCGTAATTTTCCCAATATCTGACACTAAAATCACCACACAAGTACATCTGCGGTAGAACGTCCGTCCGTCCCTCCTTCCGTTCATCCCTCTGTCCGACTGTCACAACTTTGTTTATTTCTTTTTTTTCGACTGTGAAGCTTGCATTTTGCCAGAATGCAAAGAAAAACAAACTGCCCCACCCCTAATCCCCACCCATTGATCAGATAAGAGTAACAAAATATCTTGCTCCAAAATGCATATATTGAAGGATTTCAAGCGATTTCAGCCTTGCACCCCCCCCCCCCCCCACCTTCCCCACCACCTCCATGGTCATCAGGCCAATTTCTTTCGTCTCCAAGATGTGTTATGCCCGGTTAAGAGTGATTTGATGCAGAAAAACACCTGTGCCCCAATCGCAGCCCCTAATTGGAGGCGGGGGGGGGGGGGATTAACTTCACTTGGTGATGCAAGCCTTTTTTCCCAGGTCACAGGCTGATAATCTTGCCAACACGATTATTTAAAACGTTTTAAAAACAATAGGTTTTCTCTTCAGGAACAGAAGAAACAGAGAATCATGCAAAAATAAAAGGATATGTAGAGGAAGTTATTCCATCATACACCTTTTCAGATTTTCAAAGTCACTTCCGTCTGAAAAAAGAAGCATTTGAGATCCTTTTATTAGAATTAGAGGAGAAACTAACGCCTGAATCTAAGCGTGGTGGTCACCCATCAGTACAACCAAAGAAGCAATTGTTGTTAGTAATTTGGACTTTATCAAACCAAGAATGTTTCAGGGCAATTGCAGATCGGTTTGGAGTTGCAAAAGGAACTGCTCATAAAATTCTTTCCAGAGTTTGTGGAGTTATTAACACGCACCTCCTTTCCAAATATATAAAATGGCCGACTGATAAAGAACTTGCTTCTCACAGCAACGAATTTGAGATACCGGGAATGGCAGGGGCCATAGATGGGTGCCATATTGCCATTCAGGCGCCATCTAAGGATTCCGAATGCTATATCAATCGTAAAAAGTTTACTTCGATAATTCTCCAAGCAGTTTACAACAATAAGCTCGAATTCATGGATATATTTGTAGGTTTCCCCGGATCCGTCCACGATGCACGTGTTTTGAGAAATTCTCCCCTTTTCTGTTTAGCTGAACAAGGGAGACTGATAATAGGAGATGTTGTTTTGATAGGTGATTCGGCCTACCCACTTAGAAAATGGCTCATGTGCCCTTTCAGAGACAATGGACAATTGACTGGAAAACAGAAGAGGTTCAATACAATTTTATCATCCAAAAGAAGCGCAATTGAGAGGGCGTTCAGTTTGCTGAAGGGGCGTTTTCGTCGTTTGAAACACGTTGACATGTATCGGACAGATAAGATTTCTGAAATTATCTGTGCGTCTCTTGTATTGCACAATTTCTGCTTAAAAAATGTGAATATCGACGACGAAAACATACAGGAATTTATTGATGATGGTACACAAGAAAATATATCGTCTAATCTTTCCCACAACATTGATGCCGTTGAATGTGAAGATAAGCGAACGCGACTAATGAACCTCTTGGTTGAGTGACTTATCGATCCCCTCTAAATTCAATCACCAGTTTAGTTTGGTTGAAATGTTCATACCTGCATCACATCGAAACGCAAGGGTGACTAATTTGAAAACGAACATATCAATTCCAAGGATGAAAGAACTCCACTTTGAGGGTGATAACTCTGGATAGCATGTAGGATTAACCCTCTGAACACGGAAGACCGATTCTTCGGTTCAAGGCATAATTGTTGTCCCAGCTTTGTCTTATTGTAAGAGAACAGTCACGTAGCCGGGACGGGGCGGGGGGCGGCACACCCCCAATTTTAGTCATGCATCCCACCCCCATGCTCACCCATAAAGGGAACACCAGGGAAGAAATTTTAATATCTATAGCAATTTATTTAATTCCCAGTCCGTTTGTGTCCATAATTTATAAGTTGTGAATAGCATCAATAATTAGGCCACATTGTGGCCTAATTATTGATGCCTTTCAAAACTTGTTAGTCCACAATGTTGCCTAATTGTTGATGCCTTTCATAACTTATAAATTATGGACACAAACTGACTGAGAGTCAAGGTAATTGTGTCCATTTTCTGTCTCAAATTTCATTTTTTTCCTGCGGGCGCCCAGACTCTCCCTTCCAATTAGAGGGGAGGGGGGGGGGGGGCTCTTGTGTTCGCCTACATCTTGCTGCTACAGGGCTAGGATGATGCTCCGAATTTTATTCTGTATGTCCCCTACATATTACTCCCCCTCCCCCCAACTTTGATATCCTGGCTACGCGCCTGTAAGAGGTCTATACACGAGGCATTGATGATAACATAATAACTGCAGTCTGCAGTCAGGCTGCCGCAGAGTGTAGTAACTATTTTATCCTCCCTGTTTATTGATATTAGGTTAACCCATCGCACTGTAAGTGTACACAAAGGCCATGCCATTCCAAGAAACGGGGATTCAAAGGGTTGAGGTGCTTAATTCGACGCGGGGGTGATGCGCCGCTTCAGTGGCGAAACAATACTAAACCACGCACGCCGCTTGGCCACCGACAGACCCCGAATGAACATATACTAAACCACGCACACCAGTCGAGTATTGACAGGTCCAAAATGCCCAAGTGGTGTGCGTCATTTAATTTTGTTTCGCAAGGCGGTTGGTGCCGAAGGAAACTCTATGCAGGATTCGAACCTCCGTTATGAAATTCTAAACATATCCAATGTTCCTTCTTGATTCTATGGCTCGGTGAAATTTGAAAAACAGACGTTCTCGCCGATTTTCTTGCAGTTCAATATGAAGAATTAAGCAATGCAATTACTTGACAATGTCATATTTTATTAGTGATGACGTGTGACAAAAACACGTCGTTTCAATAGAGTTAAATTTTTTCTACTTCAGAAATTGTGAAAAATATGAACCCATAGGAATTGGGTGCTTTTCAAACCTCCTGTTTGAAGCTAAAAAAAAATATTTAGGGCTGTCGCACAGGTACTCGGCACAAGCGGAGAAATCGAACAAAAATGATATATAGCAATCATAGCATTTTTGGATCGAGGTTGACGTGCCACCGTAACGGAATATAAATATTAACATTAATATTTATTTACCATTATGAGGGCACATCACATCGATCCAAAAATGATATCGGATATCATTTTTGTTCCATTTCTCAGCTTGTGCTGAGAACCCGTGGGCAGTCCCATACTGGGTGCGATGCGAGAGTTACAAGTGACGCGATAAATCTAAACTCACCCTGTTTGCGATGTGTGCGATGTGATGATTACATTTTTCCTGACTATAGAGCTGATATACATCTACTGAATACACCAAGTTCAAAAAGAAGGGTAAAACCTGGTGAAACAAAGAATTATTGATTATAATTTTGACGCAGCGAATCATTGTGTCAAAATCACAATCAATAACTTTTCGAATTTCGAAGTAGCCTGTGTGTTGGACTCAGTGTATCCGGTGGCTAATAAGTACGTGACCTTAAACACCAATAAATAAATAAATAAATAAATAAATCCGGTGGCTATCTTCATATAAAAGTCTACCGCATTCACACACCTAGTGGTTTTTCTCTCCAAAGTGCTAGCGTTCATTTTAGTTTTATCGCATCGCTCGCAACACTGACATCGCATCTAGTATGCAAAGGCCTTCCGAATAAAGACTGAATTATAAAAGATTTCTGAAGTACATGATCAGAAAGGAAAAGAGTTTTTTTCAACTTTGAAGACAGCTTTTAAACTGGCCGAATGTTTGGGCATTTTAATCCTGCTTGTTCTTTTTCATCAGGACCTCAATAAGTTTATCAAATCTTTCCATTGTCTCGTTGTGCATTTTCTGCATATCGGCACCTAAGCGCTTCGATGCTCTGAATTTGTTGCTTTTGGGAATTTTCTATCAACGAAATTAAATTTGATTTCCAACTGTCCCTTTTTTTCTTTTTTTTCAGTTTGAGAAGGGTCGGAGCCCATTAGGGTGTCATCTGGGGTGTCTTCTTGTTGCGACTCGTGCGTTACTGCTTCATTTTCTCTAGAAGTGGATATGTTTGAAGGCACACCACACAGTGATGACATGAGCCTTTCTGGTCTTACATTTGACTTAATGTCATATATCTCCCGCAATTCGTCATAGAAAGGACATGTCCTGTGGCCAGCACCTGACCTCTTATTGTTATCCTCTACTTTTCGGTAGGCAGCAGTCAAATATTTCCATTTGTTTTCACAATGGGTAGGGGTAAAATTCTCTGATTGATCTGGCATCTGATTAGAAATTAATTTCCATGCGTTTTTCTTTTTAATTTTGCCGCTGGTGAAGAGATCCTGGTTCGTATTGTAGAGCTCGATCAGGGCCTTTGTCATCTCGTTTGTCCAGGTCATGGGCTTAGTGTCATCATTTTTTGAGGTAGATGCTAGCTGATTATCATACGCAGAATGACTGGATGTTGAAGGTCCCGCGATCGCCTCTTGCTGGAATGTACATATAGTTTTGTCAAAATCACAAAAAATCGATCAAAAAATTAAGAAGCCACGGATTAATTTCCGCGACAGCTTCTTTCCCAGTCTCGTTGAGTGCCTGCACGACCGCAGGATAAACGTCTTTGCTACCAGTGTGAATATATAGTGTTTGGCCACCAACGCCCGATTCTCGAAGGTTATCACACTGCCTCTGATTGGCCGTCAGGTAGCCGTTTAGAAGTTCTTCATCAAAATATCTCCGAAATTTTTGTGGTATATGTTCCCGGATTGGACCTATTGGGCCCTGATCAGCGACTTCCTCTGAAATAGAATCAACTGCATAAGGCCAACGTAAACAACATGTCAGATGTTAGCTCTTTACCTAACATAGCTATCATAAACCGTGATCAAATTTACCAACAAGAGCTCACCACAGCCTAAAATATCTTACATATGTCTCGATAAAACCATACAAATATGGATATCACTAGAAACGGCTCGTCGAACCGATTTTAAAGATATCCATACTTGTATGTTTTTATTGAAAAATTGTGAGATGTTATTTGAAAAATGTAAAATTGACTTTATTTTTCTAAAAGCTGTGTTAGGTAAAGGGTTAACCCGATGGCATCTATTCCAGTGGGTGGTGTCCAGGACTTGATTTTCATTACACAGCAGTGTGGATGCTTTTTCTTCATTAATTCCACTGGAAGAGCAATTATCCCGGCGATACTACAGATTAATGAAATTTGGCCTGTCGCGAAAAAGAATGAGGACTGGTAACATTAAGAACATGTCTGTGAGCTAATGTCAGTCCAGTGTAAGTTTAATTTAGAGTCTCTAGACTATACAAACTAGTTAGTCGTTCATAGCTAGTTAACTGGCTTGGTGCTGTGAGCTAGTACCATGACTTACAAAGGGGATGGGATCCGTGAGTGTTGGTGGGGGTGGGTACTATACAAAGTCATTACATTGGGTATTTTTAAATTTATCATGTTTTGTGGGGAGACAAAAGCCATAAATTGGGAGTATTTGGGGCCAGTTCAAAGATCCTGCGAGAAATGCCAAAAAACCTTCCATGTCGCCCTTATAAACTGCGCTCCCGGTTTAACAAGTTCTTCACATTCTACGCAACTTTAATCAATCTTGCGTTTCCCGTTGTGTGCATTTGAAGGGAATGCTTGGCAAGATCCTGAAAATCTACATTCGAAGTTTGCCCTGTCCAACAAAACAGTATGTTATGTATGAAACGACTCTGATTGCCAAGATCTCCTCCCGGACTTCCATTTCTACAGTAAATTCCCTCATGGCTACCAATATAAGGTGGAAGTCATAGCGGTTATGAATTAACCCTTTACCCAACGTAACGGCCAAAAATGGCATCCTCAACATTTATCGTCATAGATATTGACTCTTGGGAAAGTTATCTCCCCTTGTAAATACTGGAGTCCAGCTGCAATCCAGTTGACATAAAACCTCTGAAAGGTGTGAATGAAATCTTGATCGCCAGGGAATAGTTGTTGGAAGCGGAGAAATCAGCTGAGAATGAACCGGACAGCGTTATACACGAAAATCGGCATTCATTTTTTTTAATTTTCATTGTTTGCTTCCAGAACATAGGTTATGACCCCTCATGGGAACGTGGGCGTCGCGCTCGTTCCAATGAGGGGTCATAACTTATGTTTTTGAGACAAAAAAAATAGTTATGCAAGAATTTTATTTGCAAGGGTCGACTTTTTTTCATGTTAGGTAAAGGGTTAAGGGGGTCTCTTCAAAACGGTTCAGCCCCAGCGTTGTGCCTCTACACCTCAATCGCTACTATAGCACTGCATTCCAGCCAATAAGTCCTCTACGCGCTTTCTCTAGCTTAACGCCCTCCTTTTTCCCTGTCGATTCAGCCCAGACCAAAACGGCTAGGGCTGCAAGCCCTTGCGTATTACTAGCCCTAAAGAAAACGCTCCCATCATTGGGCAGCTATTTGGCTATTGGGCAACTCGGAGAACCAAGTCCCTCGAACGTCTTTCTCAAATGATCCACATTGCGCTTACTCAAATGACTCGCAGCTACCGAGTAAAAGGAATTGTCCACTCGTTTCTCGATCTATTCTTTTCTTGAACGACTATTCGACTTATCGCGGCATTTAATGTTCTGCGGTCCCCGCGCAAGTCTGTAATTCCCGTAGTCTCCGATTGGGGTTGACCCCCCTCCTCCTCTCAGCTTGTCGTATCGGCCGTCGATTTGGGAATATTGGCATGGACACATGCATACCGCAACTTACAATGATCGTGCCGGATTGGGTAAGGGACGGGTTCTGTGGACGTGTAGACTAGACCCTTGTAAAACCAATATGTGCTTATGTGACTATAGATGCACGTGGAACATTGTTACATGTGGGCATACAGGCACAATATGGCATACGGGTATTTCAGGGAGTGGAGTATCGCAGGCATCGCAGCACCCCAACCCACTATATTGATAACGCTTCCCCATTAAACGGCTACCACCATAACTATCACCTAATGGTTTGGTAGTCGTGTGGGAATTTACTTTTGAAATGGAGATCCGACGCTACTAGACGGGCTTTTTTTTACTTCACATACACCAAAGAGCATGAAGGCTATTGCTCGATGGATGCGATGCAGAGCGACGAGATGTGAACGATGTGATAAATCTGAAGCCAACGATATCCTTTTTCTGTTTGCGATGAGGTTACCGTGTGAGGTTTGTAGATCTGCAAGGTTGTGCATCATAAGTCAAAATTAAGTGGTCTTAATACGGAGACCAATGAGCAAGCTGAACTACATTGGTATTATTATTTTGACGACTATTTGCACAAAATTATAATTAATTATTTTTGAAGTAGTGTATAATTCGGACTCGGTGAACTCAATTGTTACCTTCTATTCGTAGCCTTCGCAACCATAATTTGATATCTTGAGCTTTTTCTTACTTGTAAACAGAGAAGCGCAAGCGTTTATTTTAAATTTATCGCATCGTTCGCAACGCACCACGTCCAATCTGAGTTAGGGCCAAAATTCTTTAAAATCTGAATCATAATGTTTTATTTACAATGTCCCCAAATATGTCCTGAATTGGCAGAATGTCGTTTCCCTGATGTTACCATTGTGTAAGATTCGAAGAGAATGCTTTGAAATGAAATGAAAGTATCAATGACACTGCAACTCACTTGGCTAAGAAAGGACTGAATTAAATAGAAAGATCCAGTTATGCCAAGTCATTCACTCAAGTTTCTACAGAAAAGACATCATACGAAAGCTAGAAACGAAATCGGGGGGGTGGGGGGGGGGGGGGGGGGTGGGGGGGGGGGCGCGGTGGCGTCGCGGTAACCGGTTCTCGTCAGATCACCGAAGTTAAGCAACGTCGAGCGCGGTTAGTTGTTGGATGGGTATAACCATTTCAGCGACTGATTCGCGCTCCCGCGTTGTGTCCTTGGGCAAGGCACTTAACCCCGACTGCCTACACGGGGACACGATGACGCTGTGTACTAAGGCGTACTGCTATAGTAAGGCTTACTGCGCGTCGATGGTGCGCATGTCTTCAACCAATCTAACCCTGCCTGTGCCGCGGTGCAGAGTTCAGATTCACGATGTTGGAGAGCTGACAGCTGCTCGCCGTTGCTCAGTGGTTCTCTCCGGGGACTCCGGCTTCCTCCACCAAAACTGTCACAGTCACGATTAGCCATTGTGCATAAGTATGTGACCTTAAAACACCAATAAATAATAATAACATATGAAATCTGAAAACAAAATCGGGTAAGTGATGTGACCTATTAGGTGTACTAACGGAATTATTGACAATTTATGTCCAATCCAAGATGGCCAGTGGTAGCCATGTTTTTTCAACGGAATGCGGGAAAAGATACATATCAAATTTGAAAAAAAGATCGGGTGAGAAGTGCGACCTGTATGGTCTGTTAATGGAATTGTTGAATTTATATGCCAAATCCAAGATGGCCCCTGGTGGCCCTGTTTTTAAACGAAATTCAGAAATATTCGATACTCTTAGGTCACACATAACAGTACAGGCCGGAATGATAGTACAGTGTGAAAAATATCTCGAATTTAATAATTTAATAACAGTACAGAGCGGAATAATAGTACAGGTGGAGGGGGTGGGTATGTCTTTGAAGTGTGTCAGTTTATGCATGGTGAAATTCTAGGCGCAGACATTTATTTAATCTTATTTGTTTTACAAGGATTGGCGAATAAGTTATTCAACTTATATTAACGCCTCTGGTTGGCCCAATGGCGTAGGTGTGTGTGGGATGACCTTCATGGCGGCAACTGCGCAGCCTAGCTCTTCTCGAATACTACGAAGGGATCTTTAGCCTTACGGAATGTGCCTCTCTCAGAGAGGACAGCCATTTTACGTCCCCACCCGATAGGACGGTACACTGTGATAGCATCAACCCCACAATTGATGCCGACAGAGAGTGTTCAGACACCTCGAGAACTTTCCCCGACCGGGGATCGATCCCGGGACCTCTGGCATGAGAAATCAGCGCACTTATCCACTCGGCCACCACTCTCTCGCAGACATCATTCCTTGGAAAGCTTTCTTGAAAAGGGTATCTGAGATTAGTTCAATCATTTTGTACTGAAATGTTTAAAATTTTACACATTAATAGCAGCTGTTACTTAATAGAATTTTGCTCCTTCATGACAACTGGGAATTTAATAATTACACAGGTCAGAATAAACATCATACAGGGTGGAAAAGGTTCTCAAAATTAATAAGCATACATGTATGAATATTTGGCATCGGAGAGTTGCTCCCATCTAGATATTGCCCTAAAGCCACAAATGAAATTTGGGACTGATTGGGTGAGAGCTGCGGCCTGTATGCGTGCTAAAGAAATTGTTGGGACAATTTATATCTAAATCTAATGTGGCCACTGGCAGTCACGTTTTTCAACGGAATTCGGAAAAAATCGATAGCTCTAATCTGGACATAGCCCCAATTTCACACATGCAATTTAGAACAAATCGGGCGAGAACTGAGACCTGTAGGGTGTTTTGAATGAAGTGTGGTCGGACAGAGGAATGTGCGGACGTACAGATGGACGGGCATACTTCGGGCGGACGACGAATCGCAACCCATCCCAATAGCCCACACTTGACGTTGTCGAAGTGACCCAAAAATGCCGATGTAAGGGATCAGAATTTTGCGCAGCCACTCTTCACCACTTTCATGAATATAAGGTTTTTGAAGAACTTTGGAATATATTCACATCGCGGGGCGTAGTACAATAGGGAAATAACGACCGGAAGGTCTTAATTTTAGGAAGGCCTATACCTCCCCCCCCCCCCCCCCCACACACACACACACGAGAACCTTTTGCAAAATTTAGTGCTCTGAGAGCAAATCTGAGGCTTTTGCAGCTTGTGTAGACCCTATATTGAAGATCATTTTGACCGTATATGTGAAATCTAGCTTCTTTCAATCACTGTTAGAACTACTCGGCTCGATATGACCCTGGCTGTTGAAAGTGCAGTTAAACCCCAATAAACAAACATGCCCCTTGATAGTAACGTAACGGCCGGCATTAATTATGCAAAACAATGCGTAAAAGCGTAAACTTCTTAATTTTCTCATCGCGATTCGATATCATAGCCATAAACCCTCAAATGCGACGAGCTCCTGGGGGAGGGGGGGGGGGGGGGGTACAAGCCCTGGGCTCGAAGAAAAATATTGATAAATAAATAAGTAAGGCTGCTTTCATAATTATAAACAACATCCAATAAAATTACGAATTTTAATAAATATAAAATATTTTTTAATGTATCATGTACCTGACATATTATTGATTACTCGCGGTTTACAAGATTTTTGTTCTCCAGTGTCCCAATTTCGTGGTGTACAAAACTTTATAATACAGTGCGCATGTCCAGAATAGCGTCTATTCCTCCTCATGAGGTGGATTAATAGAATGCATTCCGAATACTATTCCAGAATACATCCACTCGAACAAAACGACACGAATAACATTCTGCCTTATCTGCGCATGACCAGAATAACACTAGTATTCTCGAATGGCCCACGGATACGTACCCCAAGTCTTCTAAGAGACCCATTTGAAAAGTCAAACACTTTTCCTGGAAAGACCGGGGATGTTCTCCTATGGGAGCAGACACTTTTAACCTAGCACAAGGTGAAATGAGTTCGGGGTGGGAGGGTACGGGGTAATTTTCTGCTGTCACTGACAGAAGAAAAATGTTAGCCTAGCTTCGATCCTGCAAACAAAAATGCAAGTAAAGAGAGTAACTGCAGCTTGAAGATCGAACCTACGACCTGCTGATCTGAAGCCCAATGCCCAAACGAATGAGTCAACATGCTCCCTCTTTCTGGGGTGTAGGAATCGGGGCATGTGCCTCAAACCTTTTCGATGATTTATTTCTTCTAATGCCTTTCAAGTCGAGAAAAGTGCACATTTTTGGCATAATATTTAACAAATAGCCCCACCGATCTGAAATAATGTTTTGGAAGGTTGGGAAAATATGTTTAATACGGACACTTTTGTCAATGTAGAAGTACATTACTCACAAACATGGCTATTTGTATTGTATTGCTACCATGCCACACTGAGGCACATGGGCCAGCACTGATATATATCAAGATGTGAGTGCACTTCCATTTTGTTCCCCTCAGTTCGAAATGCGTCCTTTGCCACTGTCTTCTTTCAGTGTTAACCCTACAAATCATACTTATTACATACACTAGTATCAGGATGAAACGGTTACCTGGGAAACAGCTGGAAGTGCCAAGTAGGTTTTAGTTAACTGGTTGAGTACTGAAAGCCCAATTTTGCTTTACTCTGGAGTGTGGTTACCCCAAGTTAAAGGCTTCATATTATGTGGATGTGCTTCATGTTATGTCTGTAGTGAAATTATTTAGTCTGTAGGGATTTGCCTTGTTGTAATTTATGGGAGAGTGCCTATGGGCACTCTCCCATAAATTGTAATAAGGCAAAGACATGTGAAGAAACCAAAAATAATTTAGCACTCTACCAGTTAATAACTTGTAATTACAAATTAATAACTTGTAATTACAAAATAATAACTTGTAATTGCAAAATAATTAACTGGTAATTACAAATTAATAACTTATGAATCTGTAATTACAAGTTAGTTATTTCATAATTACAAGTTATTATTTCATAATTATAAGATATTACTTCATAATTATAAGACAGTTATTTCATAATTGCAATATTATTTCATAATTACAAGTTAATAATTTGTAATTACAAGTTATTAACTAAAATCTACCTGGTGCTTCCAGCTGCTATAAGTATCCATACAGTCGACAGCTTTTGTGAGATAAATAATAATACAATTTGTTAAGGGTAAAAATATATTTATTCAAAATAATTTTAAAACTTTTGATGCCAGTCAGTTAAAATTAACAGTAACAATATTTACATCATAAAATATGTATGTAATAAAATAGAATGACTTGGCAGGAATGGCACAAACCATTCATAATTTAATTTCAAACACTTGAGTACATAAAATAATGATATTTAAAATGTGTTGAAAATAGAGTAGACATCCCAGGTGCAATAGTAAACTGCAACTGAATATACAGGCAGGCTCGAAGCTAGGAGTTCAAAATTTTCTGACAAGGTGGGGCAAGGTTTAAAATTTTCCGACAGTGTTTCCGGATTGACCTTGGGTGCAAACTCGTAAACTATCACAAAAGACTTCTTATACATGATACAGGCCCAAAATGTTCATTTATTATTATTATTTTAAAGAATTACATTTATTATCGAAAGTAATTCCACAATCCTTTTTTTTTGGCCTGAAGATTTTTTTAGACAGTTTTGATACACTATAACAGTCTACATCCTGTGGTTTTATTGTTGATTTTAAGCAAGTCTTGGCTGCCTATTTAGGCAGTCAAGACTTATTGAGAACAAGCCTGGAAATAAGCAGAGTGTCATCTGCAGAATAAGGTCTCCAGAGGGTGAATTTGGTGATGCTACCCTGCACAGCAGGGTAGCATTACTAAATTTACCCTTTGTGAACCTCAATCTGAATCAGGGTCTCAAACCTAAATAGAAAGACATATCCAGAGGATAGATTGGGGAACACTAGCCCACTGTATGGGACAGTATCAGCAAATTCACCCACTGGGGACCTCATTCTGCTAATGACAGATTGCTTATTTCCAGGCTGGCTGAGAAAAAAAACTGTCCAGATACTTAGAATGTACCTTGAACATTTACCCAGAGACTGTATGTTATGGCATCTGTTTTGTTGCTGTAAAAATGGCCAAAGTTGGAAATGGACCCTTAAGGCTTAAAATAACAATAATACACCATTCATGTACAAGCTAACTTGATTGTCATATACTTTTGCATAATGAACATTCTGGGCTCTTCAATTGATCTACTTTTTTTCACATTAGCGGCAATCGGAGAAAATGTGGGCATTTCGGGCGACCAATAGGTGTCCATGGGACAAATAAAAAATTTCAATGGACAAGGTCATGGAAGACCTGATCCTGTCCAGGCCAATCTCCTAGCTTCGGGTCAAGGAAGTGGACAAGCATACAATTATTACGGAGTTACTGATATCAACATATAATGCAAGACTTTAACACCATTCACCTAATGTAACAGCCACACCTGGCTACCGCTATTCACAAAAATCACCATTCAATTTTTATTAAAATGGTCTCCTCAGAATCCTAGCTTATGACCCCCCCCCCCCCCCCCCCCCCCACCCTCCAAAAAAAAAAAAAAATCATGTCAGGTAAATAGATGAAAAATGAGTTATTTCAATTTTGCAAATTTATAACAAAATCTTCTGAAGAAAGCCACATAAATATGGATGCCGGTGGAACATATTCTGGGAGCTTGTGTGTTTGTAGACATTTTGTACATTTTTAACAAATGTTAAATTCTAACAACCTGATAACTCAAGGGTGGTAACTTACCAAAAAGGTTGTGGCATGTTTCACCCTCAAATTTACAGGTGAGTCTCTGGTCACTTACCACATTTTTATATCAGGAGAGAATAAGGATAGGTTGAGTGACCACTTGTCTTTGTGTGAGAGGGTAGCATCTACCTTATTTATTTATTTATTTATTTATTTATTTATTTATTTATTTATTTATTTATTTATTTATGAGGGATTAACAACACTTTTGACAGGTCAGTATGGTATCGTGTCAGACAGTTTTACTGATGGAGGATGTCTGAGTTCCCAGAGAGAACCACAGAGCAACGATGAGTAACTGTCAAACTCTCACTCTTACTAATGCCACACAAGCAGGGTTGCATTGGTGGAAGGCAAGTGTACTAACAAGGTGCTGTATGTCTTAGTATGCTATGCCACTGTGCTCCAAATGAGGATGGTTTTGCTCACTATCGCTGCCCTGACAAGCTTTCCTGAGGGCATCAGATGTGAAAAATGGTCCCAACAGGGGTAGACTGGGTCAAACAATAAAAATGTTACTAAGGTAACACATGCCCCCCTCCCTTGTGACCTTCACCTTGCAGATGCGGTGGAAACTATTATACTCGACACACCTTCTGACTGTCCTTAACAATTGTAAAAAGTTTAACAATTGTACTATGAATCGTTTCTGAGTTATGGCTGAGACACGAATATTGACCGATTTTTAGTGTGACCTTGAAATGTGACCTTGACCTTGAAGGTACAAACCCGGCTATGGTGTGTGACACATCCTCCCATCGTCCTTTATAATTGTGTAAAGTTTGATGACTGTGGCCCTGTGTTCAGTGTGACCTTGAAGTGTGACCTTGACCTTACGGACTTGGCTGTGGTGTGTGACACATCCACCCGTTGTCCTTTATAATTGAGCGATGTTAGATGATTGTAGCCCTAATAGTTTTGGAGTTATGCTTGAGACACGATTTGTGACCCTGAACATATGAAGGTCAATTGTGACCTCCACCTTGCAGATGTGGCGGAAACTATTATACGCAACACACCTTCTGACTGTCCTTAACATTTGTAAAAAGTTTAACAATTGTACTATGATTCATTTCTGAGTTATGGCTGAGACACAAAAATTGACCAATTTTTAGTGTGACCTTGAAATGTGACCTTGACCTTGAAGGTACGACCCCGGCTATGGTGTGTGACGCATCCTCCCATGGTCCTTTATAATTGTGTGAAGTTTGATGACTGGACCTAACCGTTTTCGAGTTATTGGCTCAGACACACACACACACACACACGCACACTTCAATCACTAAATGCCACCCCACTTAAGTCGGGGGCATAAAAATGTTACTGGGAAATGAGCCAATGGGGCCCAGGACCCAGAGATAATACCGATTTTTCGAACTGAAAGAATTCTGTGTCCTATCATCTGAGTGATAAATGGCAGTCC
This sequence comes from Pictodentalium vernedei, assembly GCA_031216915.1. NCBI lineage: Eukaryota > Metazoa > Mollusca > Scaphopoda > Dentaliida > Dentaliidae > Pictodentalium > Pictodentalium vernedei. The sequence goes on along the minus strand of CM062290.1, from coordinate 302,700,789 downwards.
ACATAGAAGGCATTTTGATGGGATTTTTGTATCGTCACTCATAAGGCTAAAATGGTTGCAACAAAGGGCCCCCAAATCCATCGGGCAGACCATAGTTTGGACCAATGGAAGAAAATTTTGATTTTTCAAACTGAAAAAATGTTGTTTCCTTACATCTGAGCGATCAATGGCAGATTAAATGGCTAGTATATCAAAATACCCTCGATGTGGACTGCCATTAGCGGGCATTTAGATATAGCAGCAGTCTTTGCAATCAAAACCATTTCAGCTTTTGGTCATTTTCACAAAATTTCATGTGCCAAAAGGTGTTGGACTGCATCAAATTTGGGGGCCACAGGGGCTCCTAATGGGAGAGGAGGGGGGGGGGGGGGCACCAGGACATTTCCCATACAGCCAGTCTGCCTCTGAGTTCTGATTCCCTCAACAGACTCTTCTGTGTTTGTCTGGTATAAAAGTCTGTACTTTGGTTTAGTTTCTATTTATAAGTAGGGGACTTTCTGAACTTCTGATGAGCATGCATTTGCTTGTTTGATTGATTTCTAAGCTGTCGATGTGCATGCCATTTAAACTGCCGAGGTTAGGTTCTTCCAACAAAAACATATATTTGCAGTTCAACATAAAACTGAATGATTTTTTTATGTACTTAACCCACTGCACTCTGATGCTGAAATATCAAAATTTCAAGCCACAAATGTTTCCCATAATGCAACTAGGAATTTTGATAACAATTCAATGTATTTCTAAGTCACCTATCTAGGTTATCCCATTCTCTTCCACATATACGATCAGCCTTTGGCTTAATGATGTATCTGGAAGGGGAATCCTCCCTTTTGGTTCCATGATGTCCAAAGGCAGCACCAGACCTTTGATCATGGGGAGAGGGGCATAGGTTCTCCATCAAGAAGCAGGCTTATAATTTACTTCAACACTCACCTAACACAAATAGAAGTCAAGTAGACATTTGCATTTTTTTTTTTACAAAACTAAAAAAATTCATGTTTTGCTCAAACCCATAGATCACGTCAGCTCATTGCTCATAGCTATAAGCTATGATTTTGAGGTAAAAATTTAAAAACATAATTGATGAATTATAACCCCAAACAAGGGTTCAGATCCACTACTGCTCTGGCTTATCTTATTTTTGAAAAAGAAAGGAATAATCTTCATTGATGATTGAACATGTAATGATGATGTAAGAAATTATAGCGCTTGTAGCACCAAGGATAACACAAAACATTTTCCTAAGTCTAACCCACAAATGAGAATTGTGGGAAGTTAACAAACTGCACATTCTTTTCAAATAGTCTGTCAAAAAGGTTACAAGCAAGCCTGAAAATAAGCAGACTGTCATCTGCAAAATGAGGTCCCTAGAGGGTGAATTTGGTGATGCTACCCTGCGCAGCAGGGTAGCATCACAAAATTTATCCTCTGTGAACCTCTGTCTGAATCAAGGTCTCAAGCCAAAACAGAAAGATGTACCTAGAGGATAAATTGGGCCACTGTTGGGGACAGCAACAACAAATTCACCTTCTGGGGACCCCATTTTGCAAATGACAGGTTGCTTATATTCAGGCTTGGTTACAAGTTACAAGAATTTCAAGGCTATAACAACTGGAATTAAAAAAATATTTAGTGCTTTTAAGACTTCAAAGCACCTTTATGGTAGATTTTAGGTAACATCCATGCACCAAACAAAAATTATTTAAAAACATGCAGATGATTAAAAAATACATTTGATAAAAATCAACGTGACCATTAATACAGAAAATAATTTATTTAAAATGGAGAAGTTTTTCCTTTATGGAGTTATCTTTTCAAGGAAAAAAAAGATTAAATTCTTTCAATGGCATAGCCTACAGTCTGGAGTCAATTGCCACTAAACCATCACACAGTGTGGAGTTTCCATCATAATTCTCTTTACAAAATGTAAGAGGCAAAAGTAATACTAAGCTAATTGATCTTTATGAAGGCCCATTAGCTGAAATATTGTTTGTGGTTTTAATGCTTCATGGTTTTAATGCCCCTCCCCCACCCCCCAAGTGAGAGGGGGGGGGCAATAACTGGGAGAAGATTTCATTTAACTCCTTGCTTGCTGCTGGCAGATATTCCTGCCCTGAACAGGAATTCACTTGCCACTGAAATAAGCATAATTTGGGCACATTTAATCAAATTTTTCAACTGTAAACTGAATGGATTTTTCACCAAAGATTTCTTGAGTTAAATTTCGATTTATTTTTTATCAGATTTAGTCATGGCTGCTTCATAGCAGCCATGACTAAATTTGATGAAAAATATCTTGAAAATATTTAGCAGGTTAAGTGTTTTTTTGTGAAAACACTCCACACTTCACATTCTGTATAAAAGATGAACAGGAATAATAAAAATGAGGACTGGGCTTTGGGGAACACTATGGATAGTCTTACTGAGGTATTAGCCAATGAAATAATAATTCCAACAGTAGACTATCCACAATGTTCCCCTCAAGCATAGTCATCCTCTTTTTTTACCAGTATGTAAAATAAGTATGTCCCAGTTGTTGAACTTGTAGTGTTTTACAGGCATGCATCCAATGTGTATGTTCTTGTATAGAAATCAACATACTCACCCTTCATATATAGATGTCCTATATATACTAACCTAAAGAGAAAATGTCTCCTGTATTGTGGGATTGTCAGGGTATACCCTAGACCCTTGTTGGGACCATAGGCTCCCCCTCTCCCCCCCCCCCCCCCCAACCCCTTGTAGTGTTAAAGTAAGAAAAAGACACACCAGAGGAGTTGAGAGACAGTGACTACAAGTGAAGGAGGACAAAAATAGTGTTAAGAATGAAAGCTGCAACACACAGGATGTTTGTAAGGAGCAAATAGACAGTATACTGTGGAGCGGCGCACCGACAAGAGCCATCAACAAGAGAATGGGGGTTAACCCTTTACCCAATGTAATGGCCAAAACTGGCCAGCGCTATTCTCAAAAATTAATTTTCATTATTTCTTCATTTTTTGTCACAAAAACATAGGTTATGACCCCTCGTTCCAAGGATGGGTCATAACCTATGTTTTTGAGAGAGAAAATGAAAAAAAAACTAGTTATTCAAGTGTCGTCTGCTTTTCATGTTAGGTAAAGGGTTAAATTCATTGTGTTTTGTGTTGTGTATAATTCTATTTTCATGGACCATTCTTGTTGCTGGCATGTGAGTAAATCTTGTTTTATTTTTTGTTAAATTATATTCAGATGATACCAGGCGGTTATCTTTTTAACTATCAAGTCACAGACACCTTTAAATGACAAATGTACCCCCAAAACACAGCAGGGTGGTGAGACATATGTTCACTTAAAGGCTGAGTGGTATTTTCTGAGTACGGCTGAGCTCTAGGATGACCATAAATCTCTCATCTCCACCCCAATGTGTTTGACACAGACATTTTCTAGAGTATCTTCATGGTGTCTCTGTCTGAGTGGTAAATATTGCACAAATTGTTGACCGATAACATTCCATGGGGGAAAACATTAAAGAATGAGTGATATAACTTAAAAGTGAAAAATTACACTGTGCCTTAGAATGAGGAGTAATAAATGATAATGATGCACCGGGCAAAAATGTCTGATTCACAGTATTTCCAGTGTTAAAATACGAAAATCTTATATAGTGTATACCGCAAGCAGTCAGATGTGACAGCAGTCGAATGGCTGCTGCTTCTATATAATCATTCTATGATACAGGAGAGGTCAAGGGTTGGAAAGATGACAATGTGGCAGTCATGTGACCTGGAAAGTCTAAGTTCCATTACTGTCATTACAAAACAGGATAGAGAATTTTAACCAGATCATGACATAGTCATGATCTCATCAAAATTATCTGTCTGCTTTTCTGCATACAACAGTGTAAAATTGCATCAATCTGAAAAAAAACCCCAATAAATCATAAGTTTTATGTTTCTTTGCTTTTCCTTATTTAGTGTTGATTTCACAATATTCTATTTATGAAAACTTGATCCCAGATCTAAATACAGTACATCCACCATGGATTAGTCGTAATCTACAGATGGGCCTTGATGTCCTCACATGCGTTTACCAGGTAATAAGTTATCACCAAAATTTTAATAAATGAAGTACAGGGGAACCCACTTAATTGGATATCTCTTTACTGAATAACCCTGTTAATTGAATATAATTTCCCAACACAAAACCATTTAACATACCTCCAGTACAAATTTGACCTGTTAATTGAATGTAGGTTATAGAGTAAACTCCTGTTATTTGAATAAAAAATCGTGCAACCTGTCAAGAAATTACCCTGACTCTCCCCAGTTTTGCTTTGTTTATACACCTATTTGGCCTCAGTACATCTAATACAAGCATTTAATCTATTATATCTTGTTTGACAGAGCTCATGGAGCTCTGTCAAACGAGATATAATAGAATAAATGTGAAGTTTATCTCTAGAATACAGGAAGATAACTGCATCCCGGTTAATTGAATACTCCTGTTAATTGAATAATTCTCATTGGCAAAGTGGCTATTGAATTAACAGGGTTCCACTGTACCTGGTTGTATACGGTGCTTGATTAATTAAATTTTTGATGATTATTCCTATAATTAGTGTTTGAAATCTAATATTATTGTGTCCATGGAAATATTGCCCACCCATGGAAAGTGACCATTCCATGGCAGCCGCACTGTATGTCAAGACTAGGTCATGATGTGATTGGGTGATTAAGGAAAAACTGCCACCGTGATCGAAATATTGTTTAACAGATTCATTCCCAATCAGCCACCCTTTTAAAACTTTCATGATACCAACCTTTTTGATTTCTCACCTTCAGAAGATTTGCCTATGGTCTGTTTCAGATTCATATCATTCTCATCTACATTTTCACAAATTAGATCATATTTTTTTCTTTTGATTAAAACTGTCTCTGATACTTTCAAGTCAAAGTATATTCAACACATTGTGACTTGAATTATTCAATTTTTTATCGGTTTTGGTGTTTCATTAAAATTTTATTTCATTTCACAAAATTTGGATAAAAGACTAACAACTATTGTAACACTATTTGTGAGTGCAAGAGTTGCTTGGCTATTAAAAAATTATCACCACTCATTGTGTCCAAAGTTGCAACTAATAGTTGTTATGGAACCCCTATTTATTCATTTATTTTTTATTTATTTATATATTGGTGTTTAAGGTCACATACTTCTGCACAATTGCTAATCGTGACTGCAACATGGAGATTAAGTCAAGTTCAGTCAATCATTTATACTCATTGTGCCTATTTTAGAGGACTTCTACCCTAAGCACTAGTGACTAGGTCTTATTTTACCAGTAAACAGAGCTTATTTACCACCGTAAAAAACTCACTGTTTCACATTCCTGGGTTCACACAGGGGAATATCGAATCCCCAACACAATGAAGTCAAAACGTAGAAATTCCAAGCATAAAATATTAACCATATTGCAACTTGGAATTTAATCACTTCAACCTTGTTTCACAGAGCTCACAGAGCTCTGTCAAACAAGAATTAATTTGTTAAATTCCTAATTGCCATAAGGGTAAAATTTGAAGGTTGAAATATATAAATAAACATTTCTAATAAGGCCCTACAGAGTAGATCTTGTTTCTCAGCCCATTTTTTTGTAAAACTGCATGTGGGTGGGCATTGTTTTATTTTATTTTTGTATTTTTTTTTTATTTCTTTGCCATCAAAAGTTCATGTACTTTGTTTGCTTTATCTTTTTGGCCTCATAATCTACAGAATAGCATAGGTGGTGGTGTATTTTGTCCCATGGGTGCAAGAAGACTTTGCAGTGCTAAAGCATTGCAAAGCCTTGTTGACCTCAAGGGACAAATTTATCAATTTTATTTGCTTGGTTAAAATATCAAGACATAAACCATTTAATTTTTATTTTATAAGTTTGCATTGGTTATAAAAAGATCGCATGCAGCAGCCAAAAGGACCATGCTGGAGGGCCTGAGAAACAGATATTTAACCTTTTCTAGACCTTATGTTTTGCATTTGTAATGTTGCATGTGGTTTGTCTGAAACAGACTATACCATTATTGGGGATTAACACCTAATATTCTCTTTTACACCAAGTTGCACTCAGCCAACTTTTAAATTTTAGCTCATGATAGGAAAATTCAAAAGGCTGGCAAGGTGGTTCTCCCATAAATTGTAACAAGGCAATCAAAAAATGTAAAAAGTTTCGGGTCTCCCAGAGTTTGTACCAATATTGGAAGACACTGAAAGGCAATAAAAATGTCCAATGAGGGGGTTCAAATTCAATGGGGGATTGCCTGAGAATCAAAACACTTTTTTTTAGCCTGTTCTGTGCATACTGGCACTCTCCAATGAATGTTAGCAAAACAATATTAACAGATGATCCACACTATAACTGGGCTTAGCCACTACAACAGGAGTAATTAGCTCTTCGTTTAACATTTAATTATTTATGGATGTTTAAGGTCAGATATTTGTGGTTATATTGTGAATGCAACACTGATATATCTTTAAGTTTAGTCAACACTAGCAATTAGCTCTTCATTTAACATTTAATTATTTATGGAAGTTTAACCCCCTGCACACTGATGTAAAAATCTCAAAATTTCAGGATGCTAATTTTTCTCATGATGCAACTAGAAATTTAATCAATTCAGTCTTGTTTGACAGAGCTCATTGAGCTCTGTCAAACAAGGCTGAATTGATTAAATTTCTAGCTGCATTATGGGAATAATGGCTACTTGAAATTTTAGTATTTTGACATCAGTGTGCAGGGGGTTAAAGTCAGATATTTTGGTTATATACAAGACTGGTATATCGTTCAGTTTAGTCAATTATCTGTACCTATGCTGCTCCCTTCAAAGAATTTACACCTCTGGAATTCAGGAATTGGATACTAGGCACTATTATAATGTAGCAGAACTTTTACCACAATAACCAAGCACAACTCCACTTCCACTGATTTCTTTTTGCAAGCCCATCAACTAATGAAATGGCTAAATCCAGAAAATGTCCTTCAATATTTATTTTCTCAATTATAGCTTTCAAAGTACACCCTATGATCTCTTTTTGGGAGAAAATCATCAAGCTGTTTCCAGGAAGGGTCCAAAAGTTCAATTTTGAAAGCAAACAAGGAAATTAATTAAGTATTCAGAAAAAATATTGTGTTCTCACCCAGTCGAAAAAGATAAAGAGTTAATTACTTCTCATTACTTTCTTGCCTTCTATTTGAATAAGCATACATTTGGTGTCAATTCCCCCTGTGGGAGCCCAGTAAGTGAAGAAGTGCTTGTTTACAGTGTTAAACAAGCTGTTTTACTGGTAAAATAGGACCCAAGCATGAATGCTTGAGGTTGTAGTCCTCTAAAATGGGTACACTGGTATAAATGATTGGTTGGACTTTAACTTTATATCCATGTTGTGGTCATGATTAACCACTATGGAGAAATATATGACATTGAATAATACCAAATAAATAAATAAATTTGGTGTCAACCTTTCAACTAACATAATGGCCATATCCAGCCAGCCAGCCAGCCAGCACAATTTACGAGAATTAGTCAATTTTTATTATTATTTGCAATTTTTGCCTACAACAGAGAGCTCATGATTCCTCATTGGAACGAGATCATTGCAATGAGGGATCATAAGCTATGTTTTTCATGCAAAAAGTGATTTTTTTTTATTATTCAACAATTTCTCTGGCAAGTGTCACCTTCTGATCATGCTGGGTAAAGAAAAAACTAAAACTGAAATGAAAAACTGAATTGTAAAAAGCATGAAGTTCCTTGCTCTGGGTGAAATAAAATAATAAAAAGAAACCATGCTCCTGGATAAGATATGGGGGTTGTCCCCATTATATGTCCATAGTATATCACAGTATCAATAGTTTGGCACCAGTGTACACCCTGTCACCATACCTCTTCTTCCAATAAGTCCAAGTGAACAACTGCTCATTAATCATCGTGTAAAGAGTTGATTGAGTTCAATAAGGGAGACCTGTCTGACGCTTCTTTATAATGGTCTTCATCTGATTCCCTGTCTTTACGAAGTATAATTCTATTAGTTCTATCTCTCTCATTGCTTTTGAATATACCGTAACCGAAATATATACAGAAACCTGTGAATAAAAAGTTTGAAATACTGAAGGTGAATAAGGCCTAAAAAAGTTAAAAATCGGTTTCTCAGGCCCTCCTGCATGCTCTCTTTTTATAACCAATGCAAACTTAAAAAAAATAAAAATTAAATGGTTTATGTCTGATATTTTACCCAAGTTAATGAAATTGATAAATTTGTCCACCACCCATGCTATTCTGTAGATTATGAGGCCTAAAACATAAAACAAACCAAAAACATGAACTTCTGATGGCAAAGAAATAATTAGAAAAATAAACCAGAGGCTCAAGTGAGCGTAAAACGCTCATTTTGTCAAAAGAGATGAGTGTATCAGTAAGAGACCAGCATTCGGAGCCCAAATTTTAACCCAGGGATTCAATTTGAACAAACTGAAATCTGACACACCTAGAGATATCACACACCCAATATGAAAAGATTCTAACTGGTGGATCCAAAGAAGATTTTTCAAGAAATTTTCTCACATTGCACTGAGTTAAACTATGGGCCTCAATAAAGAGCCCAAATATTAACTCAATGGCCTGATTTGAAAAAGTTTGATTCTGACCCCCCCTCCCCCCCCTCCCCCCCCCCCCCCCCCCCCCCCCCCCCCCGAGAGGTTGTATACCAAATATGAAAATATTCTGCCTGGTGGATGTGAAAAGGAAGATTTTTAAAGAAATTCCCTCATGTTGTTACAATTCAGGCTCCCATAGGGAGCATAAATATTAACCCTGAGACTTGATTTGAACAAAGTTGAATCTAAACCCCCACAAAAATGTTGTGTATCAAATATTAAAAGAATCTGACTGGTGGATCTGAAGAAGATTTTTAAAGATTATTCTGCATATTGCACTAAGTTAAAATTTGCACTCCCCCCACCCCCCTTCCAGAGATGAAGATGTTGTATACCAAACATGAAAAGATTCTGACTGGTGGATCTGAAGAAGAAGATTTTAAAAGAAATTTTCTCATATTGCACTAAGTTCAACTTTGGGCTCCAATAAAGAGCCTGAATATCAATCCAGGGATCGGATTTGAACAAACTTGAATCTGACCTCCCTAGAAATGTTGTATACCAAATATCAAAAGAATCGGACTGGTGGATCTGAAGAAGAAGATTCTTAAAGTTGTTCCCTATATTGCACTAGGTTAATATTTGGACTCTCATGGGGAGCCCAAATACTGACCCAGGGACACAATTTGAACAGACTTGAATCTGACCCTTCTAGAGAGGCTGTACACCAAATATGAAAAGATTCTGATTGGTGGATCTGAAGAAGATTTTAAAAGAAATTTTCTCATATTGCACCGAGTTCAACTTTGGGCTCCAATAAAGAGCCTGAATATCAATCCAGGGATCCGATTTGAACATACTTGAATCTGAACCCCATAGAGATGTTGTATACCAAATATCAAAAAAATCTGACAGATGAATCTGAAGAAGATTTTTAAATTTATTTATTTATTTATTGGTGTTTTAGGTCGCATACTTATGCACAATGGCTAATCATGACCTGACCGTGACAGTTTTACGAGTGGAGGAAGCTGGAGTACCCGGAGAGAACCATCGAGCAACGACGAGCAGCTGCCAGCTCCCCAACATCGTAACACCACACTGCAGCACAGGCAGGGTTAGATAAGTTGAAGACATGCACACCATCGACGTGCAGTACACCTTAGTACACGGCATCATCGTGCCCCCATGTGGACAATCAGGGTTAAGTGCCTTGCCCAAGGACACAATGTGGAAGTCCGAATCGATCGCTCAGACAGTCACCCATCTGAGGACTAACCGGGCTCGATGTTGCTTAACTTTGGTGATCTGACGAGAACCGGAGATTTTTAAAGATTGTTCCCCATATTGCACTAAGTCACTAAGTAAATATTTGTATGGGAGCCCACATATTAACCCAGGGGCTCAATTTGAACAAACTTGAATCTGACCCTCTTAGAGATGTTGTATACCAAATATGAAAAGAATCAGTTTGTTGGATCTGAAGAATAAGATTTTTAAAGCTTATTCCCCATATTGCCCTAAGTTAATTGGATCTGAAGAATAAGATTTTTAAAGCTTATTCCCCATATTGCCCTAAGTTAATTATTCAGGCTCCTGTATTGAGCATAAATATTAGCCAAGGGGTTTCATTTCTGCCCCCCCCCCCCCCCCCCCCCACATGCCCCCTATGGATGCTATATACCAATTGTCAAAAGATTCTGATCAGTGGTTCTGAAGAAAAACTTTTTTTTTCAATTTTTGCAAATATACTGACTCAGCATTTTTCCGATGCCCCGTCCAGAACAGCCTGACACAACCGATGGCAAATTTTTAGATTCCATTCTACTTGCCCTAAGGATGCTTCACACAAAATAACAGTTCTCTGTTCTGTGAAAATAACAGTTCTCTGTTCTGTGTGGTTTAGGAAATATAGGTGTTTTAATGTTTTTCTATTTTTAGCCCTTGGGGTCCCTACAGGGCTGTAAAACTTCTTTTTTTTTTGGGGGGGGGGGGGGGGGAGGGCATCAATCATTTCTTGAAATACAATTTTGGGCAAAGTCTAAAATAGATATGCTCCCATAGAGATCCCAAATATTGACCTACCAACTTCCCTTGAACAAATTTTATTCTTCAACAACAAGAGATGTTCCATACTAAATATCACAGCATTCTCTCTGGTGGTTCATGAGAAGATTTTTAGGCTTTTGGGGCATTAAACAGAGTCTGCAGATGGCAGCTGCTTCATTTGAACAAAATAGAAAGGGTATACTCCATAAAAAGACTGTGCAATATATGTTTGAATCTGACTTGATGGTTATGAAGAAGATAAGTTTCCAAAAGTTAATGACTTGCAGTCAGCAGAGCTAAAAGTAAAATAAAAAAACCTGCCTACCCACATGCAATTTTACAAACAAAGGCCTGAGAAATGGAAGATCTACTTTATGGGGCCTAAATGTATCATCAAACTCCATATGAAGAGCTGACTGTGTTCAGTAATGGGGACTTGTTTGACTCTTCTCTCTATTGGTTTTCATCTCCTCCACTGTCTGAAGAAAGTATATGCCTATTAGTGCTACATCTTTCATTGCTTTTGAATATACCATAACCAAAATATATAGAGAAACCTGTGAAGAAAAAAATGTTTTAAATATTCAAGTTTGTGAGCAGTGGTAACAGTGGTAACTTTAATCTTCATTGGAAGAGTTAACACTGTACCCAACCAATCGGCTACATTTGGCCACGTAATATACAAATTTAGCAGTGGAAAACTTTTTATTTTTTAAAAGATTTCAACAAAATCATATCATGTGACCCCTCATTGGAACGAGCTCTTTTGAGCTCATTCCAATGGGGTCACATGATATAGTTTTATGGAATTATTTTTTTAATTTGAAAAAAATGAAAAATTTATACCAATTTTAATATTTTTAATACTTACCAATGGCCCAGACTAGCTGGTGCAACCCAATTTATTTCCAGGGCCAAACACAAATTTTGAATCCCCCAAACCCCCCAAAATTTGCCAAAAAACGCAAAAAACGAGAAGACCAGTATGGTCCTCCATACTTTTGAGCAATGCGCAACTTGTTGTCAAGGACAACAATAGGCTACCGCCATCATGTCATTCTTTATTGTTGTGCCTGTTAAATGTTATTAAGAACTGTAATAAAAAACTCAGCGGGGAGGAAGGAGTGTCTACTCCAGGGAGGGCCATCCCCGTCTGGGCCATTGGTAAGTATTGAAAATATTAAAATTGGTATAAATTTTTCATATTTTTCCACTATACCAATGGCCCAGACTAGCTGAGAATAGTAAACAGGCAGGCGGGCCCAGTACTTGATATTCATTGCTCTTATTACAGAAAAAACAATGAAAATATAGGTGTAACTCTATTTAAGGCCTAGCATAACCCATTATGCTAATTTGATAAAGGAAGCCAAAATATAAAGAAGTCCAGAGAAATGAGACTCTTTATAAATCATTAAAAGTGTCCGAGTATTGTATAGTAAAGCTCGTCTTGACACATGACATATACAATAACGCTTCACATCGAGCTACACATTAAAAGCATATAATACATTGAAAATTGCTTCATACCAAGCTACACATTAAAACTACCATAGAACTGACCCCAGGATACTATCACTGAAGGCGGTATGTCCATACTTTTCACTATAAAGCCAGATGACTATTTGGAAATACCATCCCCCCCTTCCCCTTGTTTTGAAAGTAACTGCACTTCAAAACGAAGAGGGTAGCAGACTGGAGACAGTGCTAGAGCAGAATGAAAATCCTAATTAGAATGGACGACATTCTGAGCTACCGATAACGGTCCTGAAGATCTGAGATCATCCGAAATTGATTCTAAATCTCGAAGATAAAATTTGGTAAAAGTCGTCTGTTGTGTCCAGTAAGCTGCTTGCATCAAATCCTTCAAAGAAGTACTACTAGCATAAGCCCAAGAAGAAGCTAAAGCTCTAACTTCGTGAGCTGAAATCTTATAAGCTATTCTCTGATTCACAGACAAAGCATTATAAGCCGACCGAATAGCTAATTGAATCCATCTAGATATAGAATGAACAGAAATATCATTTCTGTTAGGAAGAAGAGAAAGAAATAACCTCTTCCTACCTCTTCTAATAAAACTAGAACGCTCCTTATAAATCCTAAGCGCTCTTACTGGACACAACAAAGGTCTCTGACCATCTGAAGACGGTAATGCTTTAATAAGAATAGGACTAGGCCGTTTGTCCGGAACCTGATTCTTAGCTAAGAATCCCACTTTCGTAGTGAGGGTAATAGAATTACCAACACTACGATAATGAGAGTCTTCAACAGACAAAGCATGAAGCTCTTCTAGCTGACGCAAATGCTAAGAGAAAAACCGTTTTATAAGTAAGAAATTTAAACTCAACAGTATTTAACGGTTCAAAAAGTGCTTCCTGAAGTTTCAGAAGAACCCAAGCTAAATTCCACTTAGGGACTAGTCTCAAGGTGCGAGGTCTATTCACAGAGAAGTTCCTCATTAATTTATTTAAAGATAAATCTGACCCAATGTTTAATTTCCCTTGGTGTGCATAGGTGTCAGAAAGCATAGACCTACAGCCCTTAATAGTGACTGGCTGTAGCTTAACTTCATCAAAAAGATAAATAAAAAAGTTAGCTAATTGAGGAATAGTTGGGTTGAAAAAATCAATCAATTGTGATTCACACCAACGAACAAAAACCTTCCACTTCGCTTCATAATTTAATGAAGAGGAGGTCCTCCTACAGTTAGAAATTGCGTCCATTGCTCGTCTGGAAAACTGTTTTCCGTGCAAGAAGGACCGCACAACGGAAAAACGTGAAGGTTGAGGCCTTCCGGATTGTGATGAAGCTGACAGAGTTTCCCCTGCGTCAGAAGATCCCGGAGAGGTGGTAACTTCCGTGGAACGTCCCAAAGAAGTTCCCGGAGAAGATTTATCCATGGTCTGTGAGCCGACAGACTTGCAACCAGAAGAACCTTGCAAGAAGACTGTTTTATCTTTAGCAAGATCTGTTGAATGAGGGGAGCTGGAGGGTAAGCATACCCTATGATCCCGTTCCAAGAAATTGACAGAGCGTCTACTGCATAAGCCTGAGGGTCCTGGCATGGAGACACAAACGTCTGTAACTGATTGTTCAGACTTGTGGCAAAAAGATCGATCATTGGACGTTCCCACTGGAAGCAAATCTGATTGAAGACAGACTTTTTTAACATCCATTCTGAAGGTAGCAGGCGATCCTTTCTCGATAGAGAGTCTGCTATTACATTGAGATGACCTGGAATATGACGAATCGATATCAGAATCTGATTCTCTTGAGAGAAAAGAAGAATCTTTTCGGTAAGATTCATCAGCTCGATGGAATGAGTACCTCCCTGATTCTGAATATAGGCTACTACTGTTGAATTGTCCGACAGAATTTGAACATGTGAGTGTATTACTTGACTGAGCCAATGATTTAGAGCTAACCAAATTGCCCTCATTTCTTTGTAGTTTATATGGGACACAAGAAACTGACTCTCCCATAAACCGTGACACACTTGATCGCCCGGAATCAGAGAAGCACCCCAACCCTCTTGACTGGCGTCCGTCATGATTATGAATGACGGCTCCTGAATCTGAAGCGGTATTCCCTGGGATAACCACTGGATATCCGCCCAACGACCTAGCGGAATTAACTCCGCGGTGGCGCCGCAAAGTCCTAACAGACGCATAAACTCTCTTGCAGTAATGACTTGTGCGTTTATGCAGTATTTTGCGTAAAGCGAAACTAATTTTGCTCTTGCTACCGGCAAACTGACCCGATTGTTTTGAGTATCGAAACTCATTCCCAGATGAACAAACGACCTCGTCGGCGTTAAATCTGACTTGTCGACATTGATTATAAAACCTAGGCATTGTAGCAGCGATAGCAGACTCTGAACGTTGCTTTGGAGAGCATGAAAATTTTCGTACCTTTGAAGTATGTCGTCCAAATATGCCGACGTCATCGAAGCCGAGTGGGCTCAGAAATGGCTCATTACTGCATTCATCACCCGAGTGAACGCCCACGGAGCAAGGTTCAGGCCAAAACACATTGCTCTGAACGGGTATACCTTTCCTTGAACCGCGAAACGGAGGTATTTCCGAAAAGCCGGATGAATCATGATGTGAAAATATGCGTCCTTCAAATCTATACTTGCGGCGTAATCGTTCACTCGGATGCTGCCTCTCACCGATCGAATTGTCTCCATATAAAATCTTGGAGCAATTATTAGCTTGTTTATCCAACTGAGATCGATGACCGGTCTGTACGAGCCGTCTGGCTTCGGCACAAGAAAAAGATGACTGTAGAATCCCTTTGAATTGGGATTCTCTACGACCTCTACTGCCTCCTTTTGTAGGAGAGAGTATACTGCTGAAATCAAAGCCCCTCTCTTTGTTATATTTTGTGGAAGGCTCACAAATCACGGAATCCGCGTTAATGGAGGTTTTCTCCGGAACGAAAGACGTAGACCATTTTTCACAACGTCTCGAACCCAAAGATCCTGAGTTATTTTGTTCCAGTTGCTTGCGAATTTTGAAAGCCTTCCGCCAACTGGAGAACAGTAGAGGTCGAAATCTTCATTTGTAGGACTTACGAGGCTTATACGAGGAGAAACCTCGTGAAGCTCTCGCACCCCTCTGTGACGTCGGTGTGGGGTTACGCGTTTCGTTATTATCCAACTGCGCCATCCCCTTTTTGAAATCGCTCCCCTGTTTCGAGCCACCACGCCCACGATTAGCTTCAGAAGCAGCATGGGCTGAGCCTCTCTTGGAGAAAAATTTACCTCTCCGAGGAGTACCACTTGTGGAAGGCTGAGGTTGCGAAGCTGAGCGCAACAAAAGCTGACTTGTAGCTTTCTTAGAAGCATCTTCAAAGACAGCTTTTAGCTTATCATTAAATAATGAAGAGCCCGAAACGGGAGCAGCCCTTAGAGAGCTCTTAACACTGTCATCAATAAATGACGTAGATTTAAGGGCAGCATCGCGCCTGACCAACTCTAAATTCACTACTGAAAGAGCAGAGTGGGATGTTGTATACATTATGGCGCGAGAGAGCACTCTCAAAGGAGATAACAACTCCTGTAAGCTCTCAGATTCCAGATTGCCGGTCAATGCCCTGCAAATATGATCTGCATAAGACATAGCGTCCAAAATACTTCTGCTAGATTCAATGCAAGTATCTATAACAAAAGAACTGACGCTACACGATGGCGGAAGAGACATACCCAAGTCCCTAGCTCCGTCATCCAATCGCAGAGGAGCTCTTGGAATCTTATTCTCGCCTACCGTATTTAAGAAGATATTGCCTCTAAACGGTAGGTCAAGCTTCTTTTCCGAAAGGAAAGAATTTTTTCTAGCCTGAGCCAGGTCAGCAATAGCCTCGTCACAACAATCAAACGCATCTGATGCTTGGACTGATTGAGACGGATACAGAAGGATACTTTCCTTCGACTTAATGACCTCCCTGTCCAAAGAAGACAGTCGCTTGGCTCTAGAAGGCGCAGAACTCTGACCAGAAGGAATTAATTCAGGTGAAAAATCCTGCAGGAACCTCATAGTTTCCATATGCTGCTCAGCCAAAGATGTAGTGTCAGTCTCGTCTTCATCAAACTGCCTAACACTACCAACTAGAGGTTCCTGGTCTGGTCTATTATCGGCATACTGATTGTTTGAGGAAACCCTTCTTTCTGCTGATCCAGCACCGTCCGAATCATCCGAAGCAGAGATTGATGACGGCCGCATATTATGCTGCTGGGAGTCTGCAATTAGCTGGGCAATTTGCTCCAGCAATTCCGTATTCGAGGCTATGTTCACCCCCGTTCTACGCCTTTTAGGCTCTGGAAGGTGATCTGACACATCACCCTGTGTCCGTCTTTTTGAAAAAGACGTTTGCCTCGAAATGCTAGCCTTAGAGAGAGCCGTATCCTGGCTCTGACTCTCTACCTCTGGATCTTGCCGGCTAGCATGCGGTCTACTGTGCTGAGTCCTGGAAACGGACGAAGAAGAGGCTCTTATATCAAAATTACTGCCAGCCGCACTGGCAGAGAAAGGTACATCAGAAACAACTGGCTCTGAAGCATTTTCTACCGGACTACCAGCGGAACTGGCAACAAAAGTCGAATCTTTCTGTTTTGTCCCTAAAACAGAAGAATGCTTCGCTACTGATGCACCTTTCAATTTGACTGGCCTCTTCCCCTTACGTGCCGTCGTCTGAACAGAGGACTGTCTTCCATCCTCCGTATCCTGGACCGCTACGGATTTTCCCGGTATTGAAGCACTAATTAAAGGCTCCGTTACACCGGTCGAGCTAGTTGACTGTCTGCTTGCCCGAGGTACCGAGTATTCTGCGATACCTCGTATGTCAACATGCTCTGTGTCTGAAGACGACGGCAGCACAGAACTTGATGTTATACCATGACCAATACCATGTTCTTGTTCCTCTGAAATGGAAACTAAATTTTGATTAGTTACCTTAGGCGAAAGCACCATCGCTTGGAATCCCAAGAACAGCAAGTTGCACAGGTAACATCTTTCGAGCAACGAGTGCAAGCTAAACATGAAGAATGAGAATCAAGAGAGGACTTCTTCCTCTTACATTTCGAACATGAGGACTTCATAATACCCACACGCCCGAGGCAAAAATTTAAACTGAATAGGAGCCGGTAACCAAGTCCAAAACAGGCACAACAAAGGCCCAGGTCAGACAACCGGTATCCCAATAATATCCTTAACAGTAGAGAAACTTCACAGAAGATTCCCCACAGAGAAGGGTAATGGCAAACAGACACGTCCGACTAAGTCAAAAATAACCGGTACGCGACAAAGGGGGTACGAATAATCCACATTTCGTAAATTATCTAAGATTTTTAAGAAGAATTTTAATTAATAACAAAACAGCAATTAGTTCTTAAAAATCTAATGAGAGGATACAAGGGGAAAAAGGTGAACATTGAACACACACATATGATAAACAAAGAATGAACAAATCAGGTGCATATCCCGAAAACGGGAAGAACAAGAAATATTATTTTAATTTCAATAAAGTTATAGCCCTGATGTTCAAAAACTCAATGTCTATATTCAGCTGCATTCTGCTGCAATTATTCCACCATTCCACTTCAAAATCGTGTCTGGCTACATTATACTGTAGGATTTTATAGCACAAAAGTCAGGATACGTGTTGATCTGACATGGGCCAAACAACAGAATGACATGATGGCGGTAGCCTATTGTTGTCCTTGACAACAAGTTGCGCATTGCGCAAAAGTATGGAGGACCATACTGGTCTTCTCGTTTTTGCGTTTTTTGGCAAATTTTGGGGGGTTTGGGGGATTCAAAATTTGTGTTTGGCCCTGGAAATAAATTGGGTTGCACCAGCTAGTCTGGGCCATTGGTATAGTGGAAAAATATACTATTTAAAATAATAAATTTAGATATCATGCGCATTGGGCAAGGGTTGCTTCAGTTCAACAAGGGAGACCTGTCTGACTCTTCTTTATATTGGTTTGTTCTGAATTACTGTCTAAAGAAGGTTTTTGAATCTGAGGTGAGCAAAAGCACATGCTCTTCAAATGACTGGTTGTTGTGAAGTTCCTGTATTGATGGAGCATTGTACCACATGCTTTTTACAGCAATGTATAATACCAGATAAAATTGTAAGAAATTCCATTGAGAGTGTTTTGGGGAAAATGACTTCTTTACATGTGTTTGTCAATAGAGTTACGCAGCACATAATATAATAATAATACACTAACAAAGTGATGACTTTGCTTTCTAGTCTATACAAATTACAGTGTACACCTTACAGTGACAAGATCACAAAGCAAACAGTAAATTTTCTGTACAGTTTTGTGATCACAGCAGACTAAAAAACTGTTATTACCAGAGATGGGTAATATACCGAGAAAATGAACTTACAACAAAATCATGGGGATTCTGAACAACTGAACTGAACTGAATCAAACCAATCATTAAATATAAAAACCTTCTTTATTTTCAAACTTTCTTACGTTCACTGTTTAAAAGGCCTTTTTGAAGCTTGGTGGCAGATGAAGTGTTCATTTTAATGAAAAAGTGGCCGATTTTCTTTTCAGCTTTGTTAACACTTAAGGGCATGGGCAATTGTCCTAAATTCCCCCTTTACTATAACCTGTACATGTCCAGTTGCTAAGGAAGGATTTCTAGTCTGTTAAGGCAGCCAAGACTTGACTAGAAATCACTGCCCAAGTTATTTGTCTATTGTCAGCACTACCACTTAATGTTGGCCCAGCATGTTAAGGGCACATGCGCTGAGATTGCAAAAGACTGAAATAGGAATTTAAAGATTAAAATGTGTTTGTAACAAGCTGTAAAATATATGTAGATATGATCTGTGTTAGCTAAAGAATGTCAATGTTAAGTTCTTTGGCAGTGTCATTTGTAGAACTGTGGTAGAATGATACAAGAACAACTTATTCTATATTTTACTGGCGTGAATCCCCCTTTGGTACTATCAGCAAATTTCAGTCAAGCCAGATACCAAATACCCAACCGATACTACGGTATACCCTCTAAAACTATTGAAACCAATACCAAACTCAACATTCCAATACTGCCCATCTCCAGTTAATACTTCTTTCATACATTTTTCAATTTCTTTCTGCATATTTTTAAATTAATTCTAGACACGGTTTATAGTGTGCCAAAGCATTCAACTTCGAAGGCCTACTAAACTAAGTAAAATCCTATCATTCTTTCCAGGGATTCTTCTGTATTCTTCGGGAAAGGGTTAGGGGGCCCATGCCATTAGGAAGATGTCTGTCATAGGGTCTCCAATTGGGAATTTGCTTTAGAGGGGAAGGAATATGCAAAGACTAAGAAATTTTACATTCAAACAGAACAGAGAACATTAACTGGTAGAGTGTTGAATTATTTTTGGTCATCAAAATTTGTTCATGCATATTTGCCTTGTTACAATTCATGAGTGAGTGCCTATGGGCACTCTCTCATGATTTGTAACAAGGCAAGTCATAACAGACAAAATTATTTAACTTCAAAGGTAGTTCGAAGCTCATTTACCAATGAAAGTGTCAATGACACTGTAGCTTAACTTGTGTGTTGTATTTGATGAAAAGGATAATGTTCAATGTTTATGAAAGGATTATGAAATAAGACAAGAATTGTGATAATTGGGAATATGTTCATTTTTGGTCCCTGTATCTTATGTTTTTGATAAAAATAATATGAGGTGTACACTGTACTAAAGAGCTGAGGGGTGGGTTAATATGACCTCACAGTTAATGTATGTGGCCCTCACAGTTAACGTATATCAACAAAAGTTACCAGGTTACAGTGAAATTATTCCAAAACGAGTCATCCCATCAAGTTACATTAAAATCCCTTCATAAATATGGCCTGAAGACTGTGCTGAAGGTTTTAGGGCTTCGGGCCCCTGTAGCCGTCAGTTTCCCAATTGCGTCCAAAGGGAACGTTCTCATCTAGACATTATATGAAGGCAACCTACCAAGTTACAATGAAATCCCTTAATAAATATGACCTGTAGACTGTGCTAATGGTATTTGGGCTTTGGGCTCTGGCAGCCATCATGGTCGAATGATCGCAACCAAAAGGGGACATTCTCATCTGGGCATCATCTGGAGTGATCCTACAAAGTTACAATGAAATCCCTACATAAATATGACCTGTAGACTGTGCTCAAGGTTTTTGGGCTTCGGGCCCCTGAAGCTGTCACAGGTGACCAATCATGACCAAAAGGGATGTCGTCATCTAGGCATTATATGGAGTCAAACTTACGGGTTACAATGAAGTCCTTCCATAAATATGACCAATAGACTATGCTAAAGGTTTTGGGGTTTTGGGTTCGTGCAGCCATCAAGGCTGAATGATCGCGACCAAAAGGGGACATTCTCATCTAGACATTATTTACAGTCATCCTACCAAGGTACAATGAAATCCCTTCATAAATATCACCTGTAGACTGTGCTAAAGATTTTCGGGCTTTGGGCCCCTGTAACCAACACAGTTGCCTAATGGTGTCCAAAAGGGGCTGTTCTCATCTAGATATTACATGAAGTCAACCTACCAAGTTACAATGAAATCCCTTCATAAATATGATCTGAAGACTGTGCTAAAGGTTTTCGGGCTTTAGGCTTGGGCAGCCATCCTGGTTGAATGATCGCAACCAAAAGGGGACATTCTCATCTGGACATCATCTGGAGTGATCCTATGAAGTTACAATGAAATCCCTTCATAAATATGACCTGTAGACTGTGCTCAAGATTTTTGGGCTTCAGGCACCTGTAGCCATCACAAATGACCAACCATGACCAAAAGGGGATGTCATCATCTAGGTATTATATGGAGTCAACCTAACAAGTTACAATGAAATCCTTCTATAAATATGACCTACAGACATGCTAAAGGTTTTTGGGCTCGGGCAGCCATCAAGGCTGAATGATAGTGACCAAAAGGGGACGTTCTCATCTGGACACTATTTGGAGGCATCCTACCAAGCTACAATGAAATCCCTTTATAAATATGACCTGTAGACTGTTCTAAAGGTTTTCGGGCTTTGGGCCCCTGAAGCTGTCACAGTTGCCCAATCGTGTCCAAAAGGGGAAGTTCTCATCTAGACATTAAATGAAGTCAACCTACCAAGTTACAATGGAATCCCTTCATAAATATAACCTGTAGACTGTGCTAAAGGTTTTCGGGGTCGGGCAGCCATCATGGTTGAATGATCGCAACCAAAGGGGACAATCTCATCTGGGCATCATCTGGAGTGATCCTGCGCAGTTACAATGAAATCCCTTCATAAATATGACCTGTAGACTGTGCTCAAGGTTTTCGGGCTTCGGGCACCTGTAGCCATCACAGTTGACCAATCACGACCAAAAGGGGATGTCATCATCTAGGCATTATATGGAGTCAACCTAACAGGTTACAATGAAATCCTTCTATAAATATAAGCTTTTGCCTATGCTAAAGGTTTTTGGGCTCAGGCACCCATCAAGGCTGAATGATCGCGATCAAAATGGGACGTTCTCATCTAGACATCATTTGGAGTCATCCTAGCAAGTTACAATGAAATCCCCTCATAAATATGACCTGTAGATGGGTGTAGCCTGTGCTAAAGGAAAATGTGAACAGACTAACAGACTTCTGCACGCATGATGGCAATAGCTTATCTTAACTATGTCAAGTTAAGCTAATGAAAAACCTGTGAACAAAAAATGGGTCGCGCCAAATTATCGCCAGGGCATACAAAATTTTCGCCAAGTTGAATAATCAAGTTCAAATAAATGGTGGAATAATTTTGAGCATCAACCATTCATCAGTTGCATTGGTGTTTGCATCTGCCTGAAGTATAGCTGCTCTGTTGGCCAATTATTGGCCAACAGAGCAGCTATACTTCAGGCAGATGCAAGTACCTATGCAGATATTTGGTTGATGCTCGACATCATTTTAGGCTGTTGATCATCTTAAGATGTAACAGAGGTACAGAATCAGGAAATGGCAATAATTCATGTCTCTGTCACAAATAGTGATTATGGATACCATACTCTTCTGCAGCATGCCAGCCCATGCCAAGATTAGGTTATATTTGCAACTAATTTGTATCAGAATTGCTGCAACACAACCTCATTATTGTTTCTAAGGATTCATCTCTATTCATCAGGATATTGCCCAAAGGAGCAAACACTTTACTACGCCACAACAGTTCATATATCAGCATAGTTGCTATACTTATGTATTTAGATTATCTAACAGGTTACCCGAATCAAGTACAGGGGAACAAATGATAGGTTACCAAAGCACAGACCAGGTGAACGATAAATGGGTTACGCAAAATTTTGAAAACAACAGGCCTGAAGCATTCAAGTGTTTTGCACAAAACAAGGAACAAAACTTAATGTACAAACCTAATAACAGCAAAATAATCCAATAAAATAGGGTATTACAAGATAGTCTAATGACTTCCATATTCACACCAACTTTTCTGACCATAACATGAATAAAATGAAAGTGTCAATGACACTGTAGCTTAACTTGACTGTGTGTTGTGTTTCATGAAAAGGATAATGTTCAATGTTTATGAAAGGATTATGAAATACAAGAATTATGATAATTGAAAGTATGCTAATTTCTGTATGTTATGTTTTCAATAAAAAATAATCTGAGGTGTAGACTGTACTAAAGAAGTGAGGGGTGGGTTAATATGGCCCTCACAGTTAATGTATGCAAACCAAAGTTACAGTGAGATTA
The DNA here is from genome assembly GCA_031216915.1 of Pictodentalium vernedei. Taxonomy (NCBI): domain Eukaryota; kingdom Metazoa; phylum Mollusca; class Scaphopoda; order Dentaliida; family Dentaliidae; genus Pictodentalium; species Pictodentalium vernedei. The sequence goes on along the minus strand of CM062290.1, from coordinate 302,677,866 downwards.
TTCCAAAATGAGTCATCCTATTAAGTTACAATGAAATCCCTTCATAAATACAGCCTGTAGACTGTGCTAAAGGTTTTCAGGCTTCGGACCTGTGTAGCCATCACAGTTGACCGATCGCAACCAAAAGTGGATGCCCTCATCTAGACATTACACTGAGACATCCCACCAAGTTACAATGAAATCCCTTCATAAATAAGACATGTAGTCTGTGCTAAAGGTTTTTGGGCTCGGGCAGCCATCATGGTTGAACGATCGCTATCAAAAGGGGACATTCTCATCTAGACATTATCTGGAGTCATCCTACCAAGTTACAATGAAATCCCTTCATAAATACGACGGATGTCAAGTGATGTGAAAAGCTCACATGGCCTTTTAGGCCAGGTGAGCTAATAATGAAACTGTCAATGACACTGTAACTTAACTTGTCTGTGTGTTGTGTTTGATGAAAAGGATAATGTTCAATGTTTATGAAAGGATTATGAAATAAGAAAAGAATTGTGATAATTGGGAATATGTTAATTTCTGTTCCCTGTATGCTAAGTTTTCAATAAAAATAATATGAGGTGTAGACTGTACTAAAGAATTGAGGGGTGGGTTAATGTGGCCCTCACAGTTAATGTATGTGGCCCTCACAGTTAATGTATGTCAACGAAAGTTACCAAGTTACAGTTAAATTATTCCAAAACGAGTCATCCTATCAAGTTACAATGAAATCCCTTCATAAATACGGCCTGTAGACTGTGCTAAAGGTTTTCAGGCTTTGGGCCTGTGTAGCCATCACGGTTGACCGATCGCAACTAAAAGGGGACGTCTTCATTTCGACATTATACTGAGTCATCTTACCAAATAACAATGAATTCGACCTGTAGTCTGCGCTAAAGTTTTTGGGGTATTGGGCCTGGGCAGCCATCATGGCTGAATGATCACGACCAAAAGGGGACGTTCTCATCTGGGCATTATCTGGACTGATCCCACCAAGTTACAATGAAATCCCTTCATAAATATGACCTGTATACTGTGCTAAATGTTTTTGGGCTTCGGGCCCCTGTAGCCATCACAGTTGACCACTTATGACCAAAAGGAGATGTTATCATCTAGACATTATATGGAGTCAACCTACCAAGTTACAATGAAATCCCTCCATAAATACGACCTATAGACTATGCTAAAGTTTTTCGGGTTTTGGGCTTGGGCAGCCATCACGGATGAATGATCACGACCAAAAGGGGACGTTCTCATCTAGACATTATTTGGAGCCATCCTACCAAGTTACAATGGAATCCCTTCATAAATATGACCTGTAGAGTGTGCTAAAGGTTTTCAGGCCCCTGCAGCCATCACAGTTGACCAATCGTGACCAAAAGGGGACATTCTCATCTAGACATTATATGAAGTCAACCTACCAAGCTACAATGAAATCCCTCCATAAATACGACCTGTAGACTGTACTAAAGGTTTTGGGGTTTTGGGCTTGTGCAGTCGTCACGGTTGACAGAACGCGACCAAATGGGGAAGTTCTCATCTAAACAACATACGGAGTCATCCTACCAAGTTACAATAAAATCCCTCCATCCATATTAAATATGACCTGCAGACTGTGCTAAAAGTTTTTGAGTTTCAGGCTTGTGCAGCCGTCATGGTTGACAGATCATGACCAAAAGGGGATGTTCTCATTTAGATATTATACAGAGGCATCCTACCAAGTTACAATGAAATCCCTTCATAAATACAACCTGTAGACTGTGCTAAAGGTTTTTAGGTTTTGGGCTCGGACAGCCATCATGGTTGACCGATCGAGACCAAAAGGGGACGTTCTCATCCAGATATGACCCCAAACCTGCATATGAAATTTCGTGATGATCGGACAAGAACTACAGGGTGTAGCCTGTGCTAAAAGAAAATGTGAACAGACTAACAGACTTCCGCACGCGTGATGGCAATAGCTTATCTTGACTTTGTCAAGTTAAGCTAACAAGAGTGCATGTATCGCTGAAGCAATACAATGTCCCCTACCGGACTAATGAGCATTAATAATTATACAAATGTTATAACCTAGATGTGATCAGCATGAATTCCATTGAAGCGTTTCCAAAAAAAGTCCAGAAAACTGATATTTTGGCACTTTTCCATATTTCCAAGGACCATAACTCACACAAGAATAATGCAATCAGAATGAAACTCAAACTTGATCTGTAAGTCATCGTTCTATAGTAAGTTACCAAGAATGAAATCATTCAGTTGAAGCATTTCCAAAAAAAGTCCGGAAAACTAAAGTATGACTGACAGACTGACGGATGGACAGAGTGAAAATGAAACTTGATCTGTAAGTCATCGTTCTATTGTAGGTTACCAAAAATGAAATCATTCCGTTGAAGCGTTTCCAAAAAAAGTCCGGAAAACTGATATTTTGGCGCTTTTCTATATTTCCAAGGGCCATAACACACACAATAATAAGGCAATCAGCATGAAACTCAAACTTGATCTGTAAGTCATCGTTCTATAGTAGGTTACCAAAAATGAAATCATTCCGTTGAAGCGTTTCCAAAAAAAGTCTGGAAAACTGATATTTTGGTCATTTTCCATATTTCCTAGGGCCGTAACTCACACAAGAATACTGCAATCAGCATGAAACTCAAACTTGTTCTGTATGTCATCGTTCTATAGTAGTTTACCAAAAATAAAATCATTCCGTTGAAGCGTTTCCAAAAAAACTCCAGAAAACTAAAGTGTGACTGATGGATGGACAGAGTGCAAACCTATAGTCCCCTCCGGCGATGCCGGTAGGGGACTAAAAATGAGCATTTGAGAACTGACTCTGTAATTCTGTACAACTTACTGGTTGAAGGGTTAATGGTTGAAGGATAAATGCAATGTCAGATGTAAAATAGCCCCATAGATGTTATTCCTGATAAAAAATTACCCCTTTGTGCCAAGTTTTGGCTCAATATCTCAGCAAATGTAGGATTAAGTGGTTATGACATAGCAATCTTTCACCTGCTTGGAGTCTGTCTGGCATTTTCCAACCCAATCTGATAGGATGGTATGGTGTGATGGAACCAACCTCACAACTGATGTTCCCAAAGTATGTTTGGACCAATCAAAAACTTTTCAGCCTTGGAATGATTCCAAGACCTGAGACATGAAAAATGCACACTTATCAACTTGGCCACTTGAGTCCTAGAATTGCATTTACATAGGAAAAATATCACACTTACCAATAACCATCCATACTCCAAATCTTATCCACGTCATATACGTTAACTTCAACATGAGGTATATGTTAACAAATATACTTATAGAAGGCAACAAGGGTAAGAGTGGTACCTATAAATAAAAAAATACCCTGAGTATATTAGTGCTCAAACGACTATGGAATTTCAAACTCGACACCCCAAAGTTGAGTCGACGTCAACTAATCGGCAAGCCAGACTAATTTCGGAATTTGCGCTTGTAACCGGGCAACAACACCGTGTTACACGAGCAAAAGACGTTTTTTAGTTCCTAACAGGCTACCCCCTGCTTCATTACAAGGACGAACCATGAGCTATGCATCGTGGTAAAACAAATGCGTCAAACACATAAACCTCTCTATTTTAGTGTAGAGCTGTTCGGTCCACAGAAAAAGTAGTTGGTACTTGGCACCGTCAAAGTACAGAAAATGGCACCGAGTAATTTTGGAAAAGACCGAAAATGTCGGTTCCGGTGCATCCAGGTTACCATATAAACAAAAGAGGGAAAAAATGAATGTCGAGGACCAATTGTATCACGAGAAACATTCAACAATTTACATTTTGATGTTGGCACATCAGCACTGGAAGAGAGTCAAACCAAGACACTGAGACACTGCGTGGGAGTCAGGGAGCGTGACACAACACGTGCTGCGGACAAACTGTCTATAAAGTTCTTTGAAGTTTATCGAGTTTCCAGTCGGTTGTTACATTGTCGCATCCACTATCTGAAGCCAGTGATCAGCAGCACGTTTTTTTCCAAGCATTTTGTAACCCTATTTCCCCGGAGATGTGAATTCATTGATCTTTCTACTGAGATTTTGTTGGCTTGTGAGTCCTCCTGTGTTTCGATAAGTCAACGACAAAAACCAGAGTCGATTATAGGCGAAAAAAATGTCGATGTCAACTAATTGTTTAAGCGCTAGAGTATATAAACATGGTCAGCATTAATGCTAAAAATACTAATACATTAGTGAGATAAAGAGAGCATCTCAAATGAGTGATTCCCCATTGATTTATCAGTTGGTACTGTTTATTAACTCTTGACCTGCTGAGTATTTTCAAGATATTTTTCATTAAATCTAGTTATGGCTGATGTGAAGAATATTAGGTAAAATTCCATCAATGGTTGATGGACTTATCACATGCCCATCTAAAATTCAAACAGGAATCTGTTAAAATATTTAGAAGTAGTCCTGACAAGATTTAACTGTAAACCAATCTTTAAAGTGCCATTATTCACCAAAGTTCAGTTAATTTTTTACTTCTCTACTGGTGTTTAGCCCTTAAGGGCCTTGTCCTGATTTGCCACCTGATCACAGCCTGTACACATTCAGAGGCTTAACAGTGATGTCTAGTCAAGTCTTGGCTGCCTTAACAGGCAGCCAAGACTTGACTAGAAACCACTGACTATGTAATTAGTCTATTGTCAGCAGGACCTACTCATGATGAAATGTTACGGGCACCTGTTCTGAGGTCGTAAAAGTCGGAAATAGGCCTTTAAGGGTTAAGGTAAATTTTCAGACTCTTCAGTAATATCATGACTGCAACACAAGTATAGAGTCTAGCTCTTTTTTTTTTGTTGAAGATTTCAAAAATGCATGCTGGCAGGTCCTTTTTATTTCTTTTCCCTCAGAGGTTAATATACTCAGTTTTCTATTGTGCTTAAGCCTCATAATTTAGAAATAACATGGGCACTAGTGTACTTTATCCATTTTATAAACTTGAGGAATTTCTCTGATATGAACTAATTAATTTTTATTTTATTTAGGTATGCAGAGATATAGAAAGAGTGCATGAAGCAGCCAAAATGAGTTTGTGGGAGGTCCTGGGAAACAGGGATTTTTTGTTCCTCAACTAATGTCATGCTTATACTGCCAGCCCCACTATAGGAGACTTCCACCAAAGGAAATGGTGCCCAGGTTCTATTTTACCAATAAAACAGAACTTTTTTACCACACTAAACAAGCACTGCTCTGCTTTTCAGCATTCCTATGGGGACCTCATACAGAGAAACAATTCAAGTTCTAACTTTGTTTCATACTCCTAAAATCAACAAATGCATAGACCTCAATAACTAAGATGGTAGGTTGGTAATTTAAACTTTGGAGTGGCATTGTGGCAAATCCTTTAATTGGTAGAGGGCTAAATTATTTTTGAGGATCAAAATATGTTAAAATGGATTTGCATTGTTACAATTAATGAGAAAGTGCCTATTGGCATTCTCTTATGAATTGTATCAAAGCAAGTCTTTAAAGTTTAACCCTTTACCTAACATGAAAAGCAGACGACACTTGCAAATAAAATTCTTGAATAACTATTTTTTTTCATTTTTTGTCTCACAACTAGAGGTACTGTGAGCAAGCTCACAAAGTGATACCCCCCGCGCCTCAGTTGTAGCCTTTTTGGTACATTAAAATGTATAAGTTAGATTATCTCCCCTTGGAAATATCAGAACAGAATTATATTACTTCATGCACATCTCCATATGGAGTTCTTCCATTGTGTAAAGTTTCATGAAAATTCTTCAAACAGTTTAGGAGTTGCGCTTATAAGGATAGACAGACGGACAGATGGATGAACGGATGGATGGACAGACGGATGGATGGACAGGGTGATTCCTATATACCCCCCAAACTTTGTTTGCGGGGGGTATAAACATAGGTTATAACCCCTCACTGGAATGAGCTCGATAAGCTCGTTCCAAAGAAGGGTCATAACCTATATGTTTGAGACAAAAAATGAAAATTAATTGGCGTTTTTTTGTGAATAGTGCTGGCCGGTTATGGCCGTTACGTTGGGTAAAGGGTTAAATAATGTCATCTCAAAGATATATAAGCACATCCACAGAATTTGAAGCCTTTATGTTGAGGTATCCAGACTTCTTTGTAAAGTCCAAATATGGGCTTCTAGCACTCTACCAGTTAAAACATGCCACTCAAAAATTAACTTATGGCTTTTCCATCTAAGTTTGAACAAGAATCCCACCAGGTCATTTGAAAGACACATCAATAAGAAGTTTTTAACTTTTATCATTCAAGAAGTGTACTTGTCTGGCAGATGACATGTTAATCCTCTGCACAATAATGTCGAAATATCAAAAGGGCAAGCACCAATTTTTTCCCATAATGCAAGTAGGAATTTAACCTATTCAGTCTTGTTTGACAGAGCTTTATGGGCTCTGTCAAGCAAGATTGAACTGGTTAAATTCCTTGTTGCATTATGGGAAATAACTTCCTTATTTTTGCATTAGTGTACATAGCATGAATCTGCAACCACCTGTCATATCAAATTTTCACTCATCGGGGATGACATGACAAATTTTTCTCGGCCATTGAGAAGTAGATGAATGAAGTGAAAATTTAGAAAGGAACAAGAAAAATGTTACTAAGGTAACACATGCTCCCCCCCCCCCCCCCTGTGACCTTCACCTTGCAGATGCGGCAGAAACTAGATTTTTAGTGTGACCTTGAAATGTGACCTTGACCTTGAAGGTACAAACCCGGCTATGGTATGTGACACATCCTCCCATGGTCCTTTATTATTGTGTGAAGTTTGATGACTGTGGCACTAACAGTTTTCAAGTTATTGGCTCGGACACACACACACATGTGGACACACACATGGACGGACACATGCACACTTCAATCACTCTATGTCACTCGACTCGTCCGCATGCAATTTTACAAATAACAGCCTGAGAAACAGAAGATCTACTTAGTGTGGCCTTGTAAATTTCTATATAAACTGGGGTTGACTTGGAGATCTTTGTAATGTTTTAAATACAGTTGAGCCCAATCGAAAATGATATTTCTACAATGAATAACCCTACTAACTGCATGTAATTTCCAAACATTTGAACCTTTAACCCCTAAAGGCCCATTTCCAACTTTTACGTCCTCAGCACAGGTACCCTTAACATGCGATCAATGAGGAGATCCTGCTGAAAATACACATATTACCTTGGCAGTGGTGACTAAATGGGCAGCCAAGACTTGACTAGAAGTAACTGCTTTGCTACTGGTAATGCACAGGTGGTGGTCAAGTGGGTATTCAAGAAATTTGTCCAGGCCCTTAAGGTTTAACATAACTCCAGTACAAGTTTGACCTGTTGATTGCATATAGGCTATTGAGTAAACTCCTGTTATTGAATTAAAATTTTATTATATATCAAACAATAACCCGGACAATAACTGTACAGTGAAACCATGTTAATTGAATAGCCACTCTGCGACTGAAAATTATTCAATTAACAGCATTCACTTAACAGGGATTGTGTCACTTTCCTGTATTCAAGAGATAAACTTAGCATTTATTCTCTCTCCTTTGACAGAGCTCCATGAGCTCTGTCAAACAAGATATAATAGATTAAATATCAGTATTGGATGTACTGAGACCAAATAGGTCTACAAACAAAGGAAAACTGGGGAGAGTCAGGGTAATTTCTTGCAAGATTTTTTATTCAATTAACAGGAGTTTACTCTATAACCTATATTCAATTAACAGGTCAAATTTGAACTGGAGGTATGGTAAATGGTTTTATGTTAGAAAAGTATATTCAATTATTCAATTAACAGGGTAATTCAGTTAAGAGATAACCAATTAAGTGGGCTCCACTGTATACCATATTGCCCAAGTTTATAGACCTCTTTGGTCTCAGTACATCCATGAGCTCATTCAGATAAGATATTTAACAAGTATTGCATATTGGTGAGAGCCATATGGAGGTTATGAACAAGCCAATCAACCCGATATGTGTGTATTGACTAAAGCGAAGGTGGTGTCAGAATGTACATTAAGGATTGACAAGGAGGCCCATAAGCTGCCATATGGCTCACAACCTTGTTCAATATTTATGTTACACTGAAACTCATTCTTTCAAGGACATATTCATGTATGTAATATTACTGCTAATTAATTGGAAGTAAACAAAAAAGTGCTCATCAATACCGAGAATTATCTGTTTCGTTCCTCATATAAAATTCAACATGCAATACCATGAAAGATTTCAAAACTTTGAGTAACACTAATAATTTAATGCAAGCAGGAAAGAAACCTGCTTGAGAATATTAAATTTGTCATAAAATGATTTATTATACCCTAGCCTGTGAATTATCGCAAATTATTTAAAAGATATTGCTCGATATCCATCGACTCGATAGATATCGAGAAATATTCCTCAGTAGCTTCCTAAATGATGTCATGCTTCAGCGCATGACATCGCCTTGAAGGAACGATCAGCTGATCTTTGTTATTGTTTTGAAAAGTATGCATATGGGAGTCAAATTGGGCTGAATATTGCACAATAAAATGTTTTGTTGCATATAATAACTAGAGGCTCTAAAGAGCCTGTAATCGCTCACCTGGAACTACATATAAAAATGTGATTTCCCATAGGCTTTCCATGGTAACTATGAGCTGCAATTGTGGCCATGTTTGCAACATTACATCAACATTACATGAGGATCATTGGTAGGTGTCCCAGTCCTCAATCATGTGAAGTTTCAAAACATTTGACTTTGTAGTTCCAGAGGGGAAGATTTTTGCAAAATCCATCAATCACAATCAGAGAATGTCTCTGGTGGCTATATTTTCCAAACAACGGGAACAAAAAGAGGATCGTTTGTAAAGGGCCGCCTCCACCTCCTATAGACCATTCCTGCCAAGTTTGGTTCACATTGGCTCAGTAGTTCCAAAGAAGAAGATGAAAATGTGATTTCCCATAGGGTTTCTATTGTACCTATAAGCCACAATTGCAGCCATGTTTGCAACCCAATCAACATTAAATGAGGATCGTTGGTAGAGGGTGTCTCAGTCATCAACCATGCAAAGTTTCAAAACATTTGGCCTAGTGGATTCAGAGAAGATTTGTCAAAATCCACCAATCAGAATCAAAAAATGCTTCTGGCAGCCATGTTTTTGATGCACGGTAACAAAAACAAGAGGTCCTAGGGGGCCGGAGGGCACTCACCTGACATGGTAGCCTAAATATCAACCCAGAGAATTGATTTCAACAGTTTGCATCTGCTACTCCTAAGAAAAACTTATACCAAATATCCAAAGATTCTGACCAGTGGATCTAAAAAAAAAAGATTTTTAAAGAATATTCCTCATATTGAACTAAGTTATAATTCGGGCTCCCACAGGGAGCCCATATATGAACCCAGGGACTTGGCTTTAACAAACTTGAATCTCAGCCCCCTAAGGATGCTGCACAACAAATATCAAAACATTCCGATTGCTGGATCTGAATAAGAAAATTTTTAAAGAAAATTCCTCATTTTGAACTAAGTTACAATTCGAGCTCCCACAGTGAGCCCAAATATGGACCAAGGGACATGGCTTGAACAAACTTGAATCTTACCCCCCCCCCCCCATTCCCCCCCCGCCCCCAAGGATGCTGCATAAAAAATATCAAAAGCATTCATCTGCTGGATCTGAAGAAGATTTTTAATGAAAATTCCTCATTTTGAACTAAGTTACAATTCAAGCTCCCACAGTGAGCCCAAATATGGACCCAGGGACTTGGCTTTAACAAACTTGAATCTCCCCCACCCCCCCCCCCCCCACCCCACCCCCTCAAGGATGCTACACACCACATATCAAAACATTCCGACTGCTGGATCTGAAGAAGAAGATTTTTAAGAAAATTCCTCATTTCGAACTAAGTTACAATTCAAGCTCCCACAGTGAGTCCAAATATGGACCTAGGGACATGGCTTGAACAAACTTGAATCTCACCCCCTAAGGATGCTGCATACCAAATATCAAAGCATTCCGACTGCTGGATCTGAAGAAGACGATTTTTAAAGAAAATTCCTCATTTTGATCTAAATTATCATTCAGGCTCCCACAGCGAGCCCAAATATGGACCTAGGGACATGGCTTGAACAAACTTGAATCTCATCCCCCTAAGGATGCTGCATACAAAATATCATAACATTCCGACTGCTGGCTCTGAAGAAGATTTTTAAAGAAAATTCCTCATTTTGAACTAAGTTATAATTCGGGCTACCACAGTGAGCCCAAATATGAACCCAGGGACTTGGCTTGAACAAATCTCACCCCCCTAATCATGCTGCATACCCAATATCAAAAGATTCTGCCTGCTGGATCTTGAGAAGATGATTTTCAAAGAAATTTGCCTAAAATGCACTAAGTTCAAATTCAGGCTTCTGTAGTGAGCCCAAATATGAATCCAGGGGGCCGATTTGAACAAACTTGAATCAGATCCACCCCACAATGTTGCATAATCATATCAAAAGATTCTGCCTGCTGGATCTGGAGAAGAAGATTTTTAAAGAAATTTGCCTGAAATGCACTAAGTCTGAATTCGAGCTTCTATAGTGAGCCCAAATATGAATCCAGGGGGCCGATTTGAACAAACTTGAATCAGATCCACCCCACAATGTTGCATACCAAATATCAAAAGATTCTGCCTGCTAGATCTGGAGAAGAAGATTTTTGAAGAAATTTGCCGGAAATGCACTAAGTTCGAATTCGGGCTCCTATACTGAGCCCAAATATAAACCCAGGGGGCCGATTTGAACAAACTTGAATCAGATCCACCCTACAATGTAGCATACCAAATATCAAAAGATTCTGCCTGCTGGAGCTGGAGAAGAAGATTTTTTAATGTTTTTTCCCATTGCCTATTGTGTTAAATAGTGCTGACTCGGCACTTTTTCAAAGTCCCGAAACTATACCCTATGATAAAACCGATGGCAATTTTTTTTCACCACTCCTTTCTGTTAGCCCTAAGGAAGCTTCACACCAAATAAAAATTCTCAGTGCCGTGTAGTTTTGGAGATATGGGCATTTGAATTTTTTTCTATGTTTAGCTCCTGCGTTTCCCACGGGCTACGGGAAAAAAAAAATTGGCATAAATTAGGTACTTATGACCCAATAAGTCCTCACATAAAATTTGGTTCAAATCAGCCTCTCGGTTTGGAAAATAGAAATTTTGGGCGGGGCCAAAAATTTTGCCCCACCCATAACGATGCCAAATATAGCCCATCAAACTTCTCTTGAATAAATCTGAGTCTACACCTCAAAAGGAAGCTGCACACCAAATATCAAGTCTCTGCTACTGCTGGTTCATGAGAAGAAGATTTTTTAAGATTTCAGCACACTTTTTGGGTGTGGCCCTACCAAGGGGCGAGGCAACTTGATTTGAACAAAATCAAATTGCGATGTCATAACAAACTATTATCTCAAATATCTCAAATATAAATTAAAATGGTTCAGTGGTTTGGGAGGAGAAGACGCAAACACCTTGTTCAGACGGTGAGTGATCACTATAGCTCTCCTGACTGAAAGTCAGGTGAGCTAATAAGGAGCATTTGTAGAAGACCTCCTACAGACTATCCCTGCCAGGTTTGGTTCATGTTGGCTCAGTAGTTCCAGAGAAGAAGATGAAAATGTGATTTCCCATAGGGTTTCCATAGTAACTTTTAGCCGCAATTGTGGCCATGTTTACAACCCGATCAACATTAAATGAGAATCGTTGGTAGAAGGGGTCCAAGTCATCATTTATGTGAAGTATCAATACATTTGGCCTAGCAGATTCAGAGGAGAAAATTTTGGAAAATCTATCAACCAAAATCAAAGAATGCTTCTGGCAGCCATGTTTTTCAACCCACAGGAACAAAATGAGGATCATTTGTAGAGGCCCTCCCATGGACCATTCGTACCAAGTTTGGTTCACGTCGGCTCAGTAGTTCCAGAGAAGAAGATGAAAATGTGATTTCCCATAGGGCTTTTATAGTATCTATAAGCCACAATTGAAGCCGTTTGCAACCCGATAAACATTAAATGAGGATTGTTGGTAGAGGGGGTCCCAGTCATCAACCATGCAAAGTTTCAAAACATTTCGCCCCGTGATTTCAGTGGAGAAGATTTTTCAAAATCCACCAATCAGTATCAAAGACTGCCTCTGGCGGCCATGTTTTCAAACACATGGGAACAAAATGAGGATCGTTTGTAGAGGACCTCCCATAAACTATCCTTGCCAGGTTTGGTTCACGTCAGCTCAGTAGTTCCAGAAAAGATGAAAATGTGATTTCCCATAAGGTTTCTATAGTAACTGTAAGCTGTAATTGCAGCCATGTTTGTAACCCAATCAACATTAAATGAGGATTGTTGGTAAAGGGGGTCCCAGTCATCATTTATTTGCAGTTTCAAAACATTTGGCCTGGCGGTTTCAGAGGAGAAGATTTTTGAAAACCCACCAACCCGAATCAAAGAATGCCCCTGGAAGCCATGTTTTTCATCCAACAGGAACAAAATGAGGAACGTTTGTAGAGGACCTCCCTTAGACCATTCCTGTCAAGTTTGGTTCACACCAGCTCAGCAGTTACAGAGAAGAAGATGAAAATGTGAAAAGTTTATGGATGACAGACGGACGATGGACGACGGCATACACCAAGCAATGTGAAAAGCTCATGTGGCCTTTCAGGAAGAAAATCTACTCTATTTTAGTCAGTATCAGAAATTATCTCATGAGTGTGGAACTGAAAGTTTTATTTTAAATATATTTTCAGGTCCAGATGATGAATTTTTTCAGTAGCTTCCTAAATGATGTTAATCTTTGGTGCATGACATTGCCTTGAACGATGCCTTGAAGGAACGATCAGCAGCTTTTTGTTATTGTCTTGAAACTGTTTGCAGTCAAATTGGGCTGAATATTGCACAGTAAAATGTCATGTAGCATCTAATAAAAAGAAAATCTATGCTGTTTTAGTGAATATCGGGAATTATCTCATTCGTGTGGACCTGAAAGTATTATTTTTCACTTGCGTAAGCACTCGTGAAAAAGAAAACTTTCAGGTCCACATGAATGAGATAATTCCCGATATTCACTAAAACAGTGAAGATATCTATCCTCTATATATTATTTTGCTGATTACCAGTGTTCACACTGCCTGAAACTTTGTTGGTGCCAAATGGAAATTTTTTTGGTTTCAAATGGAATTTTTGTTTGGTGCCAAATAATTGTTTTGGTGAGCAATGAAAGATTTTAGTGCCAATTGGAACCTATGCATAAATGAGAATAAATTAATCATGTATCATCCCTTGAGTGCAACAAGGTGCCAATTGAAAGTCTGCTTTAGCATTGCAGACAGCGTGCTGTTTCACTCAAAGTATGATATTTTAACTTAGTGTTACCTGGCTCATTTAACTGGTTGAGGGCTAGATTATTTTTGGCACGCTCTAGAAATTTGCAAAAGAACAAATTTATATAAACAAAATATTATTTGCATTTGAATGAGTATGAAACATGAGCAAGGAAAATGTTAGCTTTTGCTTTGGTACCGTCATTTTTTCGAAAGCCCTGATAATGGCTTCTGGCACTCAACCACAAGCCAGAAAATAAGCAGACTGACATCTGCAAACTGAGGTCCCCAGAGAGTGAATTTAGTGATGCTACCCTGCACAGCAGGGTAGCATCACTAAATTTACCCTCTGTGAACCTCAATCTGAGTCAGAGTCACAAAACTAAAAAGAAAGAGGTACCCAGAGGATAAATTGGCCCACTGTATGGGATAGCATCATCAAATTCACCCTCTGAGGACCTCATTCTGCAAATGTCAGACTGCTTATTTTCAGGCCTGCTCAACCAGTTAAGTATTTTAGTTGCAAAAAACCCCCCACATATGATAAAAATATAGAAAATAAAATGGTAAAAGGTTATTGTTAACATTTTCAAAATCATTTCAGGATTATTATTCACTCACTGTTTGTTCAATCCAAATAAACTGGTAACAAATAATTATTATCGTCCAGAAGGATTACAAAAAATATTAACTGGTTGAGTGCTAGAAGCCATTATCAGGGCTTTCAAAAATATGAAGGTACCAGAGCAAAAGCTAACATTTTCCTTGAATTCTGAAATTCTGAATTCTTGAAAAATCCTGAAAACTTACATCCCTGAATATGTAATGGACAAATTTATCAATTTTATTAACTTGGGTAAAATAGGGAAGTGGAAGGATGGGATAATGAACAGAGGGTCCTAGTTAGAACTAGAGGGACTGTGAGCAAACTGACAAAGTGATACCCCCCAAGCCTGAAATATATAAGTTAGATTATCTCCCCTTGGAAATGACAGAACAGAATTATATTGCTTCATGCACATCTTCATATGGAGTTCTTCCATTGTGTAAAGTTTCATGAAAATTCTTCAAACGTTCTAGGAGGAGTTGCGCTTACAAGGATGGACAGACGGTATAAGTTAGATTACCTCCCCTTGGAAATGTCAGAACGGAATTATGGACAGACGGTATAAGTTAGATTATCTCCCCTTGGAAATGTCAGAACGGAATTATATTGCTTCATGCACATCTTCATATGGAGTTCTTCCATTGTGTAAAGTTTCATGAAAATTCTTCAAACGGTTTTGGAGGAGTTGCGCTTACAAGGATGGACAGACGGACAGGGTGATTCCTATATACCCCCCCAAACTTTGTTTGCGGGGGGTATAATGATGTCTTCACAAACTCTGGCATATAAAACTATATAGTTATGATAAGGCCTAAAAAAATAATAATATGTTTCTCAGGCCCTCCCGCATGGTCCTTTTGGCTGCCGCATGCTCTCTTTTTAAAACAAATGTAAACTTAAAAAAATAAAAATTAAATGGTTTATGTGTGATATTTTGCCAAAGTTTAAAAAATTGATATATTTGTCCCTTGAGTGCAAGATGGCTTTGCAATGCTTTAGCATTGCAAAGCCTTCTTGCTCTCAAGGGGTGAAATACACCACCACCCATGCTATTCTGTGGATTATGGGGCCTAAAACATAAACCAAGAACATGAACTTTTGATGGCAAAGAAATAATTACAGAAATAAAAAATAAAATAAAAAAACGCTCACCTGCATGCAATTTTATAAATAATGGCCTGAGAAACAGAAGATCTACTTTGTGGGGCCTAATATGCTTTATTAGGATTTCAACTTAATGCATATTCAAGGCTTTTCAATGCTTCCTGGCACATTTTCCAGGATTTCAAGGCCTTGAACGACCCTCAGTCAAATTCAAGGGCATTTCTTGAATCCAAAGCCCTGTGTGACCCTGACAAATGATTGAACCAAACATATATTGTTTTAATATGAAATGCTCAACGTACCTTGAAAGTTACAAGACTAGTATTTTGAGGTTGTCTCCATATGGCAAGTTGAAACAGTAATACTATTGTTCCCATCACAGATGCTAAGAGTATTGCCCACCACTGTTTGTCAACAATCTCTTTTTCAAGGAAGATAATAATTGCATTAAACACAACTATTGAAAAACCTACAAAAAATGAATGACATTAAAGGCTATAATATTGCTTCTTCAGCTCTGTTGGCTGTTGTGTTGCTCCGAGTCTTTACTGCACTTGAAACTGATCAGTCAGTTGATCAAACAAATAATCACATTTATCCATTTGTTTGTATACTTAATCAACCATTTATTCATTTATTACTTTCCAAAGTGTGATTTACTGGGATTTCTGGGTTTGATTATAAATGATAACTTCACAGGTGAATTATGCAATCAACAATTGGGTCATGTATCCGTGCACGCAAACGATGCATTGCTATGGGTGTAATGGAGATTTCATTGTTTTTTTAACACTTTTCCTAACATGAAAAGCAGACGACACTTGCAAAAAAAATTTTTGAAGAACTGTTATTTTCATTTTTTGTCTCCGAAACATAGGTTATGACCCCTCATTGGAACGAGCTCGATGAGCTCGTTCCAATGAGGGGTCATAACCTATGTTGTAGAGACAAAAAATGAAAAAATAATGAAAATTAATTGGCGATTTTTTAGAATAGCACTGGCCGGTTTTGGTGGTTACGTTAGGTAAAGGGTTAAATAATATAATTATCGTTAATAATGAAAAGTAATAAACAGTGTAATCACTTGACTGGACTGGTTACATGTTGTACAACGTCCCTCACCTCTCATGAATTATTTCACGTAACCAGTCCAGTCAAGCGATTAATCTCTATTTCATTCATTCATACTTTCCTAAGCAACAGTAATTCACAATCAAAACAAGGTGTAACTCTGCCGGTATTCCCGCTGAGTAGTTTACCAACCAGAAACCATGAAAATTGAAATTTTCCACGTTGAAAAAGTCTAAAAAGATCCATAACTCAAGAAAAATGCTTGGACAAAACCCATTACTTATGAATATCCTTTCCCCTATGGTGGCCTATCAGAATACCAACGATCATTTAAATCCAACATCCACTGAATGAAATATGAAGGTCCTAAGTTGCTATGGACAGACGGATGAATGGAACCCATTTCTACATCTCCTGCAAACTTCATTTTGGCAGGGGATAAAAAGAGATCTATTGGTCATTCGGTTTTCAAGTTTTTGTTTGGACAAGCAAAAATCAAACAAAAATCCAAGCTGGCTATCATGGTGCCAGAATGCCGGTTATCAAAAAGAACTTTCCAATAGTCAAGAGGAATGCGCCCCAAAAAATTGGATCCATTGATCATTCGTTTTTTAAGTAATTGCTTGGACAAGCAAAAATCACCCAAAATCCAAGATGCCTGCCATGATGCCCATGTTGGATATACCAGAATGCTGACAAACCTTCCTGCAGTCAACAGATATGCATCAAATTAAGAAAAAAGCAACAAACTGCAAAGCAAATTCCCAGCACTCACTGTGTCCCTGATGAACTATGACATAAATAAGCAAATCTACAGTGAACAATACATAATTGAAATCAAATAATTATTATTAAAACTATCACGTAAATCTTTAAAATTTCCCACAAAATGAAAAAAACGTGATAAGACCTAAAAAAACAGTAAAAAATCTGCTTCTCAGGCCCTTCCGGATGGTCATTTTGGCAGCAGTATGCTCTATTTTTTATAACCAATGCAAACTTTAACAAAACATAAATATATGGTTATGTGGTTAACATCCTGATATTTTACCCAAGTTAAAAAAATTGATAAATTTGTCCCTTGAGTGCAACAAGACTTTGCATTGCTTCAGCATTGCAAAGCCTTCTTGCACTCAAGGGACGAAATACACCACTGCCCATGCTATTCTAAAACAAAAAACAAACCAAGAACATGAACTTTTGATGGCAAAGAAATAATGAAAGTCTCAATAACACTGTAGCTCAACTTGACAACCTTGAACTTGGTAAGTTATAAATGAAATGGAAAATTGAAGATCATTGGTACCAATGTTATTTGATGACATTTCAACATAACAGCATTATGTGTGCACAACGTCAGAGTAATCCATGCATTTTTAAATGTAAACTGTAAGTCTGGCTAAAGGAAGAATGTTGATACACAAATGCAGTATGTTTAGAGGTTATTGTAAATGGCAACTTTTTTCACAGAAATGAATGCTAATCAATAGCTCTTATCTAAAGGTCTTGCCTAATGAGCACACCAAGTTCAAAAACAATTCTAAGATAAATGTGGCCTGTAGGCATGTCAAAGACGAATGTTGATGCACAAATGCAATAAATTCAAAGATTATTGCTAACAGCAACAGTTTTCGATGGAAATGAAAAGAAAATCAATAGCTCCTATCTTTGTCAATCTGTATAAGCATACAAAGTTTTAAAACAACCTGATAATGAATGTGCCCTCTGAGGCATGCCAAAGGAAGATGTTAATGCACAAATGCACTAAGTAGAAGGTCATTGCTTGTGGCAATGTTTTGGGTTTTTTTTTATGGAAATGCATAAATATATCTTGCAGAGAGTGCAAAAGGGATAAGTTGATGCACAAATGCAGTAAGTTCAAAGGCTGGTGATAACGACAATAATTTTTTATGGAAATGAAAAAAAGCAATAGCTCACATCTAGAGGTCACCCCAAACACACATACCATGTTTCAAAGTGATCCAATCATAAATGTACCCTGAAGGGTGTGTTAAAGGGAAATATTGAGGTCTGACTAAACTAAGTTCAAAGGTCAGCGGCAACATTTTTGACAGAAATGGAAAATCGACAGCTCCCATATAGATGCCACCTCACACAAGCACACCAAGTCTGCAAGCAATCCAATCATAAATGTGCCCTGCAGGGTGTGTCAAAGGGAAATATTGATGCTTAACTGCACTAAGTTTTTACTAAGTTCATCGAAGGTCATTGCCACTGGCAACATTTTTTGACAGAAATCGAAGAAAATCGATAGCTCCCATCTAGTAGAGGTAACTCCAAACAAGCATACAAAGTTTCAAACCAATCTGATCATAAATGTGCCCTGTAGGGCATGCCAAAGGAATATACTGATGCCTGACTAAACTAAGTTCAAAGATCGTTGCCAGTGGCAACATTTTTGGACAGACGGAAATGGAAGAAAATCGATAGCTCCCATTTAGAGGTCACGCCAAACAAGCATGCCAGGTTTCAAAGCAATCCAATCATAAATGTGCCCTGTAGGGTGTGCCAAAGGGAAATATTGAGGTCTGACTAAACGAAGTTCTAAGAACGATGGGCGCGGCAACATTTTTTGATGGAAATGGAAGAAAATCGATAGCTCCCATCTAGAGGTCTCCCCAAACAAGCATGCCAGGTTACAAAGCAATCCGATCATAAATGTGCCCTGTAGGGTGTGCCAAAGGGAAATATTGAGGTCTGACTAAACTAAGTTCTAAGAACATTGGTCGCAGCAACTTTTTTTGACAGAAATTAAAGAAAACCATCTGGAGGTCACCCCAAACAAGCACACCAAGTTTCAAAGCGATCTGATCATAAATGCAAACGGTGAGGTGTGCCAAAGGAAATTGTGGACGTACGTATGAACATACCAATGTATGTACGTACGTGCGTGCATGCGTATGTATGTACGTAGGCCGATGGACAAGAAGTGATGGCAATAGCTCAGCTTGACTTTGTCAAGTTGAGCTAATAATTACAAAAATGAGAAACCACCCACCCACATGCAATTTTAAAAAAAAAAGTAAAAAATCTGATTCTCAGGCCCTTCCGCATGGTTATTTTGGCAGCAGTATGCTCTATTTTTTATAACCAATGCAAACTTTAGAAAAACAAAAATATATGGTATATGTCTTGATATTTTACCCCAAGTTAATAAAACTGATAACTTTGTCCCTTGAGTGCAACAAGGCTTTGCATTGCTTCAGCATTGCAAAGCCTTCTTGCACTCAAGGGACAAAATACACCACTGCCCATGCTATTCTAAAACAAAAAACAAACCAAGAACGTGAACTTTTTTTGATGGCCAAGAAATAATTACAAAAATAAATAAAGTGTCAATGACACTGTAGGTCAACTTGACAAACTTGAACTTGGTAAGCTATAAATGAAATGGCAAAATTGAAGATCATTGGTACCAATGTTATTTGGTGAAATTTCAACATAACAGCATTGTGTGTGCACAACGTCAAGAGTAATCCTTGAATTTATAATTGTAAACTGTAAGACTGGCTAAAGAAAGAATGTTGATATACAAATGCAGAAAGTTCAGAGGTCATTGTAAATGGCAACGTTTTTCACAGGAATGAATGCTAACCAATAGCTCTTATCTAAAGGTCTTGCCCAATGAGCACACCAAGTTGAACAAAAAAATCCTGATAAATGTGGCCTGTAGGCCATGTCAAAGAAGAATGTTGATGCACAAAAGCAATGAATTCAAAGACTGTTGCGAACAGCAACAGTTTTTGATGGAAATGAAAAAAAAATCAATAGCTCCTATCTTTGTCATCCTGCGTAAGCATACAAAGTTTCAAAACAACCTGATAATGAATGTGCCCTCTGAGGCATGCCAAAGGAAGATGTTAATGCACAAATGCACTAAGTTTGAATATCATTGCTTGTGGCAATGTTTTTTTCTCTTTTTTATGGAAATTCATAAATATATCCTGCAGAGAATGCAAAAGGGATAAGTTGCTAAACAAATACAGTAAGTTCAGAGGCTGGTGAAAACGCCAATAATTTTTTAAAGGAAATGAAAATAAATGCAACCTGTGAGGTGTGCCAAAGGAAATTGTGGATGTATGTACATACGTACGCCGATGGACGAGAAGTGATTGCAATAGCTCAGCTTGACTTAGTCAAGTTGAGCAAATAAATGTGCCCTGTAGGGTGTGCCAAAGTGAAATATTGAGGTCTGACTAAACTAAGTTCTAAGAACGTTGGCAGCGGCAACATTTTTCGATGGAAATTGAAGAAAATCGATAGCTCCCATCTAGAGGTCTCCCCAAACAAGCATACCGGGTGTCAAAGCAATCTGATCATAAATGTGCCCTGTAGGGTGTGCCAAAAGGAAATATTGAGGTCTGACTAAACTAAGTTCTAAGAACGTTGGCCCTGGCAACATTTTTTGACGGAAATGGAAGAAAATCGATAGCTCCCATCTAAAGGTCACCCCAAAAAAGCATGCCAGGTTTCAAAGCAATCCGATCATAAATGTGCCCTGTAGGGTGTGCCAAAGGGAAATATTGAGGTCTTCTGACTAAACTAAGCTCTAAGAACGTTGGCCGTGGCAACATTTTTTGACGAAAATGGCAAAAAAATCGATAGCTCCCATCTAGAGGTCACCCCAAACAAGCATACCAGGTTTCAAAGCAATCTGATCATAAATATGGCCTGTAGGGTGTGCTGAAGGGAAATATTGTGGTCTGACTAATCAAAGTTCTAAGAATGTTGGCCATGGCAACATTTTTTTACAGAAATTGAAGAAAATCAATAGCTCCCATGTAGAGGTCACCCTAAATGGGCATACCCGGTTTCAAAGCAATCCAATCATAAATGTGCCCTGTAGGGTGTATCAAAGGGAAATATTGAGGTCTTCTGACTGAACTAAGTTCTAAAAACTTTGACCGTGGCAACATTTTTTGACGGAAATTGAAGAAAATTGATAGCTCCCATCTAGAGGTCTCCCCAAACAAGCATACCAGGTTTCAAAGCAATATGATCATAAATGTGCCCTGTAGGGTATGCCAAAGGGAAATATTGTGGTCTGACTAAATTAAGTTCGAAGAACGTTGGCCGTGGCAACATTTTTCGTCGGAAATTAAAGAAAATTGATAGCTCCCATGTAGAGGTCACCCTAAACAAGCATACCAGGTTTCAAAACAATCCGATCATAAATGTGCCCTGTAGGGTGTGCCAAAGAGAAATATTGAGGTCTGACTAAATTAAGTTCAGAGGTCGTTGCCAGCTGCAACATTTTTTGACGAAAATAGACGAAAATCTATAGCTCCCATCTAGAGGTAACCCCAAACAAGCATACCAGGTTTCAAAGCAATCCGCTCATAAATGTCCCCTGTAGGGAGTGCCAAAGGAAAACATTGAGTTCTGACTTAACTAAGTTCTAAGAACGTTGGCCGCGGCAACATTTTTTGACAGAAATTGAAGAAAATCGATAGCTCCCATCTAGAGGTCACCCCAAACAAGCATACCAAGTTTCAAAGTGATCTGATCATAAATGCGACCTGTGAGGTGTGCCAAAGGAAATTGTGGACGTACATACTAACGTACATACGTACGTATGTACGCCGACGGATGAGAAGTAATGGCAATAGCTCAGCTTGACTTTGTCAAGATGAGCTAAAAACAACCCGCTCACATGCAATTTTACAAAAAATGGCCTGAGAACCAGAAGATCTACTTTGTAGGTCATAATGCAAGCTATTTTCAAAAATCAGCATGGTTTTCAAACTTGTTCAAGACATTGCTAAGAAAGAAAAGCAGCAGGCCAAAAGTCATTGAAATCTGATGATTACTTTTCAAATTTGCACATAAACATCAAAATTAAAGTGAAATGGAACACACAAATTTTGCTTGAACAAATCAACAAATCAAAATTTATTGAAGTCTGATATTTACTTTTCAAGTAAAATGGAACCAACAATGGGCAATCACTCCAACAATTTTCAAAAAGTCATGGTAATATCCAAACTTGTCCAAGACATTAATATAAATCAGGATATCAAAATTCATTGAAATATGATGTATAGTGTTCAAATTATTGCATAAACAATATGTAGAGCAAAATTCAATAAACAAAGGGTAATAACTCTGAATTTTTTCAGAAACCACTATTATTTTAAAATCTTCCAAGACAATGTTAACCCTTTGAAAGCTTTGTTTTCTGGAATGGTACCCCCTTTGTGTACACTTACAGTGAGATGGGTCAGACCAATATCAATATACAGGGCGGATAAAACAAGATGCCTGCAATCCAAGCACTGTTAATCCTCCACACCCCCCAATTAGGGAGGGGGAGCATAGGTGGGTTTTTTCCCACATAAAATCACACTAAATCGGCCAAACCTATCTTGGGAGGTTATAGGAGTCAAATTTTTTTCTGCATGTAGTCACTCTAAATCCATCAAAATGCATTTTGGAGCAAAAAAAAAGAAAATTGCGTAATTGGCGTGTGTGTGTGTGGGAGGGGGGTGGTTTAAAAACTCCAACAATTTTCATTGGATAATGGTGGTCATCGAACTTGAGGTAGACATTGTTCCCACAGAGTTATATACCAAAATAAGATTGATATTTGGTAAGTAATGTTTAAGTTATTCCATAACAAGCATTACACAATATTTTTTAACAAAGGGCAATAAGTATAATAATTTTCATTGAATATCGCTGGTCATCGAACTTCATGTAGTCATTGTTGCTGTAGAGACATATACTGAAAAGAAATGAAATCTGTTTTTTTTGTTAAAGTTATGCCATAAACAAGCATTACACCCCATTTTTTATTAAACAAAGGGCAATAACTCCAATAATTTTCATCGGATATCACTGGTCATTGAACCTGATGTAGGCATTGTTGCTATAAAGACATTTACCGAAAAGAATTGAAATTTGTTAACAGTTGTTCAAGTTATACAATAAACAAGCATTGCAGGATATTTTTTATTAAACAAAGGGCAATAACTCCCATAATTTTCATCAGATATCAATGGTCATCGAACTTGATGTAGACATTGTTGCTAGAGACATATACCCAAAAGTTGTGCCTAAACAAGAGTTACAGAATATTTTTATAAAAAGGGCAATAACTCCCATAATTTTCAAGAGATATCGGTGGTAATTGAACTTGATGTAGACATTGTTGCTGTAGAGACATATACCAAAAAGAATTGAAATCTGTTAACAATTGTTAACTATTAATCAAGTTATGACGTAAACAAAGTTCGGATGGACTGATGGATGGATGGATGGATGGATGGACAGACCTCTTATAATAAGACAAAAATGGGACAAAATCATATGCCTTGGACTGAAAAATCAGTCTTATGAGTTCAAAGGGTTAATATAAAGCAATCTATGAGATTTTATTGAAATCTGAGGTCTACCATACAAGTTGTTGATTAAACAAGTGTTTGACCACCGAGGTGGTATTAGTCCCCTACGGCACTTTTGTGACATAAGGTGTTTTTGTCACAGAAGACACTAGAGTATAAAAGCATCTTGGATTTTGAAAAAAAAATATTGAGCGTGCATAATCCCCTCACAACCCTTTATCCATGTACCATATATGAAAGGCGTAGCTTGAACCATGTTGGAGGGAGGGGTGGTAACATAAAATAGAGAAAAAAGCTTAAAAAACACAACAAAAATGGCCGCCATTCTGCCATCTTGGATTTTGAAAAATAAATATTGACTGTGCATCATCCCCTCAGAACCATTTATCCATGTACCAAATATGAAAGGTGTAGCTTGAAGCATATTAGAGGGAAAGGTGATAACATAAAAACAAACAGACAGACAGACAGACAGACAGACAGACAGACAGACAGACAGACAGACAGACAGACAGAGACAGACAGACAGACAGACAGACAGACAGACAGACAGACGGATGGATGGATGGATGGACAGATGGACGGACAGACAGACAGATGTTAGATTTTGAAAAAAAATATTGAGCATGCATAATCCCCTCACAACCCCTTTATCCATGTACCATATATGAAAAGTGCAGCTTGAACCATGTTGGAGGGAGCAGTGGTAACATAAAATAGAGAAAAAGGCTTAAAAAACACAACAGAAATGGTTGCCATGGCGCCATCTTGAATTTTGGAGAAAAAAATATTGAAAGTGCAACATCCCATTACAACCCTCTATCCATGTGCCAGATATAAAAAGTGTAGCTTGAACCATGTTGGAGTGAGGGGTGGTAACATAAAATAGAGAAAAAAGCTTAAAAAACACAACAAAAATGGCCACCATGCCGCCATCTTGGATTTTGAAAAAAAAATATTGAACGTGCATCATTCCCTCCCAACCCTCTATCCATGTGCCAAATATGCAAAGTGTAGCTTGAACCATGTTGGTGGGAGGGGTGGTAACATGAAAATAGAGAACAAAAGCTTAAAAAACACAACAAAAATGGCCGCCATTCCGCCATCTTGGATTTTGAAAAAAAAATTTTGAGCGTGCATCATCCCCTCAGAACCATTTATCCATGTACCAAATATGAAAGGTGTAGCTTAAAGCATGTTGGAGGGAGAGGTGGTAACATAAAAAACAGACAGACAGATGGACGGACTGACAGATGGACAAATTTTGGAAAAAAAATATTGAACGTGAAACATCCCATTACAACCCTCTATCCATGTGCAAGATATAAAAAGTGTAGCTTGAACCATGTTGGAGTGAGGGGTGGTAACATAAAATAGAGAAAAAAGCTTAAAAAACACAACAAAAATGGCCGCCATGCCGCCATCCTGGATTTCGAAAAAAAAATATTGAACGTGCATCATCCCCTCCCAACCCTCTATCCATGTGCCAAATATGCAAAGTGTAGCTTGTACCATGTTGGTGGGAGGGGTGGTAACATGAAAATGGAGAAAAAAAGCTCAAAAAACACAACAAAAATGGCCGCCATTCCGCCATCTTGGATTTTGAAAAAAAATTTTGAGCGTGCATCATCCCCTCAGAACCATTTATCCATGTACCAAATATGAAACGTATAGAGAAAAAAGCTTAAAAAACACAACAAAAATGGCCACCATGCCGCCATCTTGGATTTTGAAAAAAAAATATTGAACGTGCATCATTCCCTCCCAACCCTCTATCCATGTGCCAAATATGCAAAGTGTAGCTTGAACCATGTTGGTGGGAGGGGTGGTAACATGAAAATGGAGAAAAAAAGCGCTTAAAAAACACAACAAAAATGGCCGGCATTCCGCCATCTTGGATTTTGAAAAAAAAAATTGAGCGTGCATCATCCCCTCAGAACCATTTATCCATGTACCAAATATGAAAGGTGTAGCTTAAAGCATGTTGGAGGGAGAGGTGGTAACATAAAAAACAGACAGGCAGACAGACGGACGGACAGATGGACAGACAGACAGACGGATGGATGGACAGACAGATGGACGGACGGAGTGCAATCCTACAGTCCCCTTACGGGACTAATAATGATATATGAGTCAAAATTCAACAAAGAGCAGTTATTCCTTTAATTTTCATCCAGTAATGGTGGTTAATGAACTTGTCCAAGACATTGTTAACAAGACTTGAAATAAGCAATCTGTCATTTGCAAAATGAAGCCACCAGAGAGTGAATTTGCCGATGCTATCTCATACAGTGGTCTAGAATCCCCCAATTTATCCTCTGGGTACCTATTTCTGTTTAGGCAGGCGTGCTTGCTTCAGATTGCAGTTCACAGAGGGTAACTTTGGTAATGATACCCTAATGCTAGCATCATCAAATTCCCCTCCGGGGACCTCATTCTGCAGATGACAGTCTGCTTATTTCCAGGCTTGATTGTTAATATAAAGCAGCACACCAAAATTAACTGAAATCTGATAACTATTGTTAACCCTTTACCAAACGTAACGGACAAAACCGGCCAGCGCTATTCTAAAAAATCGCCACTTAATTTTCATTATTTTTTTCATTTCTTGTTTCAAAAACATAGGTTATGACCCCTTGATGGAACAAGCTCATCAAGATCCTTCCAGTGAGGGGTCATAACCTATGTTTTTGAGACAAAAAATGAAGACAAGAGGCCCCAAGGGGCCTGAGAGTATTCACCTGACACTGACAACTATCAAACGAGGGTTCAGATTTGAACAAACTTGCATCTGCCCCATTAAGAAAACAATATACCAAATATCCAAACATTCTGACCTGTGGATCTGGAAAAAATTTTTTTTTTTAAATATTAATCATATTGAACTAAGTTATAATTTGGGCTCCCAAATATGAACCCAGGGACTTGGCTTTAACAAATTTGAATCTCACCTCCCTAACGATACAGTATACCATATACAGTGACGAATGGGAGCAAAATGGAGGCGAGTGGAAAATCGCTCACCTCAAATCAAGTTTGCGAGAGTGAAAAATGTGAGGAGAGTGATTTTGACTCAATGTTTATCCTCATTTTTTAATACTGTTTAGGTTGTTAAATTGAAAAATACTGATCAATTAACACCTCTTAATATCCTCTATTATCTATACTGGCGAATGAGATAATCCCCTTCACTGTTGACTGTTAATATAGGAGGCCGAAACGTCCAGGGCTGAAACTTCTCGGGGCCGGAACGTCCTGAGGCTGAAACGTTCCAATACCATTCAAAGCGTATTTTTTTCTAAATTAAGTTAAGTTAATGTTAATTGTTATTGTTTGCCTGTGGTTCAGAATAAAATTGCAAGCTTGAAATCTAGTGTTTGTTTATTAAATGTATTACCAGAATTCCTGAAATGAACTTTTAGATAAGCTTTAGTGAACTATATATTATGACACATACAAAAATTTACTTTGCAATTTCCATTGACAAGCCTCCTTCGAAACGAATGTATGAATACAACTGAACATAGATGGAAATTTTGACGGTGAAAATATATGTAACCCACTAAAATTAGTTCTGGATTTTAAATGGCAGATTATTAAAATCGTGGAAAATGGATGCGTAAATTCCAAATCAGGCGCATTAATTCGTGTCACTGGTGAATTGGAGCGACAGGTGTCACGTGTGTAAATGAAAATAAGGAATGGGGCAACATTCCGCATGTCTTTGATAAAAAAAAATATGGAAGTATTAAAACATTTCTCAGATCTCAGAATGACCACTGTTTTTTTATATCTGAACATGCGTGTTCGTTTTCTGGCAGGAGTAAGGTCTGGGCGAGTTGTCAATGTACAACCCTCTTACTGTTAGTGTGTTGTGTGTGGGTGTATAAGAGAACTATTGTGTGTCATGTTCATAACGATGAAAAGGAAATTGTTTGGAACTGTACTTTAAACGTATCAAAATGTGAGTGATTAAAAATTTCCCAACATCAAAAATTAATTGAATGTTTCTGTTGATGCAATTCAAATGGATAAAAGACACCCAATAAAAGAGGCGAGCGATTATTCGTGCACCTTTAACAATTTTTGCATGAGCGATGGTGCGTGAGAGCGATCGCGCACCTTTCCCATGCGTCACTGCATATATCAAAAGATTCTTACTGGTGGATGTGAAGAAGAAGATTTTTAAAGAATGTTCCTCATATTGAACTAAGTTACAATTCGGTCTCCCACAGGGAGCCCAAATATGGACTCATAGATCTGACTTGGCTTGAACAAACTTGAATCACACATCCCTAAGTATGCTGTATATCAAATATCAAAACATTCTGACTGCTGGATCTGAACAAGAAGATTTTTAAAGAAAATTCTTCATATTGAACTAAGTTATATATGAATCCAGAGACTTGGCTTGAAGAAACATGAATCTCACCTCTTAAGGATGCTGCATACCAAATATCAAAAGATTGTGATTGGAGGATCTGAAGAAGAAGATTTTTAAAGAAATTTCCTCATATTGCCCTAAGTTAAAATTTGGGCTACCATAGCGAGCCCAAATATCAACCTATGGAAACGATTTGAACAAACTTCAATCAGACCCCCCTAGAGATGTTGTATACCAAATATGAAAGTATTCTGACAGGTGAATCTGAAGAAGAAGATTTTTGAAGAAATTCCCTCATGTTGTACTAAGTTAAATTTCAGGTTCCCATATGGAGCCCAAATATTAACCCAGGCACTCGAATTGAACAAACTTGAATCTGACCCCCACCCACCCTAGAGATTTTGTATACCAAATATGAAAGCATTCCGACTGGTGGATCTGAAGAATTAGATTTTTAAGGAAATTTCCTCATATTGCACTAAGTTACAATTTGGGTTACCATAGCGAGCCTAAATATATACATAGGGACCCGATTTGAACAAATGTGAATCTGAAATGATAACTAAAAGTAAATTGGTTCTGTTACATTACATGATAAGTAAGCAATCAAAAGTTTATGTACCTGGTTTATGTTTTAGGCCTCATAATCTACGAAATAGCATTGGTGGTGGTGTATTTTGACCCTTGAGAGCAAGAAGGCTTTGCAATGCTGAAGCATTGCAAAGCCTTCTTGCACTCAAGGGACAAATGTATCAATTTTTTAAACTTGGGTAAAATATCAGACATAAACCATTTAATTTTTATTTTTTTAAGTTTACATTGGTTATAAAAAGAGAGCAGGTAGCAGTTAAAATGACAATGTGGGAGGGCCTTAGAAATAGATTTTTATGCCTAAACAAAATATTTTTTTTGCGTCTGTCTGAATATACAAAAAGAGCAAGGAAAATGTTGGTTTTTTCTCTGGTACCCTCATTTTTAATGAAAGCACTGATAGTGGTAGTGGCTTCTAGCACTCAATCAGTTAAAGGAATCTCTCCAGAAAATGGAAGCAATGTTTCAACTTTAAGAGTTTACAACAGATGTTGCATACTTTTTTTGTTGGCATGGTGACATTTAACTGATGAGTCAGAAAGGAGTCTAAAAAGATGACAGCACTATCATTTGATGACCATACAGTACTTGAGAAAAAGCTGCTGGTGTTTTGTTTGCTATAATCTTTGAAGCGAACTCCTGCACAAGAACTACACTGAATCTTTACACTCAATACCATACACCCTTATGGTTTGAACAAACTTGACGTTTTGTCTGTTTTCTTATTTTTTTATTAGCTCATAAAACAGAAGTAGTCTTACACATGAATCCAATGCTCCAAGTTGCTATAGTCTCAGATACCCTGGTTGGTTGTTCAAATTCTGGACCAAATAATCTTGTTATTTTAGTTTTTAGAGTCATGGGTGGCAGTGGCTCTAATTCCTCATCATTCCTCCTTGAGAATGAAGCTGTCTCATCAGTCTGGTACCTAAAATAATTAATAACATATACCTGTTAATGTTGTGTAAAAGGTACCCAAACAGGAATTGAAAACATGCTGGAAACTTGATTTCAAAACCTGAGCAAAATAATATTCTAGGGGTATTCAAGGAGCCTTATGAAAAAATTCCAGATTAACTCCCTGCACACCAATGTCAAAATATTTAAGTTTAAAGCAGCAATTTTTTTCTATAATACAAAAACTTATTCAAACAAAGATTGAATTGGTTGAAATTCCTTGTGGCAATATGGGGAAAATTTTCAGACTGAAATTTTGATATTACGACAAAGTGTGCAGAAGGTTAACCGATTAAAACATAATTCTCTCAAATAAAAAATCTCATTATTATTTAAATTTAATCTAATCAATAATTAATAGAGGAAATATGATGAAAGTATTGAGAGATCACAAAAGTTCATTAATGCACAAAGTTTCAAGCAATGTTGAGATATCAGCAAAAGCTTCTTTAATGAAATGTTCACTTAAGCCACACAAAGAAGATCTTCTGTTTCTCTCAAAAACAGTTTTACTTTTACTAGTGGAAAGGGTTAACCTTAATCCGGATTCGCAAGTTCAATTAAACACAAATAAAAGAGAAATAACTTAAGGTGCATCCTCTGAACAGGCCAATACATATGTCTGGAATACCTGTCTCTCCATCTACAAAAGGTATATTTACACCTACAGCCGAACAAATACCATCCCCCTGTATCAGGTCTAGCAAAAGCTATAAAATCCTATAAAAACATTGAAATGTATTCTCTATACACGTACTCAATCGCCAAGATTGAACATATTAGGAAATGAAAGTGTCAATGATACTGTAGCTTAACTTGATTGTGTGTTGTGTTTGATGAAAAGGATAATGTCTAATGTTTATGAAAGGATTATGAAATACGACAAGAATTGTGATAATTGAGAATAAGTTAATTTCTCTTCCCTGTATGCTACGTTTTCAATAAAAATAATTTGAGGTGTAGACTGTACTAAAGAAGTGAGGGATGGGTTAATATGGCTCTCACAGTTAATGTATGTCAACAAAAGTTACAGTGAAACAAGAGCTGGACTTCCGTCCCGCGTATACCCCCACGTGGTGTACCGCCTAGTGTGGGCATATCTATGACCAACAAATATTATTTATGAATATAAATTGGATTGGGACTGACAGATGGATGCACAGATGGATGGACGCAATCCAGTATACCCCCCCATCCCCTTTCCATTTTCTTCGAAAGTTTTCAACAATTTCTAAGTCAAAAGGTATGGTAAATTGTTTGGTGTTTGGAAGTTTTATGCAATGAGGCAGAAGCCTTTATCATAGGCAAACTGCATTCCATATTTCACTGAAATCCGATAACCCCAATCTAGTACCCCCCCCCCCCCCCCCACCCCACCTCCCATTTTCTTCAAAACTTTTTAACAATTTCCAACAATTTCTAAGTCAAAAGGTATGGTAAATTGTTTGGTGTTTGGAAGTTTTATGCAATGAGGCAGAAGCCTTTATCATAGGCAAACTGCATGCCATATTTCACTGATAACCCATACCTGAGATACAGGCTGAACAGACAAATAATGTCTATTTCCGACAATTTCTAAGTCAAAAAAGAGGGATAACTCTAAAAAGGAGAATGTGAGAAATATCGTTGAATCCTTTTTTTAAAGCCTATACCATAAGCAGTGTTCATGGCAAATTTCATTGCAATAGAACTTTCGATACCCGAGATACAGGCTGAAGAGACAAAATTTGGCTCGGACGGACACAATTTTTAAGTGAACAAGTGATAAAAAAAAAATAATAAAAAAAAAAATAACTAGTGTGGACATACCTATGACCAACAAATATTATAAAAAGTAATAATTTACTTAAGTTATGAATATTCTCAGACAGACTTACACACGGATGCATAGACGGACGGATGCATGTAACCAAGTATATCCCCATTTTCTTCGAAAGTGGTGGTATAATTATTTCAAAACGAGTCATCCTATCAAGTTACAATGAAATCCCTTCATAAATATGGCCTGAAGACTGCGCTAAAGGTTTTTGGGCTTCGGGCATGTGTAGCCATCACGGTTGACCCATCCCAACCAAAAGGGGACGTCCTCATCTAAACATTATACTGAGTCATCCTACAAAGTTACAATGAAAGCCCTTCAGAAATACGACCTGTAGTCTGTGCTGAAGGTTTTTGGGTTCTGAGCTCAGGTAGCCGTCATGGCTGAACGACCATGACCAAAAGGGGACATTCTCATCTAGACATTATCTGAAAGCATCCTACCAAATTAAAATAAAATCCCTTCATAAATATGACCTGTGGACTATGTTAAAGGTTTTTGGGCTTCGAGCCCCTGTAGCCATCACAGTTGACCGATCACAACCAAAAGGGGACGTTCTCATCTAGACATTACATGGAGTCATCTTACAAAATTACAATGAAATCCCTCCATAAATATTAAAAATTTTAGTAAATTTTGTTTCTTAACATACCTACCACAATTGTTTACAATTGGTTGTAACATAAGTGCAAGTCCCACTTCGGAACTAACTCAAACTTTTAAGAAACTTTTCCAAACAAGCTGGAAAAGTAATCGAGTGCAAAAGCCTGAAAAAGATCAAAAAAGGGTCAAGCGAGAACAGTGCTCGTAATTACAGGTACTCTCTCTGCACACTTCTTGTGTTTACCGAGCGCATGCACAACAACCGTGCAGTCAATTCCGTATTTCCGCCAACGAGAAGTTTGTGATTTAGCGGGGAGGCATCGATATCCAAGATATACCCGAGTAGGGTGGGCCTCCCGTAAAAAAATTGTGGTAGGTATGTTAAGAAACAAAATTTACTAAAAAATTTTAATTTCTTTTCAACCTACTCACAATTGTTTACAATTGGCTGAATAAACAATAGGAGGAGGTGAATCACATAACCAATACCAACAAGAGTAGCAGAAAGAAAAGCAAGGAGGGCAGAGAACAATAGCGAAACATATAATGAAGATGGAGAGAAGGCACCTGAAAAGAACAAGGCTGATTGAAAACACAACCTCGATAAGAACAATTTTAACGAGGATGCACAACAGCCTGAGCAGCAATGAGAGGGCCTAAAGAATAAAGGTCCTCAGATTGCTTCTGTAGGTGGCGGAGATAAAAGGAGGAGAAGGTAGAAGCATTCCTCCAGTAAGCCGCATTCATAACATCCCGAAGCGAAACTGAATTGGAAAACACCCAGGATGTAGAAAAGGCACGAACCTCATGAGCATTAAACAGGTTCGAAACAAGATCCAAAGCAGACAAGTGGGAATAAGCTTGCTTGACTGCAAGACAGATCCATCTGGAAATAGAATGGGAAGAGATAGACCACCTCTTAGGAATGAGAGACAGAAAGAATCTCTTCCGACCCCTCCTAATGAACTGAGTGCGATTAATGTAAGTCTTGATCGCACGAACAATACAAAGAAGAGGTCTCTGACCATCAACAGCGGGGAGAGCCCGAATGCAGATGGGAGGAGGTACCGAATGAGGAAGTTGATTCTTAGCAAGAAAAGAGCAATCAGTGGTGAAGGTGACACTGTTAGCCTCATTTCTGAAGAAAGCAGAATCAACAGATAGCGCATGAAGCTCACTGACTCGTGGAGCAGAAGCAAATGCTAGAAGGAAAGCTGTCTTATAGGTGAGAAAACGCATATTGGTCTCAGATAAAGGCTCGAATGGCGCCTCCTCCAAACAGTGCAACACCCATGCCAAGTTCTACTTGGGTGTAAGACGCAAAACTTGAGGCCTCTTCAAAGAAAAGTGCCGAATGAGTTTGGAGAGAAAAAGATTACGATCGATGCACCGCTTTCCCACATAAGAAAAAG
Organism: Pictodentalium vernedei; assembly: GCA_031216915.1. Taxonomy (NCBI): domain Eukaryota; kingdom Metazoa; phylum Mollusca; class Scaphopoda; order Dentaliida; family Dentaliidae; genus Pictodentalium; species Pictodentalium vernedei. The sequence continues at coordinate 302,644,612 of CM062290.1, read as the reverse complement.
TATCAAGACAGCATAGACCGATAGCCTTAACCGTAATAGGCTGGAGGCCCTTGGAGTCAAAAAGATATACCAGAAAATCTGCAATTTGAGTGATTGAGCACACCAGCAGCAGAAAACCTTCCACTTTGCAGCATAATGTCATGCCAGTGGAATGTCACCGTGATGCAGAAATGCACTCCACTGTTCATTTTGGAAAACCTCTACGTTGGAGACAGGACCTGATAAAAGACAAGCGTGAAGGGACAGGCTTGCCAGGTTGTTGTGATACTTCCTGGGATGACCCTGGGAAAGAAGATCGTGACGTAGAGGTAGATGAATCGGCCGATCTGCCAACATAGGCCAGAGCAGATTGATCCACACCCTCTGTGGAGACAGAGGTGCAAAATTGAATGATCCTGCAACTGCAAGCACAAATCTTCGCTAATACTTGAGGAAGAATCGGTGCAGGAGGGAAGGCATAGCCGATCCAACCTGTCCAGTCCAGAGACAGAGCGTCTACTGCAAATGCCTGAGGATCTGGACAAGGGGAGACAAAGGTCTCTACCTGATGATTCCAGCGAGTGGCGAAAAAGGTCGACCTGAGGACGACCCCACTGCTTGCATATCACCTGAAATACCGACTGATGAAGCATCCATTCAGTTGGAAGGACACTGTCGCGTCAGGACAGGGAGTCTGGTAGGACGTTGAGACGTCCGGGTATGTGTCGAATGGACACCCGAGCATTTACATCCCGCGCCAACAGAAGAAGATCCTGAGACAGCCGATACATGGGAATCGAATGTGTGCCACCTTGATTCCGTATGTAGGCCACTACTGTCGAATTGTCTGAAAGAAGTAGGACAATATGGTCCGACAGGTGAGGGATCCAAAGCCGAAAACTCAACAGAAGGAGTTGATATGAAGGCCCACCCGCTTGCTGTCCCACTCACCGTGAGTGGACAAACCGAGAGGATCCAACGTCGCACCCCAGCCCTGATCGCTGGCATCCGCAGTAAGGATGTGATCAAAGGAAGATCCAACGGAACACCCTGTGTCAGCCAGGGAGCATCAGCCCAACGGTGGAGGTGACAAAACAGGGACCAAGGAATAGGAAGTTCCAGGTCCACCGGATCTACATTTGGATGCCAATGATCCAACAGGAAGTGTTGGAGAGGTCGGACAAATAAGCGCATGAGTGAAATGAGATCTGTCACTGAACCGTAAAGGCCCAGCATCCGAAGGAAAGTCCTGGCCGAGACCGAGGAAGATTGAAGCAGGTTCCAAGTCAAGGCAGAAAGAATCGTCGCCCAAGCATTGGGGACGGACACCACATTATGAAGAGTGTCAAAATGCATCCGCAAATGCCGAAAATTCTGATAAGGAAGGAGATCCTACTTCTCGCAATTGACTCTGAAACCCAGCGATGCTAGTAGGCAAAGAAACTGCCGGACATCTAACTCCAGAACAGCAGCATCGTGGTGCCGTTGGAGGATGTCGTCCAGGTGGGCTGACGAAGTCACAGCCGACTAAGTACGGTGGAAAGAAAGCACATGTGACATCAGACGGGTGAAGGCCCAAGGAGACAGATTCAAACCGAATGGGAAAGCTCTGAATTGATAGACTTGACCCCAAAACAAGAACCGAAGGTATTTCCGTGACGCTAGCTGAATGGGTACATGGAAGTAGGCATCCTTCAGGTCGATACTGGCAGCAAAGTCGCCCTGATGAACTGAACGTTGAACCAACCGGAAAGTCTCCATACTGAAACGAGGAGCTATTATGTACTCGTTCAGGATACTCAGATCGATGACAGGACGAAATTGGCCATTTTTCTTCGGCACCAAGAAAAGTCTCGGGTAAAATCCCGTTAAAAGGGTGTTCCTGACCACCTCGATCGCCCCTTTGGAGAGGAGATTGTTGATCTCCTGCACCAGAAGGTCCCGACATAGAGAATCGGAAGGGACCCGAGTTGGGAGGGGCACCCGAGATAAACTGGGGTGCCAATGGAAGGACAGTCGCAGATTGTATGACGTCGAGGACCCTAGTGTCTGATGTTATCTCTGTCCAACGGTCGTAAAACAGCGACAGCCTTCCCCCGACTGGAGGCGAATTTAGGTGAGAACCTTCACTTGCGACCTCGATGAGGCCCCCAGAGGAGAAACCACCACCTTGGGAAGTGACAGAGTCCTGAGACTTTCCTGCCTGAGACAGCCAGCAAGCCTAGCCACGTCAACGCTTCTTTTGAGCAGAAGGAGCAGATGGAGCAGAAGGTGTCGCCGACAAGGCAGATGCAGCAGGACGCTTAGCAGGCCTGAAATGACCACCACCCGCAGCAGCAGGTTGGTCCAGCTGTCGCAGCAAAAGCTGGTCCTTCGAATGATGAAGAACCTCGCCACGGACAGCTTCCACGGAACCATGGAACAACTGAGGTGCCACCAAAGAGGCAGACCTCAGAACAGCACACTGCTCAGAAGGAAGGGATGGAGAAGAATCCAACACCGCATCCCGGCGTGCCAGCTCCAAGTTAGCCGTGTTACAGGCGTGAGTGTGTGTCAAGTTCATGAGAGCCTGTCAAAATGCAAAAAGGTGCCTGAGCATCATCAAACTCCCCTGGTGGAAAATATTCAGGCAGGGCAGCGACGACGTGGTTCGCGAGAGATAACATACCCAGCACCTCTCGGGACAGGCCCACCATAGATTCAACAACCAATATTGGGAGAACTGCCGATTTAGGCTTAGTTAACCTGAGGGAAGAAGAATCCTCATCCAAACTAGTCATCCCTTGGAAGACTGGTGGACAGACGGAATCGTAAACACGAAACCGCGATGGAGGCAGAAAGGCATCAGCTCTAGAAAAAAAGGACCCTTGAGGTCCAACGATCGGTAGTTGGACCTGGGGACACGGTGAGAAGACACCGGAGGACTGTCCCAAGAAAGACAGGAGCCATTGGCCTCTGCGTGGCAGAAGGCCCCAACTGCCCAACCTCTGAGACCGACGGCAAGCATCGATCGACACCCAGTCTCACAACACAGTGAGGAATCACCGGAGGAAGGTTCCGAGAGTGACAGCTAACCGGGACTGTCACTGACCTCTGCCGAACCGCTGGCCCTGGATGCCAATGTCCCAACCCCATCCTGCTAGTCGGCACACTGGCAGGGGAAGGAGGAACAATAAACGATTCGCTCGAGGGGCGAGGAATCGCTGCCAAAGCGATCGAACGGCTCAAATGACTAGGAGCAAACCTAGCCAGATGAGACGGAGCAGACAGCAAACCCGCACAGCTTCGCCGCGAAGCCAGGGGAAGCTGAGAGCTCACAGACACACCAGCAGATACAGCCCCCGAGACAGTATACCATTCCCAGAGGAGATGGAAGAGCCACCATCATACAGAATAGGATCTGTAGTAACAATTTCCTCAGCAACTGTCGACGGCGTAGGAGGCAAATTGGAGAGGGTCACCGAGCTGACCTCGGAGAAGCTCTCTACGAAAACAGATGCCTCAAGAGTGACATCAGAAGTCAAAGAGACCATGGTCTTCAGCACCACACTAGCACCGTCGACAGTTGCAGAGGAACTCGCCACAGAAAAAGACAGATCAGCATCCTGTGTGACAGAGTCACCACGTGCACTCACAGAAATGTCTGATAAGGCACGGCTACCCTCACCCTGACCCTGAGAATGAGGGGGTCTAGCTCTAAAAAGAACCACCTTGTTTACAGAAGCCCAGAATTTTGAGGATGAAACCCCACATATACTACATGATTGGGCCTGAGTACAATTGTTTCAAGTGACACATGTGAAATGAGAGTCGTCCACATGTTTCACCTGCGAGCAAGAGGTACAAGGAATAGTCTTAGGCATAATATGAATATGATAAATGAAATCAAGCTTCCCGCCGACGGAAAACAGAACAATGGTGTGTTCACACGTGGGGGAAAAACAAGACTATATGAGAAAAAGCAAGCAAAAATAATCAAAAATAGCATTAAATAATAATAATTTTGAAAGCTTGAAAAGGATACAATCCACTTGCCCGCAATCAGATGAAGAATGCACATACAAAGAAGTTGTTCACGAAGATAACAGCTAACAATAGCACGAGTCACAAAAATTTCTGACCATGTACAATGGCAGAAATACAAGGAATTGATGTCACGGTTGTTGTGCATGCGCTCGGTAAATGCAAGAGGTGTGCAGAGAGAGTACCTGTAATTTCGAGCGCTGGTCTCACTCGACCCTTTTTCGATCTTTTTCGTGCTTTTGCACTCTATTACTTGTACCGTTATATATTTTCACAACCAAATAAATTACAAGTTATCATTTTCTATAAATAGAGGACTAGTCCAAAATTGAGATCTAATGCCTTTAGGCATTAAACCTCAATTTTGGAGTAACACTCCACCAATATTATAGATTTAAAAGGGTTAATTTTCGAAATTTTTCTTTTTACATACAATCTTTACGTAAATAAAATCGCAAAATTTTATTACCAGACCATGCTTTTCCACACTATGAGAGTATGATAGGGTGATAGAATGAGAGAAAGGGGGGTAGGGTGGGTGGGTGGGAGTGAGTATGTGTGTGCGGATGAGGTGGGGGTGGGGGTGGGGGAGCATGCGCTATTAGAAAAATTGTACACAATACATATGTGACATATAGGCCAAATTGGCCGGGTGCTTTTGTTTCATCTTTTTAATATGTACCTGTATTAATATGCACATGTCACAAAAATAAAGATTATCTATCTATCTATCTATCTATCTATCTATCTATCTATCTATCTATCTATCTATCTATCTATCTATCTCTATCTATCTATCTATCTATCTATCTATCTATCTATCTATCTATCTATCTATCTATCTATCTATCTATCTATCTTATCTATCTATCTATCTAACTTTTCCAGCTTGTTTGGAAAAGTTTCTTAAAAGCTTGAGTTAGTTCCGAAGTAGGGCTTGCACTTATGTTACAGCCAATTGTAAACAATTGTGAGTAGGCTGAAAAGAAACGACCTGTAGACTGTGCTAAAAGTTTTCGGGCTTCGAGCCCCTGTACCCATCACAGCTGACAGATCGCAACCAAATGAGGAAGTTCTCATCTAGACATCATACGGAGTCATCCTACCAAGTTACATTGAAATCACTCCACATTAAATATGACCTGTAGACTGTGCTAAAAGTTTTGGGTTTTTGGGCATGGGCAGCCGTCACGGTTGACAGATCATGACCAATAGGGGACATTCTCATCTAGATTTTACAGAGAGTCATCCTACCAAGTTACCATGAAATCCCTTCAATAATACGACCTGTAGACGCGGCTAAAGGTTTTTGGCTCAGGCAGCCATCACAGTTGACCGTTCGTGATCAAAAGGGGATGTTCTCATCTAAACATGGCCTCAAACCTACATATGAAATTCGTGACAATCGGACGAGAACTACGGGGTGTAGCCTGTTCTAAAGAAAAATGTGAACAGACTCGCAGACTAACAGACTTCCACACGCATGATGGCAATAGCTTATCTTGACTTTGTCAAGTTAAGCTAAAAATGGAGCTACCTAAATTACATTTTTTGGGAATAATTAGGAAATTGCTCTGGACATACATTATACTGCCAAAATTATAAATTCATAGTAATTTGTATATTTTTATACTTACCAATGGCCCAGACTAGCTGGTGCTTAAATCAAAGTTATTAGGCCAAACACAAATTTTGAACCCCTCATCCCCAAAATTTGCTTGCAAAACCGAAAAAAGTCCTATCTGGCCCTCCATACATTTACTCTCCGTGCATGTGCAGATGTCAGGAAGTGACCGGAATTGGCGCCAACATCATTCTTTGTAGAAGAGAGTACTACACAAAAATTCAGCGGGGAGGTATGAGTGCCCACTCATGGGAGGGCCATCTCCATCTGGGCCATTGGTAAGTATAAAAATATACAAATTACTATGAATTTATAATATTTTTACACTGTAAACCAATGGCCCAGACTAGCTGAATCATAAATAGGTGGAGGGCCTAGGACTTCAGAATTAGTAGATCAACACAGTTCCAACCCTGTAATCCAAGGTGAAAGAAAATTAAAATTATTAGAAATTACATGTATTTCTCTCTATACAATAATAGAGAAGACATATCATACAAAAGGAGCCCAGTTCAAGTAATTCTGCATACTTAGCATGAAGACTATGCGCTAATTGGATGTAACGAGTTCCCAATTTTTAAGGTTAGCCCGGACTAAGCCCCAAAAATTAGGATGGCCATTTGAGAATGAAAGAATATCCCCCACAAACATACTCCATACACAATAAAACTCAAGCTATATGTAGGATATAATTACAGACAAAACAGCTTCACTCATAGTTACATACTTATTAAGCCGGAGGAGAGGTAAAAAAATCCCCCCCCCCCCCACCTTTTTGAAAGAATCTTCAAAAGGAAAGAGGGGAGCGCTCTGGAATCTGTAAAAGCAGTACCAAAAAACAATATAAATATTCATCGAACAGGCACTCAGGTATTAATTTATTATTAATAAATGGTGCTTAATGCCACTTCAGAAGTTAAGGATATAGCAACGATCCTGGTAATTAATATATAATGTACACCGGAGACGGCATACACAGATAGGTTGAAAACCGGTGATATAATATATAACATACACATGTCCAATCGAACCACAATGAACGATCTCTGGAGAGTAAACACACTTTTGAGGTAACCCACAGGCGACCCCATTCAGGTGTGCAATAAATTCCAGTAACAACACTCCCCGACGTGTACTATCCGATATCTATGACACAATAAACGTGCGAATATACAAGAGTGTAAACAAGGTGTATTCGATTAAGGTACGGACATTAATAGAAACATGGATCTAGAAATGAAAATAGGTATGATTAACAGGCTCCGACGCGGAACACCCCCGAAATAATTCATAATTTCAAAGGTTCATAATATACAATAAAGTGTCAGCCTAATATTATGTGCATGAGCATTAAAATCTCGCATGTAATCATCTGAAAACCAATTAACTGGTTATGCAGCCTCCGAGGTACCCAAAGACTAGCAATTTAATTATGATGAAATATGCACTCGTATATGACATATAGACGAATAATCACAGGAAACCAATCCAACTAAAAAGTGGATGTGCCCATGAGGTCACCATAGAACACGACCCAGCCACCAATCAAAAAGTGAAGAAATGCATGTGTGTATTTAAACTTATGAGGCTTGCGGGAAGAAAACTACGTCTTCCTCGGTGATCGCCTCAAAACACATTGGTGGTCATATTGAACCCTCCTCACCTGCCTTACTTAATCGTTCTTGTGTTAGTCATAAAATAATATAGGAACTGCAATGGTTCCCTCACGACTAACCGACTCCATAATGCCACTATGGGCGGAGAAGGACGTGAAGAACAAAAACTTCCTGTGATAAAGAAGGTCCTCTCGTGGAGAAAGCTTCCAGGGAACATCCCATAACAGACACCTAAGAAGACTGATCCAAGGTTTCTGTGATGACAGAGGTGCTACAAGTAGGATTCACAACGAGTCTGTTTGATCTTAAACATAATCTACTGAATCAAATGAAATGGAGGATCATCCATCCCCATGAGATCAGCAGAGTGTCTACTGCATGCACTCAATGGTCTGGGCATGGCGACACAAATGACAGTAACTGATTGTTCCGGTGTGTCGCCAACGGATCTATCATGGGGCGATCCCTCTGGTAACAAAACTGACAAATACTTGCTTGTTGAGCATCCATTCCAACTGCAACAGGCAACCTTCCCAAGAGAGCGCGTCTGCTAGTATGTTCAGACGATCCGGTATATGACGGATAAAAAGATGAGCATGATGATTCATGACGTATTAGGAAAATTTTCTCCGTTAGTTGGCATAACGGAAATGAATGGGTGCTGCCCTGGTTCCCAATGTACACTACTACTGTCGAGTTGTCCGACCAAATTGAACATGGACGTCCATTATTATGTGAATCCAATGTTGTAGTGCTAGCTAATTAACATCATCTCGTTGATGTTTATGTGTTACTCCTGGAACTGAGGGTCCCAAAGACCCTGATACCTTAAGACTGCGGGACTTAGGGCCATGCCCTAACCTGTTTGACTCACATCCGTCATAATCGTGAAAGCCGGATCCGGCAGTTGCAGTGTAACTCCCTGAGTTAACCACTGAATATCTGCCCAATTTGAACCCTTGTTTTACTAGGTCCATTAAAACAATACTGGTTGAAGCGAAAGCGTCTTCACACTCCAGTTCTGAGTAAAAAATATCTGAAGGGGACATGCGCGCAGACGGCCCATCAGAATGAGATCCACAGCCGTTCCACACAGCTCCAACAGTCGCATGAATTCCCTCACTATTAATGCGTCTGAGTGTAGACAGAAGTGAGTATAACAACTGACTAATTTCGCTTGAGTAACGGCAGGCAAACCAGATTGTTGTGAGCCTCAAAGCTCAATCCCAAGTGAATAGACGACTTGTACAGAGCTAGATCCAACTTTTTCTCGTTTACGATGAAACCGAGACGTCGGAGTAATAGAAGCAGACTCTGAACATCGTTCTGAAGAATAATTCTGTTGCCGTTTCCCTGTAGAAGGTCATCCAAGTAAGCCGACGTTATCGCAGACAAATGAGCTCGTAAGACATTACCAAGTTCATTATTCGAGTGAAACACCCAGGGGGCCATATTCAGACCAAAGCATATTGTTCTGAATTGATACACTTTGTATGGCAGACCACAGGTACTTTTAGAATGCCGGATGTACCAGGACATGAAAGTACGGACCCTTGGAGCTATGCTTGCCGCACAGTCGATCACTCGTTTTTACTGACTGAATGATTTCCATAAAAAAAAACGTTCAGAGCCATGATAAACTTGTTATCCAGCTAAAGTCTATTAGTGGTTGGAACGAGCTGTCTGGCTTTGGTACGAGGAACAGGTAACTGTAAAAAAATCTTAAGAATCCTGATTCTCGATGACCAGCACTGCTTCCTTTGATAAAAGAGCTTATACCTCCGGTAGGAGAAACTCTCTTATGCAAGAATTAATGGAAGATTTGTCCAACACAGACAACTTGTTAGTGGGGTTTTACTCAGAATGATAGCCATAAGCCATCCAAGACTACACTTCTCACCCACTGATCTTCCGTGATTGTTATCCAGTTTTTTGTGGAGCTTGATAACGTTCCGCCAACTGGGCAACAATTGAGGTCTAAACCATCACCTGTATGACCTGCGAGGCTTACGGGAGGAGGAACCACGTCCTCCCCGCGAAAAACCTTGTCTCGTCGGCCTAGGGGCATCTGACCTATAGTCCCAATCAGACCTACGGCCCTTATCCGAGTCGTTATACTGACGACCTCTAGAGTAATTATTAGAGGGTTTTTGTACCCTCATGAGGAGTTTCCTTTTGTCTGGAATGCCCTCCTATACTCTTGTCTGATAAAGCATGTCATTGATACGCTGACTTCAAAAGACTAGACACTTTCTTAGTAGCTTGTTCATAGACTAACGAAAGCTAGTCGTCGAAAAAAAATGTCCGGAAACCGGAGCGACTCGAGAGAGCTTTTCACCTTGTCATCTTATCAGTGATGACGACGCAAGGGCAGCATCATGTCTGATTAACTCCAGATCAGCCACTGTTAGGGCAGAGTTATATGTGGTATACATAATTGCCCTGGAAAGAACTCTAAGAGAGGTACAAACGTCCTCAAAATACCTTTCCCTTGAGATGTTGCACCATAGCTCTTGTAAGGTGATCTGCATAAGACATACTGTCCAAATTCGCTCTATTTGAAGAAATTGCCGTCTCACTTGTGTCTGAGCGAATAGAGAATGATACAGGTAAGGATACCTCTAGATCCCCGGCCTGCTCATCCAAACGCAGAAGAACTCTCTGAACATCTTCCTCGACTGTTTTTAAATGAACGTGGTCCAAAAAACGGTATGTATACGGAAGATGAAGACAAGAAAGCCTTCTTCCTCGCAATTAAGAGGATAAATACGGCAGTGTCTATATGGCCGAAGACCTGCGACACCTGTATAAACTGAACCGGAAAAGAAAGGATTTCCTCCTTCATTGGGATGAAGTCTGTGCCTAACGACGCCAGCGGTTTATCTCTTGATGCCGCAGCATTCTGATTCGGCAGAACAAAAGCAGGGTAGTGTTGATGGATGAAAGTCATCGCAACCATGTACTGTTCCGAAACGGAAGGGTAACCCTCTTCCTTATCCCTTTCACCATCCGAGAGAATCAGTTGCGAATCTCGGTCCATTGCATCTGCGTGAACAGACTACTGGACCGACCCAGCACCGTCCGAAAGCTCAGATTCTGAGTCTGAGGGAGGCTGCATCTGCACTTGCTGGGATACTGTGATTAGCTGTGCAATCTGTGACAGCAAGTCTGTCATCGAGGCCTGAAGAGCAGTGGATTTCCATTGCTTAGCCGCAAGCTGCTCCTGGGATGGTGTGTCGGAAATGGATTCTTTCTCCGTGTGTGCCGATGATCAAGGCCTCGTCTCCCTAGCTACCGGATGGTCCGACTTCACGGGCGAAAAGTGGTTCCTTCCTCTTGCAGCAGGCTGGATATCCGAAGTCGGGCAGGTAGGATGTGGTCGTGTGTGTTTAAATAATGTAGCGGAGGAAGCCGTAACTGAAGCCGACCCCGGCTGAAGACTAGACGGAGCGTCCCGAGCGGTGGGCAGACATATGCTCGGTCAGGTGCAAGTGTCCAACCAGAAAACTTCATTTCGGCCTTGTGAAACAGAGCGGAGGAATCCTTGACTGAAACCGACCCTGGCTGCAGACTAAACAGAGCGTCCTGAGTGGAGGGCGGACATATGCTCCGGCTTGTGCAAGTTTCTCAAAACATGTGACCCCAGACGTTGCTATATTAGAGAGGGGGGGGGGGGGGGGGCTCTCTCGTTCGTGATCTATCAGACCTTGCCAAGTACAAGAACTTGCAGACTTCCTCCCTATTTCCTCCATATTTCCATCGTCACTGGGTGAGATATTTATATTATAGTGCTCGCTCTACCCAATCCAGCTCTTAGACCACAACGGACTTACCCGGCACCCACGGACGGAGTACCACTTCACCGGTCGAGCTAGCTGCTTGCAAGAGATTAAAACCTTTAACCAAAGGCCCTAACTCTTGCAATAATGAGCACTGTGGATAGCTCTATATGCTCCCTGGAGTGAGACGACGGTAGCACACTTGGATGGGTGTCAGAATATCATAACCATGTTCCTCTGAAATAGAAACTGACAGAATGAATTAAAACGCAGTAAGAGGCTCTGATCCTCAGAACCTCATCGCCAACAACATACTGCGACACCCGACTCCAACATCAGTCATCCCAGTGCAACACAAGAATGACAAGAGTCCGCAGGAGTGTATCAACTAAAGTCAATATCAGTCCTCCAAACTCCACAACAATATATATATATAACTGAGATACATGAATAATAGCAATCATAAATAAATTCAAAATATTTTTTGTATACAAAAAAAGATTTTGAAAAATGCCCAAGTTCCCAAAGGGAACATGAAGAGCCCAAGGGCATCCCGCTAGAGTCTAAGTGTGGACAAAATCCCAAATTTTATGAGCTACACTACCAGAATAATAATCCATGTATTCTACAGTATATTACAGTAATAGAATATAAGAAACTACCTAAATATGAGGACGTTGATAATGCAAACAACGTCAATGTAAACAAGACATCAGGCACACAAAAGGTGCAAAATCAGAACCAACTGAAATGCTATCAAATGCAAAGCTAGGTCTTCATATGAAGAAAAAATGATACATCGAAGAGAAAATGCAAGACTAAAAAGCCTAACACCCCTAGTGTGAGGACTCAACCCTGGGGAAGAAACAGAATAATATTGTGTAATAAATGTTAAACTACCAAGACATTTAATAAAAAAATTCACTAAAAAATAGCCAAAAAGCTTAAGAGTTTAACAGGAAGGGTTCATGGAAGGATAGGGAAGGAATACTTAACAAACAGTGGAATAATCATTTTTAAAAATGATGACATCAGGCAAATGTCCCGAAATTAGGAAACATAAAATAATTTCATAAATATATAAATTTTATAGTAAATTTCCTTTCTTATTATACCTACTGCAATTGTTTACTACAGGCTTACATTACAGTGGAAGACCCTAACTCGGATAAAATACTCTCTATTTTAATCTTTCCCAAGAAATTTGGGAAAAAAGTGGTGTAAAAGCACCACGAAAAAATAAGCTAAAACTGGGTCGAATGCCATCGCCACACACCCAGTAGGGGACGCTCTTTTCTTAGAACAATTCCATGACTTCCGCTAACCAGTGCATAAAGCACTCATCAAACCATTCTTTTGAGTCCTCCAACATAGGAGTTATGTGATCAGTGATGAGAAAGGATTCTTACCCGAATAAGAAGATGGGAGGGCCTCCATGTAAACAATTGCGGTAGGTATAATAAGAAAGGAAATTTACTATAAAATTTATATTTCTTATCAACATACCTTACAATTGTTTACTACAGGCTGAATAGACAACAGGATGGAGGAAATCATATAACCAACCCAGACATAACTCAATTGCACTGGAACCGTGGACAGAGAAAGAGGTCCCTAGGCCTATCAAACCATAGCATCACAAACATTAGTAAAAGACAATGAGAGATGAGGCGTATGGTTCTGTGTGACACACAGACAGAAAGGGCAGTAAACAGCACAGAGCTGGAACTGTAAGAAGCCGAATGAACAGCTTGAGCAAAAGAAAGAGGGCCCGTAGAACAAAGGTACTCTGCCTGCTCCTTCAACTGTCGCAGATAAGCGAAGAAAGCATTTCTCCAGTAGGCTGCCAGCATAACATTCGACAACATGACGGAGTTAGTATAAGCCCCAAGGGGTAGACAATGCACGCACATCGTGGCAGAAAAAACGATTGGTAACACAATTGCCAGTCGCTAGATGGGCGGAAGCTGCACGAATAGCAAGACAAATCCATCAAGAAAAGGATTCAGGAGAAATCTTATGTCAATCAGGAATAAGAGACAGAAAATCGATTCTACCTGTCCAAATGAACAGAGGAAAGGGTGTTTACCCCGATACAGATAGGTGGAGGAGTAGTTTCTGGTATCTGATTCCTGGCCAGAAAGGAGCTAACACTGGTAAACACAACACTGGTGGGAGAGCTCCAGAAAAGGTTGGGTCAACCGGGAGGTTGTGAAGCTCATTAACCCGTCTGACTGAGGCAAAAACCATCAGAAAAGCTGTCTTGTATGTGAGAAAACGCATATCCACCTGGGATAAAGGCTCGAATGGCACCCCCCCCCCCTCCCCAAGTGAAGCAGTACCAAAGAAAGATTCCATCTTGGGATAAGCTGCAAAGTCCTAGGCCTTTCCAAGGAAAAGTGCCGAAGAAGCTTGGAGAGGCATGGAGTAAAGCCGATACAACACTGTCCCACATACGAAAAGGTCTCCGAAGCATGGACCTGTATCGATTGCTGGAGACCCCCAGAATCAAACATATACCAGAAACTATGCAATCTGTGTAATCGAAGGAGTGACAGAAGCAACAGAGTGATCCGCACACCATAGACAGAAGACTTTCCACTTAGCTGCATAGGCTAAACCAGTGGAGTGCCTCCTTGAAGAAAAAAGCAACTCCATTGCTCGTCTCGAAAAAAACACTACGGAGGAGACAGGACCTGACAAAAGACATGCGTGAAGGCACAAGGAAGTCGGGTCGACGTGAAACCTCCTCGAGCGACCTTGGCAAAGAAGCAGACTGATCCACACCCACTGAGGCGACAGGGGTGCGATCGACTGCAGATTCGTATCTGGGCTAGAACCTGAGGCAGAATCGGAACCGACAGGAAGGCGTAGCTGACAAGGCCGTTCCAAAGGAGGGCGAAAGCCAGAGCATCTGGACACGAAAGTGTCCACCTGATGGTTCCAGCAAGTCACAAAGAGATCAATGTGGGGACGACCCCAGGGATCACAAAGAGACTGGAACACCGCCATGTGGAGCATCCACTCAGTGGAAAAGAACCTGCCTCATTGGGACAGGGAGTCAGCTAGGATGTTCAGATGACCGGGTAAGTGACGAACCACCACTCCGGCATTGACATCCTGAGCGAGCAGTAGAAGATCCAGAACCAATTCGTACATGGGATTGTAGTGCATGCCACCCTGGTTCCCAATGTAAACAACCACGAATTGTCGGACAACAGAAGAACCTGTCAATTCAAAAGGTGGGGGATCCACTGCCAGAAACTCAGAAGAAGAGCAAGAAGCTCCTTCTGGTTGATGTGAAGAGCTGCTAGATCCTGGTCTCATGACCCATGAAGGAAAAGACCTAGAGGATCCAACATCACACCCCATCTGAGATCGCTGGCGACTGCCGTCAGAACACGATCGGATGTGGGGAAGTCCAACGGAACCCTCTGCATAATCCACTGAACATCTGTTAGGGGAGACAGTGACGAGGAAGAGACTCCGGTAACTGAAGCACGAGATCCAGAGGATGGACAATCGGCCTCCAACGATTGAGCAGAAAGTGTTTTAGAGGTTGGACATGCAACCGGCCTACAGGAATGATATCCATCACCGAACTGCAGAGACCGAGCAGCCGAGGAAGACTCCAAGCTGTTGCGGACATGGACTGAGACAGAGTCAGGGCAAAAGGCTGAGAAAAACACAGCCCCTGCCTGGGAAACTGCCACTGTATCCAGCTGAGTATGGAAGCCCATCCCAGATGACAAAACGACGGAGAAGGGACCAGGTCCGACTTCTCCCCATTGACTCTGAACCCTAGTGATATGAGTAGGCTCAACAGTGTGACAACATCAGACTCCAGAAAGGCAGCATTGGAATTCCTCTGGAGGATATCGACTAGATAAGCTGAAGAAGACACCCTGGACTGTGTGCGATGTAAGACTAACACATGCGACATCAGACAGCTGAAGGCCAAGGATCCAGGTCAAGGCCAAAGGGCATGGCCTTGAACTGGAAAACATCCTGGGGAAAGGAGCGGCGAACCGACCTGAAAGCCTTGATGCTGAACTGATAATGATAGACTGTGTCAGGATACTCAGATCGATAACCTGTCTGAGTCGGCCGTCCTTCTTCGGCACCAAGAACAGGTGGGAATAAAATCCTACTGAAAGAATGTTCTTGATGACCTCGATTGCCTCCTTTGACAGGAGATTACCTATCTCCATGATCAAAAGTTTCCAACGTGTAACGTTGAAAGGGACTTGTATTGGAAGAGGCACTCTCGACTGAGTGGAATGCCTCAACCTGGGATGTATTCGAGGTGACTACTGCCGATGCCTACTCTTACCCTGTGAGTGAGCAGAAGTGGCGGCAGGAGGATCAGCCCTTAGCTTCGCAGAGGAAGCAGAAGGGTACTTGTTAGGCTTTGGACGGCCCCTGCCTCCAACAGAAGGTTGATCAAGCTGACGAAGCAGCAGCAGATCAATGGAATGACATAGGGAGTTATCCCGGACCGTCGCCACAGAACCATGGAATAGTTGCGGACCCGCCGATAGAGGCAGATCAAAGAGCAGTGCACTGCCCTTCAAGAAGGGAAAGGCTTGTGTCCAGCACAGCGTCCCTGCCGAACTAATTCCAAGTTAGCTGTGTTACAGGCATGTGTGTGAGAAGATGCATGAGCGCTTTGGACAGCACACACACAAAAAACCTGTTCGTCGTCAAACTTATCTAGGAGCAGATAAGCAGCAAAGCAGAGATTACGTGGTCGAAGAGAGAAAGCATTCCAGCATCTCTCCCGATAAGCCCAACACGGACTCCAGAGCCCTGATCCAAGACCGTCAAAGTCTGGAAGACTGACGAATTGGTGAAATTGCAGGAACAATAACACACCGGAGGCAAAAAAGTGACAACCCTGATGAAGAACGTCTTCATAGCCTTGGAACTCAGCATAGAGTCCCAAGCTGTAAATGCTTCAACCACCTGTACCGGCAGGCACCCAGAAGCAGGCTGCTCCACAGGCTGTAGGCACGTGACCGATGATCGCAGCCGGGCTGACACTGTTGGCTGGTTTGATGGTTTGAGATCTGGAAGGAACCCAAACACAAAGTCAAGAGCTGCCCCCAAGTTTCTGTTGGCTCTCGACGTCAGGTATGTCGGACTCATCCCATGAGTCAGAAGACACATAGCACATCATGGGCAAACCAGCCGACATGTCCCATGGTGTAGGCACACCAGGGGAATCAGAAAGTGACCTCTTTCCAATCCCGGGAGGTGGTGCCACAGGGGGCGCCCAGAAACCATTCGTAGGCTCACTGGAAGCAATGGAAAAAAGGCTCTCAGACAGAACCTAAGTGAGCAAGGAGAGGGCCTCCCTAAGGTATGACAAGGGAACGAACCGACAAAGTGGCTTCACTCTGGACCCATTTTACCAGCGAAGGGTCTCCTCAAATGCACCCGACACGGGGCGACGGGCTGCAGCCGAAGACATCTGAAGGCAGATTGTTTTGGGGTATGCCATACCCTGAGGATCCACAGAGCGGAAACTCAGAAGAGTTGCCGCGGACCTCTGCGAAACAGAAGGTCCAGGCTGCACAAAAAACATTGGTCACGCAAAATGGCCATGGAACCAGAGTGTGTGGACGGAAATGCCATGGAGCTCATGGTGTCCCCACCACGAACATCCAAATCCAATGAGAAAAACTGAGGTACTCGACGGCTGAGAGATTACAGTAGAGGGTTCGGCCGGCAGCCCCTTCCGACTTGAAGACAGGGAAGGCTGAGGCCAATACCTCATATCTACACTACCAGACATCTCTGCAGATCCCTGCAGGGATAAAACTGCTGTGCTCAATGGCAGAGAGGACACAACAGGGGTTCAGTTGGCAGCAATTCCAATTCGCTGAGTTGAAGTCAGGGAAGGCTGAGGCCGATACCCCACAGCTACACTACTAAACACCTCTGCAGACCTCAGCATAATGATAAAACTGCTGTGCTCAATGGATGAGAGGACACAGCAGGGGGTTTGGTTGGCAGCCACTTCCAACTTTGGCGAGTTGAATTCAGGGAAGGCTGAGGCCGACACCCCACATCCACACTACAGACATCATTGCAGACCCTTGCAGGGCTAAGCCAAGGCCAGCTAAAACAGTGACCGATGATGTTGTAGACGGAACAGCAGTAGCAGCTGTTGATACGACAGGAGTTGTTGAAACTGGCAGAAAAGGGGAGAGAGCAACCGAGCTCGGCCTCCAAAGGAGGAGCCACAACCCTAGTGACTGCCTCAGATGCTGACTGGACAGGACACATAGTCCCAGAACCAGGCATCTCTTCACCAGACATCCTGCAGTATCCACCACGGTAAAAAAAACTGCACATTCCCCACGGAAGGGGTATAACTCTCACCAGACGTGGTTGTGTCGGGAGGCCCTGAAATGACAGGGCCCCCCCCCCCTACATGTGCGGGAGGAGCTGCACATCCCCCACAGAGGGGTATAACTCTGACCAGACAGGTCATGTTGGGAGGCCCCGAAATGACAGCATCCCCCCCCCTCCCCAACACACACACGGGGTGCGGGAGGAACGGCCACAAGAACACACCAAAAGCGAGGCAAAAGGCATTGCCCTAAAGGAACCGTACTGGACATAACAGAGGTGAGAGCAGTAGAAGAGAAAGGTGAACTCAACAGATAACAGAAAGTAGAAGAACACCCCCAACTATGAGAGAAAGGTGGCAGAAAAAAGAACCGGCAGGAACACAACAGAACCCAGACGGCCGACAGGGACCTAAAAAACAGAAATTCAGCCTTCAAGAGAGTGAAGAAATCCTGTCCATACAGTCCCTCATTGACACCTAACTCCAATAATAATAACATTTATCAACCGAAAAAATTTTAAGTCCGAACTGCACGGTACGCGAAATTCATGGCGCGACACGGAAAATATATAAAATTTAATGAAAATGTGGTTGAAAATAATAACGAGAATATATAAAACACAGTCCTCTTATTATACAATCCTCAGATTCATAATTCCAGTCACAGGAAACCATTATCGACGAGTTCAATTAGCACTGTTTCGAAATGCAAATTGCGGCACGTCCTTCACATGGAGCAGACAAACAAAGAATGGTTTGATGACTGCTTTACGCACTGGTTAACAGAAGTCGAGGAATTGTACTAAGATAAGAGCATCCCCTACTGGGCGTGCGCCGATGGCGCTCGACCCAGTTTTGGCTTATTTTTTGTGGTGTTTTTACACCACTTTTCTTTCCCAAATCTCTTGGGAAAGATTAAAATAGAGAGTATTTTATCCGAGTTAGGGTCTTCCACTGCAGTGCAAGCCTGTAGTAAACAATTTTAAGGTAGGTTGATAAGAAATTATAAAGTTACAGCTCTGAACGTCCAAAACCACCGTTGAACACTTCCTTCATCCAATAACAGCCTTGTATCCACAATTCTTGCATTGATTTGTGTCTGGCATCCTCAAAAAAGGAGATTTTAAAGCACGGATGTCATTTCATTGTTGATGACTTTTAGGGCCAAACAAAGAATGATGTTGGTGCCAATTCAGTCACTTCCTGATGTCTGTACATGTGCAGAGAGTAAATGCATGGAGGGCCAGATAGGACTTTTAATTTTAAGCAAATTTTGGGGATTGAGGAGGTTCAAAATTTGTGTTTGGCCCTTAATAACTTTGAGTTAAGCACCAGCTAGTCTGGGCCATTGGTTTACAGTGTAAAAATATTCCTTTCTGCACAATAGCAGGCTATATGGCTAAAAAACAGTACCCATTTTTAATTATTAATTCATACCTTCTGCTCAGTTAAGTTAGAACAAAAATAAAAATTAGCGATGAACCGATTATCAAAACTTGCTATCAACCGATTACCGGCTATTTTTCTGCCGATTATGCCGATTCCAATGGCTGAAGTAGGACACTGAAGAAAATCTGTTGGTGCCTGTTGTACTACAGAATTTCATCGATAAATCATCAATTACGAAAGCTTAATACCACAGAAGTTTTCAGAGTATGCATATTTGGTGCTGGGCAATATTAGCCAAAATAATATTTGCATTTTGGATGGGGTTGTTGGGAAAAGATTATTATTAACGATACAATCACACAGTATTGTTCTCGTGAAGATTGTGTTTTATTCCGACAAATAGTGTTAATACAGGTTTGTGTAAGGAAATAATACACTTGGATGTATTAACCAGGAATATACTGAGCACACATACTTTGTGTCTTAACTAAATAATAATTCTGATGTTAATGTTTGTTGTGAAGTCATATGACGAATGGTTTACACGTACATAAAAATGTATTATTCAATGGGGTTTTTTCACCTTGTTACCTCCCTTGATGTGTGTGTGTTCTCCAATGTTTTCATGAACTCTACAATTTTCGGGAAATGGTGGCGATCTCATACCGATTGCAGTTGGTAAATTCTGTAATATCTCTGCTCTGCAAATCCCTAAATTTTCTGCTATGCACAACACACATTTTTAATGGGGAAACATTATTGAAATGGGCAGATATCAAAGGGATTTTGAATAGTCAGTGTTAAATACAGAATAACCGGAAACTGCCAGTTTTTAACTGCCAGTTGTCATAATCGGCTTATGCCCCATAACCGGCTGGTTCCAATTTCCGATTCCGATTATCGGTTCATCACTAATAAAAATATAGTAAATTTAATATCTATGTGCAATAAAATATCACAGATATAGATGTCATTGGAACTGGCTCACTGAGCCAGTTCCAATGACACCCATATTTGTTTGGTTTTATTAAGAAACTTGCAAAGTACAGTTTTTGCCCATAATGTAGGTTAAAGTATTAAGTACACCAAAATTCTTAGAAATAAATCTGTTATCCTGTGTTTCACAGGGTGTAAGGGAGTTTACCCCAGTCTGAGAACTCATATACCTTCGCCTCAGCATGTATGAGTTCCCAACCCAGTGTAAATTTCCATACACCCTGGAAATTACAAATTAATTGGTTTTTGTCTGATGATGTCTTAAATAAAGTTATAAAAATGGATGAAATACACCACTCCCCATCTTATTCTATAGATTATTAGGCCTAAAACACAAAACCAACCAACTATATGAACCTCTGAGGGTGAAGAAATAGTTACAAAAATAAAAAAATAAAATGGAAGAACACCTGGCACTGTTTTATAAAAAATGGCTTGAGTGACAAGATTATTACGAGTAACAAGATTATTAGTTAACCTTGTGTTTTTTTTAAGTTTACATTGGTAATGAAAGTGTCAATGACACTGTAGGTCAACTTGTTAAGACATGTACATGTATAGTATGTGACACAGCAATGACAAACATCTAGGTAATGACCTGATAACAAAGGTACGCATAAAGTATTGTAACGGTCTGTACATAAATACTGACCATAGCCTGTAACAAATGTATAGGTAAAGTATTGTAAAGGTGGGTGACAGTCAGATGCTAAACTAGAAAAGAAATCTTTGAGTCCCAGAGTGGGTCCGACTGAACCCCAAAATATTTGTTCTCATAGCACAGTGATAACAAAGGCACCCAAAAACACACTTGTTTCTGTCCCAAGGTGCAAACAAAGGTACCCAAGAAGTTTCGTGAAGATCAGTTCATAAATACGAGCTGTATAGAAGTTGTGACAAAAAACTGTTTGACCTAATTTCGATACAAAATGGCCACAGGCAGCCATCTTGAATTTTGGACCGCACACAGAAACACTTATTCTCGTCCCAAGGTGATAACAAAGGTACCCAAGAAGTTTTGTGAAGATCGGTTCATAAATACAGCCTCTAGCCCGAGCTGAATTGACATGTGCACTTACAGTGTATAAGTAGCACTGAATAAATCAAAGTTCATCTAATTTGCATATTTTCTGCTCGAGAAAAAAAACGGTACTATATGTGATGTATCCCATGTTACTAAACATTCACACAAAAATTTATTCAAATCAGAACTTTCATACAGAAGTTCTGCTGTACAAAAGACTGATTGCACTAATTTTGGTACAAAATGGCTGCTGTGGCCATCTTGAATTTTGGACCACACCCAAAAACACTCATTCTCATCCCACGGTAATAACAAATGTACCCAAGAAGTTTCGTAAGGATCAGTTCATAAAAATATGGCCTCTAGCCTGAGCCGTATAGAAGTTGTGTACAAAAAACTGATTAGACCTAATTTCGGTACAAAATGGCCATTGGCAGCCATCCTGAATTTTAGACCGCACCCAGAAACACTCGTTCTTGTCCCAAGGTGATAACAAAGGTACCCAAGACGTTTTGTGAAGATCGATTCATAAATACAGACTCTAGCCCGAGCCGTATTGACATGTGTACTTACTGTTTGTAAGTAGCACTGAATAAATCAAAGTTCATCTAATTTGCATAATTTCTGCACAAGAAAAAACCCCGTATTTTATGTGATGTATCCCATGGTACTAAACATTCACACAAAAAATTATTGAAATCAGCACTTTCATATGGAAGTTCTGTGCAAAAAACTGATTGCACCTAATTTTGTACAAAATGGCTGCCATCAGCCATCTTGAATTTCGGACTGGACCCCAAAACACTCGTTCTCATCCCACGGTGATACAAAGGTACCCAAAAAGTTTCGTAAAGATCGGTTCATAAATACATCCTCTAGCCCGAGCCGTATTGGCATTTGCACTTAAAGTGCTGAAAGCAACACCAAAAAACATCAAAGTTAGTCTAATTTGCATAATTTACGCACGAAAAAAAACCCTGTATTATATGTGGTACCAAACATTCATACAAAAAATTATTCAAATCAGCGCTTTCATATGGAAGTTCTGCGCAAAAATCTGATTGCACCTACTTTTGTACAAAATGGCTGCCAGGAGCCAACTTGAATTTCAGATCGGATCCAAAAACACTTGTTCTCGTCCCACACTCATAACAAAGGTACCTAAGAAGTTTCGTAAAGATCGGTTCATAAATACAGCCTCTAGCCCGAGCCGTATTGAATTGTTGACGGACAGATGGCCAGACGGGCAGATGGACGACGGACAACTGGCCATGGCATAAGCTCAAATTTGGTTTCACCAAAGTTGAGCTAATAAAAAATGGCCATGTGGAAGGTCCTGAGAAACAGATTTTGAACATTTTAGGCCTCATGTGCTGTTAAGTATGAGAGAGACTGTGATAGCAATCCACTAGGGAGGCCACAATTTTTTATTTGCGGATTATTATGGAGACAGAACCGATTTCCTGCTAAGCTGTGTTTGAGGGACTTGATCATTCTTAAAACTTTAAGTCACAATAAGCAAATATCTAGTTCATGGCCCACAAGATAGACACCCCTGTGGTCCTTGTACAGTTGAGCCCAATTAATTGGTCATCTTTTAATTTATCTTACAACAAGAACATATTTCTCCCAATACAACGTCTAGTCAAAATACAAAACTGTATTGAGAGTAGCAACCACACATGTGATCATTCTAGAGCTGAAACAGTTAACCGATTAATCGATTAATCAATGATCAATGCCTTGATCGATCAAAAAAGTAATTGATCGATTAACTGTCACTTTTGAACTACTGTTCTTATATGGGTTAACAAAGGAGCAGACTTGCTCCAAAACAGGCAAGCATTGTCACACTGACTCACATCAATTATATGAGACAGAGTAAAGCATGCAAGTTATGTGCTGATATACTTCTTCACTTGCATGAGCATTATACTGTATCAGTAGCTCGAAATGGTCATTCTTAACCCTTTACCCAATACTTGCAAAATAAATTACTGAATTACTAAAATGTTTGTCTCAAGAACATAGCTTATGAACTCCTCATTGGAACGAGCTCATTATGTCTTTGAGACCAAAGTTGAAAATATAATAAGATTTGAATGGAGAATTTTTTATATAGCATTGGCTGGTTTTCACATTACGTTGGATAAAGGATCAATGCTGTAACTCATCAACGACACTATTAGGGCAAGTGATTAATCGGTTAACCAAAGTTAATCCATGTGATTAATCGATCAAGAAAATCCATTAACCATTTCAGCTCTAAATCATTTGATTCAGAAAGAGAAATGGTTTCTACCTGCACTCATTGAAAACTAATTACACATGTCGAGGCCACCATTTTTTATAATAGTAATTAAAAGATAAATAACCAACTCAACAAAATAAATTAGGCATGATCATTTTTGCCATGATGGTATTTTTATATAGGCCTACCTGAAATATAAAACAAACAAACACACAGCTGAAACACTGCTTTAAAATTCAGCAGCTACAGTACAAGAAGAATAATGAATACGGATTACATCATGCATAGTGCAAGAATGCAATACGATGACCTCATGCTTTTCATTCATAAAAAATCAACTCATAGATGCTAAACGATTGTCAAAATATATGCGAAAAAAGTGAAGAAATGGAGGAATATTGTAAGATAAACTGGTTATTACCACCAAGTGGGTTTCCGATATGGTATACAGAAGTCACGACCTCGCCTCTGGGTCATATATATCGACTCATCCTACAGGACTCATTGATATATTCCCGCAGACAAGGTCTTGACTTCAATACATCATCTCAGACACCCATGGTATTAACCTATACTGAATAACAATATTAACTGCATATAACTTTCAAATGCCAAACGACACCTTCAGTATAAATTTCAGATGTTAACCCTTTACCCAACGTAACGGCCAAAACCGGCCAGCGCTATTCTCAAAAATCGCCAATTAATTTTCACTATTTTTTTCATTTTTTGTCTCAAAAACATAGGTTATGACCCCTCGTTGGAACGAGCTCGTCAAGCTCGTTCCAACGAGGGGTCATAACCTATGTTTTTGAGACAAAAAATGAAAAAAATTAGTTATTCAAGAATTTTTTTTGCAAGTGTCGTCTGCTTTTCACGTTAGGTAAAGGGTTAAGTGCAAATAGGTTATAAAGAACAATCTGGTTAATCAAATAAAAACTCTTTTAGGCCCCAGAAAGTAGATCTTCTGTTTCTGAGGTAATTTTTTGTAAAACTGCATGTGGAAGGGCGTTTTTTTTAATTTTATTTTTGTAATTATTTCTTTGCCATCAAAAGTTTAAGTTTGTTTTATGTTTTAGGCCTCATAATCTACAGAATAGCATGGGTGGTGGTGTTTTTCATCCCTTGAGTGCAAGAAGGCTTTGCAATGCTGAGGCATTGCAAAGCCTTGTTGCACTCAAGGGACAAATTTATCGATTAAATTAACTTGGGTAAAATATCAGACAAAAACTATTTAATATTTATTTTTTTGAGTTTCCATTGGTTATAAAAAGAGAGAATGCAGTAGCCAAAAAGACCATATGAGAGACCTGAGAAACAGAATTTTAACTTTCTTAGGCCTAATATATCTTCGGAAGGATTACTTTGACAACCACAGAATTTCTCATGTTTATAAACCTATCTGGCCTCATTGCATCCAGGATACACTTTTAATCTCTTATATCTTGTTTGACATAGCTACATGAGCTTTGCAAAACAAAATATATTTGGACAAATGATCAATTTAACACTAGAATACAGAAAAATGACAAAATTCCTATCATAATCAAATGGATACTCATGTTAAACCTTTACCTAATGAAGTGGCTTTAAGTGGATAGCACTTTTCACAAAAATAGTCATTAAAATATTAGTATTTTTTTCAATTTTTTGCCTCAAGACCATAGCTTATGACCTCTCACTAGGACGAGCTCAACAGACTTGCTCTAACCAGGAGTCATAAGCTATGTTTTTGAGGCAAAAATGAAACTTTATAGCAGTTTAAAAGTTTTGTTCCAAGTGTCGTCTGCCATCCTCGTGAGGAATGTTGGTTAATTTTCTATCGGCAAAGTGTCTATTTAATCCTTTACCCAACACAGACAATATCAAAATTTGTTATTTTAGGACTGAAAAAGTTAAAAATCCATTTTGCGGGCCCTCCTGCATGGTCATTTTGACTGCCACATACTCTCTTTTTATAACCAATGACAACTTAAAAAAATAAAAATTAAATGATTTATGTCTGATATTTTATCCAATTTAATAAAATTGATAAATTTGTCCCTCAAGTGCAACAAGGCTCTGCAATGCTTTAGCACAGAAAAGCCTTCTTGCATTCAAGGGATGAAATACACCACCACCTATGCTATTCTGTAGATTATGAGGCCTAAAACATAAAACAAATCAAGAACATGAACTTTATTTGGCACTTTGTAGGTCCTTAATTATTCCTTTTTCAAATTTAAAAAAAATGTCAACAAAACCATATCATGTGACACTCAAAGAGATCATTCCAATAGGGGGGGGGAGGAGTACATTACATGTTTTTGTTGATATTATTATTTTTCTTAAATTTTTGAACTGCTAAATTTATAAATTATGTAAATGGCTAATTAACAGCAAAATGAGACCCAACAATTCTACTGAAGCGACAAGGGAAAAGTTGTGAATGACTACGCACCACAAATCTTGTAGCCAAATGCCCTGTGCCTACTCACACACCATTAAGAGTGGATTATAATTGATACATCCACAGAGAGAACATTTCACATGAGCAATGAAATATTGGATGAAAAAAACACTCATCCATGCACAAGCAAAGCTTAAGCTACTGAACCTCTCACAGTTGAATAAGGTCCATAAAAAAAAAACTTAACTAAACTTTTGGATGTGTAACTCCCAGAAATTTTAGGCTTATTTCACTGGGTGGAACTTCCACTCTACAGGTTTAATGACAACCTACACTCCACATACTTTAGTCAAAATGTGTAACTTTTTGGCCAGTGTAAGTACCAGGGATGAAAGTGGTTGTTGGTGAAAAAAACATGAAACCCTCAGCCAATGGCTGAGGAGGGAAAGGATATGGGAGAAGGCTGAAATGGAGGTTTGGGGCTATCCTGAGCAGAGAATTACTGGAAAATATCAATGAAACAAGACAGTGACCTCACAGCTACAGAAGCCCACAAACTATGACCTTGATCTGTGATCTTGGCCTCCATTGAACAAAAAAAATGTTTGTGCACAACACATCATCTCCCCATAAGCAACATGCATGCCTAGTTTCAACAAAATCCAACAAAGCATCTCAGAGTTATGGAACAGACATGAAAATCTTCCTGACGGATGGACAGACAGAAATGACAAATACTATATGTACCTGAAAAATATTTTTTGGCTGCATAAAAATACAACTTTTAGGTTACAATTTTGGTGAAGCAAGACTGTTTCCAGTTGATGCCAACACACTGGCAGTATCACCATAGGGCATACTCATAAAGTTATTAAAATATTAGTATTTTTTTCAACTGCTTTGTATTTGACGTGTCTGGTTTTCAAAACAAGTTTTCCTCCCAGTTTTGTGTTTTTCTGACTAAGAATGACAAGGGAACTTTGCTTTTCCCACAGAGCCATATTTAACATAACCACCACAATAACTACAATACTTTCCCCTTTTCATTCATTTTATTCATGTACATGAAAAACTCTCCATGTACATCCTTATCTTCTAGCCAGCTCAACTTAAATTTATTTTGTAATCCCCAGGCCCTTGATCGACAAATCATGGTTCAAAATGCTCAGTGTTTTCGTAACAAAATATTCATTTGATTTTGACCGTATTTTGTAAATACGCACCTGAGAAAGCACAAATCATTTGGCTACATTATTTTTGGGAACCCTCTCTCAAAAAGAAGGATCAATTTCCAACCAGGGAGTGACAAAAATATGGAAAACTAACAATTAAATGGACATTTCACTGACGGACAGTTCAAAAATACAAAAAGAAAAAAAATGGATGCCAGAATAAAAAGGAAAAACAGAAATCTGTTTCACTGATGGACAGTTTAAAAATGCAGAAAAAACGGATGCCAGAATGAAACAAAAAAATGGAAGTCTGGCAAAAAACAGAAAACTTACATCCCTGAAGTATATTTCAAAACAATTCATCAATCTGGAAGTGCAAATTCAAAAGCCTTTGTTGAGACCATAACAAGGATCAGTGCAAAACAAAAGTACCTGAGTATTAAAACACAAACAGCAACCAGTGTGTAGGCAAGTAAGGTACCTATAGACATCATGTCCACTAATTCTTTCAAATTGAACATCATTGCCATGAAACCTAAAATATAACAGAATATACAATAAATTGATAGAGTTGTTAAATTTTCATCAGTGATGTTTGTATCTTTATCTAAATACTGATAAACCAGTTCGACTCTCGGAATCCATTCTGGACATTATTTAATGGGAACCCATACATGGACTGACAAGTTATCCATTAACATAGTAATCCTTAAAAGAACCTGGAGATTTTTCAAACATTTCTGCTAACTAAAGATAGTTCTGTTACACTGTGATCTGTGACTTTGCATTTTGAGAGTTCTAGCCTAGACTTGTCTAGAAACAACTTCCAATATATAGAATGGACCCCGCCTCAAACATTTACACCAACACTACCTGCTGGGGCACCTGTTTTAATTGACTTATGTCTGAAATAGGCCTTAACCCCAGAGAGCCTGGACAAATTTCCTAAATTCCTACTAGACCATGTACTGTGTCTCAGCAGTGCCTAAATAGACAGCCAAGACTTGACTAGAAACAGTGCCAAGGTAATATGCCTTGTAAACAGGGCCTCCCATGGTGGTACTTCAAGGGAACCTTTTTCTGAGGTTGTGAAAGTCAGAAATAGGCCTGCCTTCAATGGTTAAACTTCAAGGGGTGCAGAACTTACAGTACATATAATTTGTAAGCGAAGGTGTCAGAGGTAGGATGTAGTGAAGGAGGGGGGGGGGGGGGGGGGGCATTCAAGTCAAAATTTGGCTGCTTGTAAAGTAAAACAATTGTCTAGCAGAGAACAAAAGGTTTGTTACTGATGTTCACCTAATTACATTATATGGATTTGGTATGCTTGACCAGCTGCTCAATCAAGCAAAATTTATTCTGTTATTGAGGTTTAACAACACATTAACAGTCAAGGTCATATCGTGTTGGTGACAGTGTTATGGGTGGAGGAAGCTGGAGTACCCGTAGAGAACCACCATGCAAAGACGAGCAGCTGCCAGCTCCTCAATAGCGTAACACCGCACTGCAGCACACGCAGGGTTAGATTGGTTGAAGACATGTGCATCACCGACGTGCAGTATGTCTTAGTACACGGCATCATCATGCCCCCATGTTGACCATCGGGGTTAAGTGCCTTGCCCAAGAACACAACGCGGGAGTTTGAATCAATAGCTCAGACGGTCACCCATCCAACGACTAACTGGGCTCAACATTGCTTAACTTCGGTGATCTGACAAGAACTGGTTACTGCCATGCCACCATGCCCCTCAGTAATGCAAAAGACCCTTCTGGTCAATCCAGCTCCTTATTGTAAAACAGGGATCTCAACTTCTAATGTAGCAGCAATATATTATTTCACAACAAAAGGCACTGTTTAACTGGTCGAGAGCAGAAAAAAAAAATTTCCCCCAAGAAACCATGCTACCAGCAAGAAAGACTTACTTTAACAAGGTTTTGTTTATAAACGTTTTGTTACAATTTATTGTGGAGTGTCATCTGGTGTTCTTTTTCTACTGCCTAGAACACAACAAGCTAATGCATACATTGTAAAGCCACTAAAGGGGCTTTAACACTTTTCAGTAAAGTAAAAATGTCCAATAAGGGCTGGGGGGGGGGGGGGGGGTGGAGGGGGGGAGGTGGCGGGGGAAGCCAGAAAAGTTAAAAAATTTATAGTAATTTTATATATATTTTTTATACTTACCAATGACCCAGACTTAGCTGGTGCTAACTCTTAAATATTTAGGGCCAAATGCAAATTTTACCCCCAAATCCCCAAAATTTGCATCAAAAACCGAAAATTACATGTCCTATATATTCCTCCATACTTTTTCTCCACTGCGAATGCGCAGTGTCAAGGAGGTCTCGAAATTGGCGCCACAAATCATTCTTACAACCAGTGCCTGGTAGGCGTTATGTACTCAGCAGGGAGGTGTGAGTTCCCAATTCATTGGAGGGCCATCCCCGTCTGGGTCATTGGTAAGTATAAAAAATATATAAATTACTATAAATCTTTTAACATTTTTATACTGTACCAATGTCCCAGACTTAGCTGAATAGTAAAAAGGTTGGAGGGCCAAGGACATAAAGGAAAATCCAATAGGCTCAACTACATATAACCGAATTATCCCCTCGAGGAGAAAATGAGAAATAGGCTTTACATGTATCTTTCTTATTTGCATCAAAAAGAAAGACACAACACCATTCTGTAATTGAGCACAATAACCTCAAAGATCTCTATTAACATCCAGTATAACTCGTTATGCTAATTATTTTTAAAGGAAAGCCAATAAATAAAGGAAGTCCAGAGAAATGAGACTCTTATACTCATTAACAGGGTCCGAAGATTGTAAATTAACGCCCGTGTGAAACGTGACATATTCAAATGTTTCACACCGAGCTACACTTTAAAAATATTACATGGATGAGTAAACATTAGCTTTACACTTTAAAACCATCCCGGTGCCGACTCAGAATTACTGACTCCTGAGGAGGTATTCCCTTGCTTTACACTATAAAACAGGTGACCTAAGGGAACACCACCCCCCTTCCCCTTGCCCTGGGTCAAATACCCCAGAGCACAAAGGGCAGCAGGACAGAGTCCCTGCCGGAACAGAAAACCTGCATAACCATAGTTGCAACTGTTTAGTGGATGACATACTGAGCAACAGATAACAGACCTAAACAATGCAGATCTCCAGAAATGGATTCAATATTTCTTAAGATAAAAAATTTGTGAAAGTGGAAGGCTGAGATCAATATGCAGCCTTCATTAGATCAGTAATAGCAACACTATTAGCGAAAACCCAAGAAGTAGATAGAGCCCTTACTTCATGAGCTGAAATCTAAGCACAGACTGCGGAGTTGAAGATAATTTTAGATCAGCAATACGGATAGTTAATTGAATCCATCTAGCAATAGAACGGACCAAAATGTGGAGTAAGCTTCCACAGCACGTCCCACAACAGATACCTGAGTAGAATAATCCATGGTCTCTGTGGGGACAGAGATGATATCACAGAATTGCATTGAGATTGATATATCTTGAGCAATGTCTGCTGAATCAACGGCGCTGGAGGATACACATATCCTCTCATTCCGTCTCACAAGATCGATAGAGCATCTACTGCAAACGCTCGAGGATCCGGACATGGTGACACATACATCTGCAACTAATTGTTGAGATGCGTCACAAATAAGTCTATCCTTGGCTGCTCCCATAGGTAGCAAATCTGATTGAATACTCATTTGTTGAGAGTCCATTCTGACGGCAACAAGCGACCCCTCCGTGAAAGGGAGTCCGCTAATACGTTCAGACAACCCGGAATATGACGGACCGATAGAAGAACCTGATGTTCTAGTACAAACAGAGGGATTTTTTCCGTTAACTTGAACAACGGAATGGAATGAGTGCCTCCCTGATTCCGAATATACGCTACCACCGTCATATTGTCGGAAAGAATTTTCACGTGTGCATTCCGAAAAATGTCCATCCAATGACGTAGCGCAAGTCAAACTGACATCATTACTTTGATGTTTATGTGCTTGATTAGAAACTGCGGATCCCAAAGACCCTGGCACTTCAAATTCGTTGGGCTCAATGTTGCGTCCCAACCTATTGACTGGCATCCGTCATAACTGTAAAACTCGGATCCGGCAATTGCAGTGGAACTCCCTGAGTTAACCACTGAATGTCTGCCGAAGACTGAATCTCTTGTTTCACTTGATTTGACAAGAGGATGTCCGTATCAAGCGAAGGAATCTTCACCCTCCAATTCTGAGTCCGAAAGATTTGGAGAGGACAAGTGCGTAGCCGCCCCACTGGAATGAGATCTGCGGCGGCTCCACACAAACCTATCCGTCACATGAATTCTCTCACTGAAACGCTGTCTGAGAGAAGACAATAGCTAGCATAACAACTGACTAACTTCGCTCTGGTTAACAGCAGACGAACGAGATTGTGCGTCTCGAAGCTCATTCCCAGGTAGGTGAACGACTTGGACGGCATCAGATCCGACTTCCCTTCGTTTAATATGAAACCGAGACGTCGGAGCAAAAGAAGCAGATTCTGCACATCGTTCTGAAGCTTTAACTCGTTGCCGTACCTCTGAAGAATATAGTCCAGGTAGGCCGATGTTACCGCAGACAAATGAGCTTGGAAATGAGTCAATACCGAGTTCATTATTCGAGTGAAAGTCCAGGGTGCTAGATTCAGACTGAAGCACATAGCTCAGAACTGGTATAAGACTCCCAGAACGGTGAAGCAAAGATACTTTTTGAACGCCAGATTACCCTGATGTGAAAGTACGCATCCTTGAGATCTATGCTTGCCGCATAGTCGTTCTCTCGAATGCTCGCTCTGACCAATCGAATGGTCTCCATAAAGAATTTTGGAGCCACAAACAGCTTGTTTATCCAGCTCAGATCTATGACTGGATGGAACGAGCCGTCTGGTTTCGGAACCAGAAAAAGATGGCTGTAGAAAACCTGGAGATTCCTGGTTTTCTACGACCTCTATCGCGTTCTTCACTAAAAGAGACTGGACTTCTGATAGAAGCGAGGCTCCTTTCTGCTGATTTGATGGAAGCTGAGTCCATCTTGGACTTCGAGTTAACAGAGGTTCTCCTTTGAAGGACAGTTCAGTCTTTCCGATATAACCCCTCGAACCGAAGGGTCTTCCATAATTAATTCCAAATTGATGGAGAAACTCGACAGTCTTCCGCCCACTGGAATGCGACAGAGGTTTATAAACCATCACCTCTTGGATCTGTGAAGCTTGCGGAAGGAGAAACCACGGCCTCCACAGCCCGCACCTCGCCCTGTTGACCTAGGGGCATCTGACCGGTTGTTTCAGCCAGAATTACGGCCCCTACCTGAGTCGCTACCTTGACGGTCTCTAGAGTAAAACCTAGAGGATGCATAGGAACCTCTATAGGAACTTCCCTTGGACGTATTCGCCCCAGAAATGCCTGTCCTACTCTTCTCTGCTGACTCCAACTTATAGAAGCGGCTTTGAATAGCAGAGAATCTACAGCTTTCTTAGTTATCTGATCATAGATTGCGGAAAGCTTCCCATCGAAGAGAAGCTCTCTGGAGACCGGAGCAACTCTGAGAGAGTTATTCACCTTACTATCCACGTGCGTGGATGTAGCCAGGGCCGCATCCTGTGTAACCTACTCCAGATTGCCACTGAAAGGGCGGAGTTATACGTGGAGAATGCTATGGCCCTCGAAAGAACTCTTAAGGAGGATCGTTCACCCTAGAATTCTTTCCTTTGATATGTAATGATAACGCTCTGGTAAGGTGAACTGCATATGATAATGCGTCTAAACTAGCCGTATTAGACGATACTGTCGTTTCCAACGTCATGGTTGGAATTGACATAGACGATGGTATAGACAATTCTAGGACTTAGGCCTGGTCGTCTACACGCAGAGGGACTCTTGGAATGCCCTGTCATGCCGTTTTGAATTATTCCATGAACTGATGAAAGGCAGATGTAGAGCACTTGGCGATAAGAAGAAACCGGACTTGCCCGATTGGTAGCAAGTTTATATATAGCGTTATATAATAGTTCAAATGAGACATTTCTGGACTGTGACGGAAACTGAGGGACAATGTCCCTGAACCGATTAAAGAAATCTGTGTCCAGTGGCGCTATCAGTCTCTTATTCGGCAACGCAGCATTTTGGTCCGGAGGAACAACCTCAGAAAAATAAAGTCGGATGAACTCTACGGCAATTATGTTGTTCTGAAAGGGAAAATTTCAACTACTCCGTATCCTTTTCGCCATCCAGTCGGACCACTTGTAATTCTTGGTCGTCCATGTCTGCACCTGCAGTGGAACGTACCGATCCAGCTTCTACGGATAATTCCTGATCCGACAGAGTTTCTGTCGGTTGCTGGGATGCTGTGATAATTTGTGCTATCTGTGATAGCACGTCCGTAACGGAGGCCTGTGGAGCTGCAGTCTACAATATTTAGCCGCTGGAAGCTCCTAAGATGCTGACTCCTGCATACTTCTTAATGCGAACGTCCAGAGTATGAAGGCCTCGTATCCTTGGCTACCGGATGGCGTGACCTGGTCGCCGTGAATTCCTGGTCGGCGAGATTGGCTGGATATCACTGGTCAGGTCACGTAGCCAAGGTGCGGTCGTGTGTGCTGCCGTGAGGATGAGGAAGCCAATAAAGCAGTCTCTCCGGACTGTCTATATCACGGAGCGTCCCGAGCGAGGAACGTTCTGTACCACAACATCTGTACCCAGATCTGTACCTCTCTCGCTCACAGCCCGTGCAGAGCTGGACAAGCTAGGAACCGGACTAATAGGCTTCCTCCATACCATCCTCATATCCGTCATCACTGGGCGTGCACGTTGTATTTTATAGTGCTCGCATCACCCAAATCTCCTCCTGGACCGCAACGGACGAACCCGGGTGCCGAGCCATTCGTTGAATGGTCGCTACACCAGGCTAGCTGGTGGACGCCAAAGCCGTCGATCCTACTTGGGACCTCTCAGGCAATTGATGTATCTGCATGAGCACTCTTGCCACTAGCTCTTCATTTGACTGTGACGGAATAGAAGCACACTTTTTGAAGACATCACGGAAACATTACTCTGTTCTTGATCATCAATGAGGCCTGTGGAGCCGCGGCCTTACGGAAATAGCCGCTGGAAACTCCTAGGACGTTCATTTCTGCATTTGTATAATATACAAACGTCCCAACTGGAAAGGCCTCGTGTCCTTGGCGAGTGGATGGAGTGACCTGGTGAACGTGGAATCCCTGGACAGTGAAGCAGGAGCTCTCAGGACATTCCTTCCTGCATTTATATAATATGCGAACGTCCCCCGGAAATCTGTGGTCACATGGCCAAGGTGCGGTCGTGTGTGCTGACGTGAGGATGAGGAAGCCAACAGAACAGCCGCATCGGACTGTATATGCGACGGGGCGTCCCAAGGAGGAGTGGACATATGCTCCGACTATCAAACGAACATACAACAACATCGCAGCGCAGATGTTGATGTAAGAGAGAGGGGGCCCCTCTCGCTCGCGTTCCGGATGGACCTGGACGAGCTAGGAACCGGACTAACCCAGGTGCTGAGCCATTCAGTGAATGGTTTCGACACCGGGCGAGCTAGCGGATGCCAAAGCCGTCGATCCTACTTGGGACCTCTTAGGCAATTGACGTATCTGCATGAGCATTTTTGCCGCTAGCTCTTCATTTAATTGTGACGATGGAAGCACACTCTTGGATGACATCATGGAAACATCACCCTGTCCTTGTTCCTCTGAAAAAGAGAGTGAAAAACTAGAGTGACCCTGTGGAGAGAGGACCGGCATGGTCCTCTCCCCGCTAACAACATACCGTGACACACGTCTCCAACATTTGTCATCCCAATTGATACACATTGAATAAGGGTTAGTGCGAGTACATTGACTACAATTAATACAGATATCATGAGAATCAGAGGGAGATTTCCTCCCATTACAATTTGAACAATAATCTTTCATAGTGAAAAAAGTAAACAGTCATAGTACTTGCACCAAACCTTGAAAACAAAGATACATAATAAAATAATCCATTATACCATTGCGAAAAATTATTCAAAAAGAAAAAATTTTTTGAAAATTTTTTTTTTTTTTCAGAAGAGCCCAAGTTCTCAGTGGGAACCCTGAGCCCAAATGGATCCCCAAAAAGCCTAAGTGTGGACAAAAATTTTAAATCATTTTGAAAAATTAATGTAACACATATGGACAATATTAATGCATCTTGCTATGAACTAAACTAAGCAGAAGACAAGCAATCACTATCAGAAGTAACTGTTGTCAACCTAAACAAAAAGTGTAAACAAACCAGAAACATGACTCCAGGCACTGGTAAACATGGGCTGAAATCAGTATCCAATTAAAACACTATCTGATGTAAAACAGAGACTTCCCAAGAAGAAACTGTAGAACATCAGATGGTAGATGCAGACCAAAATGCCTAAACACCCAAGGGTGAGGACGTAAACATGGGGTAAACATGGAGAAAAAACAGAAAATAATTCTGTTTCCAAGCCAAAACTCCCAAAATTTTTAGTAATAAACATTACAAAAAATAAGCCAAAAGCATGGGAGAACAGCTAGGGGGGAATAAAGGAAAGGGAGAGAGGAAAAACTGATCAAACAATGGAACTTTCATAGCAAGAATGACAACAACAGGGTCATGCCTCGAAAATAGGCAACATGAAATAATTTCGTAAAATAATTATAAGTTACAGCCCTGAACATTTCTTTCCACTGTTTTTCCTCTCCTCCTTCTATTTCCTCCTTATATTCACCATTTCTCTCATAATTATGTGCCTGGCATCATTAAAACTGAGATTTACAAGCACAAATATCAGTGAGGTGATACTGAATTGAGGGCCAAACAAAGAATGATTTTTGGCGCCAATTTCGAGACCTCCTTGACATTGCGCATGCACAGTGGAGTAAAAGTATGGAAGACCATATAGGACATGTAATTTTCAGTTTTTGATGCAAATTTTGGGGATTTGGGGGTAAAATTTGCATTTGGCCCTAAATATTTAAGAGTTAGCACCAGCTAAGTCTGGGTCATTGGTACAGTATAAAAATATGAGCAGACTGACAACTGCAAAAAGAGGTACCCAGAGGATAAATGGCCCACTGTATGGGATATCATCATCAAATTCACCCTCTGGGGACCTCATTCCGCAAATGTCAGACAGCCTATTTTCAGGTCTGGGTGGGGGACTATTTAAGCGAGCAACTGTCTGTGAATCAAAACATTTCTATTACTAACATATCAGTACATTATGTGCAGGAAAGAGATTAATTTCTCTGTGCATGTGTACCATCAAAACTGAGGAAATGTTATGCGACACACTGTTGGAAAGATCTCCGTGAGTCCTTTTCAACATTGTGTCAAACAGTTTAATGGAAGGAACTCCAGACATGACCTGGAATATTTCAGGTCAACCCAAATCAAATGCTGTTTGGATGAGAGTTGACACTGTGTATCATCCTAGACTATGTAGAACAAATACACTTGAGCTGATGCATTAGGTGAAAGTTGGACTGCGGGAAAATGTTTGTTAACTGGTCAATCATTTACCTGAACTGGGTTTTACATAATCACCAAGGGAACAAAATGAGCCTTTTTGTAAAATATTGTACCCCAGCTAGAAAAACTGAGAGAATAATCTAACTACTATCTGGAAGTCTTCCCTATTACAGTGGAACCCGGTTAATTGAATAGCCACTTTGCCAGTGAAAATTATTCACTTAAACAGGAGTATTCAATTAACAGGGATTGTGTCATTTTCCTGTATATTAGAGATCTAGCGTTTACTCTATTATATCTTGTTTGACAGAGCTCCATGAGCAAAGAAAAACTGGGGAGAGTTAGGGTAATTTGTCGACAGGTTGAAGATTTTTTTATTCAATTGACAGGAGTTTACTCTATAACCTATATTCAATTAACAGGTCAAATTTGAACTGGAGGTATGGTAAATGGTTTTGTGTTGGGAAATTATATTTATTCAGTTAAGAGATACACAATTAAGTGGGCTCCACTGTATTACATGTTATGGTGTCTGCCTTGAGGTCACAGAGTGTGCAAAGATCAGAATTAAACCTTCACAGGTTATACAAAAAATGAGATCTATACTTCTGAGCCATTTATTTTCTTACATTCATTCTTTTCATTTCTGATGACCTATTTTATGATAACCCTAAAGGAATTTTTCTTCTGACTGACAAATTCTGTGATCTCTGACAGAACAAGTATCTCAGCAATCAGATATGAAAAAGGATACCCAACTAGAATACACCCACCTAATTATATAAGTTGTGATGTTGCAGAGATTCCGGAAAATTACCCAGGCCATTAACCATTTCTTAACGAATTGGCCGCACCCGCCCACGTAATATACAAACTGAGCAGTTGAATAAATCTTATTTTTCAAAGATTTTCAACAAAACCATATAATAATAATAATAATAATATACACATTTATATAGCGCCAAAATTATAGTTCAGAAGATATAGAACCATATTCTAAGGCGCTGTACATGTTACTGAGCTCTTGCAAATATACAAACGGAATATATACAGTATCTTACAGTCCACAACATCACTTATAGGCTTTTTGAAACAGGTATGTTTTGAGATCTTTCTTGAAAAGGTTGACATTTGACTGTCTTTTAGGTGTTCTGGTAAATTATTCCACAAGTGAGGGCCAGCAAATGAGAATGACCTATCTCCAGATGTCTTACACCTATGTTTTGGAACATGTAGTAGCATTTTACCATCAGACCTCAGGTTGTATTGACACACATTCTTGGTATTAAGGAGTTCTTCTAAGTAGGCTGGTGACATGTTGTTTTGTGTCTTAAAAACTAATAATAATGTTTTGAAAATTATTCTGTACTTGACTGGCAGCCAGTGCATATCCCTCAGAACAGGAGTGATGTGTTGAGATCCTGATACCCTACATACCACTCGGGCTGATGCATTTAGTACCATCTGCAGGCGAGAATACTGATATTGTGGAAGGTTGAACAGTAAGGCATTACAATAATCCAAATGTGAAGTTACAAAGGTATGACTTAGGTTTTTGTTGAGTCTTTGGTGAGGAACTGTCTTATCTGTTTAACTTTGTATAGACCTCTGAAAGCCTTATTGCACATATTTGTAACATGTCTGTCCACAGACATGGTAGCTTCGAAGAAAGCACCAAAATTACGTACACTGTTACTTGCACTGATGTCGGAATCACCTACCTTCATTGAATTGATGTCAGCTTTAGTGAGTTGTTGTCGTGAACCAATTATTAGGAATTCAGTCTTATCATCATTTATCATTAATTTGTTTGAAACCATCCATGTGCAAATGTCCGAAATACATGATTCAATAGTTTCTAGAGCTTTAGTTTGATCCTTGATTGATGGTCGCAAAGAGAAATAGACCTGTGTGTCATCAGCATAACCATGGATGTCAGGCAGGTGAGATTCAATGATGGTGAACATTTTTGAAATATAGAATAGAAACAGAACAGGACCAAGGCAACTGCCCTGTGGGACTCCACATTCAAGATGGAAGTCTTTTGACAGATTACTGTTTATTGATACACGCTGCTGCCTATTCTTGAGGTATGATGATAGCCAGCTAGCAGCACCACCATTAAGTCCAAAATCAGAATTCATTGTCTCTAGCAGAGTTTTATGACAAACTGAGTCAAAAGCAGCACTAAGGTCTAAAAGAACAAGCAATGTTACCCTTCCAGACTCCATATTAAGGAGGATGTCATTCTGAACCTTGAGTAATGCCATTTCAGTCGATTGAAATTTTCTGAATCCAGACGTGTTGGCCGGTAATGGAGCATGCATATCACTATGTAACATTAGTTGGTCAACTGCGGCTTTTTCACACAGCTTAGAGATGAACAGTAAGTTACTCACTGGTCGGAAGTTTTTAAACATCATGTGACCCCCCCCATTGGAAAGAGCTTGTCAAGCTCATTCCAATGAAGGGTTGTCACATGATATGGTTTAGTTGACATCTTTTGAAACATTTGAAAAAATATTTAAATAATAATTTTTAGAGCTGAAATTGGTAACTGATCAACTGATTAACCAATGATCAACGTCTTGATCAACCAAAAATGTAATTAATCAATTAACCATTACTTTTGAACTACTGCATTTAACAGGTTACAAAGGAACAAACTTGCTCTCAAACAGGCAAACATTATCACACTGATTCACACCAATTATATGAAACAGAGTAAAGCTACGTCCTGATATACTTGTTCACTTGCATGATCATGATACTCTATTCTTTGCTGGAAAATGGTCATTCTTAACCCTTTATACAATATGGGAAGCAGACGATACTTGCAAAATAAATTCTTGAATGACTGAAAATTTTAAATCTTGTCTCAAAACATAGCTTGTGACCCCCTCATTGGAACAAGCTCATTCAGCTCATTCAAATGAGGGTTCATATATATGCTATGTTTTTGAGACAAAATTGAAAAAATAAAATTTGAATGGAGATTTTTGTATATAGGGGTGACCAGTTTTGTTCGTTACGACTTTAAAGGGTTAATACTGTAAATCATCAATGGTACAGCAATTATTCAACTACCTATTATGTCAAGTGATTAATTGGTTACCCAAGTTTAATTCATGTGATTAATTGATCAAGAAAACCCTTTGAGTGTTTCAGCCCTAATATTTTTAAAACCTGTCTGCGTTGGTTAATGGGTTAACCAAAATTCCCAAATTTCAAGTTTTTCTATGACGCAATTAAGAATTTAACCAATTCATTCTTGTTTCACAGAGCTCTGTGAGCTTTGTCAAACAAGACTGAATTGCTTAAATTCCGAGGTGCAAAATGGGATAAAATTAAAAATTTAAATTTTGATATTTTAGCATAACTGTGTTGGGATTAAAAGGAACCCCACAGGGGATGGGAACATTTTCCAGACTTTTCTCTGCCCCTTCTACTGTTGTTCTGAATTTGACAACCATTTATACATTAGTATTACCTGCAAAAAAGCCTGATATAACAGTAGCTATTGCTGGTGTTTTGAATTTCTCACTTATTTTGGCCAAAAATCGGAACAACAGACCATCAGTGG
Organism: Pictodentalium vernedei; assembly: GCA_031216915.1. Lineage (NCBI taxonomy): Eukaryota > Metazoa > Mollusca > Scaphopoda > Dentaliida > Dentaliidae > Pictodentalium > Pictodentalium vernedei. The sequence continues at coordinate 302,604,887 of CM062290.1, read as the reverse complement.
CCATAGCATAAATAACTCTTGGCATTGGAAACATAGCTCCTAAAAGACTGAAAGATATAAAAGAGCAATACAAAAATTTCATTTGTTGACAAATCAAGAATAGATATAACAACAGTTTTAATGTCAAAATAAAGTTTGTTTTGGGAATTAGTTTTAGAATTGACCCAAGACCTTAACACCAAGAAAGACAACATTCCGAAGGAAGAACTTTTCTCCTGAAAAACTTGAAACTTTTGTTTGGGGGTTTCAAAATAGCGAATAACTCATCATTTTATCAAGCAATAAATTGACAACATAGTGATTTTCACACACATAGTAAATCTTTCTTGGAAAATGTTTTTCATTTTATAACTACCATACTAGAATACAGTGCTTATATTTCTAATAATGCATTTAATTTGTGAATACCCCCAAACAAGTACCCCAAAGAAAGGAGGATTTGGAGGGACAATTCTGTCAAAAAATTCCCACTGAACAGAGTTGTCAGGGTACAGAAAGACAAGTACAGTGGAGCCCACTTAATTGGATATCTCTTAACTGAATAACCCTGTTAACTGAATAAAATTTTCCACCACAAAATTATTTACCCTACCTCCAGCACAAATTTGACCTGTTAATTGAATATAGGTTATAGAGTAAACTCCTGTTAATTGCATAAAAAATCTTGTAACCTGACGAGAAATTACCCTAAATCTTCCCAGTTTTCCTTTGTTTATAGGCCTATTTGGCCTGTTATCCAATACAGGCATTTAATCTACTATATCTTGTTTGACAGAGCTCATGGAGCTCTGTCAAACAAGATGTGATAGAATAAATTCTAAGTTTATCTCTAGAATTCAGGAAAGTGACACAATCCCTGTTAATTGAATAATTTTCATTGTCACAGTTGCTATTCAATTAACAGGTAGGCATGAGAACAGCGGAAGAGAAAAAAAACTGAAAAATATTCACAAGGGTCCCCCTTATGTAACCGCCAAGAGCCGAAGGCACTTGCAGAGTGACATGGGGAGAGCATGAGAGGGGTTGTTAAACCCTTCTCGTTGGGGGGGGGGGGGGGGGGAGGGGGGTCCTCCCCAATGAAATGTTTTGTTTTACAGTTGCCTGAGAGTGCATTTGGTGGCTCCTGAAGAAATTTTTTCTCACATTTACAGAAGGTCAAAGTTGGGAAAATTTAAAACAATATTTTTTGAAAATCTAATGAGGGGTCTCAAACTTTACAGGCAGAAATCCATACACATTACAATTTATAATCTGTATGGATTTATTCATGTAAAAGTTGAATAAAAAAAATACCCTATTCACCTGTAAAAGCCAGTTTTCTTTGGAGAACAGAGACACATTATGCAATTTCAAACTTTGTTTATTAATGATGATTATAGCAAGTATGTGGGAGGGGTCACTTACACAATTTGTCTTTTAGGATTGCACCTGCAATGGCAATTGTGAAATTTGTTTAGTACATGTACCAGTATGTATATCTCTGCATTCAGTTATGCATGCTTATTAGTAGGAAAGAGAATAATAATGTACCTAGGATACTTTTGCTTCTTTTTTGATTCCTTCCACACATGTTCAAATTCAAGTACCCATGCATAAAGTATATATCCAATGCAGTACAATCTAGAAGAATCTTCTAACACAGATTTTGATTTATTTTGTCCCTATTATTTATAATGTAAGCCTGGTCTGGTCACACCTATTTACATATGTACATTTAAACCCGAACATTATGTTAATGATTGTTTCCTGGGTTTATCTTATCTTTCTCTTCTTTCTGAATCTTTCCGACAACTCTTCCACTGCCCTTTTCCTGGATTTTTGTGCGCACTCATCTCATGCTGGAGTCTTTCATCTTTCTGACAGTTGGCAGCTGTAATCAGCACTTTCGATTTTGAGGGTGGAGCTTTAAATTTTATGTTTAATTTTTCCTTCTTCTCTGCAATTTTAAGATGTCTCATCACCTTCTCTTTCTTGTATCTGAAAGCTGCACTGCGCAAATTTCTACAAATATTCTGGTGCACTGGTGAGTGAATGGGGTCCTTTCGTTCAAAATACTTTAAGCTTGTTGTATTCTTTGCTTCAAGGCCATACTTTATGGACTGTATCGCATTGAAAGTTTCCGTGTTCATCCTTGTTGATGGATGTCAATGATATCACCCATTAAATTGAAAGAAGACTCAACTTGTGATCCATAAAATATGGACAGGGCAGCCATGACGATTTTTGAGAGTGAGGGGTACTTATGTGATTCAATCACATTTGACCACCATTCAACCAACTTCCCGCCCTTGTAGTCAAAATCTGGAAGGCTGTCATCGATTTGATAGCGACGAATGTCAGATGCAGTGGTATCCTGTTCAGTTTGACTGATGAAATTCTTCAAGTGACCAGCAAGTGAGTCCAATCCAATTCCAGTATTTATTTATTTATTGGTGTTTAAGGTCACATACTTATGCACAATGGCTAATCGTGACCGTGACAGTTTTACGGGTGGAGGAAGCCGGAGTACCCGGAGAGAACCACCGGGCAACGACGAGCAGCTGTCAGCTCTCCAACATCGTAACTCTGAACTCTGCACCACAGCACAGGCAGGGTTAGATTGGTTGAAGACATGCGCACAATCGACGAGCAGTACGCATCAGTACACAGCGTCATCGTGCCCCCATGTAGGCAATCGGGGTGAAGTGTCTTGCCCAAGGACACAACGCGGTTGCCGCAGGTGGGATTCGAACCGAGGACCTCTCAGCTTGCAGCCTGCACCTCTACCAACTGAGCCACCATGCCCCCCCCTCCAATTCCAGTTAAATGATGATTTCGAACAAATGGGTCCAAGCAAGATAGAGACTTTAAAAGATCACTATTGAGAGGTAGCTTTCTCTGCACATATTTAGCACAATTTATATATGCAATTTGTGCCTTCTCCTTAAAGTCCTTCACTTGAACATCTTTTCTTCCTAATTTATCCATGATGCTTTTTTGCCTTATTTCCATAATATATGTTACTGCTATTCAGTTTCTTTCCATCCTCCATATTCATTTTCTTTAGATATTTTGTTGATTTACCAGAAACATTTTCTGGTTTTATGAAGCATGTAAGAAACTGCTTGAATGTTTCCAACTGTTTGTCATGAAGCTGGTGAATCATTGTTTCTTTTGTCTGGATCAGACAAACATATGCCTTTAGGACTCAGAACACTTGAGTAGAAAGCTAAGTGAAGCTGAGTCATGTCTTGAGTGAAGAATAACTTTCTGACAATTCTCTGTTTCGTGTACTTTCCATCTTGTGTCATGGCTTTCCTCTTCAGAGATAAATGAATTTTCTGGATCTCCTCAATCGACTCATCACTGATGTTTTGGCTTTTATAAATTTCTTGCACCACCTCGATGTAATCTGAACTGAGATTTGCTTCAATGAATGGGAAGTAGAATATTTGGTAAGCCTCAAACAAATGACCAGTGTCCACTGCCCTGTCATAAGCAGACAACTATCTGTGGGAGATGAATCTCTCTGGCATAGTTGCCTTCACTCCTGCCATACTACATATTTCACTAAGAAATTTTCTTAACTGGTTGAGGGCTAGATTATTTTTGGTGGTCTAAATTTGTTAATCAAAATTTGTTTTATTACAAATTATTGGAGAGTGCCCATGGGCACTCTCCAATAATTTGTAATAAAACAACTTTATATAAACACATTATTATTTGCATTTGACTGAATATGAAACACGCGCAAGGAAAATGTTGGCTTTCGCTCTGGTACCCTCTTTTTCTTCAAAGCCCTGATAGTGCTTTTAAGCACTTAACCAGTTAAGACTGATGACCACTTGAAGTCTGAGTAAATATCTGAGAACCGTCTTTCCAAATACTTATCAAATGGTGCACAGAACTGCTTACAACTATTGTGAACATGGTGACAACTGTCTCCGTCAATATTCAACAGATGGTTTGCTTTCTTGGTCCTAATTTGCTGTTCAAACCCTGTCTTGGACCCATGCATCACATTGCTGGAATCCACAAGTATGAAAACACAATTTCTCCATGGAATACTAGAAGCACCAAAAAGATCATACACAGCACTGTAGATTGAAGTAGCATCAACTTTAATTACATCCATCGTGCTCAAATGTTCAACTCTTACATCACTTTCAATATAGTATGATGCCAATATCGATAACATTCGTTTCAAATTCTTCCCTGTGCTTTCATCAATATTTAGTGAAAATGGATGTTTGTTGAGGTTCTGAACTGTTTCCTCAGAAAAATTCCTTCCTAAACATAAGTCATCTTGTAAGAGGTGGCTGTCCTATCCATAGACATCGTTAAAGCTGGCTTGTCTCTTGCCATTGTCTGTCAAAGCTTCACAAGAGTTGGTGCCATAGTCATGGGCAAAGAGTTCTCAGCAATTACACGAAGAATAAGTGGCTGCAAAGAAAAAACAGAGGAAATGTTGAGTGAGACGTTGACAATTGTATCACTGAGTATACAATCTGTTCAACCATTCAAGGAGATAATACTGTGAATATGTCGAGTCAAGATACTTTTTTAAAGATTTTTTCTGAATAGTTTATCCCATGAGATGTGCATACAGTGCATGCAAAGTGTATTATAACTAAATCAATCATTTACAAAATATTAAAAATACAAATTTTTGTATCGAAAAATATTCAAAATTACTAAGCCCAGAGCCACAAAATACGTTTTGACAACTGAAATATTTTTGTTTCACAAAATTTCACTAAAAAATGTTTGTTCAGTAACTGGTGTGGCTCAAGAAATAAAAGAAATGTTTCGACGATTTTTTGGTATTTCGTATCAAGCAGTTCCCTAGTTTTATTTATTTTTTTCCCCAAAACATATCTTATGACCCTGCATACCTGTATTGAAAATAGTTTCTTCATTAACGCTATATATTCTGCAGGAAGGTGTTCTGCTGACTGTTTCATTATGGAAGGCTGAAAGGTCCCCTTGCTGTCCCAGTGCTTTGGCCTTGGCATGCTTTGGGGGACTGAGAGAATTGGTTCCTTCCTGTCGTCTTGATTTTAAATAGCATTTTTTTTGGAGCCCTCCCCCTTCCCAATGGCTCCCATACACACTGCTACCTCCATCCCATGGACAGTCTTCAGTTTTTGCAGACATGTCAGCACACTTAAAATAAAAAAAAACGCGATAAATTGTAAAAAAAAAAAGAAAAAAAAAAGGGGGTGGTGAATCGTCAATTGGAGCATATCGTCCGGTCCCTCCCACCCCCCCCCCCCCTCCGTTTGCATCGCACAACAACTTGTCCAAAGCTGGGTAGAGTTAGTCCCAATTATATTACAGAATTTGTGCCTATGTTTGGACTGGGTAGAGTTCGCACAGAAAAAAAGATGAATAATATAAACTCACCTGTTGTGTCGCTATTCTGTCACACATTGGTACACATGTTGAATCAATTTTAGGATTCTGATGTTTTTTGGCCTCTCCTGTTCCGAACATCGAGACTAAAGAATAGTTTGTTTTTATTTCAGATAGAGCATTAATGTGGAATGCTGTCTCACAAAGATTTTCCAGAGCTTTGTATCCCCTTGATCCATAATTCATCAATTTATTGCATACAACACAAATACACTTTCCAGCAAAATCCACTTTCTTGAAAAAATCTCCAATCTTGTACTCGTTAATCTTTCCGTCTTTCATTTTAATCGTGACGGATTTCTGAAGCCAAGCAAAACAGAACTTATTTTTGACACAGTTGTCATTGTACCAGCTGCCTTCTTTTACAATGGAATTCATTTCAATAAATGAATGTTTGAAAACTCCTTTGAAAAATGTGTTGAAAAAAATCACAAAGTGTGTAGTTTCTTTGTTCAAATTCAACAAAGCGCAATTTGCAAGGTTTGATAGAGAGAGATATGAAATGGCCTGTGACTGGCTCGATTTTCTATACTTCAAACAGTATATGAGTGCAAACAGCCAATCACATAGTGCAATAAAGAGCGTATGGATCACAAACGGAACTAAAGAGAAACAGCCGGTGCTCTTATTCTCATCTTCAATTCAAACATAAATGTCCGGAAGCATCAATTCCGACACACCCCAACTACCCCAAACACCCCCCTCAAATTTGGGCATGTCTCAAAAATGGTCCTCCTAAATCCCAAAAAAGTGGAAATCCACCGAAAAAGTGGAAAATTCTCATGCCTGAACAGGATTCCACTGTATTGAAAAACTTCAGTGATAACGAATCATGGTTTTATAAACTCCAGGCCCAAAGTTAGGATTTCAAATTTTCCGTAGTGGTGGAGAAAGAGTGTAATATTTTCCAGTTCCTGGGTCATTGAGCAACGTTCCAACTTGAAACCTAACTCAATCTACACTTCTTGCAACAAAAATAAATGAAAGAGGTCTGAACAGTTTTTTTTATTTTTAATCCTTCAAAGAATTACTTTCATTCAATGTCAGTAAATCTTTAAAATAACAAGACTCCAAGCAGCCTTAATCATTCACCTGATAAAATTGGCTAAAGAACTATTTACGGTCATATTCTGCATCTACATATTAATATTGTTAATCTAATTTGACTATGGGAGTAATAAGTGTGGGGGAGAAGGCTCCGTTGGATTTTTTTTTTTCTTTTTTTTTGGGGGGGAGGGGGGGGGGGGGGGGGAGAAAAATCACTCAAATCTGTTCAAAACACATTTTGAACCTAAGATAAAAAAATCACCTAGTTGAGCCCCTCAAACTTGACACAGATTTTGACTGGTAAATCTGAAGAAGATTTTTAAATAAATCTCATCATATTACACGAAATTAAAATTTGGGTTCCGATAGGGAGACCAAATATGAACCCAGGGACTTGTTTTGAACACACCCAAATTTGACCCCTCTAAGAATATTGCATATCAGGTATCAATCAAGTCTGATTGGTAGTTCTGGATTTTTGTAATTTTGTAAAAGTATTTTGTGGGTGCTAACAGAATTATGATCCTTGTGGTTCCCTCTATGGGCATGGCTAACTCAGTTCAATTCAGCCCTGTAGTTTTTGAGAAGTCGATAATGTAAAATTCTTGCCGTATGAAAGACAGAAAGTGATCATTAAGGTTCCCTTTGAGCTGTGCTCAGGGGAGCTAATAACAATTTGTTTGCGTACATAACTACTTGATTGTCATATACTTAAAACAAGCACTTCCTTAAAAAGGATATATGAAACATAAGGGTATTAGGCCCCACAAAGTAGATTTTCTGTTTCTCAGGCCACGTTTTGTAAAACTGCATGTGGGCGGGCAGTTTTTTATTTTCTTTTTTGTTTTTGTAATTATTTCTTTGCAATCAAAAGTTCATGTTAACGTTCTTGGTTTGTTTTATGTTTTAGGCTTCATAATCAACAAAATAGCATGGAAGGTGGAGTATTTCATTCCTTGAGTGCAAGAAGGCTTTGCAATGCTAAAGCACTGCAAAGCCTTGTTGCACTCAGGGGACAAATTTATCAATTTTATTAACTTGGGTAAAATATCAGACATAAACCATTTCATTTATTTTTTTAAGTTTGCATTGGTTATAAAAATAGAGCATGCGATAGTCAAAGAAGGTCCAAGAAACAGATTTTTATCTTTTTTATTAGGCCTTTTATATAAAACTTTTTTTTTTATCTAATGGTCAACTTTTTGCGAGCTGGATGAGATACTATCACATCATCATCAGGGTAAGATTTCATAAATAAAATATTTGTGAAATTGAGATCAAATGACAAAGAACAAACAAAAATAGCATCGGAGATACAATGTTCTCACATTTCTCTTTCAAAGGGTAATATTTTACAGTGTCATGAGGAGGAAAGCAGATAGATAATCTTAGGTTCCTATCTAAATTCTCTGTCTGCTCTTGTAGACAAAGTACTGTATACAAAGTAAAGTCAAGATTAACTAGAGTGATGTCACGCATGCAGCCCGACTGTCCCAGCAATGTCAATGCTAAGACACAAAATAGTCTGAGCCATTTTTTATTTAACCATTTACCTAACGAATCTGCCATATCTGCACTTGTGATATACAAAAATTGCTATTCAAATTTTATTTTTTCATTTCTCTACCCCAAAACATACCTCATGACCTATTAATGGAACAAGCTTGATGAGCTTGTTCCAATAAGGAGTAATAAGCCATGGTTAGAAGTAAATGAAAGTGTCAATGACACTGTAGCTCAACTTGACAAGACAAAGACATGTACATGTATATGTATAGTATGTGACACAGCAATGACAAACATCTAGGTAATGACCTGATAACAAAGGTACATATAAAGTATTGTAACGGTCTGTACATAAATATTGACCGTTGCCTGTAACAAATGTATAGGTAAAGTATTGTAAAGGTGGGTGACAGTCAGATGCTAAACTAGAAAAAAATCTTTGAGTCCCAGAGTGGGTCTGACTGAACCCCAAAATATTTGTTCTCATAGCACAGTGATAACAAAGGCACCCCAAAACACACTCATTCCTGTCCCAAGGTGAAAACAAAGGTACCCAAGAAGTTTCGTGAAGATCAGTTCACAAATATGAGCTGTGTAGAAGTTGTGACAAAAACTGATTGGACCTAATTTCGGTACAAAATGGCCATTGGCAGCCATCTTGAATTTTGGACCGCACCCAGAAACACTCGTTCTCGTCCCAAGGTGATAACAAAGGTACCCAAGAAGTTTTGTGAAGATCGGTTCATAAATACAGCCTCTAGCCCGAGCCGTATTGACATGTGCACTTACAGTGTATAAGAAGCACTGAATAAATCAAAGTTCATCTAATTTGCATAATTTCTGCACAAGAAAGAAACCCGTACTATATGTTATGTATTCCATGTTACTAAACATTCATACAAAAATTTATTCAAATCAGAACTTTCATACAGAAGTTCTGTACAAAAAAGACTGATTGCACTAATTTTGGTACAAAATGGCTGCTGGTGGCCATCTTGAATTTTGGACCACACCCAAAAACACTCGCTCTCATCCCACGGTGATAACAAAGGTACCCAAGAAGTTTCGTAAAGATTGGTTCATAAATATGGCCTCTAGTCTGAGCTGTATAGAAGTTGTGTACAAAAAACTGATTAGACCTAATTTCGGTACAAAATGGCCACTGGCAGCCATCTTGAATTTTAGACCGCACCCAGAAACACTCGTTCTCGTCCCAAGGTGATAACAAAGGTACCCAAGACATTTCGTGAAGATCAGTTCATAAATACAGACTCTAGTCTGAGCCGTATTGACATGTGTACTTACTGTGTGTAAGTCGCACTGAAAAAATCAAAGTTCATCTAATTTGCATAATTTCTGCACGAGAAAAAAACCCGTATTATATGTGATGTATCCCATGGTACTAAACATTCACACAAAAAATTATTCAAATCAGTGCTTTCATATGGAAGTTCTGTGCAAAAATCTGATTGCATCTAATTTTGTACAAAATGGCTGCCATTGGCCATCTTGAATTTCGGACCGGACCCAAAAACACTCGTTCTCGTCCCACGGTGATACCAAAGGTACCCAAGAAGTTTCGTAAAGATCGGTTCATAAATACGGCCTCTAGCCCGAGCCATATTGGCATTTGCACTTACAGTGCTGAAAGTAACCCCAAAAAACATCAAAATTAGCCTAATTTGCACAATTTACGCACGAGAAAAAAACCTGTATTATATGTGATGTATCCCATGGTACTAAACATTCATACAAAAAAATATTCAAATCAGAGCTTTCATATGGAAGTTCTGTACAAAAAACAGATTTCTGCATCGTCGGTACAAAATGGCGGCTGGCAGCCATCTTGAATTTCGGACCGCACCCAAAAACACTCGTTCTCGTCCCACGGTCATAACAAAGGTACCCAAGAAGTTTTGTAAAGATCAGTTCATAAATACGGCCTCTAGCCCAAGCCATATCCAATTGTTGACATACGGACAGACGAACAGACGGACGACGGGCCATGACAAAAGCTCAAATTTGGCTTCGCCAAAGTTGAGCTAATAATTACAAAAATAAACAATAAAATAAACAAGAGGCCCCACAGGGCCTGAAGCACCCACCATGAACAAAACGTTATATAAACTGAGGCCACGAATGAATCTACATTAAGCAATGTGATTAACCTGAGGAATATACTCATACGTCATAAGAAAAAGCAGGCAACTCAGAGTGAAACTTTTCAAAGTGGACTAATTGCCACATTTGGCGAATGTCGCCCAGATAACCGACATGCCTGCCACACAGGTACACGAAGTCTCGCAACATCAACCGAATGTATTCATGAAAGAATTCGGAATCCAAATACAGTTACTGTTCAGAAATCATATGCTCTTATGAAAGACCAACCACAGGAAGGAAATCAACTAAAGAGTTGATATGCCCCTGATGTCACCGTTAGACCACATCCCACTCGCCAATCTAAGAGCAATGAAAGACATGCATATAATTGAATGCATATGAGGCTTACAGGAAGAGCACTACGTCCTGCCCTGTAATGTAATTGCCTCTTAACATATTAAGAGGAGAGGGGGGAGGGGGGGTCGACAGATAAATCATGTCGAACTCCCCTCACCTGCATTACTTGAACTGCTAGATAAGTAAGGCTGGCGCAGTAATATAAAGGCTTGGAACAGTGACAAATTCCTTTGATTCAAATTCGATGAATAAATAATATCAAACCCCCCTCACCTGCATTACTTGAATTACTAGATAAGTAAGGCTGGCGCAGTAATATAAAAGCTTGGAACAGTGACAAATTCCTTTATCACTATATGAAAAAGAAACCTCATGCTATATTCCCAAAGCTATACTGCTACTGCTATTCTCAATGAAGAGTAAAACAGCTAAAAAGCTTATAGTTAGTCAAAGCAAGCATAATCACACTAACAAGCATAATCACACTAACCTGGCGCAACTCGTAATGCTTTAGTGTTAGTTATCTAGAATAGTATAGAAACCGTAGGGCTCCCTCACATCTGACCGACTCCATAATGCCACTAAGGATGGAGGGGAACGTGATGAACATGGCACTATTGCAGGGAATATACCCGTTGAAACAGCGTTGACATATCCCTTGAAATCAAGACAGTGTGCCATGGTGCCAAGTAATACACCATATAGACATAATATCCAATCCACCAAGTGGAAATATAATTCACAACAAAAGTATTGGATAAAAAAGAAGCGGGAGATAGAAAAACTATATTCCAGCACCCGATCATAAAAACCTAGATAAACTCCTTGCGACTCGTTCCGAATATAGCAAGAAATATAGTCCTGAAAAAGAGTTAACTATAAGCATTCAAAAGAATGCTCATTAATCACACTAGTTAATATGCAGTCATCAATGGGCTAAAAGCCTCAGACAACTAACACAAAAACAATACAAGGAGAAAACAGACTCTTCTCTTGCAATGGTACCTTGTCCGATAAGACAGTGGTCTCAGCCTGGCTGAAGCAGCCAAAGATCTTCCTATTCGTGAAGACAATTATATGGCTGTTAACTGCAGCCCTAGAAGCTCACTAAAGGAGACTCACAACGCTAGCCACTAATGACAGGGAAAACACTGCTCATAATTCTAGCTAGGCTACTATAGTGTCAACAATAAGACTAAAGTCTGTGACACTAAGGAAAACAACACCGAGAAGGAAAAATGATCTCTTTCCTTTAGCGGTTCTATTCCTAAAAGACAGTGGTCTCGGCCTAGTTAAGGAAACTTAGAAGACTTCAGTGTAATTTTTGTGACTACAGAAAGCTCACTAGATGGAGACTTACAATGTTAGTCGCTCAAGTTAAGGGGAAAAGGGTCACACCTGATTCTTATAAGGCATCAACAAAAAGACTAAAAGCTCCAGACGCCAAAGAATACAACACTGAGAAGGAAACAACATACTCTTTCCTTTTAATGGCCCTAATTCCAAAGAGACAGCAGTCTCAACCTAACTATGGGCTATCAATCTTCTATTCGTAAGGAATAGATCATTGCCTTTCTTATACTATTGCTAAGTCAAGGGAGGTGTCGTTAATCGGACCAAAAGCCTTCAACACCTGAGCCAAAAGATCTGGGAAGCAAAGATCTTCGTCTTTCCTTCGCCTGGTACCTTAAGCTGTTTTTTGCCTAGCAAATGCAGACTTTTGTTTAGATGGAACAACATTCTAAGAGCTTTGAAATAAAAATTTATAGTGTTAATGTGCCGTTCCGTGAGGGATGGAGAATCAACCTCCGTAGCCCTCTCACCATCTGAATGTTCCACCCAAATGTACAGATGACTGAACCAACCCAGCACCATTCAACAGCTCACTACCAGGGCCTGTTGATGGCAGAACCTGCAACTACTGGGATGCTGCGCAATTTGTGGCAACAAGTCCATAAAGGAGGCTTGAAGAGCAGCAATTATCCACTTCTTCACCATATGCTGCTCACAGGATGGAGATCTGACCCCAGATCTATCGACGCATGTCCTGTATAAAAATGTCTTGAATGACTAGGTACAGGTTAATCAAACTTCGGTGATGAAGATTGGGAACATCTCTGTGGAACAGCATGAACATGCGAAGTTGGATAGCTAGTCTGCAGTCTAACGTGCTTCATCGATGAAGCAGAGGAAGAAGCCATAGCTGTAACCAGCCCCGGCTGCAGTGTGGAAGAAGCGTCCCAAACCGCAAGCATGAACAGGCATCCTAACTCAATAAAGTTTCTCGAATCGAAAACAGTCGACCCCAACTGCTGATGGAACGGAGAGGGTTCTCCAACTTGCGGTCTGGTTCCAGACCTCGCCGAGCGTGCCATTTAGAAACTTGAAGGCTTCTACCCCTTAGCATGCTTATCCATGGAAGAAAAGGAAGCTGTACCAACGGCCAACGCTAGCTGAAGTGTGGAAGGAGCATCCCGACTCGCACATTTTGGATGGTGCTCCCAAGAATTCAATAAAAAATTCTTCGATAAAAAAGCCGAAAGAGCTTGGGAGTATAACATGAGGGTTCAGGAGGGGGAAGGGAAGTAATACTAACAGAACAACAGTGGAATCATATTAAAATGACAATGTTCAAAAGCATATCCCGAAATTGGGGAACCTGAATAATTTTACATAAAAATTATAAAGTTACAGCCATGAACATCCGAAACCACCGTTATTCACTTCCGGAATCCTGCTACACTGTTGATTCCATGAAAACCATCATTGATTTGTGTCTGGCATCTTCAAAAATGAGAATTTATTGCACAGATGTCAGTTCAAATGTTTACTGACTTGGGTCAAACAAAAGAATGATGTTTTTGCCAATTCAGGTCTCTTCCTGGGTATTGCGCATGCGCAAGTACTAAATGTATGGAGGGCCAAATAGGACTTTTAATTTTCGGTATTGTATGTAAATTCTGGGGATTGGGGGGTTTAAAAATTTGTGTTTGGCCCCTAATAATATGGAGGTTGCACCAGCTAAGTCAGGGCCATTGGTTTTAGTATAAAATATGTTTTTTTGCATAAATCAAGTACTTATGACCCAATAATAGCACAAACCAAATTTGGTTCAAATCGGACCATCGGTTCAGAAAATTTTAAATTCATAGTAATTTGTATATTTTAATACTTACCAATGGCCCAGACTTAGCTGGTGCTAACTCAAAAATATCCAGGGCCAAACACAAATTTTGCCCCCCAATCCCCCAAATTTGCATGTAAAACCGAAAAAATTATGTCCTATGTGGTCCTCCATACTTTTGTGATCTGCGCATGTGCAATATCCAGGAAGCACCGAAATTGGCGCGAACTATCATTCTTTCTACAGTGCCTGCTAAATGTTATAATCAGTGGGAAGGTATGAGTGCCCACTCATGGGAAGGCCATCCCCATCTGAGCCATTGGTAAGTATAAAAAATATACAAATTACTTCGAATTTATAGTATTTTTATACAACAAACAATGGCCCAGACTTAGCTGAATCGTAAAAAAGGCTGGAGGGCCTAGGAGATAAAGAAAAATCCAATTACTCAATCACTTCTTAAATGATAGCTCCTACAGGAGAAAAGGAGAGATAGGAATTATATATATCTTTCTCATTTACGAGAAATGAGAAAGACATAACACCAAAAATGTAATTGAGCATTACATAATATATAATTCTCCATTTTAATGTCAGCATAACCCATTATGCTAATTCGGTGAAGGGAAGCCAATATATAAAGATAGTCCAGAGAAAGAGACTCTTTATACGCATTTAAAAGTGTCCGAGGATTGTATATTAATGCCCATTTGACATGTGACATATACAAATGCTTCATAGTGAGCTACACTTTAAAAACAATACATAAATGAGACATATTAATTTGCTTCACACCAAGCTACACATTAAAACCATCCTAGCAGTGACTCGGGATTACTGACACCGGAGGAGGTCTTCCCTTGCTTTTCACTATAAAGCCAGATGATAATAAGGGAAAAACCCTTCCCCCCCCCCCCCCACCTTCCCCTTGTTCTGAGGTATGTGACCAAAGAACAAAGAGGGCAGCAGAACAGCATCACTGCTGGAACGGGTTGCCTAAATAACTATAGATGTAAACGTTTAGTGGACAACATTCTAAGCAACAGATAGAGGGCCTAAACATCTAAGGTCACCGGAGATGGACTCTATATTTCTAAGGTAAAACTTGGCAAATGCAGAAGGCTGTGTCCAGTATGCAGCTTTCATGAGATCAGTAATGGCTATACTGTTAGAATAAGCCCAAGAAGTGGACAGCACTCTAACTTCATGCGCTGATATCTTATTTACAGAACGCTGATCCGAAGACGTTCCTGGAAGCTTCCTCCGCGAGAGGACCTTCTTTATCAAGGGAAGTCACGCACACTGCATCACAACCCGGAAGATCTCAACCTTCACATAGTTCTTTTCAACCTACTCACAATTGTTTACAATTGGCTGTAACGTAAGTGCAAGCCCTACTTCGGAACTAACTCAAGCTTTTAAGAAACTTTTCCAAACAAGCTGGAAAAGCAATAGAGTGCAAAAGCACAAAAAAGATTGAAAAAGGGTCAAGCGAGACCAGTGCTCAAAATTACAAGTACTTTCTCTGCACACCTCTTGCATTTACCGAGAACATGCGCAACAACCGTGACGTCAATTTCATATTTCCGCCAACGAGAAGTTTGTGATTTAGCAGGGAGGCATCGATATCTAAGATATCCCCAAGGAGGGTGGGCTTCCGGTAAACAATTGTGGTAGGTATGTTAAGAAACAAAATTTACTAAAAAAATTTAATTTCTTTTCAACCTACTCACAATTGTTTACAATTGGCTGAATAAGCAATAGGAGGAGGTGAATCACATAACCAATACCAACAAGAGCAGCAGAAAGAAAAGCAAGGAGGGTGGAGAACAATAGCGAAACCTGTAATGAAGATAGAGAGAAGGCACCTGAAAAGAACAAGTCTAAGCAAAACACAACCTCGATAAAAACAATTTTAACGAGGGTGCACAACAGCCTGAGCAGTAACGTGAGGGCAGAAAGAATAAAGGTTCTTAGATTGCTGCTGTAGGTGGCGGAGATAAAAGGAGGAGAAGGTAGAAGCATTCCTCCAGTAAGCCGCATTCATAACATCCCGGAGCCAAACGGAATTGGAGAACGCCCAGGATGTAGAAATGGCACGAACCTCATGAGCATTAAACCGGTTCGAAACAAGATCCAAAGCAGACAAGCTGGAATAAGCCAGCTTGATTGCAAGACAGATCCACCTGGAAATAGAATGGGAAGAGATAGACTGCCTCTTAGAAATGAGAGACAGAAAGAATCTCTCCTAATGAACTGAGTGTGATTAATGTAAGTCTTGATCGCTCGAACAGGACAAAGAAGAGGTCTCTGACCATCGACAGTGGGGAGAGCCCGAATGCAGATGGGAGGAGGTACCGAATCCGGAAGCTGATTCTTAGCCAGAAAAGAGCAATCAGTAGTGAAGGTGACACTGTTGGCCTCATTTCTGAAGAAAGCAGAATCAACAGATAGCGCATAGCGACTTATAGGTGAGAAAACGCGTATCGGTCTCAGATAAAGGCTCAAATGGCACCCCCTTCAAACAGTGCAACACCCATGCCAAGTTCCACTTGGGTGTAAGACGCAAAAAAGTGCCGAATGAGTTTGGAGAGAAAAAAATTACGACCAATGCACAGGTTTCCCACATAAGAGAAAGTATCAGACAGCATAGACCGATAGCCCTTCATCGTAATAGGCTGGAGGCCCTTGGAGTCAAAAAGATATACCAGAAAATCCACAATTTGAGCGACTGATGGATCACGGTAATCCACATTGTGATCTGCACACCAGCGGCAGAAAACTTTCCACTTCGCAGCACAAGTCATGCCAGTGGAATGTTGCCGCGATGCAGAAATGCACTCCACTGTTCGTCTCGAAAAACCTCTAAGTCGGAGACAGGACCTGATAAAAGACAGGCGTGAAGGGACAGGCTCGCCAGATTGTTGTGATACTTCCTGGGATGACCCTGGGAAAGAAGATCGCGACGTAGAGGTAGACGAATTGGCTAATCTGCCAACAGAGGCTGCAGCAGATTGATCCACACCCTCTGTGGAGACAGAGGTGCGATCAGAATGATCCTGCAACTGCAAGCACGAATCTTCGCTAATACTTGAGGAAGAATCAGTGCGGGAGGGAAGGCATAGCCGATCCAACCTGTCCAGTCCAGAGACAGAGCATCTACTGCAAATGCCAGAGGATCTGGACAAGGGGAGACAAAGGTCTCTACCTGATGTTTCCAGTGAGTGACGAAAAGGTCGACCTGAGGATGGCCTCACTGCTCGCAAATCACCTGAAACACCGACTGATGTAGCATCCATTCAGTTGGAAGGACACTGTCGCGTCGGGACAGGGAGTCTGCTAGGACGTTGAGATGCTCAGGAATGTGTCGAATGGACACCCGAGCGTTTACATCCCGCGCCAACAGAAGAAGATCCCGAGATAGCCGATACATGGGAATCGAATGTGTGCCTCCTTGATTCTGTATGTAGGCCACTACTGTTGAATTGTCTGAAAGAAGTAAGACAATATGGTCCGACAGGTGAGGGATCGAAAGCCGAAAACTCAATAGAAGAGCAAGGAGCTCCTTCTGGTTGATATGAAGGCCCACCTGCTCGCGGTCCCACTCGCCGAGAGTGGACAGACCAAGAGGATCCAACGTCGCACCCCAGCCCCGATCACTGTAAGGATGCGATCGGCCAAAGGAAGATCCAACGGAACACCCTGTGTCAGCCAGGGAACATTGGCCCAAGGGTGGAGGTGATAAAGCAGAGGCCGAGGAATAGGAAGTTTCAGGTCCAGCGGATCTACATTCGGATGCCAATAATCCAACAGGAAGTGTTGGAGAGGTCGGACAAACAAGCAACCGAGCGGAATGAGATCTGTCACCGAACTGCAAAGGCCCAGCATCCGAAGGAAAGTCCTGGCCGAGACCGAGGAAGACTGAAGCAGGTTCTGAGTCAAGGCAGAAAGAATCGTAGCCCGATCATTTGGGACGGACACCATACTGTGAAGAGTGTCGAAATCCATCCCCAAATGACGAAATTGCTGAGAAGGAAGGAGATCCGACTTCTCGCAATTGACTCTGAAACCCAGCGACGCTAGTAGGCAAAGAAACTGCTGGACATCTAACTCCAGAACAGCAGCATCGTGGTGCCGTTGGAGGATGTTGTCCAGGTAGGCTGACAAAGTCACAGCTGACTGAGTACGGTGGAAAGCAAGCACATGTGACATCAGTCGGGTGAAGGCTCAAGGAGCCAGGTTCAAACCGAACAGGAGAGCTCTGAATTGATAGACTCGATCCCGAATTGAGAACCGAAGGTATTTCCGTGACGCCAGATGAATGGGTACATGGAAGTAGGCATCCTTCAGGTCGATAAGCAGCAAAGTCGCCCTGATGAACTGAACGTCGAACTGACCGGAAAGTCTCCATACTGAAACGAGGAGCTATTATGTACTCGTTCAGGATACTCAGATCGATGACAGGACGAAATTGGCTGTTTTTCTTTGGCACCAAGAAAAGTCTCGAGTAAAACACTGTTAAAAGGGTGTTCCTGACCACCTCAATCGCCCCTTTGGAGAGGAGATTGTCGATCTCCTGCACCAGAAGGTCCCGACGTAGAGAATCGGAAGGGACCCGATGGAAGGACAGTCACAGACTGGATTGTATGACGTCGAGGACCCAAGTGTCTGACATTATCTCTGTCCAACGGCCGTAAAACAGCGACAGCCTTCCCCCGACTGGAGGCGAATCGAGGTGAGAACCTTCACTTGCAGCCTCGACGAGGCCCCCGAGAGAAGAAACCACCACCTCGGGAAGGGACAGAGTCCTGAGACTTTCCTGCCTGAGGCTGCCAGCGAGCCTGGCCGCATCGGCGCTTCTTCTGAGCAGAAGGAGCAGACGGAGCCAAAGGCATAGCCGACGGAGCCGATGAGGCAGACGCAGCAGGACACTTGGCGGGCCTGGAACGACCACCACCCGCAGCAGCAGATTGGTCAGCTGTCGCTGCAAAAGCTAGTCCTTCGAATGACGAAGAACCTCACCATGGACAGCTTCCATGGAACCATGGAACAACTGAGGTCCAACCAAAGAGGCAGACCTCAGAACAGCACGCTGCTCAGAAGGAAGGGATGGATTAGAATCCAACAACGCATCCCAGCACGCCAGCTCAAAATTAGCCGTGTTACAGGTGTAAGCGTGTGTCAAGTTCAAGACAGCCTGTGACAAAATGCGAAAAGGCCCCTGTGCATCATCAAACTCCCCTTGTGGAAAATATTCAGCCAGGGCAGCAACGACATGGTTTGCGAGATATAACATACGCAGCATCTCTCGGGACAGGCCCACCATAGATTCAACTACCGACATCGGGAGAACTGCCGACTTAGGCTTAGTTAACCCGAGGGAAGAAGAATCCTCATCCGCAGTAGTCATCCCTTGGAAGACTGATGGACTCTATATTTCTAAGGTAAAACTTGGCAAATGCAGAAGGCTGTGTCCAGTATGCAGCTTTCATGAGATAAGTAATGGCTATACTATTAGAATAAGCCTAAGAAGTGGACAGCACTCTAACTTCATACGCTGATATCTTATTTACAGAACACTGATCCGAAGACGTTCCTGAAAGCTTCCTCCGTGAGAGGACCTTCTTTATCAAGGGAAGTCACGCACACTGCATCACAACCCGGAAGGTCTCAACCTTCACATATTTCTTTTCAACTACTCACAATTGTTTACAATTGGCCGTAACGTCACGATCTTCTTTCCCAGGGTCATCCCAGGAAGTATCACAACAACCTGGCGAGCCTGTCCCTTCACGCCTGTCTTTTATCAGGTCCTGTCTCCGACTTAGAGGTTTTTCGAGACGAACAGTGGAGTGCATTTCTGCATCGCGGCAACATTCCACTGGCATGACTTGTGCTGTGAAGTGGAAGGTTTTCTGCCGCTGGTGTGCAGATCACAATGTGGATTACCGTGATCCGTCAATCGCTCAAATTGCGGATTTTATGGTATATCTTTTTGACTCCAAGGACCTCCAGCCTATTACGATGAAGGGCTATCGGTCTATGCTGTCTGATACTTTCTCTTATGTGGGAAAGCTGTGCATTGGTCGTAATTTTTTTCTCTCCAAACTCATTCGGCACTTTTCTTTCAATAGGCCTCGAGTTTTGCGTCTTACACCCAAGTGGAACTTGGCATGGGTGTTGCACTGTTTGAAGGGGGTGCCATTTGAGCCTTTATCTGAGACCGATATGCGTTTTCTCACCTATAAGACGCTATGCACTATCTGTTGATTCTGCTTTCTTCAGAAATGAGGCTAACAGTGTCACCTTCACTACTGATTGCTCTTTTCTGGCTAAGAATCAGCTTCCGGATTCGGTACCTCCTCCCATCTGCATTCGGGCTCTCCCCACTGTCGATGGTCAGAGACCTCTTCTTTGTCCTGTTCGTTCGATCAAGACTTACATTAATCACACTCAGTTCATTAGGAGAGATTCTTTCTGTCTCTCATTTCTAAGAGGCAGTCTATCTCTTCCCACTGGTCTCGCTTGACCCTTTTTCAATCTTTTTTGTGCTTTTGCACTCTATTACTTTTCCAGCTTGTTTGGAAAAGTTTCTTAAAAGCTTGAGTTAGTTCCGAAGTAGGGCTTGCACTTATGTTACAGCCAATTGTAAACAATTGTGAGTAGGTTGAAAAGAAAGAAATACGTGAAGGTTGAGACCTTCCGGGTTGTGATGCAGTGTGCATGACTTCCCTTGATAAAGAAGGTCCTCTCGCGGAGGAAGCTTCCAGGAACGTCCCATAACAGACACCTGAGAAGATTGATCCATGGTTTCTGTGGCGACAGAGATGCTACTAACAGACTATTGCACTTCAACTGCTTGATCTTTAACAAGATCTGTGGAATCAACAGAGTTCGAGAATACACGTATCCCATCATTCCGTCCCATGAATCTGAGAGAGTGTCTACTGCATACGCTTGATGATCTGGACATGGTGACATGTAAGTCTGCAACTGATTGTGGAGCTATGTCGCAAACAAGTCTATCATAGGTCGATCCCACTGGTAGCAAATCTGTCTGAAAACTCGCTTATTGAGAGTCCACACTGATGGCAACAGGCGACCTTTCCGAGAATGCGAATCTGCTAGTACGTTCAGATGGACCGATAGATGAACTTGATGCTTCAATGCATACAGAATTTTTTCTGCTAGTTCTCATAACAGAATGTGTGTCTCCCTGGTTGCTGATGTACGCTACTACTGTTGAGTTGTCCGACAATATTTGAACATGCGCGTCTGCTATAATGTGCATCCACTTTTGTAGCGCTAACCATATTGACATCATTTCTTTGATTTTTATGTTTTTCTTCAGGAACCCAAGGTCCCAAAGACCCTGGCACTTCTAGTCTTTCATGCTCAGGGTCGTGCCCAAACCTGTTTGACTCACATCCATCATAATTGTGAAAGCTGGATCCGGCAGCTGCAGCGGAACTCCCTGAGTTAACCACTGAATATCTGCCCAAATCTGGACCTTTTGTTTTACCAGGTCCATTAAAACAATACTGGTCTCAAGCGAATGCGTCATCCCACTCCAGTTCTGAGTAAAGAATATCTGGAGGGGACATGTGCGTAAGCGACTCATCGGAATAAGATCTGCAGCCACTCCACACAACCCCATCAGTCACATAAATTCCCTCACTGTTAATGCGCCTGAGTGTAGACAAAAGCGAGCATAACAACTGACTAATTTCACTCAGGGTAACAGCAGACGAACCAGATTGTTGTGAGTCTCGAAGCTCATTCCCAAGTGAGTGAACGATTTGGACAGAGCTAGAAGACGAGACATCGGAGCAATAATAGCAGACTCTGAACATCGTTCTGAAGAGTAGTTTTGTTGCCGAATCTCTGAAGAATGTCGTCCAAGTAAGCTGACGTTACCGCAGACGAATGAGCTCAGAAGTGAGACATTACCGAGTTCCTTATTTGAGTGAATGCCCAGGGCACTAGATTCAGACTGTAGCACATTGCTCGGAACTGATACACCATCCCTTGAACGGCAAACTGTAGGTACTTTCTGAATGCCGGATGTACCAGGACATGAAAGTATACATCCTTTTGATCTATGCTTGCCACATAGTCGTTCACTCGAATGCTCGTCCTTACTGACTGAATGGTTTCCATATGGAACTTTGAAGCTACGATAAGTTTGCTTATCCAGGTCAAGTCTATTACGGGTTGGAACGAGCCGTCTGGCTTCCATACAAGAAACAGGTGACTGTAGAAACCTCGAGAATCTTGGTTTTCGACGACCTCTATTGCTTCCTTTACCTCCGATAGGAGAGACTCTCTTTTCGTAGGATTTGATGGAAGTTGTTCCAAAGTGGACTTCATGTTAGCGGTGGTTTTGCTCGGAAAGATAGCCGTAGGCCGTCCGAGACCACACTTTTCACCCACTGGTCTTCCGTAATAGTTATCCAGTTTGTCGCAAACCTTGATAACCTTCTGCCAACTGGAAAGCAATAGAGGTTCTGACCATCAACTGTAGGACCTGCGAGGCTTACGGGAGGAGAAACCATGTCCTCCTCGCGAAGAGCCTCGCCCCTCGGGAGTCTGACTGGTTGTCTCGGCCAGACCTACACCCCCTTCCTGAGTCGCTATATTGACGATCCCTAGAGTAAGTGTAATAGGATTTCTTATATCCTTGCTAGGAGTTCCTTTTAGACAACTTTTATCCTGAACCTCCTCCTTTACTCTTCTGTGCTGTTGCAGGTTTATTGGACGCCAACTTAAGAAGCAGAGTGTTTGATGCTTTCTTTGTAGCATGGTCGTAGACCAAAGAAAGCTTGTTGTCAAAGATTTTATAACCGGATACTGGAGCGACTCGTAGAGAGTTTTTCATCTTGCCATCTATTAAGGATGACAATGCAAGGGCTCCAACATGTCTAATTAATTCCAAATTAGCCACTGTTAAGGAGGAGTTATACGTGGTAAACATAACAACCCTGGAAAGAACTCTTAAACAGGTACGAACGTCGTCAAATTCTTTCCCATTGAGAAGTTGCGCCATAGCTCTTGGGTCATCTGCGTAAGCCATAGGGTCTAAATTCGCTTCGTTAGAAGAAATTGCCGTCTCAATTGTGTCCGAGCGAATAGTGAATGATGAAGGTAAGGACATGTCTAGGTGCTCAGCCTGCTCATCCAAATGCAGAGGAACTCTCTGGACATCTTCCCCGACCATTTTAAATGAATGGTCCAAGAAACGGTAAACATACGGAAGATGACCGCCTTTCTTCTTTCCACTGGAAAGATTAAATATTGCGTTGTCTAAATGGCTGAAGGCCTGCGACACCTGTCTAGACTGTACCAGAAAGGACAGGACCTCCTCCTTTGTCCGGATAAAGTCAGCATCCAATGACGCCAGCAGTTTCTTTCGAGCGGTCGCAGCATTCTGATTCTCAGGAACAAACTCAGGGAAGTATTGATGAATTAGATCCATCGCCACCATGTGTTGTTCTGAAAAGGAAGGGTAATCCTCTTCCATATCCCTTTCACCATCCGACTGAATCAGATTAGACTCACGATCATCGGCATCTGAACGCACAGACGACTAGACCGACCCAGCACCATCCGACAGCTCAGGCTCTAAGACTACCGTAGGCTCCTCCTGCACTTGCTGGGATGCTGCTATGAGCTGTGCAATCTGCGACAGCAAGTCCATGATGCAGGCCTGATGAGCAGCGCTCTTCTGTTTCTTGACCGCAGGCTGCTCCTGGGACGGTGTGTCCGAATGGCTCTTTTCTGCGGACGTCCCGATGAATGAGGCCTCATCTCCTTGGCTACTGGATGGTCAAACTTCTTTGACGATGAGTGGTCCTTTCTCAGTGATGCAGACTGGATATCAGAAGTCACGTTGCCAAGGTGCAGTCGTGTGTACTTGGTAGATGCTGGTAAAGAAGCCGTAACTGTAGCTGATGCTGGCTGTGAATTGAACAGAGCAACTCGGACGGGAGGCATGAATATATGCTCTGACTGACGCAAGTTCCGAACCATCACATTTGGCCCCATAGCTCCAGATGTTGTTAGGAAAGAGAGGGGGCTCTCTCGATCGCAGTCCTTTCAGACCTCGCCGAGCTTCCCGTTGAACTTGCCGACTTCGTCTTCTTCTCTGTTAAAGTGCTCGCTCTACCCCTTCCACTCTTCTCGACCGCAACAGACACACCCGGCGCTGCAGTACCCACGGACGGAGAAACCGCTTCACCGGTCGAGCTAGCTGGCAACAGGGAGCTGAAATCACTGGTGTGTGGTTTTTTGCCCTACCTAATATTCATGAGCACTTTTGCCGCTATCTCTGTTTGAACATCTAAATGCGATGACAGAAGCACACTCTCTGAAGGCGTCATGTAAACACCACCATGTTCTTGTTCATCTGAAATAGAAACTGAGAAACTAGATTGACTTTGTGGCGAGAGGATCGACATTGGTCTCTCGCCGCTAACAACGTACCGTGACACCCATCTCCAACATCTGTCATCCCATTCGACACATGTGGAGCAAGAATTAGTGCGAGTACACTGACTACAGGCAATACAACCATCATGTAAACCAGAGGAAGCCTTCCTCGCATTGCAATTTGAGCAATAAGCTTTCATTTTGAATCAAATTAAAGTCGACTGTACTCGCACCAACTCCCAATAATTATATGAAAAAGATACATAATAATAATATTCAAAACAATAATTCGAAAAATAATTCTCAAAAAAAAAATTCTAAAAAATTTTGACAGGAGCCCAAGTCCCCAAATGAAACGATGATACCAAATGGATCCCGATAGAGCCTAAGTGTGGACAAAATTTTTTTTTATTATCCAAAAATTAAATGCTACACTATCGGAATACAATAATGTATCTTACAATAGTTCTACCATGATTAATAAATAGGAAACTACATATATAAACAGAGCGTTGTCAATGTAAACAACGACAGAATGAAAACCGGAAACAAAACCCCAGGCACTGAATAACACGGCCCAAAGTCAGTAACAGATTTTGAACTATCCGATGTAAAGCAAGATCTTCATCAGAAGAAAAAACGATACATCAGATGTATGATGCATGACCAAAAACGCCTAAGGTGTGGACGTAACCACGGGAATACACAAAAATAAACATTCTATGTAACACATTAAACTCCCAAGAAATTTATAAAAACAATTTCAATAAAACAAGCCAAAAAGCATTGGAGTTTAACTGGGGGGCTTCAAGAAGGATAGGGAAGGAACACTTAACAAACAGTGGCAAAACCATTAGCAAGAATGATGACGTCAGGCCCATGTCCCAAAATTGGGAAACATGAAATGATTTTTGACAAAATTATAAAGTTACAGCCCTGAACACTCCAAACCACCGTTTCTTCCATCAATCATCCTATGGTGTCCTTGGATCCACCAAATTCACCATTGATTTATGTCTGGCATCATTAAAACTGAGATTTAAAAGTACAGAAGTCAGTTTGTTGTTATCTGACAGAGGGCCAAACAAAGAATAATGGTTGGAGCCAATTTCGGTGCTTCCTGGATACTGCACATGCACAGATCACAAAAGTATGGAGGACCACATAGGACATAATTTTTTCGGTTTTGCATGCAAATTTGGGGGATGATGGGGTGCAAAATTTGTGTTTGGCCCTGGATATTTTTGAGTTAGCACCAGCTAAGTCTCGGCCATAGGTTGTTGTATAAAAATATAGAAATTTTGAGCAGGGTCAAAAATCTTTTCCCTCCCATTATAAAGGCAAATATTGCTTCACAAACTTTGTTTGAACAATCTACACCTCAAAAGGAAGCTCCATACCAAATATGAAGTCATTATACCAGCTGATTCATGAGATTTTTTTTGAAATTTTGGAGCATTTTCCCCCACCCCCTGGACAAATTGAGTTGAACAAAAATGCAATGCCCTCTCAGCAGCATCAATCACACAAACTTTCACTTGAATCGGCCCAGTTGTTTTGGAGGAGAAGCCCAAAACATTGTGTTGACTGACGGATGGATGGACAGACAGATGGGTGACAGATGGCGAGCAATTAGATAAGCTCAGCTTGACTATGTCAAGGTTAGCTAAAAACCATCTGCCAACAAGCAATTTTATAAATAATGGCCTGAGAAACAGATCTACATTGTGAGGCCTTATTAAAAAATAATTTCCCAACAAAAGAAAGTTCAAAAGCCAATCAAATAGAATGAGATGAAAGTGTCAATGACACTGTAGCTCAACTTGTTAAGACATGTACATGTATAGTATGTGACACAGCAATGACAAACATCTAGGTAATGACCTGATAACAAAGGTACATATAAAGTATTGTAATGGTCTGTACACAAATACTGAACGTAGCCTGTAACAAATGTATAGGTAAAGTATTGTAAAGGTGGGTGACAGTCAGATGCTAAACTAGAAAAGAAATCTTTGAGTCCCAGAAGGGGTCTGACTGAACCCCAAAATATTTGTTCTCATAGCACAGTGATAACAAAGGCACCCCAAAACACACTCGTTCATGTCTCAAGGTGAAAACAAAGGGACCCAAGAAGTCTCGTGAATATCAGTTCATAAATACGAGCTGTATAGAAGTTGTGACAAAAAACTGATTGGATCTAATTTTGGTACAAAATGGCCACTGGCAGCCATCTTGAATTTTGGACCGCACCCAGAAACACTCGTTCTTGTCCCAAGGTGATAACAAAGGTACCCAAGAAGTTTTGTGAAGATCGGTTCAAAAATACAGCCTCTAGCCCCGAGCTTATTGTCATGTGCACTTACAGTGTATAAGTAGCACTGAATAAATCAAAGTTCATCTAATCTGCATAATTTCTGCATGAGAAAAAAACCCGTACTATATGTGATGTATTCCATGTTACTAAACATTCCTACAAAAATTTATTCAAATCAGAACTTTCATACAGAAGTTCTGTACAAAAGACTGATTGCACTAATTTTGGTACAAAATGGCTGCTGGTGGCCATCTTGAATTTCGGACCACACCCCAAAACACTCGTTCTCAACCCACGGTGATAACAAAGGTACCCTAGAAATTTCGTAAAGATCGGTTCAAAAATACGGCCTCTAGCCTGAGCCGTTGAGAAGTTGTGTACAAAAAACTGATTAGACCTAATTTCAGTACAAAATGGCCACTGGCAGCCATCTTGAATTTTAGACCGCACCCAGTAACACTCGTTCTCGTCCCAAGGTGATAACAAAGGTACCCAAGACGTTTCGTGAAGATAGGTTCATAAATACAGACTCTAGCCAAGCCGTACTGACATGTGTACTTACTGTGTGGAAGTAGCACTAAAAAAATCAAAGTTCATCTAATTTGCATAATTTCTGCACGAGAAAAAAAACCCGTATTATATGTGATGTATCCCATGGTACTAAACATTCACACAAAAAAATTATTCAAATCAGTGATTCCATATGGAAGTTCTGTGCAAAAATCTGACTGCACCTAATTTTGTACAAAATGGCTGCCATCGGCCATCTTGAATTTCGGACCGGACCCCAAAACACTCGTTCTCGTCCCACGGTGATACCAAAGGTACCCAAGAAGTTTCGTAAAGATCGGTTCATATATACGGCCTCTAGCCCAAGCCGTATTGGCATTTGCACTTATAGTGCTGAAAGTGACACCAAAAAACATCAAAGTTAGTCTAATTTGCATAATTTACGCACAAGAAAAAAACCTGTATTATATGTGACGTATCCCATGGTACTAAACATTCATACAAAAAATTATTCAAATCAGTGCTTTCATATGGAAGTTCTGCGCAAAAATCTGATTGCACCTAATTTTGTACAAAATGGCTGCCAGCAGCCAACTTGAATTTCGGATCGCACCCAAAAACACTCCTTCTCATCCCACGGTCATAACAAAGGTACCCAAGAAGTTTCGTAAAGATCGGTTCACAAATGCGGCCTCTAGCCCAAGCCATATTGAATTGTTGATGGACAGATGGACAGATGGACAGACGGACAACTGGCTATGGCATAAGCTCAAATTTGGCTTTGCCAAAGTTGAGATAAACAAGAGGCCCCACGTGGCCTTAATCGCTCACCTGACAAAGTGACTCTAAGAAGTATTTTAGGTCACCTTCACCATGTCATGCCTCATCAACATTAACTGGTTGAGTGATAGATTTTGTTTGAAGTTCAACATTTGTTACCTAAAATTAGTTTTATTTAAAATCATTGGTGTGTGGCCAATCTCCAATGATTTTTAATAAAGCAAATTTATCTCTGCAGACAAACTGGTTTAGCTTGAAGCACAAACAAGGAATGTGAAGAGATAGCCTTGGACATCTCTCCCCAACTGTGGATATCTTCCATGTGCTACATGTACATATTTGCATGCAAGAAAACAAAAATTTTCACAAATTTTCCAAAATATTAGTTTTTTTTATCATCATTGGAACAAGCTCAAATAGCTTATTCCAATAGGGGTATGGGAAGATCAGGTATATTTTTGAGACAGAAATGTGAATATATAAATAATGGTGTTTTTTTGTGAATGATGCTGGAGAATTTTGCGTAAAGATATGGTAAATGGTTTGTTCTAGATACAGAATGATGCAAAAGTATTTAAATTTGATTAGGCAAGTTGTTCCTATAATGCATTTAAAAATTGAAATAACTGTTTTTTTGCTGCCCGAACTTTTAAATGTGTGTGTCTGTGTTTGTGTGTGTGTGTGTGTGTGTGTGTGTGTGTGTGTGGGGGGGGGGGGGGGGGGGGGGGGGGTAAGAGTGTTCTTGCAAACAAAATTCCTGAATAAATGGAAAATTTTATTTTTTGTGTGAAAGACATAGTGCGTGAATGTTGATTGGAACAAGCTTAGAGAGCTCATTTTAATTTGAAGTCATAAAGCTGTGTTTTACGTACGAAATTCTGGAATAACTAAAAAATTGCTTTTTTGACTCAAAAAGCATGGTGTGCGACCTCTCATTGGAATGAGCTCAAAAAGCTCATTCCAATGGGGTATTTACAAGCGATAAGTACATGTATGTTTAAGAGACAAAAATTAAAATTTGAATAGCGATTTTTGCGAAGAATGCTGACAAGTTTTGGCAGTTATGCTGGTAAAAAGGTAAGATATGCAAAGTGGTTGTTTTTTAGAGGCGACATTTAATTAAGGGGAATTAACCCTTGATTACTGAGGTAACTTCTAAAAGTACTGAAATTTCATGAAGCAATGTGAATAACAGACAACAGTTGCCTAAAAATTTCATGAATAACTAAAATTTTTATTCTTTTGTCTCGAAAACATGACATATGACCTTTGTTGGAATGAGCTGAATGTGTGTGTTCCAATGAGGGGTCATAAAATTTGAATGGAGATTTGTGTGAATAATGCATTAGTACTGCTAGATTTGGGTAAACGGTTCACCCTGGATACCACCCCTTCTATAGTAGATCTTTTCTGCAAATTTTGTCTAAGATTCTATCAACTTTACAAATAAATACGTTCATGAATCACAATCAGATCCACCCCACAATGTTGCATACCAAATATCAAAAGATTCTGCCTGCTGGATCTGGAGAAGAAGATTTTTTAAGAAATATGCCTGAAATGCACCAAGTTAAAATTTGGGCTCCTATACGGAGCCCAAATATAAACCCAGGGGGCCGATTTGAACAAACTTGAATCAGATCCACCCCACAATGTTGCTTACCAAATATGAAAAGATTCTGAAGCTGGATCTGGAGAAGAAGATTTTTTAAGAAATTTGCCTGAAATGCACTAAGTTCGAATTCGAGCTTCTATAGTGAGCCCAAATATGAAACTAGGAAGCCGATTTGAACAAACTTGAATCAGATCCACCCCACAATGTTGCATACCAAATATCAAAAGATTCTGCCTGCTGGATCTGGAGAAGAAGATTTTTTAATAAATTTGCCCGAAATGCACTAAGTGCGAATTCAGGCTTCTATATTAAGCCCAAATATGAATCCAGGGGGCCAATTTGAACAAACTTGAATCAGATCCACCCCGCAATGTTGCATACCAAATATCAAAAGATTCTGCCTGCTGGATCTGGAAAAGAAGATTTTTGAAGAAATTTGCCCGAAATGCACTAAGTTTGAATTCGAGCTTCTATAGTGAGCCCAAATATGAATCCAGGGGGCCGATTTGAACAAACTTGAATCAGATCCACCCCGCAATGTTGCATACCAAATATCAAAAGATTCTGCCTGCTGGATCTGGAGAAGATGATTTTTTAAGAAATTTGCCTGAAATGCACTAAGTTCGAATTCGAGCTTCTATAGTAAGCCCAAATATGAATCTAAGGAGCCGATTTGAACAAATTTGCATCAGATCCATCCCACAATGTTGCATACCAAATATCAAAAGATTCTGCCTGCTGGATCTGGAGAAGAAAATTTTTTAAGAAATTTGCCTGAAATGCACTAAGTTCGAATTCGAGCTTCTATAGTGAGCCCAAATATGAATCTAGGAAGCCGATTTGAACAAACTTGAATCAGATCCATCCCACAATGTTGCATACCAAATATCAAAAGATTCTGCCTGCTGGATCTGGAGAAGAAGATTTTTAATAAATTTGCTTGAAATGCACTAAGTTCAAATTTGGGCTCCTATACTGAGCCCAAATATAAACCCAGGGGGCCGATTTGAACAAACTTGAATCAGATCCACCCCACAATGTTGCTTACCAAATATGAAAAGATTCTGCCTGCTGGATCTGGAGAAGAAGATTTTTTAAGAAATTTGCATGAAATGCACTAAGTTCAAA
Source organism: Pictodentalium vernedei (assembly GCA_031216915.1). Lineage (NCBI taxonomy): Eukaryota > Metazoa > Mollusca > Scaphopoda > Dentaliida > Dentaliidae > Pictodentalium > Pictodentalium vernedei. The sequence continues at coordinate 302,574,578 of CM062290.1, read as the reverse complement.
TTCGAGCTTCTATAGTGAGCCCAAATATGAATCTAGGAAGCCGATTTGAACAAACTTGAATCAGATCCACCCCACAATGTTGCATACCAAATATCAAAAAATTCTGCCTGCTGCATCTGGAGAAGAAGATTTTTTAAGAAATTTGCCTAAATGCACTAAGTTCGAAATCGGGCTTCTATACTGAGCCCAAATATGAGCCCAGGGGGCCGATTTGAACAAACTTGAATCAGATCCACCCTACAATGTTGCATACCAAATATCAAAAGATTCTGCCTGCTGGATCTGGAGAAGAAGATTTTTTAAGAAATTTGCCTGAAATGCACTAAGTTCGAAATTGGGCTCCTATACTGAGCCCAAATATTAACCCAGGGATCCGATTTGAACAAACTTGAATCAGATCCACCCCACAATGTTGCTTACCAAATATGAAAAGATTCTGCCTGCTGGATCTGGAGAAGAAGATTTTTTAAGAAATTTGCCTGAAATGCACTAAGTTCAAATTCGGGCTTCTATAGTAAGCCCAAATATAAATCCAGGGGACCGATTTGAACAAACTTGAATCAGATCTACCCTGCAACGTTGCATACCAAATATCAAAAGATTCTGCCTGCTGGATCTGGAGAAGAAGATTTTTGAAGAAATGTGCCTGAAATGCACTAAGTTCGAATTCAAGCTCCTATAGTGAGCCCAAATATGAATCTAGGGAGCCGATTTGAACAAACTTGAATCAGATCCACCCTACAATGTTGCATGCCAAATATCAAAAGATTCTGCCTGCTGGATCTGGAGAAGAAGATTTTCAAAGAAATTTGCCTGAAATGCAGTAAGTTCAAATTTGGGCTCCTATACTGAGCCCAAATATAAACCCAGAGGGCCGATTTGAACAAACTTGAATCAGATCCACCCCACAATGTTGCATACCAAATATCAAAAGATTCTGCCTGCTGGATCTGGAGAAGAAGATTTTTTAAGAAATTTGCCTGAAATGCACTAAGTTGGAAATCGGGCTCCTATACTGAGCCCAAATATGAACCCAGGGGGCCGATTTGAACAAACTTGAATCAGATCCACCCTACAATGTTGCATACCAAATATCAAAAGATTCTGCCTGCTGGATCTGGAGAAGAAGATTTTTTAATGTTTTTCCCATTGCCTACAGTGTTAAAAAGTGCTGACTCAGCAATGGCAATTTTTTTTTACCAATCCTTTCTGTTGGTCCTAAGGAAGCTGCACACCAAAAAAAATTCTCAGTGCCGTGCAGTTTTGGAGATATGGGCATTTTAAATTTTTTCTATTTTTAGCTCCTGCAGTTCCCACGGGGCTGCGGGAAAATTTTTTTTTGCATAAATCAAGTACTCATGACCCAATAAGCCCTCACATAAAATTTCGTTCAAATCAGCCTCTCGGTTTGGAAAATAGAAATTTTGGGCGGGGCAAAAAATTTTGCCCCTCCCATAACGACGCCAAGTATAGCCCCACAAACTTCTCTTGAACAAATCTGAGTCTACACCTCAAAAGGAAGCTGCACACCAAATATCAAGTCTCTGCTACTGCTGGTTCATGAGAAGAAGATTTACAAAGACTTTGGTGCCCCTTGGGGGCGTGGCACCACCCAGGAGGAGGGGCAACTTCATTTGAACAAATCTGAATTGGCATTAGGTAATAAACATTTAGCCAACATTTGAATAAAATTGGGCTAGTGGTTTAGGAGGAGAAGTCGATAATGTAAAGTTAACGCCGGACGGACGACGACGGACGACGGACGACGGACAGAAAGTGATTAGTAAAGCTCCCCTTGAGCTTCGCTCAGGTGAGCTAAAAATAAAAGTAGCGGCTCTGAATTCTTGCTTCCTGATCACACAAAGATTTCATTCTGTGAAAAATGTTGGGAGTAAACAGAAGTAAAATCCATATTTTACGACATAAAATTTTTCACAACATTCTGACCCATGTCAATAAAAACGATAGATGAATGCAAGTCATTTAATACCTTGTAGAAAGACCACAAATAGCTCCAATTGCAATTATGTACTTGGCAACATCCCAGCCAACTCTTTTGAAAACAAAAGGGAGTGGTGCTTCACTACTCAGCAGATAATATGGACACATCAGGGTGATGACTGCAGAGACACCAAAATAAGCCAAGAATATAAGCAGTAATGAAATGATAATACTGATTGGTATAGCCCTCTGTGGATTCTCGCATTCTTCACCTGTAAGAAAATAAAACAAAATAATTGTTCATCACTACAGTAATATGATCACAAAAGTGGACAGAGAATTGTGACCCTTTTGGCAACTGGATCACAATCTGATCAAATTTCTCTGTAGGATTTTATCTGCCAAGAAAGAAAAGTGAGAAAATTTAATCTTAACTCTTTCAACATGAGAGGCCAATTTTCTGGTCCAGGAAATGATACATCATAATTTCGTTGCGTAGGATGGCTACTAAGTGAACGTGTGTGGTAGAACAATTAATATTTTCAAAGTGCAGCCTGAAAGCTGCACAATGAAAATATTAATTGCTCTACCCCCAAATAATGGATATGGACTCTTCCAATTTCTGCCAATTAACTGGCATGGAAGATACCACCAGTGTTCAAATTGTTAAGTGACCACTGTAGTGAATCTGCTTAATTTTTTATAAGAATTTGTTCAAATCTTAGCATTAGTCTTGTACATCAACACAAATATTGGGGCCAAAATTTCACAAGCATGATAATCTATACACAGAGCCTCCTTCAAGATAAATATAGAATGAAGTTACACAGCCACCAGACCACCAATGCTCAAGTTATAATGCTAATCATTCATAGCGACAGCTTATTTTACGTATAACAAGGGACATAACTCTAGTAAGTATGCTTGGATGAGTCCTGAACTATGTGGATAATCATTCTCTTATATGGCTCTCTCAGCATACAAAAAGACAATATCTGATACCCAATACTGGCATTATAATGCAAAATGTTCATACAGACAGTTTTCTGAGTGTAACAAGGGCCATAACTCTGGTGCATGTGCATGGACAAAACCCAAAATATGTGGATAATAATAATAAATAAATAATTTATAAACCTAAAATCCACATAAGTGCTCTTTGGCTTTACAAAAACTAATGGTATGCCCGAGGAAATGTGTTTTCATGCTTTTCTTGAATGAATTTAATGTACTGATAGTTTTTATATGTTTTGGGAGTGAGTTCCACACAGTGGGAGCAGCCACAGAGAGTGCTCTGTCACCTGCGGTCTTCAGTCTTGCCCTTGGCTGTGAGAGCAAAGTTTCATTGCCGGACCTTAAAGCTCGGGCTGGTTCATACCGATTTATAAGCTCAGTGAGGTAGGGTGGTGCGAGGCTGTGAAGGCGCTTAAAAAACAGCAGACACAGTTTATATTCGATTCTCCAGCATACTGGCAGCAGGGCAGTTTCTTAAGGATAGGTGTTATGTGGCAAGTTTTTCTATTTCTATCCTATCACCATCCCAATGGACATCAAAATATGACACCAATGCTTGATTTATAATGCAAAATATTTATATGGATGAATGGACATATGGAAGTGAATCAAGTACATGTGACCCAATAATACCACACGCCAAATTTGGTTGAAATTGCTCTAGTTGGTGAATTTGTTTTTTGCTTTAAAACAAGTTTTGAAGGATTTCAAGTAAATGGGAAATCCACATTATACCACCAGTTGGGTGAATCTTTTAAAAGGTAGCTTTACAACTTATACTGTTCTTTATACAATGTACTCTCATGACACAACAAACACACTGCTATTAACCTATGGTTAGCAATCATTAGATTCGATAGCAGTTGCATATTTTCTGTTAAAATTTCCCAAATTTTTTGAACATTAAACATTAAACATTGCACAGTAATTCAACATTAACTGAAATATTTGAAAAGCAATCCTGCCGAGAAAATTTTAGTACCAGGTTACTGCATACTTAAGGTTTCAAATTTGAGAGCCTGACAAAACAAAAAACTATGAATGGAAAAATGTATGAACTGATTAATACTGTTTTACAAACCTGTTGTAGCAATACAATCAAATCCAACAAAAGCATAGAAGCATGTAGCAGCTCCTGACATCATCCCAGAAAATCCAAATGGTAAAAATCCACCACTGCCACCATCAATGTCTGAAGGAATCTGTAGAATAAGATTAATTAATAAGATAATTTATCAAACGAGTGTAATAAAACTGTTTTAGCATTGTGATCTCTATTTGCAGGGACAATAGAATAATTTTGAAAGTGGAGGAGCTGAATCCTAAGGAGAGTGTGGGTATGCTTCGGAGTGGTTTTTTTTTTAAATCAACTACTTTAGTTATAATACAAATGAATTGTTTAAAACAACAGTGTACTTCCATTGATATGCAAAGCGAAGTGGACATCTGGATATGAAGAATCTGCAGGTAAATGAAACACCTCAGTTCAGTCGCTGTTGACAGGACTGGGAAGAGGAAATTCGGGCTCCAGGATTAATTGTGTGACGGGCCCCTTTCAAAAGTGTCAGGATACTGATGCAGATGCCAAAGGATACTGATGCAGATGCCAACCACATTTCTTATATTTATGGTAAAGCTTCGGAAAGTTTAGACCTTATGAGGAAGGTCAAATTCTTATTAGATTGCAGGGTCCTGGAAAAAACATACTTTGCCTTTATATACCCACTACTGGAATATGCTGATACTGTCTGGGACAACTGTTCTGAATCTTATTCCCTGATCTAGAAAAAATACAAATTGCAGCTGCCAGGATTGTTACAGAAGCAACTTTAAGTGCTTGCAAAGCTCTGCTGTACTCTGAGACCTGCTGGGAAACTTTACAACAACAGCATCATAAACAAGAGGCCCCAGGGGGCCTGAGGGCGCTCACCTGACATGGTAGCCTAAATATCAACCCAGAGAATTGATTTCAACAATTTGCATCTGCTCCTCCTAAGAAAAGCTTATACCAAATATCCAAAGATTCTGACCAGTGGATCTAAAAAAAAAGATTTTTAAAGAATATTCCTCATATTGAATCCCACAGGGAGCCCATATATGAACCCAGGGACTTGGCTTTAACAAACTTGAATTTCCCCCCCCCCTCCCCCCCCCCCCCCCCTCCCCACCAAGGATGCTGCACACCATATATCAAAACATTCTGACTGCTGGACCTGAAGAAGAAGATTTTTAAAGAAAATTCCTCATTTTGAACTAAGTTACAATTCGAGCTCCCACAGTGAGTCCAAATATGAACCTAGGGGCATGGCTTGAACAAACTTGAATCTCACCCTCCTAAGGATGCTGCATACCAAATATCAAAACATTCCGACTGCTGGATCTGAAGAAGATTTTTAAAGAAAATTCCTCATTTTGAACTAAGTTATAATTCGGGCTACCACAGTGAGCCCAAATATAAACCCAGGGACTTGTCTTGAACAAACTTGAATCTCACCCCCCTAAGCATGGTGCATACCCAATATCAAAAGATTCTGCCTGCTGGTTCTTGAGAAGAAGATTTTCAAAGAAATTTGCCTGAAATGCACTAAGTTCAAATTTGGGCTCCTATACTGAGTCCAAATATAAACTCAGGGAGCCGATTTGAACAAACTTGAATCAGATCCACCCCACAATGTTGCATACCAAATATCAAAAGATTCTGCCTGCTGCATCTGGAGAAGATTTTTTTTAAGAAATTTGCCGGAAATGCACTAAGTCTGAATTCGGGCCTCTATAGTGAGCCCAAATATGAATCCAGGGGGCCAATTTGAACAAACTTGAATCAGATCCACCCTACAATGTTGCATACCAAATATCAAAAGATTCTGCCTGCTGGATCTGGAGAAGAAGATTTTTGAAGAAATTTGCCTGAAATGCACTAAGTTCGAATTTGAGCTTCTATAGTGAGCCCAAATATGAATCTAGGGATCCGATTTGAACAAACTTGAATCAGATTCACCCCACAATGTTGCATATCAAATATCAAAAGATTCTGCCTGCTGGATCTGGAGAAGAAGATTTTTTAAGAAATTTGCCTGAAATGCACTAAGTTCGAAATCTGAACCCAAATATGAACCCAGGGGGCCAATTTGAACAAACTTGAATCAGATCCATCCTACAATGATGCATACCAAATATCAAAAGATTCTGCCTGCTGGATCTGGAGAAGAATATTTTTGAAGAAATTTGCCTGAAATGCACTAAGTTCGAATTCAAGCTTCTATAGAGAGCCCAAATATGAATCTAGGGAGTTGATTTGGACAAACTTGAATCAGATCCACCCCACAATGCTGCATACCAAATATCAAAAGATTCTGCCTGCTGGATCTGGAGAAGAAGATTTTTTAAGAAATTTGCCTGAAATGCACTAAGTTCGAAATCGGGCTCCTATACTGAGCCCAAATATGAACCCAGGGGGCCGATTTGAACAAACTTGAATCCGATCCACCCTACAATGTTGCATACCAAATATCAAAAGATTCTGCCTGCTGGATCTGGAGAAGAAGATTTTTTAATGTTTTTCCCATTGCCTGCAAGTGTTAAAAAGTGCTGACTCCGCACTTTTTCAAAGTCCTGAAAAAGGTACCTTGTGATCAAACTGATAGGGATTTTTTTAACCATTCTATTCTACTGGTTAAAAGTAAGCTTTATACAAAATAAGAATTCTCTGTGCCGTGTAGTTATGGAGATATGTCAGTTTTAAGGTTTTTCCTATTTTTAGCTCCTGAGGTTCCCACAGGACAATGAGAAAAATTTTTTTTTGCATCAATCAACTACTTATGACCCATTATCATCTCATATCAAATTTGGTTCAAATCGACCTCAAGGTTCTGAAAATAGAAAGTTTAGGCGTGGCCCAAATTTTTGCCCATCCCATAACGAAGGCAAATAATGCCCGACAAACTTTTCTTGAACAAACTTGACTCTAAACCTCAAAAGGACTCTGTATACCACATATCAAGTCTCTGCTACTGGTGGTTCATTAGAAGAAGATTTTCAAAGAATTTGGCCATTTTTCCCCACCACTCTGCTCAATATGAGCCGAAACCTAATTTGCCTAAAAATCAAAATGCCCACATATAACCACTACTTACATGAAATTTAATTAAAATGTGGCCAGTGGTTTAGGAGAAATAGGCTCAAACACCACCTTCACGCAGGACGACGGATGGAGAAAGATAAGAAAAGCTCACCCTGACTTTCAGTCAGGTGAGCTAACAAAAACTCATCCTCTTGTACAAAAACATCTCATCGCATGTGATGCTAATGTTGCTAATAGAACCCGCTCCGATCATACGTTGTCTGACCGTCCTTACAGTCTGCATTCAAATAACCATAACTATTTGCGTGTTCCTTTTTATAATATATAGTTATATTAACTTTCTTTTTTCCCGAATATCACCAACCATTAAAATACTATTCCCCTCTCCATTCGCAAGGATACATCACTGAATAACCTTAAAAGCATACTTAACACTGAAATCAATAGAGCACCGGGACACATTAGTTGTGCAATATCTCACCCAGCTCAAATCTACCACTGCAAATTACATTTGCACTGCAGTAACCTTAATTTTGATTTATATTATTATCATCACCTTCACCACTCATCGTTCTGTCGCTGCGATAACTTAGAAACAGCAGAACACTTCCTATTCTACTGCCCGTATTATCAAGAGATTAGGAGAGTTACATTAGAGTGTTTACCTTTTCCTATAGATCTTGACACTCTTATATATGGAAGTAGTACCTTGAAGAATCGTGTATTCAAAACAGAGCAGAATTACATTGTGTGTGTTTAAGGTTAAAAATTCACACTGGCATAGACATTTCCTACTGAAATGTATTTTTTCTTGTAATATGCCGCCAAAAAATTGTTTTCATTTACTGAACCTTGATGGGTTTCAAACATGATAAAAACTGCACAAAACTATTTAAACTAAGTGATGAGCTTAGGAACTGGTTAAACTGACTGGCAATTATAGATGTTATTCATTAATGGGTTCTATTTATTCCTAACAAGGATTTACGCAAGCTTTTGTTTTTCTTATAGGCGATAACAGGTCGAAGATTCAAAGGTTCATTAATTTAGAGTGGGTTAAATTGAATTCATCTTTTAATATTTTTGCTATTTCAATATTCATTCTGTTGTATGTTAAAGTGAAAGGAATGATGGACCTCCTTTCGCATTCTCCCTCTATGTTCATACCAAATGGTCAGAGGGTTTGAAGTGTATTCATCCAAAAAGCTTCACATTTTTTTTCTAAATTCATCTGTTTCTTCTAATATGTCTTTAATTGGTTGTTGCTCAATAGGATGGATTTCGAAATCATACAAAGAATGGCCAGGAACGTTAAAATGTTGTGCTACTGGGGCATCAGCATTATGTTTTATATCCTGTTTGTGTCTAGTAGCATATTCTCAGAAAGGATTTTGACTTTGACCAACATACTGTTTCCGACAGTGTTTTCAAGTGATAAGGTAAATAATACTTGGTGAATTACAATAGATGGAGTTACGGATCTGATAATGATTTTTTGTTTGTTCAGAGGAAAATTCCTCTTTCTGATCAGGTATAAAAGTATGTAATCTACAAGGAGGCTTTTTGCAATTCAGTACGGTGCCAAGACAATTCTGCAATGGTCTCTTGTATTAAATTTTCAGTGGTTCGGAATCAGTAATTTCTGCTGAACTTTTGAGCTTTTTTAGAGTTTGAGATTTCAGGCTACGCAAAAGGCGCAGTGAGTACCTACTCGATCTGAGAGCGCTAAATAGAGTAGAACAAGCCTCGTTGAAATTTACCGTATCACTTGAATTGCAGTGGAAACGAACAAGCTGTGATTTGATGATACCTTTAAATGTATGTTGAGGATGAAATGATTTTGCATGCAACAATTGATGTGAATCAGTTGGTTTAAAATATACTTTGTAATCTAAATAACCAGATGCCTGGAATTGCTTACCTGTATATATAGGTCACATCGAGAAAATCAACTGAATGTTCACTGATAGTAGCTTTTAATTTAATGTTTGGTTCATGATTGTTTAAAATTTCTAAAAATTCATCAAAATGTTCTTTTGAAAGTCCCCAAATAATAAAAATGTCATCTAAATATCTGAGATATACGAGAGGATGCTTTGCACATTTGTTTAAGGCATTTTCCTCCTATTCCGCTACATAAATGCTTGCAAAATTAGGACGGAATCTTTTGCCCATAGGACAACCCATTATTTGTAACAAATATTCTCTATTGAATTGAAAGTTATTACCTTTTAAACTCAGCTCTAAAAGATCCAAAATTTGTTCATCCGGGCATTTTGCATCCGGGTATTTTTCAAATGCATTTTTAACCATTTTATCACCTTTACCAATGTCAATGTTCGTATATGTACTGTCGATATCCAAAGTAGCCAGGATTGCATTTTTTGATATTTTCAATTTAGAAACTTTGGACAGGAAATCCTGTGTATTTTTTAGATAGTTTGGATGTCTATTTGCTATAGGTTTCAGATGATAATCAATTAGTTCCGAGATCGCATAAGATTCAGAGTTACAATTTGAGACAAATGGCCTCCTGGGTGGAGTTAAGTCATCCGTCCATGAAGAACGGTCCTTGTGGATCTTTGGTAGGATGTAAAATTGTCTTGTTTGAGCACTGAGCTTAGCTGTTGAATATTTCAATTGTTTTTTGGTTATGTGACCTTCGTCTAGAAGAAACTTGAAGATTTTATTGAATTTTTCAACATTACTAGGCCAAAAAAGTGAATCTATTTTGTTATAAGGTTTAGTATTGCTGAGTTGTCTCATGGCTTCCTTTAAATAATTATCACAAGATAGAACGACTACTGACCCATCTTTGTTGGCTCGTTTAATTACTAATTTCTTCTTTTTTCGAAGTTTCGTTAGGGCTCTCTGTTCACCAGCTGTTAAATTGTCTTTATCGGAGAGTATGTTCATGCTGAACACCTTTTGAAGGATTCGTTTGTTAGCCTCCATAATTTTGGGATCTACTTCACTATCTAGAAGTGACCGACCAGATGATTCTGTAAAAGGAAGTTTCCAACCGCTGGAGTTTCTAAAACGGTCTGCTCTTTTCATTTGCCTAAGAAAATTACAGTTATACCATGGTACAGTTATCTGATTACCAGTTTTAGACTTTGGTACTGGTACAAAAGTTAAACTGCAATCTAAAAGAGACTTCTCTTGGACTGTTAGGTCATTGGCGCCAGATAGGTTCACCACCTTAGTTCCTAATCCCACATCTGTTTGGCAATTGTTAACTTTGCCTTTACTTAGTTTAAATCTAGATGGTTCAACCAGTGATCATGCATAATATTGTCAGTTCTCGTGGTCCAATGTATTAAATCCTGAGCAACATCAAACTTTGTGCCATCAATTTTTGGTATCACATTAACATCCTTCACTGGAGCGCCTGGGTGGTATAATGTATATATTCCAGATGTGCTTTGACAGTTAACCCCTCCTTATACTGCATATTCTGTAGCTTATTTGGATGCTCACATTCCAAACGTAGCACAACAGACTCCGAAATAAAGATGGATTGATTGCTTAGTGATTCTAACACAATGTTTATATGTTCCTGTCTCAGACACGAACATTCTGGCTGGAGGTATTTGCTTTATATATGTGACTTCCATCAACTGTAGTTTGATAACTCTATGGACTCTACCCTTCCCATCAACTGCCATCTTTCATTTTGTGTAATTGTAAAACCCTATCACCTGTTGTACTTCCTATTTATGCAATGTATACAAACCCATTGTTATTCATTTAGATTCTGTCCTCCAACGTATTTGATGTATATATTTTTTTACAATTCCTGAATAAATATTGTTTAAACTAGAATCCAAAAACATCTGCAATGAGGGCTGAAAATTTTGAAATCAGTTATCAAGTGGAGACTTCTGGTGGCTTCGGGGATAAAAGATAAAAAATAATTTCCAAGTTCATCAGTGAGTATCCAGTAAACTAGAGTTATAGCTTTGGACTACACAATTCTTAAAGTGATAACTTTATTAAGTCGAGATGATTTAATAAAGTAATTACTTCAAGAATCATGAAAATCAAGTTGGTCGAGTAGTTTGTGAGGAGAAGTTGATAATGTAAAATTCACGATGGACGATGCAGGACGACGCCGGATGCCAAGTGATAGGTTAAGCACCCTTCGGTGAGCTAAAAAAACATGGCATGCAAAGTGCAAGACATCAGAAGTAATTAGTTAAATTTAATTACTTAAATCCTTAATTAAAAAAACTTTAATGCAAAAAACTTTAATGCAGACAAATTTTCAGAAGATACGACACTACAAAGATATAAACCAAGTTGCCCGAACAACAGTGTGACATGTTTAAATACATGTTGTTTGGAATTTCACCTTTGCTGCTTTTGTCTGAATGAATGACCACCATGAACAACAAATGTGTCTTATTTTAGCAATAATTTAGCATTATGAGATCTATAATTTTGTATTATTTTTAAATAAACCACAGTTAGTCCCAGAAAAGTTAAAAATGATAAACTTAAAGTATTTTGTATATTTTTTATACTTACCAATGGCCCAGACTTAGCTGGTGCAAACTCGATATTATCAAGGGCCAAACACAAATTTTGAACCCCCCCAATCCCCAAAATTTGCATACAATACCGAAAATTAAAAGTCCTATCTGGCCTTCCATACTTTTACCATCTGCGTATGTGCAGCAGTCAGGAAGAGACCAGAATTGGCACCAACATCATTCTTTGTAGATGAGCATACCAAATAATAACTCAGCGGGGAGGTATGAGTGCCCACTCATGGGAGGGTCATCCCCGTCTGGGCCATTGGTAAGTATAAAAAATATACAAATCACTTTAAATTTATCATATTTCTATACTAATAACCAATGGCCCAGACTTAGCTGAATCGTAAAAAGGCAGAGGGCCTAGGACGAATTAGCAGACCAAATATAGCTCCTAAGCCTGCTTTCCAAGGTGAAAGGAGATTAAATTAAAAAGGAATTACATATATCATAAATAAGGAGCCATATCCAAGTAATTCCGTAATCTTAGCATGAATGATTATGCTAATTGGGTGTAACGAGCCCCCAATTTTAAGGCTAGTCCAGACTAAGCCCCATAAATTAGGATGGCGTATTCGAGAGTGAGAGACTAACCCCCACAAACACACACCAAATATAAATAATAAACAAGCTGTATCTAGGATCAGTAATAATCTACAGACAAAACAGCTTCACTCGTAGTTACACACTTATCAAGCTGGAGGAGATGAAGAAAAATCACCCCCCTCCCTTTTTTTTGGAAGGAATATTCTTCAAAACAAAGAGGGGAGCGCTCTGGAGTCCGTGAAAAGTGGTACCAAATAATAAATATATATTTGCCCAACAGGCACCCAGTTATTAATTATTATTAATTATTGATGCTTAACACCACTTCAGAAGCTAAGGCTATAGTGGTGATCCCGTTAATTAACAGCACACGTTTCTAACGTATACCAGAGTCGGAATACGTAGATAGGTCGAAAACCTCTGATATAACGTGTATAACCATACACTTGTCCAATTGAATCCCAATGGAAAGTATCTGAAGAGCAAACACGCTTCTAAGGCAACCAACAGGTGACCCTGTTCAGGTGTACAATTAATTCTAACAATAAAACTCCCACTGAACCGTGCGAATACACGAGAATGTGTACTGTATCTCGTAGAAACCTGGATATGGAACATGGAACGAGCTATGATAAACAGATTCGTCATGGACCGTCCCCGAAATAAATCATCGTTTCCTACGTCCGTAACAACCAATGACTGTTCGCAGAAAGATGAAATCTCACATGTACTCATCTGAATACAGCCTGTATCCACGGTATGACTGAGTGATACAAGTGTAACCAGGAACTGAAAGAAATCATATGCTCGTATATGACTTATAAACGAACAACTACAGGAAACAAACCAATTAAATAGTGGATGTGCCCATAAGGTCGCCATTAGAACTCGACCAGCCGCCAATCGAGGAGCCATGAAAGGCATGCATATACTTGAATGCATACGAAGCTTACGGGAAGAAAACTACGTCCTGCCCTGTAATCACCTCTTAACACATTGGAGGGGGGGAGGGAGGGGGTTCGATGAATAATTCCTATCGAACCCCCCTCTCCCACATTACTTGAATCACTCTTGTGTTAGTTATCAAAGAGTATAGGAACTGCAGGGCTCCCTCACATCTGCCTGATTCCATAATGCCACTAAGGACAGAGAGGGATGTGATGAACAATAATACACCATATTGACATAATATCCAGTCTCTAAGGTGGAAATATAATCCACAGCAATAGATCGGATAGAAATGGAAAGGGAGACAAAAACAATGTTCCGACACCAGATCATAAAAATCTAGATGAACTCCTTACGTTCGGTCTGATATCAGGAAATATGTTCCAGAGAAGGAGTTAAGTATAGACGTTTGAAGAAACGCTCATTACCGTACTGACCCGTGTCAAAGCCCAGTGGGTGCTTGCAGTGGATAAATTGCAAAGTGGGGGGGTGGGCTTCGGGATGAGTAATAGTGCTTGCAAGTCGCGTTTGGATGCGTCGGAAATTGGGGATATAAGACAAGTATCCACTGGGTATGTTACGTTTCTTTGGAAACCGCCCACCAATTTTATAGAATTCGCTTTAAAAATTCTCATAATTATCTTGTACATACGTTTCATTTTCAGATTTGGGGTTTTAATCCTCAATTTAATGAATAAAACAAACAGAAAACCATGCGGTATTGTTTTCATTTTTTGTACAGGTTACTCTCGAAGCCAGAAATGGACGTAAGTATGTCAATCAACTCTGCAAACCACCCCCTTGAAAACAGACAAACATAGTCTGTTTAAAAATAGCTGTTTTTTTTAAATATATACATTTATTACGAATAAAGCAAAATATAGCTTCACACAAAATCAATAAAAAAAAATCATAATATGAAGACCAGATAAAATTTACACAGCGGAATATGAATAACAAAATTGTTGCCTCCCTTGTCAAAATTCAAAAAATTTATTTTACACTGAAAGTCATAACTTCACATGTTGCAGAGCATGATGAAATGATAAATGAGGATGTTTTATTGAACCAATAAGTCATAAATAATATCCCTGGTTATATTGTTATATAATTCTCAAATACCAGAGTTGTAATTATTTTTTATTTTTAATTACCACTTTCTCATTAATTTCTGAACACCCATTTTCACAGTGAGTTGTGCACGCTCGAAAGTGGCAGTGTTCTTTCACAATGAGTTGTGCACCGCTCGAAAGTGGCAGTGTTCAATCAGTATCTTTCTGATGATATTCAACCACTGTGAAAACTATATGTTGTAGGTGTGTTTCAGACAACTATTGACAGCAGCCTGCACACTCATTTGAAACAAGTGACAGCTTCCAAAAACGAGGTCGACAAAAAAATAAACAAGACAATTTCGCTTGGGGTATATAATTTTTTAATAAAGACTTATTACACTGAAAACAGACATAATGTATTACACAAAAGACAAATTTAACAACACAAAAACCTCAACTCCAAAAAATATACATAATACAGTATTACAGTTCCATTTAATTTGGTAAGTACAGTGTTGCAACAAGTCACCTGTTTTTCCATTTGATGCCTGTAAATTTGACGTCTTGTCTCAAACAACTTTCGTCCAATTTGAAACTTAGGGGGTGGGCTTTGACTCGAGTAGGGCACACTGGTTCACAAATCTGAAAAAGCGGGGGTTGGGCTTAATCACAAATATGGGCTTCAACATGGGTCAGTACGGTAATCACACTAGGTAAATATGGCATCATCAATAAAGCTTATCACCTCATATAACTAACACCAAACTATACCGGTAGGAAGAGAATAACCTCCTCTAACATATGGTATCATGTCCGGTAGGACAACGAACTCAGCCTAGCTGAAGCAGCTAAAGGTCTTCCTATACGTGAAGACAATAACAAGAGGCCCCAGGGGGCCTGAGGGTGTTCACCTGACATGGTATCCTAAATATCAACCCAGGAAATTGATTTTAACAAGTTGTATCTGCCCCTCCTAAGAAAAGCTTATACCAAATATCCAAAGAGTCCAAATATGAACCCAGGGACTTGGCTTGAACAAACTTGAATCTCACCTCCAGTGGAATGCTGTATACCAAATATCAAAAGATTCTGACTGGTGGATGTGAAGAAGATTTTTGAAGAATATTCCTCATACTGAACTAAGTTATAATTCGGGCTCCCACAGGGAGCCCAAATATCAATCCAGGGACTTGGCTTGAACAAACTTGAATTTTACCCCCCTTCGGATGCTGCATATACCAAATATCAAAACATTCCGACTGCTGAATCTGAAGAAGATTTTTAAAGAAAAAATCCTCATATAGAACTAAGTTATAATTTGGACTCCCACAGGGAGCCCAAATATGAACGCAGGGACTTGGCTTTAACAAACTTGAATCTCACCCCCCTAAGGATGCTGCACACCAAATATCAAAACATTCCGACTTCTGGATCTGAAGAATATTTTTTAAGAAAATTCCTCATTTTGAACCAAGTTACAATTCGAGCTCCCACAGTGGGCCCAAATATGGACCGAGGGACATGGCTTGAACAAACTTGAACCTCACCCCCCTAAGCATGCTGCATACCAAATATCAAAAGATTTTGATTGGTAGATCTGAAGAAGATTTTTGAAGAATATTCCTCATACTGCACTAATTTAAACATTTGGGCTCCCATAGAGAGCCCAAATATGGACCCAGAGATTTGATTTCAATAAATATGTGAAACAATTTTCCCAAGATGCTATATGTGAAATGTGAAAGCTTTTGGAGCAGTGGTTTGGGAGAAAAGTAGTCTTAAATGTTTTTCCCATTACCCACAGTGTTAAAAAATGACTCCGCACTTTTTCAAAGTCCCCAAAAAGTACCTCATGATAAAACCGATAGCAATTTTTTTTTTACCACTCCATTCTGTTGGTCCTAAGGAAGTTTCACACCAAATAAGAATTCTCAGTGCCGTGTAGTTTTGGAGATATGGGCGTTTTAATTTTTTTCTATTTTTAGCTCCTGCGGTTTCCATGGGGTGACAGGAAAAAGAATTTGGGCATAAACTAAGTACTTATGACCCAATAAGCCCTCATATCAAATTTGGTTCAAATCCGCCTCTCGGTTTGGAAAGTTAAAAAATTTATAGTAATTTATATATTTTTTATACTTACCAATGACCCAGACATAGCTGGTGCTAACTCTTAAAATATAGGGCCAAACACAAATTTTGCCCCCCAATCCCCAAAATTTGCATCTAAAACTAAAGAAAACATGTCCTGAAAGGCCCTCCACACTTCGCCCCTACTGCGCATGCGCAGTGTCAAGGACGTTCCGAAATTGGCGCCATTTATCATTCTAATAACCAGTGCCTGGTAAGCGCTATGTACTCAGCGGGGAGGCAAGAGTTCCCAACTCCTGGGAGGGCCATCCCCGTCTGGGTCATTGGTAAGTATAAAAAATATATAAATTACTATAAATTTTTTAACATTTTTATACTGTACCAATGACCCAGACATAGCTGAATAGTAAAAAGGCTGGAGGGCCAAGGACATAGAGCAAAATGGAATACGCTCAATAAAATAAAATAGAGTCATCCCCTGTAGGGAAAAGAAGTAATAGGCCTTACATGTATCTTTCTTATTTATGATAAATTAGAAAGATACAACACCTACCAAAAATTGAGCTTCATACATCCATGTACTCTATTAATATCCAATAATCCTTATACTAATAATTTTTAAAGTAAGCCAATAATAAAGTGAGTCTAGAGAATAGAGACTCTTATACTCCTAAAAGTGTGTGAGAATTGCATAATCATGTCCGTTGACATATGCAATATTCAAAAGCTATACTTTAAAAACTAAGACTTGAATGAATTTTATAAACTTAAACTTCTCACTAAACAACCATCCCAATAACAGCTCAGAATTACTAACTCCGGAGGAGGTATCCCCTTGTTTTCATAGTAAAAACAGGTGACCCAAGGGAACACCCTCCCCCCACCCTTTTTCTTGCCCTGGGTCAAATAGCCCAGAGCGAAGAGGGCAGCCGAACGGAGACACTGCCGAAACAGACAGCCTACCTAGCTATAGTAGCAACTGTTAAGTGAATGACATTCTGAGCAGTAGATAATAGACCTAACAATAGAGGCCTTCAGAAATGGACTCGATATTTCTAAGATAAAATTCATGAATGGATGGCTGAGCGCAATGAGCAGCCTTCAAAAATCTATAATAGCAACACTATTAATGTAAGCCCAAGAAGTAGAAGAACTCTTACTTCATGAGCCGAAAACTTAAGCACAACTGCTAAGCCAATGATATACCATAAGCAGTACGCTAGTTAATAGAATCCATTAACAATAAAATGGAGCGTAACGTCCTTCTACTAGACATCAAAGACAGAAGAAGCTTACGCCCTTGTAATAAACAGATATCTGTTTATAAATACATAAACTGTACCCGGAAAGAGTAAAGGCCTATGCCCATACGAAGACGGAAGGACCTTAAAATAATAGGTTCCGGATAAAAGGAGCCTAACTCTTATGCAACAATCCAACCTAAATAGTAACGGAAGTATTGATTCCGAAACTATGAAAGTGAAAATCATCCATCGATAGTGCATGAAACTCACTGACTCTACAGTAAAAGAGAAACCAACAGAATTACTGTCTAAAAGGTCAGAATTTGAAAACTACTGTTTCCAGAGGCTCAAATGATTACTTAGCTAAATAAGAACCTGAAGTTAAAATCCGTATAGGAATTTAATCTAAAGATTCTAAGTCTATTTATCAAAAAGTTACTAACTGACTTAGATAAAGAGACAAAAGACTCAATTGTAAACTATCGTAGAGTGCATAGGTATGAGGTAACATAAACCTATAACCTAAATAACAACAGGCTGCAGTAGATCTTGTGAAACAAGTATACTAAAAAATAGCAATGAGTAGTATGGAGGGATCAACCATATGAACATAATGATCCCTACACCACGACGGAAGAGCCTCCACTTTAGTCGCATAGAATAGCGAAGAAGAGGATCTCCTATAGTAAGAAATCGCGTCCAAAGCTCGTCCAGTACAGTGCTTACAATGCAATACGGACCACACAACGGAATACATGAAGGTTGCGACCTTGCTGGTTGTGATAAAGATGACACGATTTACCCAGTGAAAAAAGATCCTCACATAGAGGAAGATTTCACGTTAAGATCCACAGTAGACAAGAGAGTAAATTACTCATGATCTCTGTGAAGATAGAGATGCTATCAACAGAAATGTATTGTGGTTGTTTATCTTAGCAATACCTGCTAAAACAACAGCGCCGGAGGATACGCGTATCCTATCATTCCGTCCTATAGATCAATAGAGCGTTAACAGTATTAGCTCAGAGATCTGGACAAGCCAACACATACGTCTGCAATTGATTAGCAAGCTGTGTCATAAATAAAACATCATTGGGCGCTCCCATAGATAGCAAATCTGATTGAATACTTGTTTGTTGAGAGTCCATTCTGACAGCAACAAGCGACCCGTAAGAGAACGGGAGTGCGATAAAACAATCAGAAGACCCAGAATATGACGGACCAAAACTGAACTTGGTGTACTATAACCAACAGACGGATTATTTCCATTAAATTGAATAACGGAAACGAAAGAGTGCCTCCCTGGTTCCGGAGATACGCCACTACTGTCGAATTAAAGGACAGGAATTTGGGCATGCGTTTCTGAATAATGTTCATGCAATGACATAAAGCAAGCCTAAAAAACATTATTCCGCGGAAGTTAAACTGATAGCTAAAAGACTGCGGAACCCAAAGACCCTGACACTTCGAATCCGTAGGGATCAGTATATATCCCAATCTGTTTGACTGGCAACCGTCATAACAGCCACACTCGGGTCCGGCAACTGCGGCGGCACTCTCTGAGTCAACCACCGAATGTTTGCCCCAGTCTGAATCTCTTGTAACACTAGATAGACAAGAGAATGTATAAATCAAGCAATTCATGGATTGCCGGAAAGTTGCCGTCGAAGAGAAGCTCCTCCGAGAACGAAGCGACTCTGAGAGAGTTCTTAACCTACTATCCACGCGTGGATGTAGCTAGGGCTGCATCACGTCTAACCAACTCCAATCAGCCACTGAAGGGCGGAGTTATACGTGAACAAACTACTGCCCTCAAAAGAAATTACATTGAGAATAATATCCCGTAAATCTTTTCTTGAAGACGTAATGATAACGCCTCAGTAAGGCGGATTACGTATAATAAAGCGTCTAAGTTAAGTCTACTATACATAATGTCGTTCCCAACATTGAAATTGGAAAAGACATAAACGGCGAAAAAGAATATATGCAGTCTTTAATCACACCGTCTAGACACATATGAACTCTAGGTATGCCCTGCTCTGCCAAAATAAACTATATGTAAAAAAGATA
Organism: Pictodentalium vernedei; assembly: GCA_031216915.1. Taxonomy (NCBI): domain Eukaryota; kingdom Metazoa; phylum Mollusca; class Scaphopoda; order Dentaliida; family Dentaliidae; genus Pictodentalium; species Pictodentalium vernedei. The sequence continues at coordinate 302,555,053 of CM062290.1, read as the reverse complement.
AAATGGCAGAAATGAGCCACGCGGACAAGAAACTAAACTATCATGCTTAGTAGCAGGCTTGTATATATATATAAATATATAGCGTCGAAAAATAAAACACATGTTGTAATGACAATATTGGACTGCGTCGGTAAATCAGGGACAAAGTCCCTGTACCGATCGAAAAATCCGAGTCCAATGACGCTATAAGTCTCTTATCCAAGATCGCAGCAATGAAGTCCGAAAAATAATCACTGGAAGAAATGCCAGAAGATATGAAAGGCATCTTCCGATACTACTAAAGGGAAAACTCGAAATCTTTCGAATCCCTTTCGCCATCCTGTCGGACCCTATAAAGCGTTCGGTCGTCCGTAGCTTGATGCAACCGCGGACCGCACCGACCCAGCGCCGTCGGATAATTCCTGATTCGACCGAGAAACCGTCAATTGCTGGGATGCTGCGAAACAACTGTGCTAACTCGGATAGCACGTCCGTCACTGAGGCCTGAGGAGCAGTGGTCTTACGATGCATTGCCGCAGGAAGCTCCGAGATCGTTACCCCGTGCATACTTCCAATATGCGAGCGAACGGAGTGTATAGGCCTCGTGTCCCTTGGCTACCGGATGGCGCGACCTATTCGCTGTGGAATCACTGAATGCCGAAACTGATCGGATACTCGAGGTCACGTAGCCAATGTGCGGTCGTGTGCCCTGCTGTGAGGATGAGGAAGCATTAAAGACAGTCTCTCGGACTGTCAATATAACGGAGCGTCCCGTGCAACGGACATATGCTCCGAATGTAAAATATCTGAACCACAACATGCGGTCCCCTATGTTGTTGGCTTCCTCTGATCTGTCCTCAATCTGCCGTCACTGGGTGAGTACTAAAGTAATTAAAGTGCTCGCATCACCCAAATCTCCTTCCTAGACCGCAACGGACGAACCCGGCAGCCGAACCATTCGATGAATGTACGCTACACCGGGTGAGCTAGCGAATGTCACTCCGTAAGCGATAGACATATTCCATGAGCACTTATTGCCGCTAACTCTTCATTAACTATGATGACAGAGGCACACTTTTGAAAGACATCTCCATAACTCTTCGAACAAGAAACCAGAAATGCTTGGATAGCAAGCATAAAATAATAATATATATAGCATCGTTCAATAATTCGAAAGTTTGTGTGACATTATTGGACTATGTCGGAACTGAGGGACGATGTCCCTGAACCGAACCAAAAATTTTTAAGTCCACCGACGCTATCAGTTTCTTATCCGGCATCGCAGCATATGTTGTTCCGAAAGGGAAAGCTTGGAATCCACCGAATCCCTTTCGGTATCCCGTCGGACCGGATGAAACTTTCGGACGTCCGTACCCGCTTCCGCGGAGCGTCCCGACCCAGCATCGTCGGATAAAATATATGCGACAGATTCAGTTGATGCTGGGATGCTGCGATAAACTGTGCTATTAAGGAAAGCACGTCCGTTCCCGAGGCCTGTGCAGTAGTGGACTTACGATGCATTGCCGCTGGAAGCTCCGTGTACGTTGTCTCCCACACACTTCCTATGCGAACGTCCGGAGTCTGCAGGCCTCGAGTCCCCGGCTACCGACCCAGCGCTGTCGGATAATTCTCGATCCGACACCGTTTCTGTCGGCTGCTGGGATGCTGCGATAAGCTGTGCTATGTGCACAAGAATGTCCGGCGTCGAGACCTGCGGAGGCGCAGTCTATCGCTGCTTCGCCGAGGGCAGCTCCGCATCAGATGGCTCCCGCATACTTTTCCTATGCGAACGTCCGGAGTCCATCGGTCTCGAATCCCTGGCTGCCGGATGGTGTGACCTGGTCGCCGAAGAATCCTTGATCGGCGAAGCTGGTAATATATCGGCGGTCACGCAGCCAAGGTGCGGTCGTGTGTGCTGACGAGAAGAGGAAGCCTTAGCAGTCTCAGCGGACTGCCTATACAACGGAGCGTCCCGAGCGATGGACGTATGCTCCGCTAACGACACATTTGTACCACAACATCTGGGGCCAGATGTTGTTGAACGAGAGAGGGGCCTCTCTCGCTTGCCGTCCGGATGGGCCGGAACGAGCTATGAACCGGACTAAAAGGCTTCCTCCGTTCTCCCTCCGATCTGCCGTCACTGGGTGTGCATTAAGTTAATTTTATAGTGCTCGCATCACCCCAAAATTCCTTCTAGACCGCAACGGACGAACCCGGCTGCCGAACCATTCGGTGAATGGACGCTACACCGGGCGAGCTAGCGGACGTCAAAGGCCGTCGAACCTACTAGGGTCCTCTTAGGCAATTGGCGTATTACATGAGCACTTTTCCGCTAGCCCTTCATTAATTGTGACGACGGAGGCACACTGTTGGAAGACATCACAGATACATCACCCTAATCTTGATCGTCTGAAATAGAAATTGATAAAGTAGAGTGACCCTGCGGGGAAAGGACCGGAGTGTCCAAATCCCCAACAACATACCGTGACATACGCTTCCCATATTGTCATCGAAATCATACGATACAGAACAGGAGTTAATGCGAGTACACTGACCACATATAGAATGATAATAAGGTCAGAGGAAGACTTCCTCTTAAAACAATTGATCAATATCCTTTCAATGTGAAAAGAAAACAAGTCCTGGTACTCGCACTAACCCCTGGCAATCAAAATACATAATAATAATATGATCCATTAATATAGAAAAAATAATTGAAATCAAAATATTTTGAAAAAATATTTTTTCAGAACAGCCCAAGTTTCTGAAAAGTAACGTTGAGCCCCAATGGATCCCAAGCCTAAGTGTGGACAAAAATTTTAAAAATATTTTAAATAATTTATTCAACACTTACGAACAATAATAATGTATCTAGTTATGATTAAAATAACATAAAGATATTATTATTTAGAAATCCCCCCCTCACACAGAGGGCTGTTGTAAATGTAAACAATGAGTGTAAAAACACTAAAATAAGACTCCAGGCACCCAGGCCCGAAATCAGTTACCAAAAATACACCATCTGATGCAAAACAGAGACTTCCAGGGAAGAAACTGCAGAACATCAGATGGTAGATGCAGAACACAACGCCTAACCACCCGTAGGTGAAGACGTAAACATGGGGAAGAACAGAATTCATTCTGTTATTCAGCTAAAACTCCCAAGAAATTTTAGTAATAATAATTACAGAAATTATGCCAAAAGCATGGGAGAATAGCAAGGGGGAACTTAAAGGACAGGGAGAGAGGAAAAACACTTGAAAAAACAGTGTAACTAAATAATCAGAATGACAACAAAATGGCTGCTGCCTTGAAAATAGGTAACTTAACATAATTTCATTAAAAAATTTTAAGTTACAGCCCTGATAATATTCTGTCACACATTCTTTTCCTCTCCTCCTTTTCTATCCTCCTTAGAATCACCATTTCACTAATATTTATGTGTCTGGCATCATTTAAACTGAGATTTAAAAGCACAAAGATTAGTCAGATGTTAACTGATGAAGGGCCAAACTTAGAATGAAAAATGGCGCCAATTTCGGAACGTCCTTGACACTGCGCATGCGCAGTAGGGGCGAAGTGTGGAGGGCCTTTCAGGACATGTTTTCTTTAGTTTTAGATGCAAATTTTGGGGATTGGGGGGCAAAATTTGTGTTTGGCCCTATAGTTTAAGAGTTAGCACCAGCTATGTCTGGGTCATTGGTACAGTATAAAAATATAGAAATTTAGGGCGGGGAGAAAATTCTCGCCCCTCCCATAACGAAGGCAAATATTGCTCCTCGAACTTCTCTTGAACAAATCTGAGTCTACACCACAAAAAGGAAGCTGCACACCAAATATCTAGTTTCTGCTCCTGTTGGTTCATGAGAAAAAGATTTTTTAAGATTTAAGCACACTTTTTGGGCATGACCCTACTGAGGGGCGAGGCAACTTCATTTGAACAAAATCAAATTGCGATGTCAAAACAAACTATTATCTCAAATATCAATTAAATTGGTTCAGCGGTTTGGGAGGAGAAGACGGAAACACCATGTTCATGGACGACAGATGGTGAGTGATCACTATAGCGCTCCTGACTAAAGGTCAGGTGAGCTAAAAAGGCTGATAACTGTGGCCTTAGAAGCTCAATAAGGAGACTTACAATGCTAGCCGTAGCTTATAAGTTTTCATCTCCGTGAAGACAGATATATCGTGTAAGTTGCGGCCTTGAAGGCTCACTGAACGGAGACTTACAACTATCGTCACGCAAGGTAGGGAATGAAGAGCCGCTATTTTAACAGCTCTAAATTCCCAAAGAGACAGTAGTCCCAAGAGATAATAAATTCAGTTATGTCACTGCATAATTACTGAAAAAACATGGCTCATGATTCTAGCTAGGCTACTATGGTGTAAACAATAAGACTCAAATCTATGACACCTAGGTAAACAAACCAAAAAGCACTCTACCTTTATCAGTTTTATTCCCAACAGACAGTGGTCAGAGCCTAGCTAACATAGCTTAGAAGTGTTCCTCTACATGAAGACAGATATCTCAGTGTAACTAGCGACCTTGAAAGCCCACTAAACGGGAGACTTACAACCATCGTTGCACAAGGCAGGGAATGACGAGCCGTTATTCTAACAGCCGTAATTCCCAAAGAGACAGTAATCTAAAGGTAGCTACGCAGTTATGAGTCTTCATCTATGTGAAGACATATCTGTGTCACATGCGGCCTTTGAAAGCTCACTAAATGGAGACTTACAACACTAGCCGCTAATGTATAAGAAAAGACCATTGAAACAGTACATAAGGCTACTATGGCGTCCACATTGGCATTAAATGTCTTGAAGCCAAGGAATACAACACCAAGAGGGAAAAGACGTACTTATTCCCTCTAACGGCTCTATTCCAAACAAGAGAGCTGTCTCAGCCTATCTATGCACTAACAGGTGACTTGAAAAAAACCAGGAGAATATTTCGACGACCTCTATTGCTTTTCTTCAATGGGAATGCCTGTACCTCCACAAGGAGAGACTCTCTAGGAAGAACTCGCAGGAAGATTTGTCTAACACGTACTTCTTGTAAGTAGAGCTTTGCCCGGAATTATAGCCGCAGGCCTGCTGAGACTACATTCTCATCCACTGATCTTCCGTAATTTTCATCCACATATTGCGAGGTTGATAATCTTCTGCTAAGTGGAAAGCAACAGAAGTCTTTCTCTCGATGACCTCTATTGCTTTCTTTAATTAGAGAGCCTGTATCTCCACAAGGAAAGACTCTCTTTTGAAAAGGTCTGCCGGAAGATTTGTCCAACACGGACATCTTGTAAGTGGGGGGGTTTTCCTCGGAATGATAGTCGAGACAACACTTCTCAATCACTGAACTTCCGTGACTTCTATCCAGTTTCTCGTGAAGATTGATAACCTTCCGCCAACTGGAAAGCAATAGAGGTGTCCATCACCTGTCTGACTTATGAGGCTTAGGGGAGGAGAATCTACATCCTCTCCACAAAGAACCTTGTCCCATTGGCTTAGGGGTGTCTGACATTTAGTCTAGATCAGACCTGCGCCCCTTTTCCAAGTCGCTATACTGATGACCTCCAGAGTAAGTATAAGAGGGTTTCTTGTACCCTCGTGAGGAGTTCCCTTTAGTTGATTTTAAAGTGGGACGGCCTCGCTTACCCCAGTCTGCTGAAGCGTGTTGTTGAGATGCAGACTTCAGTAGCAGTGCACTGGTTGCTTTCTTTGTAGCCTGTTCATAGACTAATGAAAGCTTGTCAAATAGAGTATGTCTGGAAACCGGAGTGACTCGGAGAGAACTTTTCACCTTGTCATCTATAAGTGATGCGCACGCAAGGGCAGCATCACATCTGATCAACTCCAAATTTGCCACTGTCAGGGCGGAGTTGTACGTGGCATACATGACTGCCCTGAAAAGAACTCTAAGAGAGGAACAAACATCCTTAAATTCATTCCCATTAAGACATTGCGCCATAGCTCTGGTGAGGGGATCTGCGTAGGACATCGCGTCCAGACTAGCTCTATTGGATGAAACAGCACATTCCATCACTTCTGAGCGTATATTGAATGATGCAGGTAGGGACATATCAAAATCCCCAGCCTGCTCATCTAAATGCAGAGAAGCTCTCTGGAATCTTCTTCAACTGTTTTAAATGAACGTGGTCCAAGGAACGGTATATTTATTGAAGATGTTGATAAGAAACCGCCTTCCTCTTAGCACTAGAGAGGTTGAATATGGTGTTGTTAACATGGCTGAAGGTCTCCGACACCTGTCGAGACTGTTTCAGGAAAGAAGAACATCTTTCCTCCGCATGAAATCTGCAACCAGAGACGACAGTGGTTTCTCCCTAGTAGTCGCAGCTTGCTGATCAGGTGGAACAAAGTCAGGATAGTATTGTTGAATGAAATTCATCGCTATCATATGCTGTTCTGAAAGGGAAGGGTAATCCTCTTCCTTGTCCCTTTCACCATCCGACTGGAACAAAGTCAGGATAGTATTGTTGAATGAAATTCATCGCTATCATATGCTGTTCTGAAAGGGAAGGGTAATCCTCTTCCTTGTCCCTTTCACCATCCGACTGATTCAGCTGTGACGTTTGGTCCATTGCATCTGCATGTGCAGATGACTGGACCGACCCAGCACCGTTCGACAGCTCACCACCGGAGTCTGCGGAGGGCTGCTCTTGCACTTGCTGGGATGCTGCGATTAGCTGCGCAATCTGAGACAGCAAGTCCATTACCGAGGCTTGAGGAGCAGTAATCTTCCGAATTTAGGCCACTTGCTGCTCCTGGGACGAAGATCTGGACGTAGATCTCTGCTCCGAACGTCCCAATGATTGAAGTTTCGGATCACTATCTATGGGATGGGCCGACTTCATGGGTCGAAGACTGGATACTTCTTCTGGCGGCTGCCAGGATATCCAAAGTCGGGTAGCTAGTATGCGGTCGTGTATGCTATATCTGCCTGAGGAAGAAGCTGTAACTGTAGCCGATGCCGGTTGCAGTTTAGAAGGAGCGTCCCGAGCAGTGAGTGTGGACATTAGCTCCTACACTGGCAAGTTTATCAAACAACATTTGGCCCCAAATGTTGTGGGTTAGAGAGAGGGCTCTCCCACTCGCTGTCTTTTCAGACCTCGCCGAGCCTCCCTAAGATAAACTTGCAGAATCCTACACAGGCAAGTTTCTGGGTTATCAGACCTTGCTGAGCCTCCCTAAGAGAAACTTGCAGGCTTCCTCCCTATTTCCATCATCACTGGGTGAGCTTTAGTTTTTGAGGTGCTCGCTCTACCCATATCTAAACTTCCCTTGACTGCAATGGACTTACCCGGTGTCACGGCTCCCACGAATGGAGTAACTACTTCACCGGTTGAGCTAGCTGCTTGCAGGAGATTAAAACCCTTAACAAAAGGCCCTAACTCTTGCAATCATGAGCACTGCAGCTAGCTCTAAATGCTCAACGGAGCGCGACGACGGTAGCACACTTGGATGGGTGTCAGAATATCATCACCATGTTCATGTTCCTCTGAAATAGAAACTGACAAAATGAATTATAATGTGGTGAGCGGCCTGGCCTCAGAACTTCACCGCCAACAACGTACCACGACACCCTTCTCCAACATCAGTCATCCCAGTGAACACAAGAATGACAAGAGTCCGCAGGAGCGCATCGACTAATGTCCATATCAGTCCTTCAAACTCCACAACAAAATATATAATTAAGATACATGAATAATAGCAATCAAAATTAAATTCAAAATATTTTTTGGAAAAATTGTTTTTTTTTTTAAAAATGCCTAAGTTCCCAAAGGGAACATTAAGAGCCCAAAGGCATCCCAATAGAGCCTAAGTGTGGACAAAATCCCAAATTTTTTTAACTACACTACCGGAATAATAATCCATGTATCCTACAGTAATTCTACTGTAATAGAATATAAAATACTACCTATATATGAGGACGTTGTCAATGTAAACAACGTCAACGAAAAAAACGGAAACAAGACATCAGGCACACAAAAAGGCCCAAAGTTAGAAACCATTTTAAATGCTACCAGATGCAAAGCTAGATCTTCATATGAAGAGAAAACGATACATCAGATAGAAGATGCAAGACTAAACGACCTAACACCTCTAGGGTGAGGAGGACATAACCATGGGGAAAAACAGAAAAATATTCTGTAATGCATGTTAAACTCCCAAGAAATTTAATAAAAAATTTCAATAAAAAATAGCCAAAAAGCTTAAGAGTTTAACAGGAAGGGTTCATGGAAGGAAAGGGAAGGAATACTTAACAAACAGTGGAATAATCATTATCAAAATGATGACGTCGGGCGTATGTCCCGAAATTGGGAAACATGAAATAATTTTATAAATATTATAAAGTTACAGCCCTGAACGTCTAAAACCACCGTTGCGCACTTCAATCATCCAATAACAGCCTTGGATCCACCAATTCTTGCATTGATTTGTGTCTGGCATCATCAAATGAAAGTGTCAATGACACTGTAGCTCAACTTGTCAAGACAAAGACATGTACATGTATAGTATGTGACACAGCAATGACAAACATCTAGGTAATGACCTAATAACAAAGGTACATATAAAGTATTGTAATGGTCTGTACATAAATACTGACCGTTGTCTGTAACAAATGTATAGGTAAAGTATTGTAAAGGTGAGTGACAGTCAGATGCTAAACTAGAAAAAAATCTTTTGAGTCCCATAGTGGGTCTGACTGAACCCCAAAATATTTGTTCTCATAGCACAGTGATAACAAAGGCACCCCAAAACACACTCGTTCCTGTCCCAAGGTGAAAACAAAGGTACCCAAGAAGTTTTGTGAAGATCAGTTCATAAATACGAGCTGTACAGAACTTGTGACAAAAAACTGATTGGACCTAATTTCGGTACAAAATGGCCACCCAGAAACACTCATTCTCGTCCCAAGGTGATAACAAAGGTACCCAAGAAGTTTTGTGAAGATCGGTTCATAAATACAGCCTCTACCCTGAGCTGTATTGACATGTGTGCTTACATTGTGTAAGTAGCACTGAATAAATCAAAGTTCATCTAATTTGCATAATTTCTGCACGAAAAAAAACCCTTACAATATGTGATGTATTCCATGTTACTAAACATTCATACAAAAATTTATTCAAATCAGAACTTTCATACAGAAGTTCTGTACAAAAGACTGATTGCACTAATTTTGGTACAAAATGGCTGCTGGTGGCCATCTTGAATTTCGCACCACACCCAAAAACACTCGCTCTCATCCCACGGTGATAACAAAGGTACCCAAGAAGTTTCGTAAAGATTGGTTCATAAATATGGCCTCTAGTCTGAGCTGTATAGAAGTTGTGAACAAAAAACTGATTGGACCTAATTTCGGTACAAAATGGCCACTGGCAGCCATCTTGAATTTCAGACCGCACCCAGAAAACTCGTTCTCGACACAAGGTGATAACAAAGGTACCCAAGACATTTCGTGAAGATCAGTTCATAAATACAGACTCTAGCTCGAGCCGTATTGACATGTGTACTTACTGTGTGTAAGTCGCACTGAAAAAATCAAAGTTCATCTAATTTGCATAATTTCTGCACGAGAAAAAAACCTGTATTATATGTGATGTATCCCATGGTACTAAACATTCACACAAAAAATTATTCAAATCAGCTCTTTCATATGGAAGTTCTGTGCAAAAATCTGATTGCACCTAATTCTGTACAAAATGGCAGCCAACGGCGATCTTGAATTTTGGACTGGACCCCAAAACACTCGTTCTCATCCCACGGTGATACCAAAGGTACCCAAGAAGTTTCGTAAAGATCGGTTCATAAATATGGCCTCTAGCCCGAGCCGTATTGGCATTTGCACTTACAGAGCTGAAAGTAACACCAAAAAACATCAAAATTAGTCTAATTTGCCCAAGTTACACATGAGAAAAAAACCCGTATTATATGTGATGTATCCCATGGTACTAAACATTCATACAAAAAATTATTCAAATCAGAGCTTTCATATGGAAGTTCTGTACAAAAAACAGATTTCTGCATCGTCGGTACAAAATGGCGGCTGGCAGCCATCTTGAATTTCAGACCGCACCCAAAAACACTCGTTCTCGTCCCACGGTCATAACAAAGGTACCCAAGAAGTTTCGTAAAGATCGGTTCATAAATACGGCCTCTAGCCCGAGCCATATCCAATTGTTGACGTACAGACAGGCGGACAAAAGCTCAAATTTAGCTTTGCCAAAGTTGGGCTAAAAAGAAGATTTTAAAGCACAGATGTCAGTTCATTGTTGCTGACTTTAGGGCCAGACAAAGAATGATATTGGCACCAATTACGGTCATTTCCTGAGGGCTGCACATGCACGGAGAGAGTAAAAGTATGGAGGACCAGATAGGACTTGTAATTTTCAGTTTTTGGGGAAAAACAGAAAAATATTCTGTAATACACATTAAACTCCCAAGAAATTTAATAAAAAAATTTCAATAAAAAATAGCAAAAAAGCTTAGGAGTTTAAAAGGAGGGGTTCATGGAAGGATAAGGAAGGAACACTAAACAAACAATGGATTAATCATTATCTAGAATTATGACGTCAGGCGTATGTCCCAAAAATGGGAAACAAGAAAAAATTTTTATAATTATTATAATGTTACAGCTCTGAACGTTTGAAACCACCATTGTTCACTTCCATCATCTATTTACAGCCTTGGATCCACCAAATGATTTGTGTCTGGCATCCTCAAATGAAAGTGACAATGACACTGTGGCTTAACTTGTCTGTGTGTTATGTTTGATGAAAAGGATAATGTCCAATGTTTATGAAAGGATTATGAAATAAGACAAGAATTGTGATAATTGGGAATATGTTAATTTCTGTTCCCCGTATGCTATGTTTTCAATAAAATTAATATGAGGTGTAGACTGTACTAAAGAATTGAGGGGTGGGTTAATGTGGCCCTCACAGTTAATGTATGTGGCCCTCACAGTTAATGTATATCAACAAAAGTTACCAATTTACAGTGAAATTATTCCAAAACGAGTTATCCTATTTAGTTACAATGAAATCCCTTCATAAATACAGCCTGTAGACTGTGTTAAAGGTTTTTAGGCTTCGGGACTGTGTAGCCATCATGGTCAACCGATCGCAACCAAAAGGGGATGTCCTCATCTGGACATTATACTGAGTCATCCTACCAAGTTAGAAAGAAATCCCTTCATAACTATGACCTGTAGTCTGTGCTCAAGTTTTTTGGGTTTTGGGCTTGGGCAGCTATCATGGCTGAATGATCATGACCAAAAGGCGACGTTCTCATCTAGACATTATCTGGAGTCATCCTACCAAGTTACAATGAAATCCCTTCATAAATATGACCTACAGACTGTGCTAAAGGTTTTCGGGCTTCGGGCCCCTGTAGCCATCACAGTAGACCAATCGCGACCAAAAGGGGACGTTCTCATTTAGACATTATATGGAGTCAACCTACCAAGTTAAAAATGAAATTCTTCCATAAATACAACCTGTAGACTGTGCTAAAGGTTTTGGGGTTTTGGGCTCGGGCAGTCTTCACTGCTGACAGATCAGGACCAAATGGGGAAGTTCTCATCTAGACATCATATGGAGTCATCCTACCAAGTTACAATGAAATCCCTCCATATTAAATATGACGTGTAGTGTGCTAAAAGTTTTTGGGTTTCGGGCTTGGACAGCCATCATGGTTGACAGATCATGAACAAAAGGGGATGTTCTCATCTAGATATTATAAAGAGGCATCCTACCAAGTTACAATGAAATCCCTTCATAAATATGATCTGTAGACTGTGCTAATGGTTTTGGAGTTTTGGGCTCGGGCAGCCATCACGGTTGACGGATCGCGACCAAAAGGGGACGTTCTCGTCCAGACATGACCTCAAACTTGCATATGAAATTTTGTGACGATCAGACAAAAGCTACGGGGTTTTGCCTGTGCTAAAGGAAAATGTCAACAGACTCACAGACTCCCAGACTAACAGACTTCCACATGCGTGATGGCAATAGCTTATCTTGACTTTGTCAAGTTAAGCTAAAAAGGAGATTTTAAAGCACAGATGTCAGATCATTGTTATTGACGTTAGGGCCAAACAAAGAATGATGTTGGTGCCGATTCTGGTCTCTTCCTGACTGCTGCGCATGTGCAGATGGTAAAAGTATGGAGGGCCAGATAGGAGTTTTAATTTTTGGTATTGTATGCAAATTTTGGGGATTGGGGGGGGGTCAAAATTTGTGTTTGGCCCTTGATTATATCGAGTTTGCACCAGCTAAGCCTGGGCCATTGGTTATTAGTATAAAAAATATCTGTTTCTCAGGCCCTCCTAAATGGTCCTTTGGCTGCCACAGGCTCTCTTTTTATAACCACTGCAAACTTTAAATGAAAGTGTCAATGACACTGTAGCTCAGCTTGTGTAAGACATGTACATGTATAGTATGTGACACAGCAATGACACACATCTAGGTAATGACTTGATAACAAAGGTACATATAAAGTATTGTATATTGTAACGGTCTGTACATAAATGCTGACCGTAGCCTGTAACAAATGTATAGGTAAAGTATTGTAAAGGTGGGCAACAGTTCAATGCAAAACTAGAAAAAGAAATCTTTGAGTCCCAGAGTGGGTCTGACTGAACCCAAAAATATTTGTTCTCAAAGCACAATGATAACAAAGGCACCCAAAAACACTTGTTACTGCCCCAAGGTGATAACAAAGGTATCCAAGAAGTTTCATGAAGATTGGTTCATAAATACAGCCTCTAGTCCAAACCATATTGACATGTGCACTTACTGAGTATAAGTAGCACTGAATAAATCAAAGTTCATCTAATTTGCATAATTTCTGCACAAGAAAAAAACCTGTATTACATGTGATGTATTCCATGTTACTAAACATTCATTCAAAAATTTATTCACATCAGAACCTTCATATAGAAGTTCTGTACCAAAAACTGATTGTACCTAATTTTGGTACAAAATGGCCACAGGCAGCCATCTTGAATTTTGGACCACACCCAGAAACACTCGTTCTCATCCCAAGGTGATAACAAAGGTACCCAAGAAGTTTCGTGAACATCGGTTCATAAATACAGCCCCTAGTCCGAGCCGTATTGTCAATGTGTACTTACTGTGTGTAAGTAGCACTGAATAAATCAAAGTCCATCTAATTTGCATAATGTCTGCATGAGAAAAAAACCCATATTATATGTGATGTATTCAATGTTACTAAACATTCATACAAAAATTTATTTAAATCAGAACTTTCAAACAGAAGTTCTGTACAAAAAACTGATTGCACTAATTTGGGTACAAAATGGCTGCCGACGGCATCTTGAATTTTGGATCACACCCCAAAACACTCGTTCTCGTTCCACGGTGATAACAAAGGTACCCAAGAAGTTTCGTAAAGATCGGTTCATAAATACAGCCTCTAGCCTGAGCCATATAGAAGTTGTGTACAAAAAACTGATTGGACTTAATTTCAGTACAAAATGGCCACTGGCAGCCATCTTTAATTTTGGACCGCACCCAAAAACACTCGTTCTCGTCCCAAGGTGATAACAAAGGTACCTAAGAAGTTTCGTGAAGATCGATTCATAAATACAGCCCCTAGCCCAAGCCGTATTGACATGTGTACTTACTGTGTGTAAGTAGCACTGAAAAAATCAAAGTTCATCTAATCTACAGAATTTCTGCAGAAAAAAACCTGTATTATATGTGATGTATTCCATGTTATTAAACATTCAGACAAAAATTTTTACGAATCAGAACTTTCATACAGAAGTTCTGTATAAAAAACTGATTGCGCCAACTAAAGTACAAAATGGCTGCTGGTGGCCATCGTGAATTTTGGACCGCATCCAAAAACACCCGTTCTCATCCCACGGTGATAACAAAGGTACTCAAGAAGTTTTGTAAAGATCGGTTCACAAATATGGACTCTAACACGAGCCGTACTGGCATTTGCTGTTACAGTGCTGAAAGTAACACCAAATAGATCAAAGATAGTCTAATTGGCATAATTTATGCACGAGAAAAAAACCTGTATTATATATGATGTATCCCATGATACTAAACATTCACTCACAAAATTATTCAAATCTGCACTTTCATATGGAAGTTCTCCACAAAAATCTGATTGCACCTAATTTTGTACAAAATGGCTGCCAGTGGCCATCTTGAATTTCAAACCAGAACCAAAAACACTTGTTCTCGTCCCACGGTGATAACAAAGGTACCCAGAAAGTTTTGTAAAGATCGGTTCATAAATACGGCCTCTAGCCCGAGCCGTGTTGACGGCATGACGGACGGACAGACAGACGTACAACGGGCCATGATAATACCTCAAATTTGGCTTTGCCAAAGTTGAGCTAAAAATACAAATTGAATGGTTTATATCTGATATTTTAAACAAGTTAATAAAATTTATAAATTTGTCCCTTGAGTGCAACAGGGCTTTGCAATGCTTTAACATTGAAAAGCCTTCTTGCAATCAAGAGATGAAATACACCACCACCTATGCTATTCTGTAGATTATGAGGCCTAAAACATAAAACAAACCAAGAACATGAACTTTTGATGGCAAAGAAATAATTATAAAAAAAAAAATAAAATAAACAAGAGGCCCCAGGGGGCCTTAGGCGCTCACTGAATGTTCCGTACTGTTAAGACACAAATTTTATCAAAAGCTATTCTTAAGGTTCTACAGAGTAAATCTATACTCTCTGTGGAGCTACAGCATCAACAGGACTGAATGGGACAATGCTTCTGATCAAATATCAAAAGATTCTGCATGATGGTTCTGAAGAAGATTTTTAAAGAATTTTCCTTGAATTGCACAAAGTAAACATTCACTCCCCCATAGTGAGCCCCAATATTGATCAAAAGACTCAATATGAACAAACGTGAATCCAACCCATACCAAGATGCTGCATACCAAATATCAAAAGATTCTGCCCACTGGTTCTGGTGAAGAAGATTGTTAAAGATTTTTTCTTAAATTGCACTAAGTAAAAATTCACACCAACCATAGTGATCCCCAATATTGAATGGGGGATTCAATTTGAACAAACTTGAATCAGACCCATACCAAGATGCTGTATACCAAATATCAAAAGATTCTGCCCATCGGTTCCGGAAAAGAAGATTTTTTAAAGAAATTTTCTTAAATTGCACTAAGTAAAAATTCACACCCCTTTAGTAAGCCACAATATTGATCGAGGGACTCAATTTGAACAAACTTGAATCAGACCCATACCAAGATGCTGTATACTAAATATCAAAAGATTCTGCCCATTGGTTCTGGAGAAGAAGATTTTAAAAATTTTTTTCTTAAATTGCACTACGTAAAAATTCAGGTCCCCATAGTGAGCCCGAAAATTGATCAAGGGACTCCATTTGAACAAACTTGAATCAGACCCATACCAAGATGCCGTATACCAAATATCAAAAGATTCTGCCCACTGGTTTTGGAGAAGAAGATTTTTCCTTAAATTGCACTAAGGAAAAATTCATGCCCCTATAGGGAGCCCAAATATTGATCAAGGGACTCGATTTGAACAAACTTGAATCAGACCCATACCAAGATGCTGCATACTAAATATCAAAAGATTCTGCCCATTGGTTCTGGAGAAGAAGATTTTTAAAGAATTTTTCTTAAATTGCACTAAGTAAAAATTCACGCCCCCATAGTGAGCCCCAATATTGGTTGAGGGACTCGATTTGAAAAAAACTGGAATCAGACCCATACCAAGATGCTGCATACCAAGTATCAAAAGATTCTGCCCACTGGTTCTGGAGAAGAAGATTTTTGAATAATTTTTCTATAATTCATATGGTGCTATCAGAGTTATGCCCCATACAGAGCCCCCAAGGGACATGGCCATTTCGTTTGAACAAACATGAATTGCCATATAGTAATGAACATCCACATGAAGTTTCGTGAAAATCGGACCAGTGGTTTCAGAGGAGAAGTCATTTGAAAAATGTTCACGACGACGGACGGCAAGTGATAAGTTGAGCTTCCTTCGGTGAGCTAAAAATTCCTTGTACAGAGAGCCCAAATATGGACCCAGGGACTTGGCTTTAACAAACTTGAATCTAACCTCCCTAAGGATGCTACACAAAACATATCAAAACATTCTGACTGCTGGATCTGAAGAAGAAGATTTTTTAAGAAAATTCCTCATTTCGAACTAAGTTACAATTCAAGCTCCCACAGTGAACCCAAATATGGACCTAGGGACATGGCTTGAACAATCTTGAATCTCACCCCCCTAAGGATGCTGCATACCAAGTTTCAAAACATTCCGACAGCTGGATCTGAAGAAGAAGATTTTTAAAGAAAATTCCTCATTTTGAACTAAGTTATCATTCAGGCTCCCACAGTGAGCCCAAATATAGACCTAGGGACATGTCTTGAACAAACTTGAATCTCACCCCCTAAGGATGCTGCATACCAAATAGGGACATGGCTTGAACAATCTTGAATCTCACCCCCCTAAGGATGCTGCATACCAAGTTTCAAAACATTCCGACAGCTGGATCTGAAGAAGAAGATTTTTAAAGAAAATTCCTCATTTTGAACTAAGTTATCATTCAGGCTCCCACAGTGAGCCCAAATATAGACCTAGGGACATGTCTTGAACAAACTTGAATCTCACCCCCTAAGGATGCTGCATACCAAATATCAAAACATTCCAACTGCTGGATCTGAAGAAGATTTTTAAAGAAAATTTCTCACTTTGAACTAAGTTATAATTCGGGCTACCACAGTGAGCCCAAATATGAACCCAGGGACTTGGCTTGAACAAATTTGAATCTCACCCCCCTAAGCATGCCGCATACCCAATATCAAAAGATTCTGCCTGCTGGATCTTGAGAAGAAGATTTTTAAAAACATTTGCCTGAAATGCACAAAGTTCAAATTGGGCTCCTATACGGAGCCCAAATATGAACCCAGGGGGCCGATTTGAACAACCTTGAATCAGATCCACCCCACAATGTTGCATACCAAATATCAAAAGATTCTGCCTGCTGGATCTGGAGAAGAAGATTTTTTAAGAAATTTTCCTGAAATGCACTAAGTTCGAATTCAAGCTTTTATAGTGAGCCCAAATATGAATCCAGGGGGCCGATTTGAACAAACTTGAATCAGGTCCACCCCACAATGTTGCATACTAAATATCAAAAGATTCTGCCTGCTGGATCTGGAGAAGAAGATTTTTTAAGAAATTTGCCTGAAATGCACTAAGTTTGAATTCGGGCTTCTATACTGAGCCCAAATGTGAATCCAGGGAGCCGATTTGAACAAACTTGAATCAGATCCACCCCACAATGTTGCATATCAAAAGATTCTGCCTGCTGGATCTGGAGAAGAAGATTTTTTTAAGAAATTTGCCTGAAATGCAGTTCGGATTTGGGCTTCTATAGTGAGCCCAAATATGAATCCAGGGGGCCGATTTGAAAAAACTTGAATCAGACCCATACCAAAAATGCTGCATACCAAGTATCAAAAGATTCTGCCCACTGGTTCTGGAGAAGAAGATTTTTTAATAATTTTTCTATAATTCATACAGTGCTATCAGATTTATGCCCCATACAGAGCCCCCAAGGGACGTGGCTATTTCATTTGAACAAACATGAATTGCCATACAGCAATGAACATCCACATGAAGTTTCGTGAAAATCGGACCAGTGGTTTCAGAGGAGAAGTCGTTTGAAAAATGTTCATGATGACGACGGACGACGATGACAGACAATGGACGGCAAGTGATAAGTTAAGCTCCCTTCGGTGAGCTAAAAACTGCCCGTACACACATGCAAATTTACAAAAAAAAATGACCTGAGAAACAGAAGATCTGCTTTGTGGGGCCTCTTGCTTCCAATACAAGTCAAAGCACATATATCGCCAATGAATATCACATTAAACTGCATGGATGCATATGCTATAAATAGAACACATGTACACATACTTCAACTTTGATCTTCTGAGGAAATTTTCAACAAACATGGAAAATGACATTGCACTTTGTCAGAATTTTCCATTCGGCTGGCCAGAATGGGATGAAAAATGCTGCTTGCCTTTTTTGATAAACAATGAATTTTAACCTTCAAGTTAATTCATTTAATCAACATGAATACTTTCATATAAATGATAATTGAAACATAATGGTACTTTTTCATAACGAAAATCAAGGCTTTGTTAAAGTCAAACCTTTTTTTTCAAATCTGCAGCTTAGGGGCCCATTAAACCAATCATCCTACCCTGAAAATCTGTGTCTTTGAAGATATTTTCACAGTACCATGATTGTTGTGTTTATTGTATACCTATCAATGATATGCCGTGTTTTTCACCCGTTGAATCCTGATCGCCCTATCACACTGGGTAATTTTCCAATTCTGTATCAGATGGTTGGTCTCAGAATGAGGACAGCACTGGAGAACCTCAATCGAGTCCACCCAGGTTACCAACCGTTTCTAGGTATGCTTCATTTGTGTAAATAAACATAACTGAATAATGTGAATTTCTAATATCATTCTTAACCAATTTTTTATTGATTTCTCATGTGAAAAGTGAATTTCCATAACTGCATATAATAGACATCATTATGACCAAAAAGTGATCTAGTTTGTCACAGTCCGTCTCACTGACGAGGTCAGATTGCCAGAACACACTCGCTGCCTTCAGCACCTCGTGTGATCCATGGATATGACATTGTCAACTTGATGAAATATGACAAACCAGATCATTTTATTGTCATCATATCAGCCATGATATGATGACGCCTATGTCACTGAGTATTTCCTGAGTGCCATAGGCGCAATTGAAATGTAGGAAAAACCCTTGTTTGAGTTTTTCCTATATTCAATTGCGCCTATGTCACTCAGGAAATACTCAAAAAACTCCAACTCAGGTTGTTGATTCCTGTCCCCTCTACTACACCCGCATTGTGTTCTTTCTTATTATAATTTCAAAGAGCTTTGAGTTAAACAACAACAAAAAAGTAGAAAACAGTGACATACATTTTGGCCACAAAAATATTAGATATCCCTTGTATTATTGTCCCATCCAGTACATACTGAATGGTTTTGAAATTTCAGCTCAGTCCCAACTCCAGTTTTAGTTTCATTTCTGTTGAAAAGTTTCATTTTTTGTGCTTTATTTCTGATTTTAACTGGTTGAGTGCTGGAAGCCACTATCAGGGCATTCAAACAAGAGGCCCCAAGGGGCCTTAATCGCTCACCGGCCAAAGTTCATCAACACTACAAAGGAATGAAGCCATGCAAAGGCAAATTTTATGGAAATGGATTTGAACAAACCTGAACCTAACATGCTTCCCCTGCCCCTCCCACCCCAACCCTGCCCATAGAGAGCCCAAATAATAAGCCAGGGACTCAAATCGAACAAATTTGAATCTGATCCCTCTTGAGATGTTACAAATGTATATACCAAATATGAAAGAATTCTGACTGGTGGATCTGAACAAGGAGGTTTTTAAAGAAATGTCCTCACATTGCATTAAGTTAAACTTTGGGCTCAAATAGGGAGCCAAAATATTAACCCAGGGACCTGATTTGAACAAACTTGAATCTGACCCACCTAGAGATGTTGTATACCAAATATGAAAGGATTCCGATTGGTGGATCTGAAGAAGAAGACTTTTAAAAGAAATTTCCTCATATTGCACTAAGTTAAAATTCGGGCTCCCATAGGAAGCCAAATATCAACCCATAGACCAGATTTGAACAAACTTGAATCAGACCCTCCTAGAAATGTTGTATACCAAATATGAAAACATTCTGACTACAGGGTCTAAAGAAGAGGATTTTTTAAAAAAATTCCCTATATTGTACTAAGTTGATATTCAGGCTCCCATAGGAAGCCCAAAAATTTACCCAGGTAAGCAATTTGAACAAACCTGAAACTGACCAACCTCAAGATGTTGTATACCAAATATGAATGCATTCTGATTGGTGGATCTGAAGAAGAAGAAATTTCAACATATTTCACTAAGTTAAAATTCAGCCTCTCATAGAGAGCCCAAATATAAACCCAGGGACTCAATTTGAACAAACTTGATTCTGATACCCCTATAGATGTTGTATACCAAACATGAAAGGATTCTGACTGCTGGTGCTAAAGAAAAAGATTTTTAAAGAAATTTCCTCAAATTGTATGAAGTTCAACTTTGGGCCTCAATAGAGAGCCCAAATACTAACTCAGGGACCCGATTTGTACAAACTTGAATCTGACCCCCCTATAGATGTTGCATACCAAATATGAAAGGATTCTGACTGGTGAATCTGAAGAAGAAGATTTTTAAAGAAATTTCCTCAAATTGCACGAAGTTAAACTTTGGGCTCCAATAGAGAACCCAAATACTCACTCAGGGACCCGATTTGTACAAGCTTGAATCTGACCTCCCTATAGATGTTGTAACCTAATATGAAAGCATTCTGACTGATGGATCTGAAGAAGAAGATTTTTAAAGAAATTTCCTCATATTTCACTAAGTTCAAATTCAGGATCTCATAGGGAGCCCAAATATAAAGCCCAGGGACTCGATTTGAACAAACTTGATTCTGACCCCCCTATAGATGTTGTATACCAAATGTGAAAGGATTCTGACTGGTGGAGCTGAAGAAGAAGATTTTCAAAGAAATTTCCTCAAATTGTACAAAGTTAAACTTTGGGCTTCAATAGAGAGTCCAAATACTAACTCAGGGAACTGATTTGTACAAACTCAATAGAGAGCCCAAATACTAACTCAGGGACCCGATTTGTACAAACTTGAATCTGATCCCCCTATAGATGTTGTATACCAAATATGAAAGGATTTTGACTCGTGGATCTGAAGAAGAAGATTTTTAAAGAAATTTCCTCAAATTGCACGAAGTTAAACTTTGGGCTCCAATACAGAGCCCAAATACTCACTCAGGGACCCGATGTGTACAAGCTTAAATTTGACCCCCCTATAGATGTTGTATACCAAATATGAAAGCATTCTGACTGGTGGATCTGAAGAAGAAGATTTTTAAAGAAAGTTCCTCCTTCACTAAGTTAAAATTCGGGCTCCTACAGGAAGCCCAATTATTAACCCAGAGACTCGATTTGAACAAACTTGAATCTGACCCCAATAGAGATGTCATATACCAAATATCAAAAGATTCTAAATGATGGTTCTGGAGAAGAAGATTTTTTTAATTTTAAAAAAATATTTATGGGTGCTATCAGAGTAATGCCCCTTGTGGTGCCGCCTGTGGATGCGGAAAGTTTATCTGTACAAACTTGAATTGACATATGATAAGGAACATGCACATCAAATTTGGTTCAATTTGGTCCAGTAGTTTGGGAGGAGAAGCCGATAATGTAAAGTTCATGACGGACGACGACGGACGATGACGGATGACGACGGACGGCAAGTGATAAGTTAAGCTCCCTTCGGTGAGCTAAAAAAGAGTGTACCAGCACAAAAGCCAACATATTTCTTGCTAATACAACTGCAAATTATATTTTGTTTATATAAATTTGTTTTATTACAAATTATTGGAGAGTGTCTGTGGGCATTCTCAAATAATTTATAATAAAACAAATTTTGAATAACAAATTCAGACCACCAAAAATAATTTAACCCTCAACCAGTTAATGGGAGAAATCAATTTAAAAAAAGCACATGGACAATCATATCATGTTGCTCTTGGTTTTCCAAAATACATCAGACATGAATTTTCTATTGTTGTACCAGTATTTTTATTGAAAATATACATACAGTACAAGTCACAATAAGTTGCAGCATAACCACAATAAACTAAGTATACTGCTGCTTCTGCAGCGATAAAATCAGAATCTGACATCATTTTCTGGAAAGCTCACAGTGAGAGCTTTACAGAAAATGATGTGAGATTTTGGTTCGATCACTGTATAAAGAGAAAGATACGTAGTTTATAATGGTTATCCAACAACTTATTTTGACTTGCACTGTAACTAAACATAACACCTTAGAGACATTCACAGGTGTTAAATGACCCATTTTGTGAATTTATAGACTGCAAATGTGACCAATTTTAAGGGGGTCCATGACAAAAAAACATCCACAATGAACTTTAACCTCTGACAAAAATCCACCCTGACAAAATCCCTCCTGACAATATTCCTTTCAATAAGTACCAAATATGACAAAAACCCTTTCACTAAAAAAATACTTAAAATTATTCACTGATTTATACATAAAAAACCCCTTCATGCTAAGTATTGTATAACTGTATTGTGTACTAGTCTTTAACCCTTTACCTTTCTTGAATAACCAATTTTTTTTTCATTTTTTGTCTCAAAAACATAGGTTATGACACCTCTTTGGAACAAGCTTGGTGAGGTCGTTCCAAAGAGGGGTCATATCCTAGGTTTTTGAGACAAAAAATGAAAAAATAATTGGTTATTCAAGAATTTGTTTGCATGTATCGTCTGGTTTTCATGTTAGGTAAAGGGTTAAAGAAAATTAATTGGCGACTTTTGCGAATAGTGCTGGCCGGCTTTGGCTGTTACGTTGGGTAAAGGGTTAATTGTGGTTGAGCAACATATTTAACCCTCTGTACACTGATGTCGAAAAAAATCAAATTTTCAAGTCACTATTTTTTTCATAAAGTAACTAGAAATCTAACCAATTCAGTTTTGTTTGACAGAGCTCAAAGAGATTTTGTGGCAGGAAAGTTAAAAAATTTATAGTAATTTATATATTTTTTATACTTACCAATGACCCAGACATAGCTGGTGCTAACTCTTAAAAATCTAGGGCCAAACACAAATTTTGCCCCCCAATCCCCAAAATTTGCATCTAAAACCAAAAGAAATCATGTCCTAAAGGACCTCCATACTTTGCCCCTACTGCGCATGCGCAGTGTCAAGGACGTTCCGAAATTGGCGCCAATCATCATTCTTACTGGCAGTGCCTGGTCAGCGCTATGTACTCAGCGGGGAGGTATGAGTTCCCAACTCCTGGGAGGGCCATCCCCGTCTGGGTCATTGGTAAGTATAAAAAATATATAAATTACTATAAATTTTTTAACATTTTTATACTGTACCAATGACCCAGACATAGCTGAATAGTAAAAAGGCTGGAGGGCCTAGGACATAGAGGAAAATCCAATAAGCTCAACTATATAATATAGAGCGAACCCCTCAAGGAGAAAAGGAGTATTAGGCTTTACATGTATCTTTCTTATTTTATGATAAATTAGAAAGATACAATACCCTTCATAATTGAGCACAATAACATTCATGTTCTCTATTAACATCCAGTATAACCCATTATACTAATTATTTTTAAAGTAAGCCAATAAATAAAGTTAGTCCAGAGAATTGAGACTCTTTATATTCTTTAAAAGTGTCCGAGGATTGTATATTAACGCCCGTTTGACACTTGACATATACAAATGCTTCACACCGAGCTACACTTTAAAAATATGACATGAATGAATTTTTAACATTAATATTACACTTTAAAACCATCCCGGAAACGACTCAGAATTACTGACTCCGGAGGAGGAATTCCCTTGCTTTTCACTATAAAGCAGGTGACCTAAGGGAACACCCTCCCCCCCCCACCTTCCCCTTGCCCTGGGTCAAATAGCCCAGAGCGAAGAGGGCAGCAGGATGGAGTCACTGCCGGAACAGAAAGCCTGCATAACTATAGTTGCAACTGTTTAGTGGACGACATTCTGAGCAACAGATAACGGACCTAAACAATGCAGGTCTCCAGAAATGGACTCAATATTTCTGAGATAAAAATTCGTGAATGTGGATGGCTGAGACCAATAAGCAGCCTTCATTAAATCTGTAATAGCCACACTATTTGAGTAAGCCCAAGATGTAGAAAGAGCTCTTACTTCATGAGCCGAAATCTTAAGCACAGACTGCTGGGAAGAAGATAAATTTTCATAAGCAGTACGGATAGTTAATTGAATCCATCTAGCAATAGAATGGACCGAAATGTCCTTTCTATTAGGCATCAGAGACAGAAAGGAACGTTTACGTCCCTTTCTGATAAACTGAGATCTCTGTTTATAAATGCGTAAAGCTCTAACAGGACAGAGTAAAGGCCTACGCCCATCTGAAGACGGAAGAGCCTTAATAACAATAGGTTCCGGATATTTATTAGGAGCCTGATTCTTAGCTAAAAATCCAACATTAGTAGTGAAGGTGATAGTATTCCCGACACTACGATAGTGAGAATCATCCACCGATAGTGCATGAAGCTCACTGACTCTTCAAGCAGAAGAGAAAGCTAAGAGAAAAGCTGCCTTATAAGACAAGAATTTGAAATCTACTGTCCCAAGAGGCTCAAATGGCTTTTCCTTTAGTTTAAGAAGAACCCAAGCTAAATTCCACTTAGGAATTAATCTAAGAGTTCTGGGTCTATTTATCGAGAAGTTTCTAACTAACTTAGATAAAGAGACATTAGATCCAATTTGTAAACTATCGTGGTGTGCATAGGTATCAGATAACATAGACCTATAACCCTTAATAGTAACAGGCTGCAGTTTGATTTCGTCAAACAAGTATACTAGAAAGTTTGCAATGTCTGGTATGGAGGGATCAAAAAATATCAACAGAATGATCCCTACACCAACGACGAAAAACCTTCCACTTAGCCGCATAATTTAGCGAAGAGGAGGTCCTCCTACAGTTAGAAATCGTCTCCACTGCTCGTCCTGTAAAGTGCTTGCCATGCAAGAAGGACAGCACAACGGAAAAACGTGAAGGTTGAGACCTTGCGGGTTGTGATGAAGTCGACGCGGTTTCCCCTGCGAAAGAAGATCCTCCCGTGGAGGAAGCTTTCGCGGTAGGTCCCACAACAGACACCTGAGTAGATTTATCCACGGTCTCTGTGGAGACAGAGATGCTACCAACAGAATCTTGCATTGAGATTGTTTTATCTTTAGCAATACTTGCTGAATCAACGGCGCTGGAGGATACGCATATCCTATCATTCCATCCCATGAGATCGATAGAGCGTCTACTGCAAATGCTCTTGGATCCGGGCACGGTGACACATACGTCTGCAACTGATTGTTGAGATGTGTCGCAAATAAGTCTATCATTGGCCGTTCACACTGGTAGCAAATCTGATTGAATACTTGTTTGTTGAGAGTCCACTCCGACGGCAACAAGCGACCCTTCCGTGAAAGGGAGTCTGCTAGTACATTCAGACGACCCGGTATATGACGGACCGAAAGTAGAACTTGATGTTCTAGAGCAAACAGAAGGATTCTCTCTGTTAGCTTGAATAACGGAACGGAATGAGTGCCTCCCTGGTTCCGTATATATGCCACTACTGTCGTATTGTCGGACAGAATTTGGACATGAGCTTTGTGAATAATGTCCATCCAATGACGTAACGCAAGCCAAATTGACATCATTTCCTTGATGTTTATGTGCTTGCTTAGGAACTGTGGATCCCAAAGACCCTGGCATCTCGAATCCGTTGGGATCAATGTTGCACCCCAACCTGTTTGACTGGCATCCGTCATAATGGTAAAACTCGGATCCGGAAACTGCAGCAGAACTCCCTGAGTTAACCACTGAATGTTTGCCCAAGTCTGAATCTCTTGTTTCACTTGATCTGACAAGAGAACGTCTATGTCGAGCGAATGAATCTTTTGGAGAGGACGAGTGCGTAACCGCCCCATCGGAATGAGATCCGCGGCGGCTCCGCACAGACCTATCAGTCTCATAAACTCCCTCGCTGTGACTTTGTCTGCATGAAGACAATAGCGAGCATAACAACTGACTAATTTCGCTCTGGTTAACGGCAGACAAACGAGATTGTTGTGCGTCTCGAAGCTCATTCCCAGATGAGTGAATGACTTGGACGGCACCAGATCCGACTTCTCCTCGTTTATAACAAAACCGAGATGTCGGAGCAATAGAAGCAGATTCTGCACATCGTTCTGAAGCGTTAACTTGTTGCCGTACCTCTGAAAAATGTCGTCCAGGTAGGCCGACGTTACCGCAGACGAATGAGCTAGGAAATACATCATTACCGAGTTCATTACCCGAGTGAAAGCCCAGGGTGCTAGGTTCAATCCGAAGCACATTGCCCGGAATTGATACACAACTCCTAGGACTGCGAAGCGTAGATACTTTCTGAATGTCGGATGTACCCTGACATGAAAGTATGCATCCTTGAGATCTATGCTTGTAGCATAATCGTTCACCCGAATACTCGCTCTGACCGACCGAATCGTCTCCATATAAAATTTCGGAGCGACGATCAGCTTGTTTATCCAGCTCAAATCTATGACTGGACGGAACGAGCCATCTGGTTTCGGAACCAGAAACAGATGGCTGTAAAATTCCTGGTCTTCTACGACCTCTACCGCGTTCTTCATTAAAAGAGACTGCACCTCCGTTAACAGAGCGTCTCTTTTCTGCGGATTTGACGGAAGTTGAGTCCATTTTGGACTTCGAGTTAAAGGAGGCTTTCGTTTGAAGGATATTCTTAGACCTTCCGAAATCACACCTCTCACCCAAGGGTCGTCCGTAATCGATGCCCACTCTTCTGAAAAACTCGACAACCTTCCGCCAACCGGAACACGAATAGAGGTTGAAGCCATCACCTCCTGGACCTGCGAGGCCTGTGGGAGGAGAAACCACGTCCTCCACGACCGCACCTCGTCCCGTTGACCTCGGGGTGTCCGACCAATTGTCCCGGCCCGAAGGACGTCCGCACGTGAGTCGCTGCCTTGACGGTCTCTTGAATAAGACCAAGAGGACGCACCGGAACCTCTATAGGAACCTTTCTTGGGCGCATTAGACCCAGAAGTGCCTGTCTTATTCTTCTCTGCCGTATCCGACTTTTTGGAAGCGGATTTAAACAGCAGAGAATCCGAAGCTTTCTTAGTAATTTTATCGTAGATTGCAGAAAGCTTGCCGTCGAATAGAAGTTCTCCGGAGACTGAAGCGACTCTGAGAGAGTTCTTCACCTTACTATCCACGCGTGTGGATGTAGCTAGGGCTGCGTCACATCTAACCAACTCCAGGTTTGCCACTGAGAGGGCGGAGTTATACGTGGAATAAGCCACTGCCCTTGAAAGAAGTCTTAAAGAGGATTGTATATCCTGGAATTCTTTCCCTTGAAGACGCAGTGATAACGCCTTTGTAAGGTGGTCTGCATAAGATAAAGCGTCTAAACTGGCCCTGTTAGACGTGATTGTCGTATCCAACACCGCGGTTGGAACGGACATAGACGACGGTAATGACAATTCTAAGTCTTCCGCCTCGTCGTCAAGACGCAGAGGAACTCTCGGAATACCCTGTCCTGCCGTATCGAATTTATTCCTTGCATTAATGAAAGGCAGGTTAAGAGCATTGGAGGACAAGAAACCAGCTTTGCCTGTTTTGGAAGCAAGCTTGAATACAGCGTCGTTCAATAATTCAAATGTTCTTGTGACATTATTGGACTGAGACGGAAACTCAGGGACGATGTCTCTGAACCGCTCGAAGAATTCAGTGTCCAATGACGCTATCAGTCTCTTGTCCGGTACTGCAGCAGTCTGGCCCGACGGAACAACGTGAGGAAGGAAGTGCCAGATGAAATCCACGGCAGCTTTATGTTGTTCCGAAAGGGATAGCTCCAAGTCATCCGTATCCCTTTCACCATCCGGTCGGACCTCATGATGCTCCCGGTCGTCCGCACCCAATGCTTCGGCGGAGCGTACCGACCCAGCGCCGTCGGATAATTCCCGATCCGATACCGATTCTGTCGGTTGCTGGGATGCTGCGATAATTTGTGCTATCTGAGCAAGCACGTCCGTCATCGAGGCCTGCGAAGTAACGGTCTTTCGCTGCTTAGCCTCAGGAAGCTCCGCATCAACTGACTCCCGCATACTCTTCCTATGCGAACGTCCGGAGTCTACCGGCCTCGTGTCCCTGGCTACCGGATGGCGTGACCTGGTCGCCGAAGAATCCCTTATCGGCAAAGCTGGTAGAATATCCGCGGTCACGTAGCCAAGGTGCGGTCATGTGCACTGGTGAGAGGATAAGGAAGCCTGAGCAGTCTCCGCGGACTGCCTAAACAATGGAGCGTCCCGAGCGGCGGACGTGTGCTCCGCTTGTGACACATTTTGTACCACAACATCAGGTCCCTGATGTTGTTGTACGAGAGAGGGGT
This sequence comes from Pictodentalium vernedei, assembly GCA_031216915.1. Lineage (NCBI taxonomy): Eukaryota > Metazoa > Mollusca > Scaphopoda > Dentaliida > Dentaliidae > Pictodentalium > Pictodentalium vernedei. The sequence goes on along the minus strand of CM062290.1, from coordinate 302,526,870 downwards.
CTCTCTCACTCGCGGCCCAGCTGGACCTGGACGAGCTAGGAACCGGACTAGAAGGCTTCCTCCGATCTCTCCTAACATCTGCCGTCACTGGGTGTGCACCTTGTATGTTTATAGTGCTCGCATCACCCAACATTTCCTCCTGGACCGCAACGGACAAACCCGGCTGCCAAACCATTCGGTGAATGGACGCTACACCGAGCGAGCTAGCGGACGACAGCGCCGTCGATCCTACTCGGGACCTCTTAGGCAACTGTCGTATCTCCATGAGCACTTTTGCCGCTAGCTCTTCATTCAATTGTGACGACGGAAGCGCACTCTTGGAAGATAACATGGAAACATCACCCTGTTCTTGTTCCTCTGAAATAGAAACTGATAGACTAGAGTGACCCTGCGGAGAAAGGACCGGCATAGCCCTTTCTCCACTAACAACATACCGTGACACACGTTTCCAATGTTTGTCATCCCAATATTGACATATTGAACAGGAGTTGATGCGAGTACACTGACTACAATTAATACAATGATCATGAAAGTCAGAGGAAGATTTCTTCCTATTACAATTTGAACAATGTCCTTTCATTGTGAAAAGACAACAACAAGTCCTAGTACTCACACAAACCCCTAAACACAAAGATACATAATAACATGATCCATTAACACTGAAAAAAGCAAATGAAATTCAAAATAATTTTTGAAAAATATTTTTTCAGCGAAGCCCAAGTTTCTGAAAAGTAACATTGAGCCCCAATGGATCCCAAGGGTAAGTGTGGTCAAAAATTTTAAAATTATTTTAAATAATTATTGCAACACTTACGGATAATAATAATGTATCTAGTAATGAGTAAACTACTCCAAAGGCAAAAAGCCCCCCTCAAAAGAGACTGTTGCCAATGTAAACAAGAAGTGTATAAACACCAGAAAACATGACTCCAGGCACTGACAATACTGGCCCGAAATCAGTTATCAATATTACACACTATCTGATGCAAAACAGAGACTTCCAAAGAAGAATCTGCAGAACATCAGATGGTAGATGCAGAACACAACGTCTAAACACCCATGGGTGAAAACGTAAACATGGGGAAAATAACAGAATTCATTCTGTAACCAAGCTAATTCTCCCAAGAAATTTTAGTAGTAATCTTACTCAAAAATATGCCAAAAGCATGGGAGAATAGCAAGGGGGCACTTACAGGATAAGGAGAGAGGAAACACTGAATAAGCAGTGCAACTTCAAAGCAAGAATGACAACAACAGGCCCATGCCTCGAAAATAGGCAACTTAACATAATTTCATTACAAAATTTTAAGTTACAGCCCTGAATATTTTCTGTCACTCCTTTTTCCTCTCCTCCTTCTCTATCCTCCTTAGAATCACCATTTCTCCAATATTTATGTGTCTGGCATCATTTAAACTGAGATTTACAAGCACAAAGATCAGTGAGATGTTAACTGATGAAGGGCCAAACAAAGAATGATGATTGGCGCCAATTTCGGAACGTCCTTGACACTGCGCATGCGCAGTAGGGGCAAAGTATGGAGGTCCTTTAGGACATGATTTCTTTTGGTTTTAGATGCAAATTCTGGGGATTGGGGGGCAAAATTTGTGTTTGGCCCTAGATTTTTAAGAGTTAGCACCAGCTATGTCTGGGTCATTGGTACAGTATAAAAATATATAATTTTTTAGACATCGATGTGCAGGGGGTTAAAGCTATAGTTTTTTAAACTTTATTAATTTTTAAGTAGTCATAAAACAAACCTTGGGCTTCTTCTTTATCAACTCAGTTGTTATTTATTTATTGGTGTTTAAGGTCACATATTTAGGCACAATGGCTAATCATGACCATGACAGTTTTATGGGTGGAGGAAGCTGGAGTACCCAGAGAGAACCACCGAGCAACGGCGAGCAACTGTCAGCTCCCCAACATACTAACTCCACACAAGCAGGGTTAGCATTGGTTGAAGACAAGTGCACCATCGACGTGCAGTACACCTCAGTACACAATGCCACCGTGCCCCCACGTAGGCAATGGACACAATGCGGTTGCCGCAGGTGGGATTTGAACCGAGGACCTCTCGGCTTGCAGCCTGCACCTCTACCTACTGAGCCACCGCGCTCCCTCAACTCAGTTGTGCATTAACTGAAAACATACTGGTGTTTTTTGTTTCTCACTAAGTGCAAGTCAGTATATGCATGGATGAAGGATTTTGTCAACGAAGGATTTTGTGGTGGATGGATTCTGCTAAGGAAGGATTTTGTTGGGGGATTATCCCATTTATGGAAAGAACTACTGGGTTCTTTTGTCAAAAACATAATGTTAACATAATTTTCATTTTGTTGTGACACCAACAGTTTTGTTTGTTTCTTTTTTCTTTTGTTTTTCTTCAAATAGAAACTAACTTAGAAAACTGATAAACTGCACAAACGTATTTCAAACATCATTTGTCTCACCTCATCGGGTTTCAGTTCCCAGTTGTGAAGATCAGCTTTGAAGAGTCCACACACAACCACATAAAGTACAACTAGTAAGTTTACACCAGTAAATATATTATTAAATGTGGATGATTCTTTGACCCCAACTGTTAATACAACTGAAAAAAGACAATAAAATAAATTCTTCTTTACACAGTAGAATCATGTTAATTTCCTCAGTGGGACAACCTCTTGAACTCCATTGAGGGTACAAAAGTTATATTTTTCAGGCAAAAACTACAAGTTTTCAGTTATTCAATAAAAGTTCTAGCAAGTGTCAACCTCTAGTTGTGTTAAGTAAAGAATTAAAGCACAGATTAAAGGCCTAAAAAAATAAAAAATCTGTTACTCAGACCCTGCTGCATGCTCCTTTTGGCTGCCGCATGCTCTCTTTTTATAACCAATGTAAACTCAAAAGAAATAAAAATTAAATGGTTTATATTTGATATTTTACCCAAGATAAAAAATTGATAAATTTGACCATTGAGTGCAAGAAGGCTTTGCAATGCTTTAGCATTGCAAAGCCATCTTGCTCTCAATGGACGAAATACACCACCACCCACACTATTCCATAGATTATGAGGCCTAAAACGTGAACCAAGAAAATGAACTTTTGATGGCAAAGAAATAATTACAGAAATAAACCAGAGCCTCAAGTGAGCCTAAAACGCTCACCTGGCTCAAGTTGTCAAAAAAGAGATGAGTGTATCAGTAAGTGAACAACAAGAGCAATTTTTTTGATTTGCTATGACACAACCAAAGGCAACTTATTTTGGCCATTCATTTCTGTTGGTTCTAGGAAAGCTTTCTAGCAAGCTCTGTTCTGTGAATTTTTGTTTTTGTTTTCATCTACTGTGGTTCTCTCTACCCCCCCCCCCCCCCCCCCAAAAAAAAAAAAAATTCAAAAATTGTTTGTTCATGGCTTCAATAAAGTCTTTGGAACCCACATTGCAGTCTCGAGAGTGTTAAATTAAAGACATGCATACAGGTATCAGATAAATGTTTCCAGCATTGAAATGGTTCATTCAACATGAAATAACATATATGTGCACAGCAGTGAAAGAGTTCATCATGAAATAAAATCTTTCGAAAAACACACTGAAGTCATGAGAGGGTTAAATTAAAGATATTCATAGAGGAATCAAATCAATATTTTTTCCAAGGAACCAGAAAAAAAACATATACAGCATTGAAAGGGTTTGTTTGTTCATGGCATCAATAAAATCTGTGGAACCCACATTGCAGTTTTGAGAGAGTTAAATTAAAGACAAGCATACAGGAATCAGAAAAATGTTTCCAGCATTGAAAGGGTTCATTCAACATGAAATAACTTATATGTGTACAGCAGTGAAAGGGTTCATCATGAAATAAAATCTTTTGAAAAACACACTGAAGTCATGAGAGGGTTAAATTAAAGATATTCATTCATACAGGAATCAGATCAATTTTTTCCCAAGGAACCAGAAAAATACATATACAGCTTTGAAAGGGTCTGTTTGTTCATAGCATCAATAAAATCTTTGGAACCCACATTGCCATCTTGAGAGGGTTAAATTAAAGCCATGCATCCAGGAATCAGATGTTTCCAGCACTTAAAGGGTTCATTCAACATGAAATAAAATCTTTGCAAAGCAAACTGAAGTCCACAAAATTTTCTGATTAAAATAACAAGATTAGAATGTTTTCTAGCAGCAATTTTGTTGACTAACAGTATGTCCATCAAGGTTCTCAGTGAATGAAAATTTTCTCCAGGAAAAACTACTGCAAAAATGATGACTCATCATTTTTTCAATACCCTTTATCGAGCACCCTGATTGAACCGGTGGCATTTTTTTTATAACCAATCCCTTCTTCCGGGCCTAAGGATGCTTCATTCCAAATAACAGTTCTCTGTTCCTTGTGGTTTGGGATATATGGGCTTTTGACTTTTTTCTGTTTTAAGCCCCTGGGGTTGCCACAGGGCTGTGAATTTTTTTTTTTTTTTTTTTTGGGGGGGGGGGGGGGGGGGGGGGGGGGGGTGTGCATCAATCAATTACTTAGGACCCACTTATACTACATGTCAAAATTGATTGAAATTGATCCACCGGTTCATGAAATAGACATTTTGGGCAGAGCCCAAACTAGTGTTGTGCGGTTTTATTTTTCTTGTTTCGGTTCGGTTTCGGTTTGGTTTTTTAAAAAAAAATCGGTTTATAGAACGGTTTTCATTTTTTTTTATAGTAAGACATCTGCAGTTTCGAACAGAAACTATGTAGTGTCAATATAATGTACATACTGTCAAATTTTCAATGATGATTTAATTGCCAGTGACTAGCATTGGCTATTGGTACTAAGTGTATAAATGGCAGGCATAAAAAAAATAAAGAAAATAAAAATGTAACAGTGTTCGTAGAAAACCACCACTCAGCACTCACAAATTCTAGACACATGCCCCCCCCCCCCCCCCCCCTACCCCTTACCTCTGGTCTTTAAGTTCAGGCGTAAGAGAGTCTATGATGAATTGATATTAACACATGGGTGCAAAAAGAGCCAATTCACAATTTCCCAGGGCTCTGTTCAGTGTTCACCCTCCTGGGTGAAATTGAGCCTAGTGAGCCCAGTGACCCTACCAGGAATTGCAAGTAATACCAAGCATTGCCAAGTGGGTCACCTAGACACCCATCCTAAGATATTTGACAATGAACTGGAGTATGGACTCTTTTCAGTACCCCCCTCCTCCCCACTCACAGTGGTGGCTAGTGCCAGCACCCCGCCCTAGTAAGATAATCAGCAATAATTTTACAAATTCACTAGTGCCCTGTTTCATATTGTAACTTTCTGCGTTTGCCTCTTGCCATTCCACTTTCTATTTCTACCGCTGATGTGTTCCTTTGGTTGGCCCCTTTAGAATTAGTTGTGTGGGAATGCAACCGTGGCACGTTGACAAGAGTGATATTACGGAACGCAGCTTTTCCCCCCCGTGGAAATGGACAATTTGGCCTTGGGACGTTTCGGCCTTCATATACTGAATTAAATAGGATAAGAACTTGGGGTTTCGTGTTTTAGTGGGCCAAAACATCCAGGACAAAACGTCTCGGGTCAGAACGTCCCAAGACTGAATCGCAGAAAAACCTCTTCCCAGATAAGCACATCAAGGGAGGGAACAGATTTACATCTGAAACACATGGTGGGGAAACCCATGACAAATGTTATTTTTGAATACGACAATGAAATACCAAGACCTTTTTTTCTGATATGATATTATTCACTGTCCAACAGATTGTAGATAAGTAATTTTAATTAAACTGATTGACTATTTCAGACAAACCTATTCAAAAACGAAGCCAATGGTGCAAGGTATTTCCTGTAATCAGTGAAATGTAGGTGTGTTGGCTGCCTGTTTTGTCATTCTCATAGAAAACACAACCCATTTTTACGTCAACGATGTGTGATTGATAGCTTGTCATACATCATTCTCGAGTGATCAGGACATGCTGCAGTGACCCCCTTTACATACAGAATGTGGCGTGCATTGACGACACTGTCGTTTCCTGACAATGCTTGACATTTCAGACGTTGTTAGTGCAAACTGAACAATGAAAACATCTCTTCCTGACGTTTTAGGAAAAAAACTGAAACCATACCTCATTTGTCAATTACACGGTTTCGGTTTCGGTTTTAAAGCAAAACTGAAACTGACTTATAAAACCAGTAAACTGTACAACACTAGCCCAAACTGGATATGCCCCCAGAGAGAGCCCAGATACTGACTTATCAACTTCCCTTAAACCAACTTTAATCTTCTACACCAAAGGATGTTCCATATCAAATATCAAGGCATTCCCTCTGGTGGTTCATGAGAAGAAGATTTTTAAAGGTTTTTTAAGCTTTTGGGGCATAAACCAGAGCCCTAATATGCCAGCTGCTCCATTTAAACAAAATAGAAAGGTATGCTTCATAGATGGTCTGTGCAATATATGTTTGAATTTGGCCTAGTGGTTTTGAAGAAAATGTCAAGTTTTGCAAAAAGTTGACAGACGATGGACCATGGACAACAGACAACGGACACCGGACAAAAGCGATGGCAATAGCTCCCACTGACTTGCAGTCAGGTGAGCTAAAAATAAAATGAAATACTCGCCTGCATGTAATTTTACAAATAATGGCCTGAGAAACAGAAGATCTACTTTGTGGGGCCTAATCATATCAAAAGTACTTAGGAGAGTTTCATACATATTCCATTCCTTCTCCAGATGAGTGTATAAAAATTGTTAAAAACAATAAAAGGCTATTTCACTGGGATCAAACTTTCAAACAAATTTCCACAGACACCTAGCAATTTATATAATTAACTCTCTAACAAATGTCAATGTACCATGTACAATTATGTTAACTGTTGCTGTAATATTATACCACAGTGTAATGTATAAAAGACTATACGTGTAAGATTATGTCCTTGAATATATATTATATTGTTTAGGCCTAAAAAAATCTGTTTCTCAGGCCCTCCCGTATGGTCATTTTGGCTGCCGCATGCTCTCTTTTTATAACCAATTTAAACTTAAAAAAATTAAAATTAAATGGTTTATGTCTGATATTTTACCCAAGTTGAAAAAATTGATGAATTTGTCCCTTGAGTGCAAGTAGGCTTTGCAATGCTTTAGCATTGCAAAGCCTTCTTGCACTCAAGGGATGAAATACACCACCGCCCATGCTATTCTGTAGATTATGAGGCCTAAAACTTGAACCAAGAACATGAACTTTTGATGGCAAAGAAGTAATTACTGAAATAAAAAATAAAATAAAAAACCACTCGCCCGCCTGCAATTTCACAAATAATGGCCTGAGAAACAGAAGATCTACTTTGTGTGGCCTTAAACTAATAAATCACAAAGCCACCAGCAGCACAATTCACAAAAGACGCCATTCAAATTTAATGATTTTTCATCTCAATTGAGGGGTAATAAATTACGTTTTTTAAGCAAGAAGTCAGAACTTGTAGTTAATCAAGAAAATGTTGTTGCAACACTCATCTCAGTTGGAAGAGTTTTATGATATGACTTTTGTCATACTTAACCCTTTACCCAATGCAGCCGATATCAAAATTTATTATTTTAAATATCATTTTTTGAAATTTTTCAAAAAATTTCAACAAAACCATACATATCATGTGACCCCTCTTTGGAACGAGCTCGACGAGCTCGTTCCAAAGAGGGGTCACATGATATGGTTTTGTTTAAATTTTTCGAAAAATAATATTTTTTCCGCTGCTGAATTTGCATATTACGCAGGCAGATGCGGGCGATTCATTAGGTAAAGGGTTAAAGCTGGGAGATTTTGATTTTTCAGATTCGTTTTGGTTTCAGGAAAAAATCTCAGTTTCGGTTCGTTTTTTCTGAGTCAACAACAGATAGTAAATAACACTTCAGGCTCCTTAACTTGAAAAAAATCTGCAATAGTTTGAGCGACAGCGCTCATCACAAAAACCTTGTCTGTATCAGGTCCAGCCTAACTCCTTTTTGATCATTCTTATGGGTTTTCAGGGGTCAGTTGCTAAGCCTACTCCATAAGAAAAATCTAATAAATCGGGGTAAAAAATGAATAAAGTTCATCTAAACTATGTTGTGTTCTCATTGTCACATCCTTTCCCTTATTGACTTGTCAAGGAGAAAGAATCAATAAGGGAGAAAATGTGACAAAAAGAACATGTCGTATTCACCCTGTTACCAGATAGGCAAAGTGACAAGAGTTCACAGTAGTGATTAGTCTAGTTCTCCCCCAATAAGATATTTCAATCAGTTTATGCACGAACACAGTAACACCATTTGGCCATTTTTTGCTGGGGCTTGCAGTTTGGTTTTCCAGCTTGCCACAAAAAAGAAACCAAACCAGAAAACCCCCAAAATGCCCAGCTCTGGTCATACTACAAGAGATATGTGCTGCATTTTTCCAAACTTTTTCAGATCATCTGGAAAAAATTACCCATCCCTTAGAGTTGAAAACACCCATTATATTTTTCAGTGGGTGACTAGAAATTTTCATTTTCTTGCTTCAAGAACACAGCTCATGTACACTCATTGGAATGATATTGATATGCTCTCTACAATGAGATTTCATAAAACATGTCCTGAAGCAAAGAAAAAGTTGAAAAAAAACCCACTAAACTTGAATGGCTTTTCCTTGGTATAACACTATTTCAAATTAGGATGATTCAACAAGTAAAGGGGCGGGAAGTTAATGCTTTTTTTTTAACTGGTAGAGTGCTAAGTTATTTTTGGTCATCAAAATTTGTTTACGTGTCTTTACCTTATTACAATTTATGGGAGAGTGCCAGTAGGCACTCTCCCATAAATTGTAACAAGGCAAACCCATATAGACTAAGTAATTTCACTTCAAAGATAATTTGAAGCACATCCGCAGAATATGACGGCTTTAGGCTGGGGTACCTGCTCTTAATATTAAAGCCCTGATAGTGGCTTCTAGCACTCTACCAGTTAAACTTTCAATACCACTTATGTTCGTAATATTTATGACTCATACCTGTTAAAAGCAATGTGATCCCAAAGGCAAAAAAGTCTGGGTATTCTGATAATCCTGATATGTGCATTGGCATATTGTCTTTAAAAAAGTCTTGTATTTTATCATTGATGAGGGAATCAAAGTATGAACTCCATGCTCTTGCGACACTAGCTGTTCCTAATGAAAAGAAAAGAAATTATTATCAAATATGAAGGATATAAAGTTAAGCGAAGCTAATTATTTAAACCCACGTTTCCCATTTTAGAGGACTTTCACCTTAACCCTTTATCCAATGAAATGGCAAAAAAACGGCCAGCGCTATTTACAAAAATCCCCATTCAATTTTCATTTTGTTTTTCATTTTTTGTCTCCAAAACATAGCTTATGATCCCTCAATGGATTGACCTCATTTCAATGAGGGGTCATAAGCTATGTTTTTGAGAGAAAAAATGAAAACTATTTAGTTATTCAAGAATTTTGTTTGCATGTGTTGCCTGCCTTTCATGTTAGGTAAGGGGTTAAACATTGGTGACTGAAAGCTATTTTACCAGTAAAACAGAGCTATAAAGAGAGAATTATATGTGACATACCTTCTGACTGTCCTTGACTTTTGTACAAAGTTTGATAACTGTAGTTTGATTTGTTTTTGAGTTATGGCTGAGAAACAAAAATTGACAGACTTGAAGTATGACCTTGAAATTTGACCTTGACTTTCATTTTTTGGACCCACCTAAGGTGTGTGACATATCCTTCTATTGTCCTTTATGAATTTGTAAAGTTTGAGGATTGTAGCCCCAACAGTTTCTTAGTTACAGCGGAGCCATGATTTGTGACCTTCAAACTACGGCACTCAAGTATGACCTTGACCTTCAAGATGTGCAAGCAACTATTACATGCAACACACCTTCTGACTGTCCTTAATATTCGTAGGAAATTTGATAATTGTAGTTTGATTTATTTCTAAGTTATTTCTGAGACATGAATATCAACCGATTTTACGTGTGATCTTGAAATGTGATCTTGACCTTGATTTTTCAGCTATTGGCTCAGGCACACACACATTCACCTACAACTCACACTCATCCTAACTCACACTTTAAAGACTATATGCCAGGAAAACTAAGTTAGGGACATAAAAATAAACGATTCATGAATAGCGCAGGACATGAAATGACTATTATGTTAGGAATAGGGATATCAGTAATTTTCTCTTTGAAGTTGATGTGACTAATATGTCAGCCTTTTTTCACTTTCTCCTTCAGACAAGCACATCCACAATTTTTAATGTCCACCCACCAAATTTGCTCCAAATATTAACAGTCATCCAGGCTTGAATGTAACGGAACCCGATTTTATTTTTGGCCTTTATTCAAAACAACACCCAATTTATGTCTATTTCATTTTTTAATAATGACTGTATCAAGCTTCTCTGTTTTAACTTTGGTAAATCCCATCTCTGACAAAAACTACACCTAGACTCTTTTCACATCAAATCAAAGTCACAAAAATTAAACTGTCTCAGATTTTCATGAAATTTTAGTGCATGTATGTTGTAGAGCTCCAAAAATAAAAAGTTAACTTTTTGGGGGATTTTTTAATTTAACATCATTTTCAACATTCTTACACCAATTTATGTCTTTACATACCCCTCCCATTTTGTGAGCAACCCTTCATCACAAACTACAAGAGATAACCCTTTAATAATTTGACCTACTCCTAGAGGAATAGCTAAAGTGATGTCTTATAGCATTTGTATTCCCACTGTAGCACCAAATTTAACCCTACAAAGAAATTTCTCAAAACAACTGGGAAACGTAAAATTAAATTTCACTGCATGGATTTGAAATCTTAGCAAACTTTAATACTCGTGGTCCCAAATACATTTTGGTAAAAATTTTGAAAATCTGAGGTCAGATCCTGGAGATATGATGTAAAGAACATTGAGGGGAAAACCCTCACAAGTGATTTCTCAGTGCATTTTTATTCACACTGCCAGAAAATATTTACTGCTACTGCATTAACCCTTTACCCAATGCACAGGATACCAAAAATTATTATTGATTTTTAGATAGTTTAAAAAAAATTCAACCAAACTATATTATGTGATCCCTCATTCCAATGAGGGATCACATGATATGGTTTTGATGACATTTAAAAAAATGAAAAACTTATACCAATTTTAATATTTTTAATACTTACCAATGGCCCAGACTAGCTGGTGCAACCCAATTGATTACCAGAGCCAAACACAAATTTTTAATCCCCAAACCCCGCAAATTTGCCCAAAGACTTCAAAACAAGAGGCCCCACAGGGGCTGAAGCGCTCATCTTGAAAAGAACACAATATAAACAGAGTCCAAGAATGAGTCTACATTAAGCAATCCATATCCATAGGCTACACTCTCAAGCCTTGAGTCCCTCAGGAGTGACAAAAATAATCCAGGCATCATGCCTTTTCTTCAGTTGATCATAATGTAAAATGTAGAGCTCCCCTATGAAGCCCCTTGATACAACCTATGCAGATTAATCTTAGTTACACACCTTTAGAAGGTATTGAATACAAAAAATTTTAATTCTTCAGCAAAATGGCAAATTCCGGCTCCCATAGGGAGCCCAAATATTAGCCCAAGATCTCGATTTGAACACAGTTGAATCTGATTTCCCTAGAAATGCTGTGTCCCAAATATGAACACATTCTGACTGTTGGATCTGAAGAAGAGCAATTTTAAAGAAATTTCTTCATATTGCACCAAGTTAAAATTTGGGCTACCATAGCAAGCTCAAATATTAACCTATGGATCCGATTTGAACAAACTTGAATCTGCCCCCCCCCCCCCCCCCCCCCCCCCCCAGAGATGTTGTATACCAAATATGAAAGCATTCTGTCTAGTGGATCTAAAGAAGAAGATTTTTGAAGAAATTCCCTCATATTGTACTAAGTTAAATTTCAGGTTCCCATATGGAGCCCAAATATTAACCCAGGCACACGAATTGAACAAACTGGAATCTAACCCCCCCCACCCCCACCCCCCCACCCCCCCTAGAGATGTTGTATACCAAATACGAAAGCTTTCCGACAGTGAATCTGAAGAAGAAGATTTTTAAAGAAATTTCCTCATATCGCACTAAGTAAAAATTTGGGCTACCATAGTGAGCCCAAATATATACCTAGGGATCTGATTTGAACAAACTTGTATCTGACACCCCCCCCCCCCCCCCCCCCCCTCCGCCCCTAGAGATGTTGCATACCAAATATGAAAGCATTCTGACTAGTGGATCTGAAGAAGAAATTTTTTTTAAATTATCCCCCATATTGACCAAAGTTAAAATTTGGGCTTCCATAGGAAGCCCAAATATTAACTTAGTGACTTGTTTTGAACAATCTTGAATCTCACCCTCATAACAAAGATATATATCAAAGATTAAAAGATTCTGACTGGTTGTTCTGAAGAAGATTTTTAAAGAATATTCCCCATATTACCCTATATAAAAAATTTGGGCTCCTGTATTGAGCCCAAATATGAACTAATGGGCTTTATTTTAACAATAAAGCCCATTAGTTCATATTTGGGCTCAATACGAATGCTGTATACTGAATATCAACAGATTCTGATGATTGGTTCTGGAGAAAAGATTTTTTTTTTAATTTTTGCAAATATGCTGACTCAGCATTTTTTCAATGCCCATTACAGGACAGCCTAACATAACCGATGGCAATTTTTTTTTACCATTCAATTCCACTGGTCTTGAGGATACTTCATACCAAATAACAGCTCTCTGTTCCATGTGGTTTGGGATATATGGGTGTTTGAAAATATTTCTATTTTAGCTCCCAGGGTTCCCATGGGGATGCGTGAATTTTTTTTTTTTTGCATGGGTCAAGTACTTATGACCCAATAATACCACATACCCAATTTGGTTTAAACCAGACCATCAGTTCAGAAAACAGAAATTTTGGGCGGGGCCAAAAATCTTACCCCTCCCATTACAAAGCCAAATATTGCTTCACGAACTTTGTTTGAAAAAATTTTATTCTACACCTCAAAAGGAAGCTCCATAGCAAATATCAAGTCATTGTACACACTGGTTCATGAGAAGAAGATTTTAAAAATATTTTGGAGCATTTTCCCCCTCTCCCTCCCTTGTTGAACAAAAATGCAATGCCCCTTTGGGACCATCACTCACACAAACTTTCATTTGAATTGGCCCAGTGGCTTTGGAGGAGAAGATCAAAACATGGTGTTGATGGACGACGGATGGATGGATAGACGACGGATGGAGAGCGATGAGATTAGCTCAGCTTGACTTTGTCAAGATGAGCTAAAAAGAGAAGACCAGTATGGTCCTCCATACTTCTGTGCAATGCGCAACTTGTTGTCAAGGACAATAGGCTACCACCATCTTGTCATTCTTAATTGTTGTGCCTGTTAAATGTTAATAAGAACAGTAATATAACTCAGTGGGGAGGAAGAAGTGTCCACTCCAGGGAGGGCCATCCCCATCTGGGCCATTGGTAAGTATTAAAAATATTAAAATTGGTATAAATTTTGCATATTTTTCCACTATACCAATGGCCCAGACTAGCTGAGAATAGTAAACAGGCAGGTGGGCTTAGTACTTGATATTCAATACTCCTATTTCAGAAAAACAATGAAAATACAGGTGAAACTCTATTTAATGCCTAGCATAACCCAATATGCTAATTTGATAAAGGAAGCCAAAATATAAAGAAGTCCAGAGAAATGAGACTCTTTACAAATCATTAAAAGTGTCCGAGTATTGTATGGTATTTATTTATTTATTTATTGGTGTTTAAGGTCACATATTTCTACACAATGGCTAACCGTGACCGTGACAGTTTTACGGGTGGAGGAAGCCGGAGTACCCGGAGAGAACCACCGAGCAATGGCGAGCAACTGTCAGCTCCCCAACATACCATTTCCACACAAGCAGGGTTAGCATTGGTTGAAGACAGGTGCACCATCGACATGCAGTACGCCTTAGTACACAGCGTCACCGTGCCCCCACATGGGCAATGGGGGTGAAGTGTCTTGCCCAAGGACAAAACACAGTTGCCGCAGGTGGGATTCGAACCGAGGACCTCTCGGCTTGCAGCCTGCACCTCTACCAACTGAGCCACCGCGCCCCCCGAGTATTGTATAGTAAAGCTCGTCTTGACACATGACATATACAATAACGCTTCACATTGAGCTACACATTAAAAGCATATAACACATTGAAAATTGCTTCACATCAAGCTACACATTAAACTAACGTAGCACCGACCCCAGGTTACTATCACTGAAGGAGGTATGTTCATGCTTTTCACTATAAAGCCAGATGACCATTGGAAATACCATCCCCCCTCTTCCACTTGTTTTGAAAGTAACTACACATCAAAACAAAGAGGGTAGCAGACTGGTGACAGTGCTAGAGCAGACCAAACAGAAGGTTGACTGAAATTCCTAATTAGAATGGACGACATTCTGAGCTATCGACAACGGTCCTAAAGATCTGAGATCATCCGAAATTGATTCTAAATCTCGAAGATAAAAGTTGGTAAAAGTCGACTGTTGAGTCCAGTAAGCTGCTTGCATCAAATCCTCCAAAGAAGTACTACTAGCATAAGCCCAAGAAGAAGCTAAAGCTCTAAGCTCGTGAGCTGAAATCTTATAAGCTATTCTCTGATTCACAGACAAAGCATTATAAGCTGTCCGAATAGCTAACTGAAACCATCTAGATATGGAATGAACAGAAATATAATTTCTGTTAGGAAGAAGAGAAAGAAATAACCTCTTTCTACCTCTTCTAATAAAACTAGAATGCTACTTATAAATCCTATGCGGTCTTACTAAACACAACAAAGGTCTTTGACCATCTGAAGATGGTAATGCTTCAATAAGAATTGGATTAGGCCGTTTGTCCGGGACCTGATTCTTAGCTAAGAATCCCACTTTCGTAGTGAAAGTAATAGAATTACCAACACTACGATAATGAGAGTCTTCAACAGATAAAGCATGAAGCTCACTAACTCTTCTAGCTGATGCAAACGCTAGAAGAAAAGCCGTTTTATAAGTAAGAAATTTAAACTCAACAGTATTTAACGGCTCAAAAGGTGCTTCCTGAAGTTTCAGAGGAACCCAAGCTAAATTCCACTTAGGGACTAGTCTCATTGCACAAGGTCTATTCACAGAGAAATTCCTCATTAAGATGGAGACAATTTGGTCAG
Organism: Pictodentalium vernedei; assembly: GCA_031216915.1. NCBI lineage: Eukaryota > Metazoa > Mollusca > Scaphopoda > Dentaliida > Dentaliidae > Pictodentalium > Pictodentalium vernedei. The sequence continues at coordinate 302,511,671 of CM062290.1, read as the reverse complement.
TGAGAAGCAGCATCCAAATGAACGATTATGCCACAAGCATAGACTTGAAGGACACGTATTTTCACATCTTGATTCATCCAGCTATTTGGAAATACCTCCGTTTCGCAGTTCACGGAAAAGTATACGAGTTCAGAGCAATGTGTTTTGGCTTGAATCTTGCTCCGTGGGCGTTCACTTGGGTGATGAATGCGGTGATGAGCCACTTCAGGGCACACTCAGCTTCGATGACGACGGCATATCTGGATGACATTCTTCAAAGATACAGAAATTTTCATGCTCTTCAAAGCGACGTTCAGAGTCTGCTGTCGCTACTACAATGCCTAGGTTTTATAATCAATGTTGACAAGTCAGATTTAATGCCGACATCATCGTTTGTTCACCTGGGAATGAGTTTCGATACTCTCAACAATCGGATTTGTTATAATGGCAACAATATTAATGAGACCAATAACATAAGTCTGCTGCACTCCCCAAAGGAGATAAAGATTCCTGGGAGTCTGCAATTAGCTGGGCAATTTGCTCCAGCAATTCCGTATTCGAGGCTATGTTCACCCCTGTTCTATGCCTTTTTGGCTCTGGAAATTTATCTGACACAGAGCCCTGTGTCTGTCTTTTAGAAAAAGACGTTTGCCTCGAAATGCTAGCCTTAGAGAGAGCCAGATCCTGGCTCTGACTCTCTACCTCTGGATCTTGTCGGCTAGCATGTGGTCTACTGTGCGGAGTCCTGGAAGCGGACAAAGAAGAGGCTCTTACATCAAGACTACTGCCAGCCATACTGGCAGAGAAAGTTACATCAGAAACAACTGACTCCGAAGCATTATCTACCGGACTACCAGCAGAACTGGCAATAAAAGTCGAATCGTTCTGTTTTTACCCCAAAACAGAAGAATACTTCGCTACTGATGCACCTTTCAGCTTGACTGGCCTCTTCCCCTTACGTGCCGTTGTCTGAACAGAGGACTGTCTTCCATCCTCCTTATCTGGGACCACTACGATTTTCCCGGTATGGAAGCACTAATGAAAGGCTCCGATACACGGGTCGAGCCAGTTGACCGTCTGCTTGCCCGAGGTACTGAGTATTCTGCGATACCCCGTAAGTCAACATGCTCTGTATCTGAAGACGACAGCAGCACAGAACTTGATGTTATACCATGACCAATACCATGTTCTGGTTCCTCTGAAATGGAAACATGTACATAAATTGAGAGGGAATTCCATCGCTTGGAATACCAAGAACAGCAAGTTGCACAGGTAACATCTTTTGAGCAACGAGTGCAAGCCAAACATGATGAATGAGAATCAATATCAATATCAATATGGAGCACCATACTGGTCTTCTCTTTTTTGAAGTTTTTTTGGCAAATTTTGAGGGTTTCAAAATTTGTGTTTGGTCCTGGTAATAAATTGGGTTGCACCAGTTAGTCTGGGCCATTGGTATAGTGGAAAAATAAAAAAAATTCAATTCTATTGCTTAATTTAAACATTAGGGGGGCGGATGTGGCTGATTCGTTGGGTAAAGGGTTAATTTTCAACAACGATGGTAAAACGTCAAAATGAAATTTCACTCAACAGATTTGAGATACCTTTTAGTACTTGTGGTGCCCAAAACAAACACATACCACTACAATATTCTACCTACATCTCAACAAATAGCAGAAGTGATGTTTGAGTCTACTTTTATTCACATTGTAAGAAAATATTTACTGCCCCAACATTAATTTCCACTGACTGCAGGAAAACATCCAAGCTAAATTTCACTCAATGGACTTTTTAGACCATTAGCCCAATGCACTCTGATGTTAAAATATAGAAATATCAAGCCACCACTTTTCTCCATAATGCAACAAGGAGCTTAACCAATTCACTCTTGCTCCTTGTGCTCTGTCAAACAAGATTGAATTCGTTAAATTCCAAGTAGCTTTGTGGGAAAAATCTGCTGCTTAAAATTTCTGTATTTTGACATTAGTGTGCAGAGGGTTAGTTATTTATTTATTTATTGGTGTTTAAGGTCACATATTTTTGCACAATGGCTAATCATGACCACAACATGAGTATCAACTCAAGACCAGAGGTGAGCGTTAATAAGCCATGTTGCCCATTTTAGAGAGGGTTTGCACCTCCCAAGCATTGGTGACTGGATCCTATTTTACCAGTAAAACAGAGCCTGTTTACTGCAGTGAGCAGGCACTGCTTCACTTCCCGGGGTTCCCGTGCAGAGGGTTAAGCACTTGTAAGTCCAAACACAAGCTTCAAACAACAGGTGCGCATCAGAGTTGCAGGCATCCAGTTGTGCCCATTTTCTTCATGCACCCTCTACTGAAAATCAGAAACGTCATTGCACTGAGCTTAAAATTCATAAAAATTGATGCTAACAAGCTCAAAATTTGTAAAAATGGATTAATTAAGGCTCATAACTCTGTTACAAAATATCAGTCCAGGCCAGTTTTGGAACTCGATTGAGATACTATTGCAGAAGACTTGTATGTCTAATATTAATCAAATCAGATAATGTTTGTTCAAGTTATAGAGCTAATGAGCTCAAAATTCATAAAAATTGACTAATTAAGGCCCATAATTCTGTAATACAAAATTGGACTGGGCGAGTTTTCAAACTTGCTTAAGATATTATTGCAAAAGACCTGTATGGCAAGTATTAGTCAAATCGGAGAACGTTTGTTAAAGTTACTCTGCTAATGAGCTCAAAATTCATAAAAATTGATTCATTTGAAGCCCATAACTCTGTAACGAACAATTGGGCGGGGCCACTTTTCGAACTCGCTAGAGATATTATTGCAAAAGACCTGGACGGCAAATATTAGTCAAATTGGAGTACATTTGTTCAGGTCACTAACTGTGCAAGGCATCCAGTTGTGCCCATTTTCTTCATGCACCCTCTACTGAAAATCAGAAACGTCATTGCACTGAGCTTAAAATTCATAAAAATTGATGCTAACAAGCTCAAAATTTGTAAAAATGGATTAATTAAGGCTCATAACTCTGTTACAAAATATCAGTCCAGGCCAGTTTTGGAACTCGATTGAGATACTATTGCAGAAGACTTGTATGTCTAATATTAATCAAATCAGATAATGTTTGTTCAAGTTATAGAGCTAATGAGCTCAAAATTCATAAAAATTGACTAATTAAGGCCCATAATTCTGTAATACAAAATTGGACTGGGCGAGTTTTCAAACTTGCTTAAGATATTATTGCAAAAGACCTGTATGGCAAGTATTAGTCAAATCGGAGAACGTTTGTTAAAGTTACTCTGCTAATGAGCTCAAAATTCATAAAAATTGATTCATTTGAAACCCATAACTCTGTAACGAACAATTGGGCGGGGCCACTTTTTGAACTCGCTAGAGATATTATTGCAAAAGACCTGGACGGCAAATATTAGTCAAATTGGAGTACATTTGTTCAGGTCACTAACTGTGCAAGGACACCAGACATTCACACCAACTGTCGACAAACCATTGATCTTCGTTGTTAACACAACTCGACCCACAATTGTGAAAATTACACAAAAAATACCAGATAAATGATGTAAATAGGGTCAGGGGTATGCCTTCTCATTGTATTAGCAACCCTACCCCAAAAACATATATTTCATTTACTCCTAAATCTATATGCCAGGTTAGGATTGTTTGTACCACGTGACCTTTTGACATTTTCTGAACCCAAATACAGGAGTATACAGAACTGAAAAAACAAGAGGCCCCAGGGGGCCTGAGGGTGCTCACCTGACATGGTAGCCTAAATATCAACCCAGAGAATTGATTTCCACAAGTTGCATCTGCTCCTCCTAATAAAAGCTGAAACCAAATATCCAAATATTCTGACCAGTGGATCTAAAAAAAGATTTTTAAAGAATATTCTTCATATTGAACTAAGTCATAATTCGGGCTCCCACAGGGAGCCCATATATGAACCCAGGGACTTGGCTTTAACAAACCTGAATCTCACACCCCTAAGGATTCTGCACACCAATTATCAAAACATTCCGACTGCTGGATCTGAAGAAGAAGATTTTTAAAGAAAATTCCTCATTTTGAACCAAGTTACAATTCGAGCTCCCACAATCAGCCCAAATATGGACCTAGGGACATGGCTTGAACAAACTTGAATCTTACCCCCCTAAGGATGCTGCATAAAAAATATCAAAACCATTCATCTGCTGGATCTGAAGATTTTTAAAGAAAATTCCTCATTTTGAACTAAGTTGTCATTCAGGCTCCCATAGTGAGCCCAAATATGAACCAAGGGACTTGGCTTGAACAAACTTGAATCTCAGCCCCCCTAAGGTTGCTCCATGTCAAATATCAAAACATTACAACTGCTGAATCTGAAGAAGAAGATTTTTAAAGAAAAATTCCTCATATTGACTACGTTATAATTTGGGCTCCCACAGGGAGCCCAAATATAGACCCATGGACTTGGCTTTAACACACTTGAATCCGCCCCTCCCCCCCCCCCTCCCCCCCCCCCCCCAAGGATGCTACTCACCACATATCAAACCATTCCGACTGCTGGATCTGAAGAAGATTTTTTAAGAAAATTCCTCATTTCGAACAAAGTTACAATTCAAGCTCCCACAGTGAGCCCAACTATGGACCTAGGGACATGGCTTGAACAAACTTGCATCTCACCCCCCTAAGGATGCTGCATACCAAATATCACAAGATTCTGCCTGCTGGATCTTGAGAAGAAGATTTTCAAAAAAATTTGCCTGAAATGCACTAAGTTCAAATTTGGGCTCCTATACTGAGCCCAAATATAAACCCAGGGGGCCGATTTGAACACACTTGAATCAGATCCACCCCACAATGTTGCATACCAAATATCACAAGATTCTGCCTGCTGGATCTGGAGAAGATTTTTGAAGAAATTTGCCAGAAATGCACTAAGTTTGAATTTGCCAGAAATGCACTAAGTTTGAATTTGGGCTTCTATAGTGAGCCCAAATATGAATCCAGGTGGCCGATTTGAACAAACTGGAATCAGATCCACCCCACAATGTTGCATACCAAATATCAAAAGATTCTGCCTGCAGGATCTGGAGAAGAAGATTTTTTAAGAAATTTGCCTGAAATGCACTAAGTTCGAATTCGAGCTTCTATAGTGAGCCCAAATATGAATCTAGGGAGCCGATTTGAACAAAATAGAATCAGATCCACCCCACAATGTTCCATACCAAATATCAAAAGATTCTGCCTGCTGGATCTGGAGAAGAAGATTTTTTAAGAAATTTGCCTGAAAAGCACTAAGTTCAAATTTGGGCTCCTATACTGAGCCCAAATATAAACCCAGGGAGCCGATTTGAACAAACTTGAATCAGATCCACCCCACAATGTTGCATACCCAATATCAAAAGATTCTGCCTGCTGGATCTTGAGAAGAAGATTTTCAAAGAAATTTGCCTGAAATGCACTAAGTTCAAATTTGGGCTCCTATACTGAGCCCAAATATAAACCCAAGGGGCCGATTTGAACAAACTTGAATCAGATCCACCCCACAATGTTGCATACCAAATATCAAAAGATTTCAAAGAAATTTGCCTGAAATGCACTAAGTTCAAATTTGGGCTCCTATACTAAGCCCAAATATAAACCCAGGGGGCCGATTTGAACAAACTTGAATCAGATCCACCCCACAATGTTGCATGCCAAATATCAAAAGATTCTGCCTGCTGGATCTGGAGAAGAAGATTTTTTAAGAAATTTGTCTGAAATGCACTAAGTTCGAAATCGGGCTCCTATACTGAGCCCAAATATGAACCCAGGGGGCCGATTTGAACAAACTTGAATCAGATCCACCCCACAATGTTGCATACCAAATATCAAAAGATTCTGCATGCTGGATGTGGAGAAGAAGATTTTCAAAGAAATTTGCCTGAAATGCACTAAGTTCGAATTCAAGCTTCTATAGAGAGCCCAAATATGAATCTAGGGAGCCGATTTGGACAAACTTGAATCAGATCCACCCCACAATGCTGCATACCAAATATCAAAAGATTCTGCCTGCTGGATCTGGAGAAGAAGATTTTTTAATGTTTTTCCCATTGCCTACAGTGTTAAAAAGTGCTGACTCAGCACTTTTTCAAAGTCCCGAAACTGTGCCCTATGATAAAACCGATGGCAATTTTTTTTTACCAATCCTTTCTGTTGGTCCTAAGGAACCTGCACACCAAATAAAAATTCTCGGTGCCGTGCAGTTTTGGAGATATGGGCGTTTTAAATTGTTTCTATTTTTAGCTCCTGCGGTTCCCACGGGGCTGCGGGAAATTTTTTTTTTGCATAAATCAAGTACTCATGACCCAATAAGCCCTCACATAAAATTTGGTTCAAATCAGCCTCTCAGTTTGGAAAATAGAAATTTTGGGCGGGGCAAAAAATTTTGCCCCTCCCATAACGACGCCAAGTATAGCCCCACAAACTTCTCTTGAACAAATCTGAGTCTACACCTCAAAAGGAAGCTGCACACCAAATATCAAGTCTCTGCTACTGCTGGTTCATGAAAAGAAGATTTACAAAGATTTTGGTGCCCCTTGGGGGCGTGGCACCACCCAGGAGGAGGGGCAACTTCATTTGAACAAATCTGAATTGGCATTAGGTAATAAACATTTAGCCAACATTTGAATAAAATTGGGCTAGTGGTTTAGGAGGAGAAGTCGATAATGTAAAGTTAACGCCGGACAGACGACGACGGACGACGGACAGAAAGTGATTAGTAAAGCTCCCCTTGAGCTTCGCTCAGGTGAGCTAAAAATCAGCACCTTCCTCTGGATGGGGTGAACTTGGCTTGGCCATGCTTTGTTGGATGACTTCTGGAGATTCAGCCAACGATTTCAAAAAGCGATCTGGTATTGCAAATGGGTTTGTAACTGGTAATTCGTTGCAATTAACAAAGTCATTCTATCAAATAATTTTCAGTTAGGTGCTATCAACTGTCTTGGATTAAAAGATATTCATTTTGATTTTACTTACCAATGACATATTCTAAAATGAGGTTCCAACCAATCACAAATGCTATAAATTCACCAACAGTGACATAGCTATACACATAAGCTGATCCTGTTTTGGGCACCCTGGCTCCAAACTCAGCATAACACAAACCTGTACAAAAAGGACAAAACAATGTTCTGGTAATCGATCCTACAGAAATATTAGTTGTTAAATCTCAACAGAATTTTTTTATTTTATGAAATACAGAAATCTAGTTTTGTTTTAAATGACACTTGTTATGTGCTAACCCTTCACCCAACACAGAATAGCAAAATTTATTATTTTAATGACTATTTTTTTAAATTTTACCAAAAAATTTCAACAAAACCATATCATGTGACCCCCTCATTGGAACGAGCTCATTGAGCTTGTTCCAATGAGGGGTCACATGATATAGTTTTGTTGAAATATTTTGAAAAAATTAAAAATTAAAAATTAAAAGATAAAGGGTTAAAAGTGTCATTGGCTGAAGTGAGAAAAATGAAATTTGTAATGAAAAAATAATTTTGTGAAATAATATGAGAATGGTGTGTAGAGCAACGCAAAAATATAGGCATTAATCTTATTACAAATTCCTTGAAAATCAAGGTCAAAGTATACTACTCAAAGTTTGCTAAGCACCAAATATTTGACACAACATTGTGAAATTTGATGGTGACATATTTGCGATAATTTTGGTGGATATGATTAAGGAATATATTGAGATGCGCCCTAGTGTTTACATTAGCTCTCTTGACATGCAGACTTTTCGGGACAGTCATGGAAAGCATGTACCCCTTGTTTTCATGATGTTTTCGTTGGGTATTCAATCTTCATTTCAACACAAACCCTTGTGATTTAAAGATAGAATATGGCAAATGTAAGAAGACATTTGACTGAAGCAGAAATGTGGCAGGCTGCAGGGATGGTGGAGCAAGGGGCTCCCCATCGTCAGGTTGGTGAAGCCCTTGGTGTGCACCATATGGTGATCACCAGAGACTGGGCAAGATTTCAGCAATATGGCACACTAGTAAGACGGCATGGTGGTGGCAGAGACAGGGCAACATCTGCAGATGAAGACTGGTTTTTGATCAGGCCCGTAGGAACCGCTTTGCCACAGCAACCCAGCTTTACAGTGACCTTCAGAATTCAACCGGAGTAAATGTTTCGACGCAGACTATCCGGGGAAGGTTGTACGAAGGTGGTCTCCGATCAAGAAGACCATGTATTTGCATTCCGCTGTCCCAGAACCATCACCAGGCACAATATGAATGGGCCATGGACCACGTTGGATGGACCGGAGAAGATTGGCGACCTGCACTTTTTACAGATGAGTCAAGGTACTTCCTAGACCACACAGATAGGCATTCTAGGGTATGGAGAAGACCAGGAGAGCATGACTGCTATGATGGAGGGTCATTCATGGTCTGGGGTGGCATCAGCAGGGATGGACGTGCAGAGCTCTGTGTCCTTGAATGTGGTACACTGACTGCACAGCGGTATATTGATGAGATCCTGGATGTCCACGTCAGATTGCATGCAGGTGCAGTGGGTGATAAGATTCATTCTGATGGACGATAATGCCAGTCCTCATGTTGCCCATGCTGTCAGGGAGTACCGACAGAGGGAGGGGATTGAGCATATGGACTGGCCAGCAAGATCCCCTGACCTCAATCCAATCGAACATGTCTGGAATGAGTTGCAGCTTGCAATTTCAGCTCGTCCAGTCCAGCCAAGAAGTGTCTAGGAGCTTGGTGCCATGCTGGTGCAAGAATGGAACAACATCCCACAAAGGACCACCAGGAACCTGACTGGGAGATTGAGAAGTCGTCAAGCTGTAATTAACAGTAATGGGTCTCATACTATTGAACCCATACCAGTTTGCTCCGTCAACTTTTTGGGAAATTGAAAAATTTCCTCTATTACCAATAATATCCATTTTCCATGGTTATCGTGTACAAAAGCTAAAAAATAATGTCAAACACATATAAAACCTTAATTTCTGTACTTAAATTATTAAAGATATAATTAAATAAAAAAATATATACACTTTTCATTACAATATTTCAACTAAAACGTAAAACAGGTAGTTGGATCTACTTGGTGCTTAGCAAACTTTGAGTAGTATATTGAAAAGTGCTTAAAATTTTACCTAACAAATCATTAGCATCTGCCCATTTAATTTATAAATTAACACCCTGCACACTGATGTCAAAATATCTAAAGTTCAGGGTGCAAATATTTCCCATAATGCAACTAGAAATTTAACCAATTCAATCTTGTTTGACAGAGCTCAATGAGCTCTGTCAAACAAGATTGAATTGGTTAAATTCCCAGTTGTATTATGGGAAAAATGGCTACTTCAAATCTGGATATTTTGACATCAGTGAGCAGGGTGTTAAGCAGTTGAAAAAAAATGTAATTTTTGACAAAACCATATCATGTGACAAGATCGTTGAGGTTGTACCAATGAAAGGTCACATGATAATGTTTGGTTGGATTTTTTTTTATCCCAGCATTTTAAAAAATGCGGGGATATAGTCATGATCTCTGTCTGTACGTATGTCCATATGTCCGTCTGTCAGTCCGTCCATACATCACATCCTGAAAGGCTCCTCGGGTATTTTGATTTGGCCCCAAGTGGTTCCAGTGGAACCACTTTTATCATTGAAAAATCATTTTTCATCAAAAGGCTCCTCGGGTATTTAATTTGAAATGTTTAAACTATGCTAATGTGTTCAGGTAACATCTCTAGATTTGGCCCCAGGTGGTTTCAGTGGAACCACTTTTATCATTAGAAAATCAGTTTTCATCGAACGGCTCCTAGAGTATTTAATTTGAAACATTTAAACTGTGCTAAGGTGTTCAGGTAACATCTCTAGATGTACATGAAGGTTTCGGAATTCTGATTTGGCCCCAGGCGGTGCCAGTAAAACCACTTTTATCATTAGAAAATCTGTTTTCATCGAAAGGCTCCTAGGGTATTTAATTCGAAACATTTAAACTGTGCTAATGTGTTCAGGTAACATCTCTAGATGTGCATAAAGGTTTCGGAATTTTGATTTGAACCTGATTTTCTAATGATAAAAGTGGTTCCACTGGAAAAACCTGGGGCCAAATGAAAATTATGAAACCTTCAAGCACATCTAGAGATGTTACCTGAATACATTAGCATAGTTTAAAGGTTTCGAATTAAAATACCCATGGAGCCTTTCGATGAAAACTGATTTTCTAACGATAAAAGTGGTTCCACGGGAACCACTTGGCGCCAAATCAAAATTCTGAAACCTTCATACACATCTAGAGTTGCTACCTGAACACCTTAGCATAGTTTAAACATTTCGAATTAAATACCCTAGGTTAATTTTGATTTGGCCCCCCCAGGTGGTGCCAGTAAAAACACTTTTATCATTAGAAAATCTGTTTTCATCGAAAGGCTCCTAGGGTATTTAATTTGAAACTTTTAAACTATGCTAAGGTGTTCAGGTAACATCTCCATATGTGCATAAAGGTTTCGAAATTTTGATTTGGTCCGAAGTGGTTCCAGTGGAACCACTTTTATCATTGGAAAATCAGTTTTCATTGAAAGGCTCCTAGGGTATTTAATTCGAAACATTTAAACTATGCTAAGGTGTTCCGGTAGCATCACTAGATGTGCATGAAGGTTTCGGAATTTTGATTTGGTTCCAGTGGAACCACTTTTATCGTTGGAAAATAAGTTTTCATTGAAAGGCTCCTTGGGTATTTAATTTGAAACGTTTAAACTATGCTAAGGTGTTCAGGTAGCAACTGCAGATGTGCATGAAGGTTTCAGAATTTTGATTTGGTCCCAAGTGGTTCCCGTGGAACCACATTTATCGTTAGAAAATCAGTTTTCATCGAAAGGCTCCTAGGGTATTTAATTCGTAACTTTTAAACTATGCTAATGTGTTCAGGTAGCATTACTAGATGTGCATGAAGGTTTCGGAATTTTGATTTGGTTCCAGTGCAACCACTTTTATCGTTGGAAAATCAGTTTTCATTGAAAGGCTCCTAGGGTATTTAATTTGAAACATTTTAACTATGCTAATGTGTTCAGGTAACATCTCTAGATGTGCATGAAGGTTTCGGAATTTTGATCTGGCCCCAAGTGATTCCAGTGGAAGCACTTTTATCGTTGGAAAATCAGTTTTCGTCGAAAGGCTCCTAGGGTATTTAATTCGAAACGTTAAAACTTTGCTAAGGTCTTCAGGTAACATCTCTAGATGTGCATGAAGGTTTGCGAATTTTGATTTTGCCCTATGTGGAACCACTTTAATCATTAGAAAATCAGTTTTCATCGAACGGCTCCTTGGGTATTTAATTCGAGACATTAAAACTATGCTAAGGTGTTGCTAAGGAAATGAGGGGATACACCATTGTGTGCTTTGAACACAAATAACTCTATCTAGTTTAATTTGGAAAAAAGACAAAAATTAAAATAATAAATTTTATATCATCTGCATTGGTTATACAATACCAGAAGAATTATGGTAGTTTTTTAGGCAGAAATCATATTACATTTATATGGTTAGTTTAGGGTTAATTATCCACAGATCTGTTTTTTTTGGTCATCCTTTCATTATTTCAATGACCTCACTGTTATCTCTGATTGGGTTGTATTGCACGAGTTAATTATGACAGCACTCCGGACATTTGTGCTGGATTTCTTGCTGTGTATTTGTGACCAGTCAGTCTGTCAATTACATCGAAACGGTATTGTTTTTTCATACTGCCCACAACGTAGGCAACTTTTTCTAAAAGGAAACTCCCCATAGAGCAGTCATTATAATTATTCTTCTACTCCTTTATTGGCTACACTGTACGTATGATACATATACCAAACAAAAAATCTACATTAGTAATTTACAGTGTAGTCCTAAAACACATACATTAGTTCTTATTCACTGCTCATAGTAAGTTGGGCTTTCCCGTCCATGATGGCTGCATAAAAAAGGTTAGAGAACCTTGCATAAAAATGATTTTGACTGCCAATCATTTTATGAGCCTCTCTGACCAGACTTTTCTGTTAACAGCTGTTATGCCACTCTATTAGAGGGTTAATAAATTTATCGAATTGAAGATTTTTTGACTACTTTTTTGGACTGAAAATTTCTATACAATCATTAGAAAGTTACAAAATGCTGCACATTTGTACTTCCCTTCATACAATTTGCTAAGCAAAAAGTTATAAGTATAAAGTCCACTGACTTGCTTATAGTTATTTTTTGTCTGGATGGAAACTCCACTCCACAGAGCAGCAATCGTCTTGAAATCTTCTGTACATGTTGCCATATACACACAAAAAAAACAATTCATGTAATTTAAAAATACTTTCTATTCTGATTTTTCTATGAAGTAAAATAAAAGAATTTCATATCTCAATGTAGTTCTTTTTTAGGTAAAGAAAAGAAAGTATGTAATTGTGATTGTTTAGGAAATGGAAAGCAAAAATTTATATATATAATTTGTTTTTATGAACAAGAAGAAAATTATATTTGAACGCTGACTTGCAAATTTTTCAGGTAAGGGCAATGAAATAACAGTGGAACCCTGTTAATTAAATATTCAATTAACAGGAGTATGCAATTAACAGGAATTGGATAATTTTCCTATCTTCTAGTTATATTTATTTCATCAGGGTTTCGTGGCACTTTTGACAGCCAGGGTCACCTCATGTCAGACAGTTTTACAGGTGGAGGAAGCCGGCATACCCGGAGAGAATCACTAAGCAATGGCAAGCAACTGTCAGATTCTCCAACATACTAACTCCACACAAGCATGGTTAGCACAGGTTGGAGATAAGTATTCCATCAACATACAGTCAGCTTTAGTACACAGTGTCACCATGCCCCACATGCGGGCAATTGGTATAAAGTGCCTTGCTCAAGGACACAACACAGTTACCCATGGTGGGGATTGAATTCTAGTTATAAACTGAGCATTTATTTTATTATAACATGTTTGAAAGAGGTCAATGAGCCTTGGTAAACAAGATATAATAGATTTAATGCCTATATTGGATGTATTCAAGCCAAAAATGTCTATAAATTGGGGGGGGGGGGGGGGGGGACAGTGGATGTTGATGTAATTCTTAAACAGATTACAATAATTTTTATTCAATTAACAGAAAATTATTCTATAACCTTTATGCAATTAACAGGACAAGTTTGTACTGAAGCATTCATAAATGTTTTGGTGTTTGTAAATTATATACAATTAAGAGTTATTCAATTAAAAGATTTACAATTTAAGTAGTCTCCAATGTACTTAAAGAAATTCACTTCTCCTTATACTAATGGAGTCATCAACCTCAATTGACACCTCAGATTAGAAAAATAACATTTGATATTCAAAGAGTATCACAGCTTAATTTAGGGGTTTACCTGCAAGTACAGATGCAACAGCTGCAATTAAAAATGAGATAACAACTGATGGACCAGCTGTTTGGTAAGCTACTTGTCCAGCCACAACATATATACCAGCACCTAATGTACTACCAACACCTACAAAAGAATACAGCAGTCCATTTATAGCTTTGATTGTTCTGGGTCTTCAAACACAATTTTAATAAAATGCAGAACTATATTTTAAAGTATGGATGATAAAAGTAAAGCCTTTACACATCATAGTGGCCAAAGCCTTCGAATCTGAGGTGCCTAAAACATTTATGCTCCATCATGATTCTAAATGGTAGGTTGGGTGTGTTATTAACCACACTCCTCAGAAAATCTATTCTTCTGGAGCACAGTAACACATGTTTTTTCAATGAATGAGCAATATTTTATGTATTGCAAATATATGAAACCCCAATGCGAGTATTTTCAGACAAGTAACATCATTACAGTACCATTCAAAATAAGTTGTAGGATTACCACTATAAACTGTGCATCTTTCTCTTCCTACACTGATAAGACCAGAAGATGACATCAATTTCTGGAAAGCTCTCACTGAGTGCTTTCCAGAAAATAATGTCAGATTCTGATCTTATCAGTGCAGGGGCAGCAGTATACTTAGTTTATTGCGGTTATGCTTCAACTTATTTTGACTTGTACTGTACATGCCTTCGTCAATAAGATTTCTCTGTACATAATATCATTCCACAACATCAATTGTGGCAACCAAGAATAATTTAGCACTCCAACAGTTAATAAAAGGAATTTCAATTACATTTGTGTTCAGTTGTATTTAGGCACCTTTTTCAAAACACAAATATCGTTCACATAATATCCGAGTTATTTTCTGCAGAACATAGCAAATTGGATGTTTACAAATTACAATAAACAGACACTATATTTTAATCATGGTTTGTTGCAAAGACGTGAAAATAAATATACATCAATCAAAAAAGGATAACTTATAAAGGCTCACAATTTCACACTAATTTTGGAAGATACTGCACATCAATAAAACGAGGGAGTTTAATTTCAATGAAGGATTGCCAGAGAAACAAAACCCTTTTTTTTTTGCCTGAAGTGCAATATTAGTTACAAGGTGTTTCAGCAGGGTGTACGGGACTGTTCTACCCTTCTGAGATCCATATTTCATGAGGCTGAAAGCCAAAGAAAATACAAATCTCAGAAGAGTAGTAGTACAGTCCCATACACCCTGTTCAAACACTGAGTGACAAATTTATTAACCTGACCCTTCAGTGTGTCAAGTTTTGTTTTATTATAAAATCCCCAAATGGTATTCTAGTGACGGAAAACCTTGATAAATGAAATAACTAGAAAAGCTGAAAGAAACATATCTTTCTTTATTACTGAACAAAAACGATTTGGAGTTTTTTCCCTTCGAATAAACTCAAACATTTGAAAGACTTCAGTTCAAGGACACTGGGAAATGATGAGTCGTTATTATTGTGGGACATATGTTGACTTTATAAGTGTTTTATTCGACACAGTGCTGCATTGTGCATCTCAGAGAATTGGGGACTTTGTATTCAAACTTGTACAATATCTGCTTTAATAAGTTTCACTGAAGAAACAATTCATATAATGAGATAGGCTGCATGCTTCTCGAAACCACAGCGGATCTGTAGTGTAGAAACACTACAACAGAATCCCTTAAATTGGACATTGGGGGGGTACGTACACATATTTTATTTCAAGTTTTCAGAATATTTTCATGAAACAATATTGTTCTCATTTTGTTTGTGAGTCTGAATGTTTATTACTACTGACGAGAATGTTTGAGGCGATGGGAGAAAGGTAATTTGGCAGAGTGTACCATAGAACGTCAGTGCACCCCTTTTAGCTGTCATGTGATATTCTCATACACCTGTTGAACATTGTACACCTGTTGAAGTTAAATGTACTACACTGGATGCATTGGTTACTGACCAATCAGGAAGCTTGTATAATTTCGGGGTAATATAGATTTATACATGTATTGTTCAATTAGTATCATTAATATGCAGGCCTTTAAATTATTCCCAACTAACGACGGTAAACGTTGTGCCCAAATAAGATAATTGCGCTCAAATTATGCGGAGTTTGAAACTTTTCCAAAGTTTTGCAGTGTTTCAACAATATTTTGTTTGGCCAGTTTTCCCCGATGCTTGCAATATAGCTTCCCTTGGAATCAAACAATGCAACAGACAAATAATTTTTAAAAAAAACACACAGAGTTCGCCACAGAAAAGCAATCGGCATCCACAGTGTCGTGTACAACACCGTTGATGGCGACTGCTTTTCTGTGGAAAATTCTATATGATCATGCACTTAAATCTTGAGATCTATTATATTCATGTTTTTGGCATTTCTCAGTAAATGCCAAGCGTAATTTACATTCAGATAGGACTTTGGCTCGACACTAGGATATTAAGAAGCCTTCTCGAGTTAGTTGAGTAAACTTACGTCAAAGGGTGGTGGAATCCAGTGATAATGGTGAAGACCTATAATAAGGGGTTGTAAACTATCATTTTAAGATGGGGACCTAAACCCTAAAACAGATGCCAAGAAGAAGAAAATACCAGTGCTTTTTCTCCAACCATGCAAGGCACACCCATATTTGCTGTTGTGCCCAAATTAGACTGATCTAATGGTCTGTTAATATGATACATCAAGAAACAAAGACTATATTATATTATGATTGTTGTGTGTATTCAACTTTACCTGATACAATACAATCTTTGAAAACTGTGTTAGGTAAACCATGCATGCAATCCATCCAGCCTACATGTAAGAATGGAAGGTAAGATCGCATCTGATTGGTCATTATGCATTTGAATGATGTTATGAAACAAGCTATTAAATGAAAATAGAATATGTTTTTATTTTTGGAATTCACTTTAAAAAATTTCCACAATCCAGAACAAGTATTTCCATTAGTTTCTTGAATCCTGGACCCTATGTAACATGTAACCAGCTAACCCTGTGCATTTTTACAGTTTATATTTTCATGTAGTGTTCGATATGGCAGTTAGCAATTTTATATAAGTGTGACTAACCATGTGCATACTTTCTAGTTACGAAACAAATGTCATAATTAAACTTAGTAACTAATCCAATGCACTGTACATCCTTAGTGTAAACCTCATCTATATCAAACTCTTTGATTTCAAGAGCTGATAAAACCCAATAAGATCCTTTTTCATTGCATAAAATGTATGTTCACGAGTACCTAAAACTAGTCTGTCGCCTTGCTGATTCGTCCCTTCGCTCACTCATACTTTCATTCACTGATTCCATTGGTGAACGGTGGGTGAGTGAATGAATGAACAAAGGCCAGTATATCTGATAACATACCTTTCTGCCATAATTCGACTAGACGTTCTCGCAGTGATAAAAGTACTTGTGAAAGTTGTTCAAACCAGAGTTTATACTTGTTTGTACATGTTCTACTCAAGATAAAGATGACGACACAGACCTCAAAACTCAATGAGCAGATTTGTTAAAATTTATGTTCATTCATTCTCCTGCTCATTCGTTAGCATATTCTTTCATTCCTTGATTTATTCACTCATTCCATGACCCTATTTTTCAAAAGTGCTGATAAACTCCAATAAATACTCATTGTATAAAAAAAATTCATTCTCCTGCTCATTCATTAGCATATTCTTTCATTCCTTGATTTATTCACTCATACCACGACCCTATTTGTCAAAAGTGCTGATAAACCCCAATAAATACTCATTGTATAAAAAAAAAAAAAAATTATGTTAAAAAATATTTAGAACTAGTTTGTTGTCTTATCGATTCGTCCATTCGTTCACTCATCCATTGGTTCATTCATTCGTTCATCCATTCATTCACTCAGTTGGTGAATGGTTGGGCGAGGGAATGGGTGGATGGGGAATTGTCAGAAATGAAAGTGACGATAAACCCCAATAAAAATTTATTCACAATACAAAATTTACATTCACAAGTATTTAAAGCTACCCCTTTCGTCTTATGGTTTCAGCCATCTGTCCACATCCCTTTGTCCTACTCATTCCCCCCCCACTCCCCCCCCCCTCCCCCTAATTCTAGAACAGATAGAAACCTCATGTATAGTGAATTATGGTTCTCCTCCAAAGCTTTTATAATATAATCATTTATTTGAAAATGAAATATGTTTTTACGTTTTTGTTTACATTTTTGTATTTTAACTGGCTTATACTTTTAACCATTCCAACAGACCAACACTGCATATGACTTTGTGTGGACCATTTAGAATCTTACCCAATTTGCTTATACACTGCAATGGGTCCTCCCTAATCGAGTTGAACGTTTTTGTACTTTTGCTTTTGACATCCTTCAGTTACATGTAATCACACTTCAACTAGATCTCCTTCAGTTACCTGTAATCACACTTCAACCTGAATATAAGTCACATAATTTTCTGTCAGCATTCCCAGGTGGCCACGTCATGTCAATCAATGGTGGGTAACACAACAATGGACGAGATCCAGAGTAAGAAAGAATATGATTTTAGATATATCTGTAATCAGAGACAATTTGATCTAAACATTAGATGTGAGTCTTCCATGGAAGACGTGTGTCGCCTGCACTATATTTTAATATTTCAGACAGAATTCTAAGTGGAAAAGGGGCATAACTCTGGAAAAAATACAGCAGATCAATAAATAAAATAGGAGGTGCACAATGCCATTATGTGATAAAGAATCACTGAAAGTTTCATCAAAATCCATTCATAGGTTAAAGAGGAGTGGTGGATAAGAGAAAGTGTGATGCAAACGACGACATGGACGACAACGCGGACGCCGCAAGACGACAAAAGTAATCCCTATATGTCGTTCCCCACTTCGTGGGGCGGCGACACAATAAAATAGGAGGTGCACAATGTCATTATGTGATAAAGATTCTGTGAAAATTCCATTAAAATCCATTCATTGATTAAAGAGGAGTTGTGGATAAATGATGTACACCCCCACCCCTACATGTAATTGTAATTCCAAGTTGAAAAAGGGACATAACTCTGAAAAAAATGTGCGGATGATAACGGTTGTAAGTGGATATCCTTTCCCCATCCTGGTCCATGTGCATACCAAATATCATTAAAATCTGCCTGACAATGACTGAGATATATACACTCCAAGACGTTTCAGACAGAATTCTAAGTTGAAAAGGGGCATAACTCTGGAAAAAATACAGCGGATCAAAAAATAAAATAGGAGGTGCACAATGCCATTATGTGATAAAGAATCACTGAAAGTTTCATCAAAATCCATTCATAGGTTAAAGAGGAGTGGTGGATAAGAGACACTCTAAGGCGTTTCAGACAGAATTCTAAGTGGAAAAGGGGCATAACTCTGGAAAAAATACAGCGGATCAAAAAATAAAATAGGAGGTGCACAATGCCATTATGTGATAAAGAATCACTGAAAGTTTCATCAAAATCCATTCATAGGTTAAAGAGGAGTGGCGGATAAGAGAAAGTGTGACATGGACGACGTGGACGACGCAAGACAACAACTCTGGAAAAAATACAGCGGATCAAAAAATAAAATAGGAGGTGCACAATGCCATTATGTGATAAAGAATCACTGAAAGTTTCATCAAAATCCATTCATAGGTTAAAGAGGAGTGATGGTTAAGAGAAAGTGCGACGCAGACGACGCGGACGATGCAAGACGACAAAAGTAATCCCTATATGTCGCTCCCCACTTCGTGGGGTAGGCGACACAACAGATGAAGACTCAGTTACTCCTCTAGAATGACTTCAAAATGAATGCCATTACTATTCACCAAATGAAATTCCATCAAATTTCAATATTCAAAATGGAGGATTTTCACTATTCCATCTCAATTGCCAGAGTCTAAAAGCACATTGGGATCCTCTTAACCCCCTTCACTCTGATGTCAAAATACCAAAATTTCAGGAAGCTGTTTTTTCCCATAATGCATCTAGACATTTAGCCAATTCAATCTCGTTTGACAGAGCTCATTGAGCTCTGTCAAACGAGATTGAATTGGTTAAATGTCTAGATGCATTATGGGAAAAAACAGCTTCCTGAAATTTTGGTGAGCTCTGTCAAACGAGATTGAATTGGCTAAATGTCTAGATGCATTATGGGAATTTTTTTTCTGCCTGAAATTTAGATATTTTGACATTAGTGTGCAGGGGGTTAAAGAGCTGCTATGTGAAATACAAGATTCTCACAATCAGTTTGACATTATAGGTCTTACTGAAATATTTCAAATTCCCCCTGGGTATATCATACCCGTTAAACGGTTACCACAGTCTAATTAAAAACACTATTACACGGTGGTGTTGGAATTTATATCAAAGAGGAAATAGCTTTCAAAATATGCCATGACTTTTTCTTCATCCCACACGTTTTTGAATCTCTTTTCATTGAAATCCAATTTAATAAATGTATTAAAACAGTGGGGGTACTATATGGACCTAATACTCCACCGAAAGCAGATACAGATGTCTTTCTGTCCAAACTAAATGAATTAGTAGATAAACTAAATAATGAGAATAAAAAAACTTATATTATAGATGATTTTAACATAGACCTCTTGAAAGCAGGAACTCACAGCAATACCACCAACTTTGTTGATATTATGAGCCAGGGCTTTCTACCACACATCACAAAACCAACATGTGTATCAAGCCTCTCGGCCACTCTAATTGATCATATGTTTTCAGATAACATATGTTCATCTCTTTCTGGTATTATCATTACAGATGTATCAGATCACTTTGCCACTTTTCATGCAGAAACTCATAAAAAACCTACTGATATCCCAACAAGTACGCTGAAGCGCAAGATAGATTAAAGATAGTACAGCAAACTTTAACACACTTTTATCTCAAACTGACTTTTCTTCAGTTTATGAGGCTAATTGCCAAAATTTAGCATATGATAGATTCTCTAACATACTTTCATCAGCTTACGAAAATGCATTTCCACAGAGACCCATGCCATTAAGTAAACGACATAAAACAAAATCTGTGGATGTCCAAAGGGCTCCTAACCTCATCACGTAATAAATTAAAATTTTACAATAGAAAACTAAAAGCACCAACAGAACAGAATATTAATAACTACAAAAACTACTGTAGGATATTCAACAAGATAAAAAAACAAAGAAAAGCAGTGTACTCATGGAAAACAAAAACAATTTACATAAAACATGGCAAATTTTAAATGAAACTATAAACAGAACTAAATGCGTGTCCTCTTTGCCATCCTTCTTTGTAAAAAAAAAAATAAGGAAATAAACAATCTCAATGAAATTGCCCAAGAATTCAACAATTACTTTTCAAATATAGGGAAAATTATGAGTGAGAAAATAATCAAACACCCAAAACATTTTTTAGATTACATGGAAAATAATTCTCCACATAATTTTTTCATAACCCCCACAACACCACTTGAAATAATAAATGTTGCCAATTCAATTAAATCTAAATATAGTGAGGATTGTGAAGGTATGACCACTTAACTCCTTAAACATACAATTGATAAGATCGTAGAACCTCTAACCCACATAATTAACAACTCATTTACTCATGGCATAGTTCCAAACAAAATGAAGATAGGTAAAGTAATCCCCATTTTCAAAGCAGGTGACAAACATAAATTCAATAATTACAGGCCAATCAGTATTTTACCAGCCTTCTCTAAAGTACTAGAAAAACTTTTATTACATATTCATGTACATATTTCGCTTTTATCGCATACGGTACAGGGTGTGTGGTAATCATTTCAGTACCACATAGCAGAATCTGCCAATGAACTATTTCATTGATCATAATAAGCTGGTTCTCTCCAGTGACATCTCTCATTTGACATTAGTACCACCCCAGTTTTTGTTGATTGGTTTGTTTTCATTGTTTCTGGGTCAACACCCTCTATTCTTTTCAAAACATTGCCCGGGTAAATGTGAAAATAAACAAAAATGAAATAAAACTGCTCTAAAATAGCCAATTAATGTGAGAAGCAAAACCAGATTTGTCTTTAAAAACATGTGTAACAGGGGAAAAACAGAATCTACGTGTTTTACACATCGTCTGCGAACTGTCAATTTTGCCGATTTTACTACGGTCACGTGCATTCTGTTTACATCTGCATCTCTCGTAAATTGTCCACTTGATCGAATTGATTTTATTCTAATTCTTGAAAAAAAATAGCGTTTTAAAAGTTAAAAATATCAGCTGAAAACGAATGGACTGAGCTTTCTCATGAACTGATTACCCAGTTGTTTGTTGAAGATTTTGAAACTTAAACGTTCGTCGATAACAAAAACAATAATTCACCACTAACAGAGACAACAGCCAGCCCAATCAAACCAGTGACAAATAAAATCAAAGACCTTAAGGCATACATTGACAGTAAGAAAAATCCAAACACCCAACGAAAAACCTTTTCTGCAGTTAAAGACTTAAAAACTTTTTGTTTGAGAGAAATGAACATCGAGAAATAAAAGATTTTAAACCCAGAGAACTTGATGTTTACATTGGTGCATTTTTATTGGAAATGAAAAAACCTGATGGTGGTGACTATGAGCCTGATACCCTGACAGCTTTTCATAGGGGAATAGACACCTACGTGACAATGACTATGAGGCCAGTATCATTTCAGATGATGCTTTCAAGATGAGCCGGGAGGTTTTGCGATCTCGTCGGAAAAAGCTTAAAGAGAAGGGTCATGGGAATAAGCCCCAACAGGCCGATGTCTTGACTGATGAAGATGAAAATAAGTTGTGGGAATGTGGACAACTTGGTTTGAAAAATCCAGGTGCATCGCTAAGAACTGTTTGGTTTAATAATACCAAATTACTGGGATTCCGGGGCTCACAAGAGAATAGACAGTTATAGTGGGGGGACATACAGTTAAAAAAATCAACATCAGGGTTTGAGTACTTGGAATTCAATGAGTGCCTTACTAAAACACGGGATGGTAAATGCTCCAGTGATCTCAGAAAATTTAATCCCAAGATATTCAAAAACAAAATTAACAATGAACGGTGCCCAGTCAGAGCTTACATGGAGTATTCTAAAAACAGGCCTGCAGCCATGTGTCACTCCGATGCTCCTTTTTATATAGTAATCAATCAGAACTTTCGTATGACACCCAATGCACTATGGGTTAAATCCCAACCATTCGGGGTAAATAAACTTTCAACAATGCTGAAAAGCATGGCACAATGTGCAGGACTTGAAGGAAAAATTACAAACCATAGTTTAAGGAAAACTATGTGCACTCGGTTACTCCATGCCGGTGTGGCACCACAAGTAATAGCCCAACTATCGGGGCACAGAAATGTAAACAGCATTAATAACTATGCAATAGCTTCAATGGAACAGCAGCATGAAATGTGTGAAATTCTACAGCCACATTCATCATCTAATGTAGAAATAGCACAACCACCACAAATGTCAACCAAACAGATCGAGGGTCCTCAGTGTAAAACATTATCAACTTCATCTAATAATATCTGTACAATATCAACTAAAGTTGCAGCAATAAATAGAGATATTGAGTCTAAAAAACGTTCAGCACATGAAATGGTTACTCATGGCATGTTTGCTAATGCAAATATAACTGGGGGAACATTTAACATTAATGTACAAGTGGTGTCCAATTCCCAAGAGAATAATATCCGTCAAAGAAAATATCGACGCTTGGTCATAGAGTCTGACTCAGAATCAGATTAAATAAAAAACAAAAATGTCTTTTTACTTGAAATAAAAGTTTCATCATTATTTGTTTTGCTTTTTTGCAGAATTGTTTTTAAACCCCTGCACACTGATGTCAAAATCTCCAATTTCAATTCTAATTATCTCCCTTTATGTATTAGATGCTTCAATAATTAGTGTCTTGCTTGACAGATCTCTGAGATCTGTCAAGCAAGACACAAATTGTTGAACCATTGACTACACAAAGGTAGACAACTACTGTAAGCAGTTGTGAAATGTTGACACCAGAGTGCAGAGAGTTAAAGTCACATACATTTGTACATGCATGTCTGCACAATATCGAATAATTTCCACAACACAGTAACAATGTACATGTATGAATGTACAGTAACCTGAAGCTGAATCATGTAGACAATTTGTTGCATGAGTGCTAGCACACTGTATGTAGCAGTGGGACAAACAATATTCTAACACTGAAGCACCCAATTGTTACATGTAATATCCAATTATTCATTTTGTTCATTTGTGAATATAACAATAACATGATTTGGGAGGGTGTCTTGGGTTATTAACAGCCCTGAGAGAAATGGTTAACAGCCTGAGGGACCTTTAATGGCCCTAGGGCTGTTAACCAATTCTCGAGGGCCGTTAATAACCCAAGACACCCAAGAAAATCACAGTTATTAGTAACTTATTACTATTATTACCACTTTTGATGATACATTCTCTTTAGGGTAGAAATGATGCTGAAAGAAATATTTTGATGAAACACCAATGTTAAAAAAATCTATTATTTAAAAAAAATGGGAAAAAAATTAGAAAAAATGACTAAAATACACAAGAATTTTCCCATTTTTATGAAACCGGAAGAGGGCCATTAATGAAAATGGGATGTGTTCTTATGGCCTTCTGTGTATATATATATATGTACAACTGGAAGGGGCTGTTAATGTCAAACAGCCCTCTTCCGGTTTTCTAAATTATAAACCATACATGTACATGTATGTTATGGTGGTTTAACACAGGCTTCAACAACGTTAATCTACTAGTAACAGCTGCGTGAAGTGGTAATAATATTGGGTATTCTCATCCCAAGCATTTGATAATGCATTCTACATGTACATGTATTCCACCAGAAACATAGAGATTGTTTACCACATGCATAGTCATGCTTTTCCCTCCACTCCAAGCTCCCAAGAGGAATTATTTGCTTCACTATTTTCATGGTACTTTTAAATTTCTAGCCGGACAGCCCAAATTAGCAAATTGTGTAACCCTTCGTTCAGGTTTATGCAAATCACTTGGCGAGACCTAACATTCACTCCCACAAATTTGATATGCGAGCTGCAGACATTAAATTTAGTTTTTCCTAATAACTGAATTATTTTTTCAATTTTTGCTTCCAAAACATATGTTATGAATCCTCATTGGAACAAGCTCAGTGAGCTCGTTCCAATGAGGGGTCATAAGCTGTTTGAAAGCAAAAATTGGAAAATTTTTTTTTTTAGTAATTGCTAATTGCGGCCGAGTTTTTCGGCTTGCATTGGACCGGTAGGCAAAAGATTTGGCATCTTTTAAGTTTTTTTTGTTGGGGATCAAGTGATAAATAGAATCTTCAACTCGTCTCCAGTTTAACATGAAATTTGCAAAACTTGTCCAGTAAATTAGGTTTGGACCTCGCCAAAGGCTCGGGGTTCAGACCTAATTTACCGAACTCGTTCTGTAAATTTCATTATTGAACGGGGACTCGTTGGAGATCCTCTATTTAATGCACCATAACAGAAACTGCACTTATTTTTCCAAAATACTTTATTTAATTTATTAGCACCAGTACATGTAGCTCACAGAATTTTAAGTTGATCGCTTGGGGAAACTTTTCACCTCAGCATTAATGACCAAATAAGAGTACAATTATACAAAACACTGAATCCGATCCCTGTAGTATTTGAGGAATTGAATATCGGGGCTGCAGATTTATTTTCATTTCAAGTGCATGTACAGGGGTGTGGTCAAAACCTCTGATTGCCAAAACGTCCGATTTTCTGGACAAAACATCGGATGCTTTTAGTCAAAACATCCGATTATTTTAGTCTAAATGCTCGATGATCTTGGTCAAAACATACAATCCTTCTGACCAAAATAATTGGGACGCTTTGACTAAAATCATCAGGCATTTTGCCCCAAACCATTGGACGTTTTGTCTTGGACTGGTGACTTCGCTATTTCGGTCGGGGTAGGAGATGGAGGATACATTAGGGATAGGACAAACGGCCCATTAAAGATTTAGGAACACAAAAAATTGGGGCATTGAGAAAACACATCTATATTTCTATTGTTTTTATTACATTGAGATTGAATATCAAATTAACAATTAAAAATACCAGTAAGGAACATGTATAATGATAAAAAAAACAACTTAATCCTAGACTTTCTCTTTTGAAATGCCAGTAAGAACATTAATTACTGGAAAGCTCGTTGAGAGCTTTCCAAGAATTTACTTTAATTACTGATATATGTATTTTCAATGATAGAAAAACCAATTTATCTTAGACTTTTTTCTTTGAAATGCTTTAATTGCTTCATAACTACACAAGTCCTAACTATACAAAAAAGGCTTTTTACCATTGAAAATATGTGTAAGTTACATTAATTATTGGAAAGTTCGGAGAGAGTTTTCCAAGAATTAATGTTAATTACTGGTATTTTTAATGATAGAAAGATAACGTCTTAGACCTTTCTCTTTGAAATGCCTTAATTGCTTATTAACATATTGTTTCGGCAATCGGACATTTTGACCAATACCATCGGACGTTTTGACCCCAAAAATCGGACATTTCGACCAGACACTTTTTAGAATCGGACATTTTGACTAGCATTCCATGTACATTTGTATATGTATTAGCAGTAACTTAGCAATTGGACCTAAAGCAGAATTTTTTTGGATAATCTCGGCGGTAATCAAAGCACGATTCATCACAGATTATTTTTTAATCCCCAACTCAGCCCCAGCACTCGGGCAAATCATGATCATCCCCATATTTGACACAAATGTCCTGGGAGAATTTTTCATAAACTGGGTGTAAAGAAAATAAACGGAGAAAAAATATACAAGCAGGGAGCTTGAGAAATGGTGCTGGCACCAAGCCTCAAAATAAGCAGCCTGTCATGGTCATTGTCAGGCTCAACTTACATGTTTGACAGACACCAATTCACTTGCGCCTGTCAAAATGACCAGTACAATTTTTAGAACTGAATATACATCCTAAACCAGAAAACATGTTTGCTATAAGTAGGCTTTAACCCTCAAGTCCCCAAATAGGCTCAAACCACCACTACTATATATTGCAATTTGCATTGATGTAGGTGCTACCAAATCTAACCTTTCTTCACTGATAGCTGCATGCACCGCTCAAGTTGTACTAGCAGTGACTCTACATCGCTGTTGGCTGCCTGTAAAGGCAGCCAACAATGATGTAGAATCATTGCCAATTAACAACTTTGTAAGCACATCAGTTAGTACCTAAGGGTTATCAGAACCGGATCCTTCTCTTTTACACAGAGTCATCTAATATTTGGTAAGTCAAGATGGTCAGATCTGCATGACACATAAATCTTGGTCAAATTTCATGATAGGCTCAAACTTAAAATTGACAGACACAATCTTTTGGGGTACCTTTCATATTAACAGGCTCACATTTGGAAGTTATTTTGAGGCCTGGTTGGCACTGGCACCACCACCAATGCCATATTGGCATGGATAAAAATTAATAGTAATAGTATTTATGATATTTCCCATTTAATCCTTTTTCTATTCACAAGATCCTGATCATCCTATAATATTAGGAAGTAAAGATGAAAACTCGAAAACAAAAATTATGAACGGTCAGTTTTGTTACTTCAAGTCACACTCGGATGGACGTGAATACAGTAAGACTGTCACGATGTCTTCAAGTTCCACAGAGCATGGCATACACATGTACATGTAGGCCTACTAATTCAGTAATTGTAAAATTGTAGACTTGTGAAGTTGTGTGAAGTTACCTTCGGGTAAAAGTTATCCTAATCCATCCATACAATTTTGATAGTTTTGGGATGAATAACAATATGTGAATATACATCCGTGGTCGAAGTGTCAATGCCATTCCGAGAAATCTGTGAGAATACGTAATTTCCGAGGTCAAGTGAAATTCTGTGTTTTCCTTGTGTTAATTTTCTCGTTACCCTGACTGGCCATTCTGACTGTCGCCTTGATGCAAGATATTATCTCATAATCCAGTTTTGATGTATTAAACCATTGAGTGAACAGAAACTGGATGAAAGATGGAATGTCAAATCCAAAAATCAAAGTAAAATCCCATGTCACGAAAACGAAAGTAAGTCTTTTCACAAGTGAGCTGTCATGCTTTTGCTTGTTCATTTGGACTCCATCGTCACATCAAAGGAATGCGGTCACCAAACATAGACTGGCTCCCAGGCTTTAAACACAAGTTTCTCTATAGTGCTCCGCTGATAATCGGTAGTAATTATTTTATTCATTCTTAGCTTTAGAAATATAATTAACTAGGGATATGTAATAAATATAGAACCGCATCGATGTCTGAAAGGTTTTGAAAATACCGCACTCGATCGGATAGTGGATGAACACCACTCGTGGCGGTACTTCGTACCGCCACTTGTGGTGTCCATCCACTATCCGATCTCGAGCGTTTTTTTCAAAAACTTTCAGATATCGATGTGGTTCTATCTATATGTCCAATAGAATAACAAAATTCTTGGATTCATTCAACACTCTTTACCATCATCAATACGGATTCAGAAAGTTTCACCCAACCATACATCCCGTGATGCAACTTCTTAAGTATATAGGATCAGAAAACAACAAAGATACCAAAAATAATACCTTAACAGTATTTCTAGATCTCTCTAAGGCCTTTGACACTATAAATCACAACATTCTGTTGTGTAAACTGGAAAAATACAGATTTAGAGGAATAAGTAGCAAATGGTTTAGGAGCTACTTATCCAATATGTCCAATATGGGGACAAAAAATCTGATTTAGCCAAAATAACGTGTGGCGTTCCACAAGGATTTATACTTGGTCCAATACTATTCCTGTTATATATAAACGATATCAGTACCGCAACATCATTAAATCTTCTTTCATTTGCTGATGATACATCTACGTTCGAAGCATCCTCGAACGTCGAGCTTCTGGCGACACGCACTAATGATGAACTCAACAAAGTGTTTGAGTGGTGTTCAGCCAACCAGTTAGTCTTAAATGCGAATAAAACAAAGTATATGTTGATAAATCCAACGCCTAATAATAGGAATACCGAAATGACTGAAATTTTTATAAACAATAAGATAATCGATAGAGTAGGTACCCATGAGGAGGAACAAATATTGAATTTTCTGGGAATAAACATTGACGAAAACTTATCTTACCAAGCCCATATATCTAAAATCAGCTCTAAAATAAGATGGGCAAATTACACACTAAACAAAGTAAAAACGATATTACCACACGAAGCTCTAAAAATGTTATATTATACATTAGTTCACTGTCATCGTGCTTTGTGGTATCCATATATGGGACACTTCAAAAGCAGTCAGAAAACTTCTTACAATACAGAAAAGTTCACTTCGAATCATAAACAACAAAAATTAAATTATAATTCGCACACAGATCCTCTGTTCTTAAAAGATAAGATTCTTAAAGTGAATGACGTGTTTATATTACAGGCCTGCCTTTTCATGTTTGACTGGAAACAAGATATACTTCCCCAGTCCCTGAATAATTACTTTAGCATCCTACACAACCCATCATATATGAACACTGGGCAAACGGGGCAAAAACGGGCAAACAAAACACGGACAAGATCGCTGAATAAGTTACCCATGTTTGCGTACCCAAGGTTATGGAATGATCTGGGCGACGAATTGCATAATCTCATTTAACCGTAATGAATTCAAAAGCAAACTGAAACTCAAACTTTTAGCATCATACGCTGCTAATGTCCAATGAAACAATCCATATTGTCCTGACTGTAATGCGTAATACTCCTTGTGTAAAGACTATCATTATCTTTCCGAGGGTTAAATAGACTTTCCTTAAATTGTTGCGTCCTTCTCCAGGTTAACCGTCATACACATTTTTCTCCGAGCTTGAAGTACCTCTGAGTATCTCATCCCGTTGCCTTTCACAGTGAGCCACCGGGTGTGAAGAACAGATTTTAAAATAGTACTGACTTATGGAGGTCCAAGGTAGAGCTACATATTTAATATTTAATAATATTTAGTTCCTAGTCGATTTGCAGTGTTGAGGATAACATGCTTATTACAAGGGGGTGACAGCCAATTTGACTATGTCACCTCCGTGCGGTGTATACATCTGAATTATGTTATGTAACAATAACTCTGTAATAAACTCTGTAAAACATGTATATTGATACTGCAAAATAAAAATCTGAATCTGAATCTTACCCAAAGTAATGGCCAAAACCAGCCAGTATTATTCTCAAAAAGGCAAACTCAGCTTAAGACCCCTCATTGTTTTGTGAATTCCAAAAATGAAAACATATCCTATTTTCAAATAATAGGTTGTTGAAATGCTTCTACATAAACAATAGTGTCACACAGAAAAGTACAGACTGTCAAAAGTGATATTTGTCTTTAAAAATCTAAGGTGGGAGCGTGGTGGCTCAGTGGTAGGCTGTTGGACTTCTATGCTAGAGGTCCAGAGTTTGATCCCCATCCGGAACGACCCACATTGTGTCCTTGGGCAAGGCACTTTATCTAGGTTGCCTACATGGGGGCACGGTGACACCGTGTACTAAGGTGTACTGCACATTGAAGGTGCACATGTCTTCAACTGCTGTAACCCTATTTGAGCGGAGCTTGAACAGAGTTAGAATGTTGAGGAGCTGACAGTTGCTCATCGATGCTCGGTGGTTCTCTCCAGGTACTCCGGCTTCCTCCAACTGTAAAACTGTCACGTTCACGATTAGCCATTGTGAATAAGTATGTGACCTTAAACACCAATAAATATATAATGATAAAAATCTATGGTTCATTCAATTAATTCATGTTTAATCATGGTGTTTTTTATACAGAACACAACTTGGTAGAGTATGGGGGGGGGGGAGGGGTTGGGGGGGGACTGGAATCAGTGACCCTTGTTGGAATTTTTCTTATATTTCACTTGCACCTATGATGCGTGAAAAACATCGGAAAAACTTTTGACTCAGGTCATTGATTCCTGCCCCCATAATTCACCATTGCTGTGTTCTGTATTATCACACACCTATTAATATAAAACAGGAGGTTTCCACTGTTCTGCCTGTAGGATAAAAATACAGTTGCATCGCACATGTGGTGATACAAAATATGTTTGATTTCGTTTCCAACGTAAACAGAGAAGGAACCCATCTAAATAAATCATGTCATCATTGGTCGAATGCATCAGAGTCGAGATCACTTGGAAATTCCAAGTTCCTCGTTTAGATGTGTTTACCCAGGATATTTAAACAATCAGATTCGAGTAAAAAAAAATAAAAATAGCATTTTGACTGCTTGTTCCTTGACTGTTTCCACAACTGGTCATATAATGATGGAGTGTGAAAAACTTGTTAGTTATTTAAAAACTATTTGTTGTGTTATTCCCCACAGTTTACTCAATATTTGAAGTTCGATCATTGTGATCATGACACTGATGACTGTCAATTGGTTTTGACCAACTGAATGCTGTAAAAATTCAAATTTTTTAGTAAATTTTGTTTCTTAACATACCTACCACAATTGTTTACAATTGGCTGTAACATAAGTGCAAGCCCTACTTCGGAACTAACTCAAGCTTTTAGAATCTTTTCCAAACGAGTTGGAAAAGTACTAGAGTGCAAAAGCACGAAAAAAGGGTCGAGCGAGACCAGCGCTCGAAATTACAGGTACTCTCTCTGCACACCTCTTGTGTCTACCGAGCGCATGCGCAACAACCGTGACGTCAATTCCGTATTTCCGCCAACGAGAAGTTTGTGATTTAGCGGGGAGGCATCGATATCAAAGATATCCCCAAGGAGGGTGGGCCTCCGGTAAACAATTGTGGTAGGTATGTTAAGAAACAAAATTTACTAAAAAATTTTAATTTCTTTTCAACCTACTCACAATTGTTTACAATTGGCTGAATAAACAATAGGAGGAGGTGAATCACATAACCAATACCAACAAGAGTAGCAGAACGAAGCAAGGATGGCAGAGAACAAAAACGAAAACCTGTAATGAAGATAGAGAGAAGGCACCTGAAAAGAACAAGGCTGAGCGAAGCGCAACCTCGACAAAAACAATTTTAACGAGGGTGCACAACAGCCTGAGCAGCAACGAGAGGGCCTAAAGAATAAAGGTCCTCAGATTGCTGCTGAAGGTGGCGGAGATAAAAGGAGGAGAAGGTAGAAGCATTCCTCCAGTAAGCCGCATTCATAACATCATGGAGCGAAACAGAATTGGAGAACGCCCAGGAAATGGCACAAACCTCATGAGCATTAAGCCGGTTCGAAACAAGATCCGACGCAGACAAGCAAGAATAAGCCAGCTTGATTGCAAGACAGATCCACCTGGAAATAGAATGGGAAGAGATAGACTGCCTCTTAGGAATGAGAGACAGAAAGAATCTCTTCCGACCCCTCCTAATGAACTGAGTGCGAGTAAGGTAAGTCTTGATTGCACAAACAGGACAAAGAAGAGGCCTCCGGCCATCTACAGCGGGGAGAACCCGAATGCAGATGGGAGGAGGTACCAAATCAGGAAGTTGATTCTTAGCCAGAAAAGAGCAATCAGTAGTGAAGGTGACACTGTTAGCCTCATTTCGGAAGAAGGCAGAATCAACAGATAGTGCATGAAGCTCGCTGACTCGACGAGCAGAAGCAAACGCTAGAAGAAAAGCAGTATTATAGGTGAGAAAACGCATGTCGGTCTCAGATAAAGGCTCAAATGGCGCCCCCTCCAAACAGTGCAACACCCATGCCAAGTTCCACTTGGGTGTAAGACGCAAAACTCGAGGCCTCTTCAAAGAAAAGTGCCGAATAAGTTTGGAGAGAAAAAGATTACGACCGATGCACCGCTTTCCCACATAAGAGAAAGTATCAGACAGCATAGACCGATAGCCCTTAATCGTAATAGGCTGGAGGCCCTTGGAGTCAAAAAGAAAAACCAGAAAATCCGCAATTTGAGCGATTGACGGATCACGGTAATTCACATTGTGATCTGCAAACCAGCGGCAGAAAACCTTCCACTTGGCGGCATAAGTCATGCCAGTGGAATGTCGCCGCGTTGCAGAAATGCACTCCACTGATCGTCTCGAAAAACCTCTACGTCGGAGACTGGACCTGATAAAAGACAGGCGTGAAGGGACAGGCTCGCCAGGTTGTTGTGATACTTCCTGGGATGACCCTGTGAAAGAAGATCGCGACGTAGAGGTAGACGAATCGGTCGATCGGCCAATAGAGGCCGCAGCAGATTGATCCACACCCTCTGTGGAGACAGGGGTGTGATCAGAATGATCCTGCAACTGCAAGCACGAATCTTCGCTAATACTTGAGGAAGAATCGGTACAGGAGGAAAGGCATAGCCGATCCAACCTGTCCAGTCCAGAGACAGAGCATCTACTGCAAATGCCAGAGGAACTGGACAAGGGGAGACAAAGGTCTCTACCTGATGATTCCAGCGAGTAGCGAAAAGGTCGACCTGAGGACGGCCCCACTGCTCGCAAATCGCCTGAAACACCGACCGATGTAGCATCCATTCGGTTGGAAGGACACTGTCGCGTCGGGACAGGGAGTTGGCTAGGACGTTGAGATGCCCGGGAATGTGTCGAATGGACACCCGAGCGTTCACATCCCGCGCCAACAGAAGAAGATCCCGAGACAGCCGATACATGGGAATCGAATGTGTGCCTCCTTGATTCCGTATGTAGGCCACTACTGTCAAATTGTCCGAAAGAAGTAGGACAACATGGTCCGACAGATGAGGGATCCAAAGCCGAAAACTCAACAGAAGAGCAAGGAGCTCCTTCTGGTTGATATGAAGGCCCACCTGCTCGCTGTCCCACTCTCCGTGAGTAGACAGGCCGAGAGGATCCAACGTCGCCCCCCAGCCCCGATCTCTGGCATCTGCAGTAAGGATGCGATCGGCGAAAGGAAGATCCAACGGAACACCCTATGTAAGCCAGGGAATATCTGCCCAAGTGCGGAGGTGACAAAGCAGAGACCGAGGAATAGTGAGTTCCAGGTCCAGCGGATCTACATTCGGACGCCAATGATTCAACAGAAAGTGTTGGAGAGGTCGGACAAACAAGCGACCAAGCGGAATGAGATCTGTCACCGAACCGCAAAGGCCCAGCATCCGAAGGAAAGTCCTGGCCGAGACCGAGGAAGATTGAAGCAGGTCCCGAGTCAAGGCGGAAAGAATCGTCGCCCGAGCTTGGGGGACCGACACTACATTGTGAAGAGTGTCGAAATCCATCCCCAAATGACGGAATCGCTGAGAAGGAAGAAGATCCGACTTCTAACGATTGACTCTGAAACCCAGCGACGCTAGCAGGCAAAGAAACTGCCGGACATCGAACTCCAGAACAGCAGCATCGTGGTGCCGTTGGAGGATGTCATCTAGGTAGGCTGACGAAGTCACTGCCGACTGAGTGCGGTGGAAAGCAAGCACCTGTGACATCAGTCGGGTGAAGGCCCAAGGAGCCAGGTTCAAACCGAACGGGAGAGCTCTGAATTGAAAAACTCGATCCCGAAACGAGAACCGAAGGTATTTCTGTGACGCCAGATGAATGGGTACATGGAAGTAGGCATCCTTCAGGTCGATACTGGCCGCAAAATCGCCCTGATGAACCGAACATCGAACCGACCGGAAAGTCTCCATACTGAAACGAGGAGCTATTATGTACTCGTTCAGGGTACTCAGATCGATGACAGGACGATATTGGCCGTTTTTCTTCGGCACCAAGAAAAGTCTCGAGTAAAACCCCGGTGAAAGGGTGTTCCTGACCACCTCGATCGCCCCTTTGGTGAGGAGATTGTTGATCTCCTGCACCAGAAGGTCCCGGCACAGAGAATCGGAAGGGACCTGAGTCGGAAGGGGCACCCGTTATAAACTGGGGTGCCGATGGAAGGACAGTCGCAGACTGGATTGAATGACGTCGAGGACCCAAGAGTCCGACGTTATCTCTGTCCAACGGTCGTAAAACAGTGACAGCCTTCCCCCGACTGGAGGCGAATCGGGGTGAGAACCTTCACTTGCGGCCTCGACAAGGCCCCCGAGAGGAGAAACCACCTCGGGAAGTGACAGAGTCCTGAGACTTTCCAGCCTGAGGCTGCCAGCGAGCCTGGCCACTTCAGCGCTTCTTATGAGCAGAAGGAGCAGATGTAGCCGAAGGCGTAGTCGACGTCGCCGACGAGGCAGACGCAGCAGCACGCTTGGCGGGCCTGGAACGACCCCCACCCGCAGCAGCAGGTTGGTCAAGCTGTATCAGCAAAAGCTGGTCCTTCGAATGACGAAGAACTTCGCCACGAACAGCTTCCACGGAACCATGGAACAACTGAGGTCCCACCAAACAGGCAGACCTCAGAACAGCACGTTGCTCAGAAGGAAGGGATGGTAAAGAATCCAACACCGCATCCCGGCGTGACAGCTCCAAATTAGCCGTGTTACAGGCGTGAGCATGTGTCAAGTTCATAAGAGCCTGTGACAAAACGCGAAAAGGTGCCTGAGCGTCATCAAACTCCCCTGGTGGAAAATATTCAGCCAGAGCAGCGACGACATGGTCCGCGAGAGATAACATACCCAGCATCTCTCGGGACAGGCCCACCATAGACTCAACTACCAACATCGGGAGAACTGCCGACTTAGGCTTAGTCAACCCGAGGGAAGAAGAATCCTCATCCACAGTAGTCATCCCTTGGAAGACTGGTGGAGAGACGGAATCGTACACACGAAACCGCGATGGAGGCAGAAAGGCATCAGCTCTAGAAAAGAAGGAACCCTTGAGGGCCTTAGAACGCATTTTGGCGTCTAAGCTCTGGAAGGACTCAACAACCTGAGCCGGTTGCAGAGGACGCAAAGCCCTGGAGCTAGAAGGCTCAACAGGGTTACGGCGCTCCACAATGGACCGCGGCCGGACGGTCACAGAAGGCTGGTCGGAAGGTTGAACGTCCGGCAATAAGCCAAAGATGAAATCCAAAGCTTGCCCCAAGACTGACGAGGGGGGCCCATCACCTTCAAGATACTCGTCATCCTCCGTAGCAGAGGAGACATAGCCCAACTCGGGCTGACCAGCAGAAACCTCCTGTGAATACTGTGCAGTATCCATGGTGCCAGGCGAGACATCTCGGCGACCGACCAAAGGAGGTTGTGCCTCAGGAGGCACAGGGAGGCCAACTTGAGGGTTGCCAGAATGCAACCAGGTGAGCGCCAAAACGGCCTGGCGCAGGTCACCCTGAGAATCCTTCGCAGCAGAATCGCCCGACGGAGTGTCCTCCCAGTAGACCCTTCTGGTAGAAGAACCCAAATCCTCAGAAGAGACCGACGGCGAACGTCGATCGGCAGACAGAATAGGAGCACGGTGAGAAGACACCGGAGGATAGTCCCGATTGTGACGCCCAGGGGCCATCACTGACCTCTGCGAAACAGAAGGTCCTGTCTGCAAATCCTTTAAAGAGACCAACGGCGCACGTCGATCGGTAGCTGGACCTAGGACATGGTGAGAAGACACCGGAGGATTGTCCCAAGAATGACAGGAACCTGTGATTGGCCTCTGCGCAGCAGACGGCCCCAACTGCCTATCCTCTGAGACACTAAGCATCGATCGACACCCAGACCCGGAACACAGTGAGGAATCACCGGAGGAAGGTTCCGAGAGTGACAGCTAACAGGGGCTGTCACTGACCCCTGCCGAACAGCAGGCCCTGGATGCCAACGTCCCAACACCATCCCGCTAGGCGGCACACTAGCAGGGGAAGGTGGTATGATAAACGATTCACTCGAGGGACGAGGAATTGCTGCCAAATCGACCGGCCGGCTCAATCGACTAGGAGCAAACCTAGCCAGATGAGACGGAGCAGACAGCAAACCCGCACAGCCCCGCCGCGAGGCTGGGGGAGGCTGAGAACACACAGACACACCAGCAGATACAGCCTAGGTCCCCCGAGACTGTAGACCATCCCCAGAGGAGATGAAAGAGCCACCATCAGACAGAATAGGATCTGGAGTAGCAACTTCCTCAACAACGGTCGACGGTGTAGGAGGCAGATCGGAGAGGGTTACCGAGCTGACCTCGGAAAAGCTCTCAACGAAAACAGATGCCTCAATAGTGACATCAGAAGACAAAGAGACCACGGTCTCCTCGTCAGGTATCACTGAACTAACACTGCCAACAGTTGCAGAGGAACTCGCCACAGAAGGCAGATCCGAATCCTGTGTGACAGAGTCACCACGTGCACCAGCAGAAATGTCTGCTACGGCACGGCTACCCTTACCCCGAGAACGAGGGGTTCTAGCTCTGGAAAGAACCACCTTGTTCACAGAAGCCCAGAATTTAGAGGACCAAACCCCACAAATACCACATGATTGGGCCTGAGTGCAATTGTTGCAAGTGACACATGTGGCATGAGAATCGTCCACATGTTTCACCTGCAAACAAGAGGTACAAGGAATAGTCTTAGGCATGAAATCAAAATAATAATCAAGCTTCCCACCGACGGAAAACAGTACTAAGGTCGTGTTCACACGTGGGGAAAAGACAAGATAAAGTGTGAAGAGACAAGCAATAAAAATACAAATTAACATTAAATAATAATAATTTGGTAGCTTGATAAAAGGATACAATCCACTAGCACACTAAATATGTAGAATAAGTTGTTCACGAAGAATAAACAGCATAATTAGCACGAGTCACAAAAATTTCCGACCATGTACAATGGCGGAAAATAAAGGAATTGACGTCACGGTTGTTGTGCATGCGCTCGGTAGACACAAGAGGTGTGCAGAGAGAGTACCTGTAATTTCGAGCGCTGGTCTCGCTCGACCCTTTTTTCGATCTTTTTCGTGCTTTTGTACTCTAGTACTTTTCCAACTCGTTTGGAAAAGATTCTAAAAGCTTGAGTTAGTTCCGAAGTAGGGCTTGCACTTATGTTACAGCCAATTGTAAACAACTGTGAGTAGGTTGAAAAGAAACAAGAGCGCTTGTATCGCTGAAGCAATATAATGTCTCCCACCGGACTAATGAGCATTAATAATTATACAAATGTTATAACCTACACTACGAGTTGGAAGTAGTTGTAGGAACAACCACGGTATAATCAGGAATCGAAACGCGGTTGTAAACTTTCAATAAACGCGTTTATCGTTTTTTTCGCGGTAATTCTCCAGGAGTATCGTTTGACAGTTCATTTCTGTTCCCGGTTGTAAACGAAGATAAACGCGTTTATCGTTTTTTTTTTCGTGGTTATCCTCCAGGGATATCATGCAACAGTTTGTTTCTGTTCCCGATTGTAAACGAAGATAAACATTCATCCGTTCGGCAAATATCAAGTATTGGCACATGTGCTTCAACTTGAATGTACAAGA
The DNA here is from genome assembly GCA_031216915.1 of Pictodentalium vernedei. Taxonomy (NCBI): domain Eukaryota; kingdom Metazoa; phylum Mollusca; class Scaphopoda; order Dentaliida; family Dentaliidae; genus Pictodentalium; species Pictodentalium vernedei. The sequence goes on along the minus strand of CM062290.1, from coordinate 302,473,949 downwards.
GCAAACTAAACGAGAACACAGCAGCACAGAAGTCGCCTGCATAGCATGTAGCTATTTTATCTCACAGAAATTCCCTCCAAACATCTCGCCCTATTTATCACAATACACTATTCCCCGCCTCTTACAAAAACCACCACTTTGCAATGTGCCCCCCCCCCCCCCCCCCAAAAAAAAATAAAATGCCAATTGCCAATTATGTTCACGGTCGAGGTCACCTGAACTACTTGCTTCGTTCACTGATTGGAATTGAACAATAACACGTTCAAGTGACAGAAAACAGGAGAATTTGTCTCATTTTCAATCATTTATTCGCAATGATATTGGGAATGTGACCCAGAGTTTTGATTTTCAAGTGAAATCGCAGCCCCCAATGAGCAACAGCAACGTAGACCGTACGAAACAATGCCGTTGCTCATCACGTGCTTTAGGAATTGGGGACAATTCGTCCCTACTCAATTTCACCCAGACTTTTCATCGGTTCAAATTGAAACATTCGATCGAAATTAACTAAAGCGTCCTTTTTTGCGAACTGTGAAAGAAAGTCAAGTGGAACATCCATTAGTATTGTTTTCTGAAGGCTCTTTCTGAAGAGTAGGTCTGCCCTTACTTGTACAGCAGTGCACAAAATTCATCGATAATGAATTGAATGAATAAATGTTTTCCCTTGATGAGTGATTCCGCCCAAACTGCGTCATGTGCATCAAAAACAAATGTAAAAGCCATGTACTTTATCCACACAGGTGTACATGGCGCTTGTAATAATTTGCGAGGAACCTGTTCAAGAAAATATTTTCTATAGGTGAAGTGTACCAAAGGAATGTTTCGGGGATAAGGGGGAAAAAAAGAATTGATGCTCTGAAGATAAACTATATGAAAAATGTGATTTTTTCACATTTTCCTGTACAACCAGCTAGCAAAGAACTTGAAATGTGGGGATACATTAAGAAACTCCTGGACCAATTCACAAGAAACCTATTCAATAACAAACTTTTGCAAACATTGTGACTTTTCACTGATCGACAACCCAACACATTAAAAGACGACATCCAATATTAATGTACTTTAATATTTAACACCCTAGTTCACTTGTTAACCCAACGTGACGACCAAAACTGACCAGCGCTATATGTACAAAAATTGCCATTCAAATTTTATTCTGTTTTAAAATTTTGTCTCAGAACCATAGCTCATGACCCCTCATTGGAACGAGCTCACTGAGATCGTTCCAGTGAGGGTCATAAGCTATGTTTTTGAAAATGTTTAGTTATACAAGTATTTATTTTGCAAGTGTCGTCTTCTACCCACGTTGGGTAAAGGGTTAACTCAGCATCTATTTAAAATCTAAAGCAACTTTCACTGGTTGGGCGATGGAAGCCCATACTTGGGCTTTATTTTAAAGTTGAAGTGCTGTAACTTAATTTAAAGGCTTCATATTCTTTGGGTGTGCCACGAAGTGAAATTATTTGGTCTCTTGGGATTTGCCTTGTTACAATTTATGGGAGAGTGTCCATAGGCACTCTCCCATAAATTGTAACAAGGCGAAGGCACGTCAACAAATAATAATAACTTAAGCTCCACCATTTTACACCTTGATTAAACTGTGTTATTGCCCTCATCTACATGTACAACTGGCACTTGAGGGGTGCGATAATGTTTGTAGGACTCATGATGTTCTATGGGTTTTTTTATGGAGTACCTGCCATGTTCTATGGGGTTCTATGTGGTAAATCGTCGAACCCAACCCAACTATTTTGTAAATATTTGTTATAAGGCAACACTGCACTGCAGTCTTGCCTTTCCAACAAATAATTACAAAATAAATTACGAAACATCGCAGTGTCATAGGTAAAGGTTTTCAAGGATTATTGTTGTGTACCGTTGTCTGGAAATTCAGTACTTAGTAGGGCCTCCCCGCTGTCCTTATCACCTCGGGGACGGATTTATAGTTTATAGTTATGTTCAATGTATTTTGTACAAATTTCTGGAGTGAGTTTGCCCCAATAGTCTTCGATACCTGCAATTAACTCTTCTTTTACTTTGGGTTTAATAACCTTTTTCAAATGCCATTTAAGTCCTGCCCAAATTTTCTCTATCGGGTTCATGTCTGGAGACTCTGGCGGTGAAATCCAATGGTTAATGTTGTTTTGCATCATGAATTCCTTTGTCGACTTACTCAACATGTTTTGGGTCATTGTCTTGATAAAGTCTGTGTCCCGATGGGAACTTTTCCTGTACAAACGGAAGTAAATGTTTCTTCAATATTTCCTGATAAAATAGACTCTCCATTTTTACCGTTGAATATTGCAATTGTCGTTGCACCCTTTCTAGAAATTCCTCCCCACACATGAACAGAATATGGGTGTTTTGGCTGGGGTGTGAGTGCTGCTGGTTCACCCCCGTTTTCTGTAGCATCTGTTCACTGTGCTCCTCATCCGTGAATATAACATTGTCAAAGTTTTCATGATTCCTAACGCATTCAATTGCAAACTTAAGTCGTTTTGGTTTGTTGGCGTTCCTTACAAAATGACAGTAATGAGTTTTTGTTCTCACCCAGTTCCTTCTCCTGTATCTACAAATGGTAGACAGCCCAATATCGACACCTGTGTCCTGAAATTTCTCATGAATATCTTTTGCAGAACTTTCATGGTTTTCACACATAATCTTATTAATAAATTCAACAGACTCATCGCTCAAAATCTTCGGTCTTCCCACTCTTTGTCCATCCACAATCATTCCTGTATTTTGGTATTTCTTTATTATTTTACTTACAGTCCTAGCATCAAGTGCAAATTCTTCCTTATCAGCAAGCAAACGAACAATTTTTGCATAACTGTTTCCATCTAAACTGTGCGCAATTATCTTCTTCCGTATTTCTATTGGTACTCCGCCCATTTCTTCATGCATTTAATTCCATTATTCATTGATTTTTTTTCTGTGACTGGAGTTTTTTGGGGGGGAATTAGATTTTAACGACAGAGGAAAGGTCAATAAAAATGTTATTTATTTAAACATAACGAATCATCTCTTCCCATTGAAATACATGTAGGCCTGGTGGGTAGTTCTGATACAAAACACCCAATCGAAAAAAAAAATAGCAGCCACTCCTACTCCAATTTAACTGCACACGTGGTTCGTTGCAGGTGTTTGGTTAGTGATCAAACCAGTAAACAATAAATATCTAATTAGATACTCACCGAAACTGTCTGCACAGGTGCCAAATTACAGGAGTTTGTTTAGTAATTAAACCAGTGGCAATAAATGTCTAATTAGACACTCGCCGAAATTGGATTAGTGATGGGGACACAAATCAATCAGCTTCCCATTGTACGATTCTTCAAAAGTCATTGAAGAAATGATAAAATTAAATTGCTTAATATATCCAGTGGGGACCCTGGAATTGAAGCATTGTCTGTTTGCTGTTTTTACATGTACAAAATTGGACCTATGAGAAGAGAATCCCACACACACTTTCATCATATTTTGTCATTATATTTCCTGTTTTAGTTTTTTTAAATAAATACATATATGTTTCAAATGGTATACTTTATTTTCCCATTATATTCTATCTTGGTGGTGTAGATGTGGCGGTTCTCCCCGCTTGCGATTCTCTCCCCCCCCCCCCCATCCCCCCCCCCCCCCCCCCCCCCCCCCCCCGCACATACACATACCTAGCACCATAACGGCACTCCAGCGAACTTCGTGACAACATGTATGCTCCGGAATGAAAGTGACCTGCTACAAGCTGCAATAACCCCTCCCCCCCCCCCCCCCCCCCACTATTCTGAAAGAAAACATTTTGTTCGGGCAGTTTCATATTTTTTCGGGGCATGTTAGGGATGACAAAATTATGAAAACTCATCTCACTCAGGTAC